>LR990616.1:5573888-6823888 GCA_905147815.2 Phalera bucephala
TCGCCCGCGGCGCTGCATCGATGGTGCGCCCCACGTCTATGTCGTGTGGCCTGTCGGCGATGGCCAGGACGTGAGGTCGCGAGTCGTTCAGCCAGCTCCCGACTCTTTTCTCTGTTTCTTCTTCGTCTGATATGCACGTGTCTGCGTCACTCTCGCTTTCTTCATCTTCGGCTTCGATTCGTGATATTTTCGCGGCTGCTAATTGGACTTGCAATTCTAGTAGCTCCTCCTTGGCGCGGGCGAGCTTCAATCTTCGCGTCTTTGTTGAGAGCGTCTTCTTTGTGCCAGTCCTCTTGGACACTGGCTTCTTTGTTTTCTCCGTCGCGGAAGTGTCTGCCGTGGCGGTTGTTTCCGTCATGACAGTAGATTCTGTCGTGGCGGTCGACTCTGACGTGGCGGTCGACTCTGTCGCTGTAGTCGACCCCGACGATTCGGCGACTGGTGCCGATGCTGCTGGTCTACTGGTGGTGGAGCGTGTGACTGGCATGTTTCTTTCTTTTTCAGCTTGATTCTTCTATTTTCTCTTGCGTCTTCTATATTCTCTTGACGACGATAATCCGGCTCTCGAAGGACCAAATGAACAGGACGATTAGTACGTCGTGCGTCCTGTTGCTGCTGTGGCTGGTATGCGTCGTGAAGGAGAATTCAATGAAAGCCGAATAGTCTTGAAACAGTGCTCCACCCACCAGTTGTGACCCTCTTCGCGCAGAGTTTCTTCCTATTATCTTCCAATGCCCAGTCGCTCGAACGCGTCTGGCGCGATTTTTCGCGCTCTTATATACTATTTGGTGTGTCACAACTAGTGGGCTTTGTACCGAGTTTATTAATCCAATAAACCAATCATAATAAAATTATTCCTGTCCCTTTCCGGGGTTACACTCTTCTTACTATTCCTATCCCTTTCAGGGTTACACTCTTCTATTATTCCTATCCCTCTCAGGGTTACACTCTTCTAACTTTATACTAGTGCTTATGCGCTAGGATTCTATGACATTATCTTATTTCTAACTTAAATTACATAATGTACTACAGTAACTTAATCTATTATATACAAATTATACCGACGTCGTCCTGTACAGTATTCGGGTCTAACATCTCGTGATCGCTACGCACATTATTCGCTACTAGGCCCCCGAGGCAAAGTATCCTTTAAGTAAATAGTTCTAGAATTCTAGACTTATCTATTTAATGACTAACTGTCCTGCCCGAAGGCGAAAGGGACAAATTAGTAATTCTGTAAGAACCCAGCTCTTTAGACGAGGTTTTGTTGCTTTGGGTATCTGGTTAGAGCTAATTAATGGGATACAATATAATAACGCTAGAGATAATACGATCAGATTATGGAGTTGAGGTAGGATGATAAATATACCATACATTTTTGTTTCTTTTGTTTTTGGTACGTTTGGTTCGTTATATAGGGTGGTCAGAGCTTTAATATTGAAATATTAAGGTTTCGCAACATAGCAGACGCAGCGCGGCGGTGGTGCGGCTTGGGGAGCTGTAATGTACTGAAATGTAACGCCACACAGCGCAACCCCGCTTGGAGCGACGGCATTCGTCACGAACGAACGTAGACGAGAGCTTTTGTCGTGTGCACGGTGCCGATCAGCTGTTGCAGTAATATTTGTATGGAAATGTTCACACCAACGCGTCCTGTGTCCTAAACGCGCTTTCTAGGCGGCTTCTACATGCGCAATCATAGGGAGATACTGATCGGCACCGTAATCGCCGCTGAGGATGCCACCGCGGCCGCGGCTGAACGCTTTGGTTTGGCCATACCTTAAGGCAGAATCATTTTGCTGAAAAACTTAGTTTGAAATATTAAAGTATTTCAATCTTTGACCACCCTATATAGAAGGTGTAACGTAATTAACGCACCCCGATTAGCTAATTGCTTCAATACGAAAACCAAATTTGCACATTTAAAGTTTTTTAACCCTTTTTTAAGCACTTTTATACCCCAATAACAATGAAACTTGTATGTGTGCATATTGAGAAACATATTTGAAATCTCCATATTACTTTGAATCAATATATAGTATTTTGTTTGTTATAGCACACTGAAGGAGTAACAACATTTTTTGAAAATTTTGACATAAATATAAAATACATTGAAAATAGTTGGAATGAATTCAGCTACCGATTTAGAATAGACTTTCAGGTCTTGTGTTTATTATGTTACGCCCCATAGTATAACGATCATAATAGTATTGTGACAGATATATGTGCTTATTTTTAAATGTAGCTCCACACTAGGACATTCCTGTGTTAACGCACCTACGCGTTTACAGACATGAAATTTACATAGACAAACACCCAGACCTAACTAATATTTGTGGGTCACACCAACATGTTTCCAACTCGCGACTACTTAAACCAGTGAGCGGGGTGGCTTAAGCTTTAATACCCTGGATCAAGCCGTCCATCAATATCCAAACAAATATTAAAGTATTTTGACCTCCAGACCACCCCGTATAGTACATACTATAGTCTCAGGTCTGGAGGTCAAAAAACTTTAATCATCATAAGTCATATGAGTGATATAGACATAGAATTCATATGAATATGTCATGTACAATATTTCTGATCTCTACGGCCTTGATGTTAAATAAATGTACCTTGTCTTTGTTCTCCGTAGTCATGAGGTCTAAATTGACGATTTGGATGTTATGTATATTCAGAAGACATAGCAGCTCCAATATGTCCTGTGAACTTAAAAAAGGATTGCCAATAAGTTATGTGGCGTTTTTTTTAGATTGCTGTCTAAAATGAACATTCTACAAACAGTGAATCGGAGCGTCGTCATATTTAGAGTACATCATATTATGAAAACTAAGTGGGTGTGGGCGAGACTCATCGCTCATAGAACTGACGGCCGTTGGAGTAGAAAGGTTCTCGAGTGGCAACCTCATACCGGAAGATGTGGAGTGGGCAGGTCACCTACAAGATGGACTGATGATCTCATAAAGGTCTCGGGAACAAAGTAGATGCATACAGTACAAAGCTGATCGATGTGGCGGATTTTATGGGAAGTCATTGTTCCGCAGTGGACGCCTTTAGTCTAAATATAAATAGAAAGTCATGAAATAGAATTAAATAACATAAACACTGTCACGCCTAAATTCTGGCACTTTAACACATGGTAGGTGTCGCAGAAGTGTACTGTATACACTCATTTTGTTGACGCTGTTAGGTTCCAATAGAAACCTATAGTATATAATAGAATATAATGTAAGGCCAGCCTATTAAATGTTTCGCCACATAGCCGACGCAGCGCGACGGGAGCGCGATGGTGGCGCGGCTTGAGGACTCTTAATGTACTGAAATGTACGGGAGACGCCACACAGGGCAGCTCCGTTCGGCGCGACGGCAAATGTCAAACCGAATGCAGCCGAATGCTACCGTGGCGCTCCTGTTGCGCGCCGTCGGCTGTTTAACCAAGCCTTAAGTTTTTCATGGGCACACCCCAGGCTTATTATACATTTTTAGTCCAATAAGTAATTTAGCTTTCTTATCTCATGGTGAAGCCACTACGCCCAGAGTGATCAAGACCCTTAATACCCGCTATGACCAAACGCGGCGCGTTACGATAACCTTGTGAAATGATCGTGTAATAGTATTCTTTATACCACTGGAGTATCATTAAAGGACCATTTCATTAAATTATCGTAATATAAGGTGGCATGTGTTTAATTGTTCGTATCGTATAAGGGCCCTGATGTGAGCTCAGGACGCTATCCGCTCTAACCTTTAGACTAAGCAGTCACGGTATTCCTGTAAGTCATAATGTCCCTTTACCTGATATTTGTAGAGTTTCCTCTAACAACAGTGATACTCTTCGTAGGTAGACCTTCAGCGATATCCTTAACAGCCGCAGAGAAGTCTTTCGGAAGAACGCGCATTATATCCGCGGTCACATGTTGGATGTCAAAGAAGCTATACACGGGGTTAAGGCAAAATAGAACTATATACAGTGGCTGCATTTTCAAGTTATCTTTTATTCTAAGCTTTGTGTCATACGTATCACATCTGGAAATAATATTAGGCGTTAGAAATAGTTAAACATGGGGAACAGTAGAAAATGTTGATGCCCACCCTGTTGAATAAAAAAATACAATGCATGTGGAAAGATCGAAAGATTTTAATTTAAAAATCGATCGTCTGGAGAAATTTCAATTCCTCACTATCTTTTGAAATACTTATAGACAAATTGTGCATATGATCGGTTAAATACATAATGATTAACTTGATGATTTAAGATACAATTTGAGAAGCGAATCTTATCATTAATTCTGAAATCATCTTCGTCTTGATCTTCGTTGACTTTTGGTCAAAAGTCACAATGTGGGGAAAGATGTGCAACAAATGAAAATCGCAATTAAAAAGGCGTTGCTCCAGTCGAGCTGGAATTGCCTCTTTTGAACCAGCTCTAAAAGTATTTCTGTAGGTAGGTATGTAACGAAGGGGTTGTATATTTAGGTAAGTAATGGATGCTTTATAGCAAAAGAGATTTAGTATTGCTTAATATTTGAACTTGCTAGTTCATATTGAATGAGAACATGAAAAGAAGAAGGTTGGAGTTTTGTTACCTTGGGTTGTTTAAATGGCCTTGATAGCTTCGGCCTTCGAGCAGTATTATGAAAAAATAAAACGGTCTATCAGTGAAATAAAATATAGCTATAGCAAGAAAATAAAAATATAAGAATTCAGCTTAGCAGTGTTTTTTGTGGCAATTGCGTTTACATTATGCCATTGTACAAAGTTTACGAATATTCATTTCTAAATTAATTTAACTCCCCAATAAACTTGATGACAAAGATGATAATGAAATTGATGAAGTGCCCCACCCTGGATAGTAAAGTGATGGGTATTTTACATACCAATTGCGACGGCCGTTTTAAGGGAAATCGAAAAGGCACGTTTTATCACTTTGTTACAACTACCTTCACTCATGCACATATAGGAATACCTAATGGTTAATATTTCACCAACATTACACATTATAATTCGAAATAACACAAGTTTTGGAAATTAAAACAAATTGACAACATCACTCTTCGATTTTCCGCCAAAAAACTTCCTAAGCAGTGTTCTAGAAAATAATGAAATAAAAATTAAATCAGTTTTCTTTTCGGCCAGTACTTTTTGACGCACAAAGGTCAACGACAATGGGATGCTTTCAATTAATTTTAACTTTCACCGCGTGGTGGAGTATGCATAATTCTCTCGTACCTCGATTTTTGACAAAAAGTCTAAGAAAGGGACAGAATAGGCTGGTTAATGTTATTTTATTTCCCCCTACATTCACTAATCTTGACATTTATATTAGAGCCAAAGAATCTTACGATATTGTATTCCACATAAATGATTTATCGTTATAACTCTAAGTAATTACGTTTAATTTAGTAGTTTGGACACGAGGTGGTTCCGACAGACTGAATATGACTAATTCTCTGTTATATCTTATCATATTACTTACGTCGTATTTCGGATGTCAATAGAATATTTTGCAGAGAAGACATTAATGGTATTAAATTCTTGGCTTTTTGTTCCAAGTAACTCTATATACTAACTTTATCTCTGAATAGTCCTATCCTACGGTTTAACTTGCCAGTTTTAATTTCCGAGTAACACTAATCGAGTAATAACTAACCAGCACTTTACTCGAGGGTGCTGAAAAAGTCCCTAATTGTATTTATTTATGTAGGTATTCACAACTTTCTTTTATTTAGTATATAAGAAACAGGTATAAGGAACAGATATTATTATGATCAAAACTTTCCGGAAATTTTTATAAAAAATCTTCATACTTATTTTGCCAAAATTTATGTAACTTTAAGAAGCACAATCTGGCAGGATTTGGCAAATAGGAGATCTTCTAAGCAGGTGTTGTGTCTGGCGGGGCCTGCTACTCCTCGAGAATCGTTGTCGGAGACTTATATTTACGTTATGCATTGTGTGAACTCTCACATCGCGTTCTAGAAATGTGTGACGGATCGTCGTGTAATGTCCTTGCTCTATACATTTTGGTTTGTCAGCGCCATCTGTCGTTAGGCAGTCGTAACTTTGTAGTGATGTATTCAATCAATCAATCAGCCTATCGTAGTCCACTGCTGGACATAGGCCTCTCCTAACACGCGCCATTGCAGACGGTCCTCCGCCTTCCGCATCCAGTCTGTCCCAGCGATCTTTTTGAGGTCGTCGGTCCATCTAGCTGGGGGCCGTCCTACCTTACGCTTACCAAGTCGCGGTCTCCACTCTAGGACACGCTTGCTCCATCGGCCGTCGGTCCTTCTGCAGATGTGACCAGCCCATTGCCACTTTAGCTTACTGAGTCTGCGAGCTATGTCGGTAGCTTTGTCGGATTACCTCGTTATGAATTTTATCCTTCAAAGAGACGCCAAGCATAGCTCGCTCCATAGCCCGCTGTGCGACTTTGAATTTGTGGACTAGTCCCACTGTGAGTGTCCACGTCTCGGCCCCGTAAGACATAACATGACAGTGATGTATTGGGATTACAAAACTACTGTCTTTTTTATTTGCAAAAAGTGTCGCTATAGTAAAAGTTGTCCGTAGTACTATGACAAGTTTTAGGTTTTGCAACCTGAATTTATTCAAAAAACCTGTGCCTATATAAACACGTCTGTGAATATAGTAATCTTTGTGATTGTGCAGCCAAGTATATCGGGCTTCCCTCCCCGGGGTCGGCGTGGATTGGCGTTTGACGAGTTAAGTGGCTACTTTTCATCGGAAGGGCCGCATGACCGATGATTTGAAAGCTTTGCCGTGTTAGCTCCATTCCGAACACCTTTGAGACATGGGACGTATTTGAAATAAGCGAGTTGTGGTACTTACTTTATTTTGACCTTTGGAATTCTTTTTTCAGTTTTATAAGAGTCTTAGGGATATTCTAGGGTAAAAAATGTCGGTACATTCAGGTTAAAGGACATTTGCTAATATTGGTTTCATGTTTTCATCAATAACCTAAGTTGTAAAAATAACTTAAGTAAAGTTATTTCTGCTTAGGTTGGGCAAAATATGGGGAAAAAATAAGGAGATTAAATGACCTTGTTTGAGAAATGTTCCTGTAGGTTATAATAATGTAATAACCCAGCCCATACTGTCCTATTATTGGCAAAAGGTGTTAACGATGTAAGAGAGGTTAGGTCATACAAACCTGCCATTGGAACTTATCAAGCCGCCTATAAGGCGTATTTAGTAATACAGTCTTTTTTACTGTAAAACGCATTTTTCAAATAAGGCGTGAGACTATTTCTATCATACTGTTTGATCGCATTGAATAGTTTTAGCCCGTTAGCCAAAATTGACCAGAAATAAGAGTAATTATAATAGAATGTTAGCGACAATGCGAAAGTGGAAGGATGTAGGTACCGGGGAAGACCTAGCCTATCTTACCATGACCAAATAGACCGTGTCTTATCTGAAGGACAAGTCAAGAATCTCCGTAACCGGCGAGCGTGTATGAGACGAACTATGAGAGTGGAGGAAGCTAGAGAGGTATGTATGGAAAGAACCTGTTGGAACTCTGTACTCTCTGCTTACCCCGCAAGGGATCTGGCGTGATGATATAGATAGATAGAGTGTCAGCGATATGTTGGTGTACACAGTACATCCTAGCACCTCCGTTTAGAAAGCAATAATATGTGGAAGATTTTATTCAACTTATTAACGAGAATTATTTACATTCGTCTGTGAATATTTTATTTAATTAGCAGAAAGTTGTGTTTAATTAATTTATGCAAACTGTAGTAAATAATGAACGATGCTATAGTGAAGCTGAATAAATTATACTAGTAATTTTAATCAGAGTGCTTATTTGATTTTCTGTTTTACTGCAAGAGAACTTGCGTTTATCGGTTGCCGTAGGAAGATCTATCTATCTATACCATCATTCCAGTTCTCTTGGGGGGTAGGTAGAGAGTACGGAGTTCCAACAGGTTCTTTCCTTAAAGACCTAGGAAGATGTTGTGTTGATTATGCCATTTGTGCTCGATTCAGCATAATCCATTAGTCCGTATAATTTAAAATCTTAACCAACTTAAGTTATGCAGTTGTAGTCGTTGTAAAATTGCAATGATGTATCGGTACTTGGGATTTAGTGTATTCCAAAAACCAAAACATTATATAAATCTTGCTAGATCAGTGTTTTGAATTTTTAAGTCATCATTAATCATCATAAATAGTTATCTATCTCTTTATTGTGCACGGATAGCAAAGTAAGTAAAAAAAATAATAAAATTAAAATGTTTATTTCACCGCATAATATGAGACCTTCTATTAAGCTAACATTTTGCTTGTATTAGGAAGTTTCACTCTTCCAATAGACAATATCTTTTATAAGTGAATAAAACAGTAAATTACTTGTTATAGACAAGTAATTTACTGTTTTATTCTTTCATACTAATACGAGTATTATAACGAGAAAAAAATTGTTTGTGGGTTTGTAACCGATAAACTCAAAAACTAGTAACCAAATTTTAATAATTCTTTTATCATTAGAAAGCTACATTATCCAGAAGTAACATGGACCCGGTAGATGGTGCTGTTGTCGACCGGGGGCGAAGCAGCGGCAAACTGCTATTAACTTATAAACACCTTACTGCCTCGTTGGTCTAGTGGCAAAGCGCATCGCTTTGTGTTTTTTTGTGTGTATAAGTGATCAACGCTGTTGGCCGCGGGGCCTTTAGAGCTCTGTATTCAACGTGGTATGGACGTTGGCGCATCTCTTTGTGATCACGTGGTTTTCAGATCCTAGGCCGAACTAATGTAGATTTTCTAACGAAAACTTCCCAGTATGTATCCGGAGTTTGTAATTGTGCCCGGTATATGGAGATAGCCTCGCCCCTTATTACATGGGACCTAACATCGTCGGCGAAAAGTGGGTTTACTCAGTACACCTCTGTTACCCCGCTTGGGGAATATAGACGTGGCGGTATACTAAAAGTTGAGTAAAAGTGACAAAAAGTGCGACCTTATACCTAAAAATAATATAAAGCAATATTTAAAAGGCGTACTTAATGTTGTGATAGTTTTTTTAATAACTCATATAATAGTTTCGAATGCAAATTAATCTATTAGTACAGTATTGCCACAGTAAACATATGTTACTACTAACTACCCTTTGTAAGTTGTTGAGAAGCCGCGTACATACAAATATTTATTGTGGTATTACCATACAAACTTCAAACATCGTTATTCGTTGTCAAATCCGTCCCCCGCCCTTACACGTCACGTGTCTACGACTTAAAAGCTGTCAGCGCACAGGGCGAAAGTGAATTATTTATACTTTGGCTATGAAATATCATTATGTATTTCACCTATACCTCAGGACTTCAAGACTAGTTTTTAGTCAATGTGTGTTGCCAGTGATGACATACGGATCAGAGACGTGGTCCCTTACAATAGGTCTCATAAAAAGCTCAGAGTTGCTCAGCGAGCTACGGAGAGAGCTATGCTCAGCGATCTTACCAAAAACTAACTTAACAAACTTGAGCGACTTCAAAATGTCTGTATAAGGTTTATATTTGGTTTACGCAAATATGGCCATGTTTCAGAATTTCACTCAAAGCTCAAGTGGTTACCAATTCGCCTTCGCCGGAATGCTCATATATTATCTCTTCTATACAGTATCCTGTTTAATTCGTCAACTCCCTCTGACCTCAAAGAAAGATTTGAATTCCTTCACGAGACACATTTGAGGTTCCTAAGGTCGTCGGAGAATCTAAAGCTGAAAACGCCAATGCATTCCACAAATTTCTTTGATAAATCCTTCACAGTTCAAGCTGTCCGCTTGTGGAATGCATTGCCTGTATCAGTCAGACGTGCACAGTCGTCAGCTTCCTTCAAAAAGATGGTCAAAGACCACTATCTCTCTGCTTGCTGACAAAATATGATGCATCATAGTCAGTCTCTTTTTGTTATACTTTTCTGTAAGTATGTATGTAGTTAAATATGTTTTGTACTTATTTACTTATATATGTATTTATTTATCTTTTATACATATTTAAATACTTGTATATACCAATGATAGCGTACGCCACCATCTGCCCTGATTACTTTTTTTTTCTAGTATTTTGTATTTAACCAGGTTGTCTGAAAGAAATTGTTCTTAGCAATAAGACCGCCTATTGTATCAGTGTCTTATTTTACATGTTGTTTTATAATTTTGTTGGTGTACAATAAAGAGTATTCTATTCTATTCTATTCTATTCTATTCTATTCTCTACGTGATCTAATCAGGAATGAGGAGATTCATAGAAGAACCAAGGTCACCGCCATAGCCCTCAGGATTAGCAAGCTGAAAGGCAATGGGCGGGCTACATAGCACGAAGATCGGACGGGCAGAAAGCGTATTGGCGTATTGGCAAGCGCAGCTTAGGACGGCCGCCTGCCAGATGGACCGACGTTCTTGTGAAAATCGCAGGAAGACGTTGGATGGAGGTGGTATCGGACCGATTACGCTGGAAAGCGATTGGGGAGGCCTATATTAAGCAGTGGACAAGTATAGGCTGAGATGATGATTACACCTATAGCATATACGAGTGCTTATTTACGTTAATTGGCTATAAAATATGCGATAATTTGGAAAAATGTGGACTGATGACCGGGTGAAGTACGTTGATAAAATGGAACAGGGCAAAGCCAAGCCTTTGTCTAGCAGTCGACGTCGTTCGGCTGAATATGAAATGATAATAATGAGATGATTGAGGTGCTCTTAGGGCTGTGGTACCACGGTATTTGTACCGATCATCAAGGTTTAGCAGTATTCTACTCGGTTACTTTGCAATGGGTGACCGATTGTACCATATGGTAGCGACGTTTTTCTTTATTTCTTATAATTTTTATTTTATATATTTTATTTATTTAGGCACAAACAGTCAATAATAAACAGGATACAAAAACATATGATATCAATAGACCAAACAGTGCCCTACATGTAACACAATATTTGAAGTTAATGAGCTCTAAATGAAGACAAAGTACATAGGTGAAGGACAACAAACAAAAACATAAAAATGAATGAATAGCAGAAGTAAAAAATACAAAGTAATCATTAGTGATATTTTACGGGAAAAGGAATTTTTTGAGCAATTTATTTTTGATGCGGACCAAGGAGTTGTTGAATAGGTCTATATCTGAGAATATAGAGTTGTATGTAGTAACACTACGGCACATATAACTATTGAGTGTATAGTTTTTGCGCAATCGTGGTGGTATAAAAATGTTGAGTTTGCGTGAGGGCCGCAGAGGCAGCCGGGCAGCTGCTATGAAGTTAATCTTGGACAAGAGCGACGAAGTATCTAAAAAGTTATTCATTAGTTTGAATAGAAAAACAATGTCAAATAGTGAAATACCTAATATCAACCGATTGAGAGAATGTATATACGAGTCGTGCTTGTAGTTACTACGATGGTTCAGAATCTATATAAATTTTTTCTGTACTTTCTCGATACGTGCAATATCTTGTTTGTAGTATGGATTCCAGACAACTCTACCGAAGTCCAAAATACTGTAATAGAGGAGTTTAATTGTTCTATGGATGGTTTTGGAAGGGCTTAGTCATTCTATTTATAAATACCAGGTTTCGAAAGGTTTTTTTAGTTATAGTATCGATATGCATATTAAATGAGAGATGACTACCCATACTAATACCAAGGTCGCGAATAGTGTTAACACGTTTTAGCCTATTGCCACACAAGATGTAATCATGGATTATAGGGAAATTTTACGAGTATAAGTTATTACAGAGCATTTATCGGTGTTCAGAAATAATTGGTTACGGGCACAGTAATTTTCAAGGGCTAGCTGTCTCAATTTTGTGGCAGTCATCTACTCCAGTAACCGGTCTATACAATTTCATATCATCGGCATAAAGTAAAAAAATTGTATGATCTAGAATATAGCCGATGTCGTTTATATAGATTGAGATTAATAAAGGACGGAGATGTGAGCCTTGTGGTACACCGGATGATAGGGCCAAGTAACTTGAGTAAAAATATTTCAAATATACAGCTTGACTACGGTTACGTATATCCATCTCAATAAACTATCATGTACACCAGCGTTTACGAGCTTTTGTATGAGTAAACAAAAATATATTATATCAAATGCTTTGAGAGAGAGGTCAATCGACGAATCCAACTCGGCTGGGCAGCGTTCGGGAAACTGCGCAACATCTTCTCATCCAAAATACCTCAGTGCCTTAAGACTAAAGTTTTTAGTCAGTGTGTGTTACCAGTGATGATATATGGATCAGAGACGTGGTCTCTTACTATAGGTCTCATAAAAAAGCTCAGAGCTGCTCAGCGAGCTATGGAGAGAGCTATGCTCGGCGTTTCTCTACGCGATCGAATCAGGAATGAGGAGATTCGTAGAAGAACCAAGGTCACCGACATAGCCGTTAAGATTAGCAAGCTGAAGTGGCAATGGGCGGGCCACATAGCGCGTAGATCGGACGGGCGTTGGGGCAGAAAGATTCTAGAGTGGAGACCACGTATTGGCAAGCGCAGCGTGGGACGACCGCCTGCCAGATGGACCGACGATCTTGTGAAAATCGCAGGAAGTCGTTGGATGCAGGTGGCATCGGACCGGTTACGCTGGAAAGCGATTGGGGAGGCCTATGTTCAGCAGTGGACAAGTATAGGCTGAGATGATGATGATGAATGCTTTGGAAAAGTCGGTATACACGGTGTCTACCTGAGTACCAGAGTTCATGTGATTTAATAGGAAATCGGCGAAGGTAATCATATTGGTTTCAACACCCCTAGCTTTAGTGAAGCCGTGTTGTTGTTCACTTATATGATGCCGGGCAGCATAGGATAATTGAGGTACGACGATTTTTTCAAATATTTTACCGAAAATATAAGGTTTAGAGATGGGCCTGTATTGTGTAATTAATTCTTTTTGATTGTTTTTAGGTATAGGAGTGATAAGTGCTTTTTTCCAGATGCTGGGAAATATTCCGGTTTTGAGTAAAAGTTGGTAAATGAGAAAGATTGGTTTTAATAATTCCTTAGCACAGCGAAAAATTAGGATAGGTGAAATGCCATCAGCACCAGGTCCTTTACTAGTGTTAACGTACTTGAGTTCTTTCAGGATAGCGTCATTGCTTATATAAATGCTGTTTATATCCCTAATTGTATGAGAACTGTCACTAATTGCGTTACGCTGCGGGTTAGATTGAATATACAAGGTGTAACATAATAAACGCAAGGCCTCAGACAACCAATTAGAGAATTGCTTCATAAATTCAAAACGGAAACCAAATTTCCAAATTTAAAGGTTTTTACCCCTTTTTTAAGTACTTTTATACTCCAATTAACAATGAAACTTGTACGTGTATGTGTGCATTTTGAGAAATACGGGTTAGGAATGCATTTGTAATCTCCTTATTGCTATGAATCAAGAATAAATGTAGTTTTTAGATATATAGGTTTATTTATTTTGATACGCGTCCAACAACTCTTTGGCCGTTAATTGACATATGACACCATGGCACGACAAACATATAACGACATAAGTATAATACACACAATTTCTATAACATATTTTCCACAATTAAAAATAGTCATTTTATTTTATCCAGGTCCGGTTCGCAATAGGAATCACTTTGGACGTGTCGCTTTTCCTCAAAAAGATTTTACAATCGTTAAGCCATATGTATTTATATCCGAGTTCTTTTCCGAGTTTACGTGCACGGCCATACATCATTTTATAATATGGTGCGAGGTGATCGTTTACAAACACTGGAGTGGCCGGTCCATCTATGTCTAGATCAGCGGTAGATAGGCCGCGGCGAGCGCAGACTGCTGCCATCATCTCCCTCTTTCGCTTGCGTTGGGTAAAGCGCACAATAATATTGGGGGTTGCAGAATTATCGTTTGTAAGAAATTCACCTTCCTTGCTTAATTTGTTGTGCGGTAGGAAACGTCTACCACAATTGATGTAATCGATGTCCGATTCTGCTAACGGAAATCCAAACTCCTGGGCTAATTTATTCAGAATATGACTGAGGTTTTGGCCTTTTGTGAATAGCACACATGTTATTTCGAGATTATTTAATCTAGCGTTTCGTTCCATAGTCAGCAGCTGAGTGGATATATTTGTGATAGGAACCTTTGTATCATTTATCTCCTTCGTCAGGCGGTTTACGTCTAGGACACTTGATTCGTGTAATTTACTTAAATGTTGGACGTCCTGCTTCAGTTGACATTGCTTTAGGCTAACGTTGCTGTTTTTGAGCATCGCATAATTCGGCCTTTATAATACTAACTTCCCCACGAAATTTTGTTAGATTCTCAGTATGTTCTTTTAGAAGACCGTCGAAAGATGAGACCATTTACTGTTGAAATTCTGTCAAAGTGTAATTCCTTCCGGTAAACATCCAGAGTGTCAGAAAGCTCTTGCTGGAATACGGCTAGCGGACCATCATCATCAATACCATCATCAAGACATCACAATGAGGTAACGTAAAAACGTTTCCTCATTGTGATCTGATTCTTCAAATCTTCCTCAGATGATAAGGATAAGTTTGGATTTGATCTCGACCTACTGTTTGGCGGAGTACGATGCATTTTAGTAGTATTTTCAAGTAGCAGGTAGATAAATATTTTCTTTGTAGATGTAATTACGTGATTATGCACAAAGTCGTAAGTGCGAGCGAGACTTAAATTGCACTTTTTCTTTCACACAACCGGTCACCGTGACGTTGCACTTGATTCTATCAGTTTGAAATATTAATGCCAACCACTAGGAAAGTGTAACTTACACCAATTACGTAGGGTTAGTTTTCGCAATTTGTCCTGACGCTTATATTTGATATTAAAATGACACAGGTCTATCCTCTAATGAGCTCGGACGACGGCTGATGATCTCATCCAGACGTGATTCCATCATGGTAACAACTACTATAGATATTATAATATCTACAGGACGATGTATCGTTGTTCTATAACCAAGTACCTACGACAGTAAGATAGATTTATACTGCAGCGTACAGCATTATCTATTCACCCCCGGGAACACATGGTTACGGGGTGAATAGGTAATACCTAATTTGTTACTCTGTTTGATAGGTATTTGGTGCAAATCGCATTAGTCGTTGTATCACCTCGCCGCATCCCGTTCGGTATGTGCAGAGTGCAGGAAGCTCCGGCCCGCTTCGCTCCCGACACTAAGCTTCAACGCTTCGTGTGTGTTGGTACAAGTTACAAGAAATATGCTGTCTTAGTTAATTTAGGTTTTTTTACATATCATGTTGGAGTACCATAGATAGATAAAAGTCCACGTCGAATTTTGTTAAGTGGCAATTGATTCAATATATTATATAGCGCTTTTTGGTTATAATTTTTTTTATAAAATACCCGGTCGACAACAGCGCCACCTATCGGATCTATGTTATATAGACTATGTTACTTCTGAATAATGTAGCTTTTAATGGTGAAATAATCATTAAAATTGGTCCAGTAGTTTTTGAGTTTATTCGTTACAAACATACAAAAATACCCCTCCTATCAACCGCTACCGCCGTCCGCGGAATGTTCTCATCGACCCTCCCGATGCCCTTACATCCCTTCTTTCGGATACAGATACCGCACATAGGATCAGACACCGACCTCGCCGGCGAGGTCGAAAAATCCCTTGCCCGCCAGCCGGTGCAGAGCACCACGGCGAGACACCTAGTATACGCCCTCCCCCATAGCGACTGCCCAAGCCGAGGCCGTTCCTCCTTGAGGCGCCTTTGAGCTAGTTGCCCCCTTGCCCTTCTGGCTCGAGCGTAGTGGTTGCACGCTCCGCCCTCTTGTCCGGTGAAGCCGTAAAGGCCCCGCGGCCAACAGCGTAGATCATGCAAACACACACACACACACACACACACATACAAAAATGTTAATCTTTCCTATTTATTATATTAGTGTAGATTTACGTTTATGAACCTGCATTTATTTTTCTGATTTAATTCATTTGGTAGGTATACGATGCATATTAGGTATACTAGTTGCTGTACCACTATTGTTTATCCCGTGTTGTTCTAAGGTACAGAGCGCAGTAATACCCACCTCGCTTCGCTGCCAACGTTGTGCTTTGACACCTTTTGTTTGGTGATAGAAGTTATAAGCAATTGCCTCGAGCACCTGGTGTGCAGATACTAAAAAACATGAGGTTTTTACCGCTGGCTTAATAAGACTTAATGTAATAGAGGTTTTTGACGAATTTCAAACTGTCGTCAGATTGTTTCAAAAGGATCAAATATGTAAGGAACATAAGATTGACACCTACGTGTTCCATATTCAGTGGCTTATTGAAAGAAAAATATATGTATCTCACTTTTCTCCACACAGAACTAGGATACATCTGAAGATTTGTTTTTGTTAAATCAAAAAAATTATTGTTTTATTCATTTTTATTAGAACTTAATTATGTTAAAAGAATTTGAATAAAAAGAAAGACATGAGTAACAATTTGGTCTTTTCAATATCATTTTATCGCTTGTGACTTAAGGCAAATATGTGAAACTGAACATAAATCCTGTTTTATTTCCAAGCCACTTAAGTATGTTTTTCTTTGCGACCCGTTTGGTGTTTCAACTGATATTAATATTACAATGCGGGAGCATGTGGGAAGTGTATAGTGATAATGTTTTTCGAGTATATTGTCAGGTTAAACACTTAGGGGATATACGCTTGAGGAGTTTTATACGAAACCTTTGTCAATATGAGTACGATTATTGTATGATGTATAAATCGTGGCTCGGGGGGCCGGGTAAATATCATCCCTCCAATATGATTACAGCAAAATGATGGCTACTTCCCGAACTCATAAACAGATGCTGCTGGTCAAGACTGGTCCTTTAAAAGAGTTTTTGTATTTTATGCTAATGTTACCATCATTTTATGATTTGATTGGTTTAACAACTTTTTCAGAACCGACTGGAGCTTAAATGATAAAGGATTGCCTTAATGAAGGTATTTGGCATCATCTATATATCTATCTATATATATCATCACGCCAGCTCCCTCGCGGGGTAGGCAGTGTGTACAGACTTCCAACAGGTTCTTTCATTACATACCTCTCTGGCTTCCTCCACTCTCATAATTCGTCTCATACACACTCGCCGGTTACGGAGACTCTTGACTTGCCCTTCAGCTAAGACACGGTCTATTTGGTCATGGTAAGATAGTCTAGGTCTTCCCCGGTACCTACATCCTTCCACTTTCGCATTGTATTCTTTCTTCTGGCATTCTTTCTATATGCCCGAACCAACGGAGCATACCCTTTCTCATCTTTACACCGATACTATCTTTCATACCTACTCGCTTTCTTACTACTCTGTTGCGAATACGGTAGGTCAGCGTGACTCCGCACATCTTCCGCGGAGATCGCATTTCGACCGAACTTATCCTGCTTTTGTTCTCCTTTTTACATACCCAACTCTCACTGCCATATAACAGCGTTGGGACAAGCACTCCGTTATGCATGGCCAGCTGCGCCTTTTGGCTTAAGTGCCGGCTCCCAAGTAGCCTTCCCATAGCACCATTCACTCTTCTCTCTATATCAGCGGTGTATTTCCCATCCTTACTGAAGGCGCATCCAAGATATACAAACTCATTCACTTGCTCCAGCACATCGTTACCAACCACAATCCTTGCATTCGTTCTGGTTTCTTCCCGTACAAAAACCATAATTTTGGTTTTCTTCACATCATACTTATGATTGACCAAAATTCTATTCACCTCTTGAAAGTTAACTAAGTAGCCTATAAATTAATAAATATAAATAAGATATACTTGGTCTTGTGTCATAGAGTTGTTTATCTAGTATTTGTTTATTGTTAATCAGTCGAGGCAGGAACCAAGAATGATTCGCGAAGAATAATTTGCGAACATCGCCGCGGGGGAACACAATTGTTATTGTAATAACCGGGCGGTTCTTGTATAATGACAAAATTCCTTAGCTTCGTGCAACTCGGTACACTGATACTGAGAATTTTATTTTACATACATGGGTACTATAGGAAGTAAGGGGTGAATAAGAATAAAGCTTTTGGGTAGTATATTTTTAACGTCGCTACATTGCGAGGTATCTGATATGGACTTTACCACTTTTAGGGTTTGTGCAGACGGTCCGCATTTGGACTACAAGCAAACTGTAACATTTTAACGGTTACGACTTAGTTATGTGTGCATGCCAATCGCACAGTTTTTAGTTGTGAGAGAAGTCCTAACGGACTGCACTGAAATGTTCATTGCAACTAAAAGAACTATGTGCTCGCGTTCTCACAGTTCGCCCGAAGTTTAGTGCGCCCGAAAGGGTCCAAAATTATACCATTTCTATATTAAACATCTCAACTGTGAAAATTGTAGATTAAAATAAATTATTAAGTCGCGTTGCGGTGGAAATGTAGCTTTGGGTATCGTCGTTTTGTATACCGAGTGATGTGTCGTGTCTCGTCTGGCACACTGCGGCTGGCCTGCGGGCCGTCGCTGTTGACGTCGCCACTCTATCTTAGCTGCGGTTCTTTTAATATGTACTCAAAATAATGTAGATAAAAATCGCATGAGATAAATAATTGCTGATATCGGGGCACTTGTAGACAGCGACCGATGAGGTTGGGCAGTATTCCGCGCAGTTAGAGATTGGTGACCGTTTGGGCAAATCCATTCTTTAGCGTGTCCGAACTTCGGAAGACACATTAACGGCCAGTTTTAATATTTAACTCAAGACACAGATTTTCTATTTTGTATGGAAAATCTGTCAAAATTCTACTGACGGTAACCAATTCTATCCACCAGTTGAATATTGAAACCTGCCATAAGACATTGGCCCCAGCTGCCACGTTATGAGGTAGTCGTTAAGCCTAGATAGATGCCATATAGCCATCTTGATGATTTCCAACAGTAGGTGGCACAAACCAGCCTCCATCGATCTATACTGTGTCCGTGTAGTGGAGCATCATCTAATCTCTCACCACGATTTATAAGAGAAGGGTTTTCCATAGATCGATAGTATACGGTGAATAATTGTTATTATATAAATATGTATACTAATAGTTACGAGTCTCCGTAATCGGCGAGCTTGTATGGGACGAACTATGGAGGAAGCCAGAGAGGTATTTAAGGAAAGAAACTGTTGGAACTCTGTAGGCTCTGCTTACCCGGCAAGGCATCTGGCGTGATGATATAGATAGATGTATCCTAATGTAAGGACCTACAGTATATTGTGGTAATACGTCACTTGTATGGTGATTGAAGGCATAAAACTCATTACATATTGTATCATTTTGGCATATCGTATCTTTATTATCATTCACGTGAATAATTATCGCTGGTTTGAATGCGAGTTGATACACGATGTAATACGCCATCATGTCTAAGCTAACCATGATGGAACACTTCGACTACAAATAAAGGAGAGACGAAAGGTCATCATTAATTAAATTGTAGACCCAGCCTTAAGATCGGTTGAGACTGAGAGCGAGAGCGAAACAGCTCACTGAGAGCGAAACGGACTCCATACGGAGTTCGTTTTACTCGCAACAGTAAACTTCAAAGAAATGCTTCCACAATGAAAGAGTTAAGTAGAAAGTGCTAAACATATATAAACAGTTATAAACGCACTCGCTCCGCTTCTCGAGTAGAAGGCAAATATTTAAAATAATCACAACCCTTTCTTAGTGGAAGGTAAAACCTATTACTATTTGTTCCTCCATTCCGCTCGACTGTTCCTCGGTCTTCACCCTTTTGCATTGGAAGCCCGGGTTTAGGTAAGGGTATACCCAGCTTTTACGCTCTTAATAAACCAACTAGTCTTTTTAAAAATAACTTTAATATGAAGAGGAAAACCGACTTCAAAACATACAAATAAACATTTGAAGTCGATGCCGGTTAGTACAGTTGGTTACTTGGCATCGACTTCAAATATTTATTTTTTGAAGTCGGTGTTGCTTTTTTGTAAAGTTATTTATTATAGAATTTTAAGTGATGAGTGAATAATTATTAATATTTATATACCTATATTATTTCAATCAGCTTAGTTCTACAGTAAGGTACCTACAGGATTGATATAATACCCATAATAACGGAATGTATACATTCGTGCTGTTTGCCGTTAAGGAGCCCCACTGTATCTTCAAAGTCCAAGTTTCAATACCGATTTAATTAAAATGAGCCCACCTCGAAGCTATACTAAACCTAACGCAAAAATAATCAACAAAATCAGTTCATAAATAAAGACGTTATAAAAAATTTCCTCTCCTTTTTTTAAGTCGGTTAATATTCTGATTAGTTCTATGGTAAGGTTCCTATAGGATATACAATACTTATGATAACTCAAGGGGACCACTTTGGAGCTGATACAAAAACAATCATCAAAATCGGTCCAGATTTGACTTATATATTGGTAAACATACATAGAAGAAAAGCATACCAACAGACAAACAAAGAACCTCCTCATTTTTGAAGTCGGTTAGAAAATAATGACGTATTTCGCATATATAAGTCAGTCACAATAACCGAATAAAGGATACAGATACGAGCTCTAGTGGTTATATCAACTTAATAAAAACATATTCAATTTCTTTGACATTTGTCTATAATCTTTGTACTTACGACGAAACGAAAACAAATACTATTTAATAAAAAAATATTGGTTCTTCTTTTTAATATACCCAATCTTCTATTTGTAATATAACTTTTACAATATTATGCATATTCAATTCTTTTAATAACGCACAGAAAGTTTTATTAAAATGAAATCAACCCTAATATTAAAATTCAGGGTCTTTATTCGTTATGGCCAAACGCGGCGCGTTCTGATAACTTCGTGACATAATTAGCTTCGTGAAATGATCACTAGCAGAGAATAAAAAACTAGCACAGAAATCGTAACAATATAGCACTAGAAGTGCAATAGCACACGATTTTGTTCGAAACCACTGTCGCCGCTTTGCCGTACATGCACAGTTTACAGTCACAGGTTACAGTGGTTAAAGGTTTCGTCAAATAGTCGACGGATGGCGACAGTAGCGTGACAGAAGCGCTAGTCAACGTCCGGTCGTGATGTTTGCCGTCGCGCCGAGCAGGGCTGCACTGTGTGGCGTCTCCCGTACATTTCAGTACATTACAATTCCCCAAACCGCGCCACTGTCGCGCTCCCGTCGCGCTGCGTCGGCTATATGAAACCTTAAAGGTTTGGTGACATAGTCGATGGAGCGCGACGGCAGCGCGACGCAAGAGCTCGTCTACTTTCGGTCGTAATTTTTGCCGTCGCGCCGAGAGGGGCTGCGCCGTGTTGCGTCTCCCGTACATTTCAGTATATTTAAGCACCACCGCGCCACCGACGCGTTGCGTCGGCTATGTGGCGACACCTTAAAGAAAACAGTCGGACGATTACTCAAGCACTCCATTATGTATGGTCAGTTGCGCTTTTTGGCTTAAGTGCCGGCTCCCAAATAGCTTTACTATCGCACTATTCACTCTCTTGCACTCACTCTTCTCTCTATGTCAACGGTGTATTTCCCATCCTTACTGAAGGCGCATCCAAGATATACAAACTAATTCACTTGCATCAGCACATCCTACACAAAATAAATTATTTGAGTTTGAATATAAATAACCAAATAGAGTTAAGCCGATACGAAGAAGATAATAATGGGGTACACGGCTTGGAGGAAAACAGCCATGGAATTAATTAGTGGTGTAAAAGCTGCACAATGAAGCATTTGTGGTATAATTTTCTCATTTGTATGGCGACAAGTTCACGCGGGCTATAGAGTCTTATTATAACGATTTTCATGGCCACTAGAGGTAATACCATTAATCGATCATTTCATGAAGTTATAGTAACTCGCCGCGTTATGTTTAATTGGTTATAGCGAATAAGTGCACAGACGTCTATTCCAGTGCTGAGAGTTTTAGTTCTTAGCTGGTTTGTTTCACTGAATTGGTTTGTGTGAAAGTTATCAAAAAATGTCATTAGAGTAATCTCGAATAGCGCACGTAAATTCGTAGAAATAAAATTAAAGTATTTTTAATTTATATAACCCATTAAAATATTTATAAACCGTTGAAAATTTGAACTGTAGGGAAACTGTACCACCGCATTGCAAGTATCGTTTCTCATAAACTTAGGCAAGAGAGTGTAGGTCATATTCCTCCGCGCGGGCTCAAAGCGGTGCGGTGGAGGTAAGTTTGTGGCCACCTGCTGTTGAAACTTATCAAGCTGCTTATAAGGTTTCCAACTTGGCTTACCACATTAAGTGGTAATCGGGGATGATTAACACCTTCTGAAGCATAGAGACGCCCGAATTGCCACAAACAGTTACACATTTCATACCATCAGAGTTGAAGGCTAATGAGTCGTCTTGGCCTCCGCGTAGGCCGGCACTCGGCGCCAACGCGTGGGCGAATCCTCTCCCTTATACCGCGGCCCCTCGCCCACCTGTGGGCCCCGTAAATCTCCTCAAACTCACGCCGGTGGTTGCGCCTCCTCCGCCAGCCAACGTCGTCGCAGACCTTATTATGCTGAACAATGGTTCCGCGCTGCTATAAGCTGGGAAGAGCAATTCACCCTGCTTATGTCGTACTAGCCCTTACAATCCATAATGGATTTAAGACCTTCCCGCCTTAAGCCCCATTACCTATCCCTGGCGTTCTTTAACGCCGACGGTCTCCACTCCCAACGTGACCAGGTTGGTGGAACCCGGACCAGGTAGGATCGCAAACTACAACCTCGTGCGTAATGACAGAATCGGCTCCCGTGGAGGTGGTACTCTCATTAACTACAGGAGATCCCTGCACTGTATTCCTCTTGACCTTCCTGCGCTCACCAACATCGAAGCCCCGGTCTATCATTTTCCTTCACTGGGAACCACTTGTGATCGCCTCCGTCTGTCTTCCTCCCACTAAAATTGTCCTCAGGAGTAATTATTAATATTAATTACGAAGCATTCTTTAATCTGGAAAGCGCCGTCATTCTGGCGGGCGACTTCAACTGCAAGCACGTGGCTTGGAATTGCTTCAACACTTCCTCTAACGGTAGGAGCCTTAACGTCATCGCGCCTATGCATCCCACTCACGATCCGGACAACATCGACCACCGTCCTGATGTCCTGGACATGGCGCTTCTGAAGGGTGTAACCTTACGGTTGTGCTCCTTGGAGATAGTCCATGAGCTGGACTCTGACCACCGACCTGTAGTCATGAGACTAGGTCCTCCATCCACCCCTCAGCCGCTTAAGAAGACGGTGGTGGATTTGCATGCGCTGAGTACAGCCTTGGCAGATGCCGACCCATCCCCCTTTCCTTTCAGCAAGGACTCTACCCCGTCTCCTCAGGACACAGATCAGGCTGTAAATGCCTTCACCGCCCATATCCAATCAGCTGTCAGTCGGTCGTCAAAGCAAACCGAGGCGAAGGATCTCAACTTCTATAGACTGCCAGACGATGTTAGGGAACTTATCCGGGCTATAAATGCTTCAGTCCGAGCGTACGATTCCTACCCCACCGAAGCCAACTGGGCCCGGATGCGCGCCTTACAACGTGATGTAAAGCGTCATGTCACGGAGGTCTGGGATAATCGCTGGAGTGACTTCTTAGAGGTCCTCACGCCATCGCACCTGGCTTAGTAGAAGCTGGCACGTACCCTTAAATCCACTCCATGTCTGACATGCCCCCGCTGACCTGCCCCTCAGGTGCAACCCCAGCCTTCGATGACGACGAAAAGGCCGAGCTTCTCGCCGACACCCTCGAGAGCCAGTGCACTCCCTAGTCTCTTCCCGTTGACCCGACTTATGTTGATTCGATCGACAGGGAAGTCGAAAATAGGGCATCCCTCCCATCCACCGATTCCTTATCCTCTATTACCCAGACCAAGGTCGAGGACCTGATTAAAGGTCTTAAACCGAAAACGGCCACCGGCTCTGACGGATTTCTAACCACGTACTAAAATGCTTGCCCGACCAACTCATCTGCCTCTTAGTGGCCATCCTTAATGCCGCATGACGAACTGCACCTTCCCCACTCAGTGGAAGGAGGCCGACATCATAGTCATCCCCAATCCTGGTAAACCTCGTGACCGTCCTACGAGTTACTGCCCCATCAGTCTCTTCAACTCCTTGGCAAAGATCTTCAAGCGCCTGCTTCTGGCACGGCTCAAAGACTTTGTATCGTCCAGGGGTATTCTCATCAATGAGCAGTTTGGTTTTCGAGCCAAACACTCTTGCGTCTATCAAGTGCACCGCATCACGGAGCATATTCTCATTGGCCTCAACAAACTCAAACCCGTCTACACGGGTGCCCTTTTCTTCGATGTCGCGAAGGCGTTCGACAAAGTCTGGCACAACGGCTTGATCTACAAGCTTTTCCAATGGGTGTGCCGGACAGACTCGTGCTTATCTTACATGACTTCCTGTGGAATCGCGCCTTTCGGTATCACGTCGAAATGACGCGCTCTACCCGTAACTTTATACAAGCTGGTGTCCCAGAAGGCTCAGCTCTCTTCCCCCTTCTATTAAGCTTTTACACGAACGATATTCCTCGTTCGAGTAAGGTGCATAGGAATAAGGGTTTCATTACCAGAAACCTTCAGGCACCCGCCCACACCGTAGGGGATTGGTTCAGGAAGTGGCGTATTGAGGTGAACCCGGACAAGAGCGCTGCGGTGTATAATACCATGACCTTCGGCCCACACATCAAGCGAGTCCGTAACCGAGCAGCCTTTGCGCTCGGTCGTCTTTACCCGATGATCTGCAAGCGGAGTAAAATGTCCCTTAGGAATAAGGTGACACTTTATGAAACTTGTATACAGCCTATCATGACGTACGCTGGTGGTAGGTGTTCGGGCACGCCGCCCACTCTCACATCGATAGACTCCAAACGGTTCAATCCCGTTTTCCCACAAAGCCGTCGGAGCCCTGTGGTTCATACGGAATGTAGATCTCCATTCCGATCTTGGTCTCGAACGTATTCGCGCCTTTATCAAAAAGGCGACAACCTTATATTTCGCGAACGGATCCAGTCATAGAAATCCGCTAATCGTAGCCGCCGCCGACTACGAACCCAACTCCCCTCCCATCAGCCGCTACCGTCGTCCGCGGCATGTTCTCGCCGACCCTTCCGATGCCTTTACATCACTTCTTTTTCTTTATCCCTTTTCTTAGTATACGCGCTCACCCATAGCAATTGCTTAAGCCGAGGCTGTTCCTCCTTGAGCTAGTTGTCCCCTTGCCCTCCTGGCTCGAGCGTAGTGGTTCCACGCTCACCCTCTTGTCCGTTGAAACTGTAAAGGCCCCGCGGCCAAAAGCGTAAGTCATTCACACACATCCACACAATGTGTGGGCCATAACATTATGAACCTTCTCATTATTGTAGATCAGAGGCTTCCTGGACAGCTGTCTTATTTATCAAGCCGCTTATAAGGCTACCAAATTGGCTTAACGACTGCCACGTTAAGTGGTAGCCACAAACAAAAACTTAGCGAACTCTCTAATGAGATGGTTAAAAATGGATTGCTGCTAATGAGTGCATAATGATCAAACACTGAGTTGAACGTTAAGACAGAGGTTACTTCAACACATAACCGCTTTCTCAGATTGTAAGCCAAGTAATTGCGTAACCCCTGTATAATGTTAAAACGTTTTATATTTTAAAAGCACAAGTTAAGTTAACTGTGTGAGCCATATCGTTAAAACAATGGTCGTAATGAATTAGTAATTAATCCCCTCGTAAGACAATTATAACGATCATTATCCCGGCAAATTGGCGACGTGTTAACCGAATGATCGCGTCGTTAACTGTTCGCGGGAACCTGCTTGAATGGGCCTTTGTTTTCATTGTTGAATGGTAAGTATGTGTGTAGATGTAGCGGTTTATGTGGGATTTAAATTGCATGGTTAAAATTATTTTTAACTAGTTTTTGTCTCGCGTTGACTTTAGACAGGAACCTTACATTTTTTCGAGATAAAAATGCATATGTGTAAATCCAGGTGATAAACTCTCCGTGTGCCAAATATCATCCAAATCCATTCAACCGATTTCACATTAATAATATTAGTAGGATTATAATGCAAATCGCATTTGTTTAAACACGATGTCATTTTATTCGTCCTGGAGGGAAAGCCCAGGTGATTTGTTCAATGCCTACTGTTCACTGGTACTAAAAGTAAGGAGAAAAAGAACACTTTCGTTAGTAACATCTCCGTGTTATGTCCTTCGCTTCGCTACCGATGTAGCACCAACGACGCTGCTGTATGTGTCTCGGCTGCATTACACCACCAAAGCCGAGTGACATGGAGTATTTCCATAAAAAGACTTTGTATACTCTGAGCGTCACGAAGCTGAATTCGCAGAACAATGCGGCTTTTATTTCCGTTCTTGAACTAAATAAAATTATTTTTATAACAATACTAATTTAGTGCATTAGAAAACACCTGTATCAAAACGACACTGAGCGGCTCGTAAGCTGGCCGGTAGATTCCTTCAGTGTTCCGAATTTTCGATATTCAGGACACTGAAGGAATCTACGGATTCGATATTCAGATATGTCGGTAGGTATATTTTACTTATTGAAGTGTTCTTTTCATTTTCATTGAATCAATTCACCATTGGACAATCATTGCATACATTACGCTGGGCTTTCTCTCAAGAAAGACAAAAATTACACCGTGTATAAGACGAATTGAGACGAACTATGATAGTGGAGGGTACCACGTGTGCTATGTACTCGACCTACCCCACAAAGTATCTGGCGTGATGATATAAATAGATATACATTCTACAAAATCGTCGATGTTAAGTCCCAAATATTAATGATGAAACTGGCTGATTACAGACTGAATTGTTATTGAGTTTCTTGATAGTTTATAATTACACTATCTAAACTGGGATGTGAATCCGGATGATAAAAATGTGAAATGTGTGTGGAGGATGTGAAAAATAAAAGAACTAATATTTAATACTTTTGTTTCTAAATACTCTGATAATTATGGCTTCATAATAATTTAAATTGTATTTTGTTAGTAATCGTGTTTGTTTAAATCAATTCAACTCCCCGATGAACTTGATGACAACGATGATAATGAAATTGATGAAGAACCCCACCTTGATAGTAAAGCGATGAATACTTTACATACTAATTGTGACGGCCGTTTTGAGGGAATCCAGAACGGTACGTTTTATCACTTTGTTTCAGTTATCTTCCCTACATAATGGTTAATATTCCACCAATATTGCACATTACTATTCAAAATAACACAAGTTTTGGAAATTAAGAGAAGTTGACAACATCACTCTTCGACTTCCGGCCAGAAACTCATCATGATACTCTTAATTTTAAAAAAGTCCAGCCATTTTTCTTTAAAACTATTGTTTTGTAGTGTAGAGTTTTTTTCTTTTTAAAAGTTGTAGGCGGTGGGTATGGAATTCTAAATTCAAACTAACATACAGGGCTCCTATTCGCAATTACCAATTAAACACGCAACGAGGGGTGTTACGATAACTTCGTGAAATCATTTAGTAAAACCCATCAGGCCTATATTCTCCAAGCGGGGGTGGCAGAGGTGGACTGCGTGCAGCCACTTTTCGCCGACGATGTTAGGTCCCATGTAATAGGGGGTGAGCCTATTGCCATATACCGGGCACAATTTCGGACTCCGGACTGTTACTGGCAGTTTTTCGATAGAAACATTAAATTTGTCCGACCTAATATTTGAGTCCAGGACCTCGTGATCGCAAAGCACATTATCTACCACTAGACCAACAGACGAACAGGCAGTCATCATAATCATTTAGTGACATTTAGAATACTATTATGCGATCATCTCACGAAGTTATTGTAACTCGCGTTTTTTGGATATAGCGAATAATTTAACGTGAAATAGTATTCTGTATCCCACTGAGCCCAGTGAGATTCAGAATACCATTTCCAAACGCGGTACGTTACAATAACTTACTAAAATAATAGTCATTTCAGTAAGTTATTGCCACGTTTGGTTACCCTGAAGAACAGTCCAGCTAAGTAGATTAGCGGTCGTACAGAAATGTATAATACTGATGAAAGTGGTGGAACAGCAGTAAATTGAGCCGTGAGTGGTATTTACAATTTTGTAGTCAGTCTTATGTAGTTGCGAATTTGGTAGGATAATAGTAATTGTTCTTCCCGTGGCATTCAGAATACCATTACACGATAATCTCACGAAGTTTTCGTAACGCATCGCGTTAGTTATACCGAACCTTATTCGGTATAATCCAACGTGAATACTTACCCAGCTAAGTAATTTAGCGGTCGTAAAGAAATGTATTATATTGACGAAAGTGCCGGAACAGTAGTGAGATGTGGGTGGGATTTTGAATTTTGTATAAAGTTTTGTGTAGTTGCCAATTTGGCAGGACAATACGAATTTGTCAGCAGCAGCATGATTTGTCAAGTGGATTTATGTAAAGCCTGAAATTTGGTATTTAATGGTGATTATAGTCATACAAGAATTTTTTGGCTCACGACCAAAATCAGAACTAACGCTGTCATCAAGTAAAATGTCACTTCCTTACAGTTGCAGAGTTGCCGTTTGCTATAAAATTTACCCAAGTTCCTTTTTGATTTAGTAACCGTGCGGACTCACCTGTTGAAATGTTTCCCTGAAAGTAGGAAAATTTTACTAAATTGATAACCCTAATTTCACACCAACGCCCTTGTGTCAATGCCATCCACAGGCCAAAATATACATGTCGCACTATAAAAAGTTTGTTAACTTGACAATAGGATTAATCGCTGTTGCACAATTTGCTTTATTATATAAATCAGTCGACTCCCACAAATCGGGATGAGAGATCTAAGGTGCATATTGGTGCAACTATTAATTTTGAACAGGACGATTATGATACGTCGTGCGCCCTGTTGCAGTTTTGGCCGGTGTGCGTCACGGGGAAGGATTCAAATGAAAAGCTGAAAAATCGTTTAAACAGTGCTCCACCCACCAGTTGTGACCCTCTTCGCGCAGTTTCTTCCTAAATTTTCAGTGCCCAGTCGCTCGAAAGTGCGCGGCGCGATGTCACGCGCGGTTAGGTACTATTTTATTGGGTCACAACTAGCGGGCTTTGCGATGAGCTTCATTGTTCTAATAATCCAATTACACATCACAACATCTGTCACTGTCTAGGATTTTACTCTTCTAATGCTATCTATCTCTTTCCAGGGGGTACACTCTTCTAATTGTATGTATTTACCTATCACATGGATTTACTGATTATGTGCTGTAACTTACTCTATTACATACTATACTATACAAAATTAAGACGTCCCGTACAAATTTAACTATTCAATACGTCTGTTTGAAAGACTATCTATGAAAAATAAAGATAGCCACACTTTAATCACTTTAGTAAAAAAATGTTTTGTTATAGAGTATCGCACTCTCAGTTTGAGTGGAGGATTAGTTTATAATAATAATATTAGACCTGTTAAGAAACTCTCCCACCGTTGGGCACGGGCCTTTTCTCAAACTGAGAGGGTTTAGGCCATAGTCCAACACACTGGCCCAGTGCGGGTTGGCGGGCTTCACACACCTTCGATAAACTCTTAGGTTGGTTTCCTCACAATGTTTTTTCGTCACCGTTAAAGCAAGTGAAAGTTAATTTTTAATACGCACATGCATTCGAAAAGACAGAGGTGCCTGGGTTTGAACCCGAGACCTCTGACTTTGCAGTCCAATGGTCTAACCACTAGACTTTCACTGCTTTTACAACTATTTTAAAAGTATCTATTTACTCCAATAATTATCAGCTGTTTTAAAAGTATTTTTTCCATCTAAAGTTGTTTGTAGCGACCGCAGCAGAATTAAATTCACTCTGACGCTGAAAAACAACCTCTACGTGGCTTATACTAAATCGATGGTGCGGTAAATGTTAGCTAGATAAATAAAAGACTGTTTACTAAAGCTCAAGGAACGGTTCAAAACAATTACACGATAGGAATATAGACGTGATGGGTAAAAACAGTCAAGACTATTTTGACTTGTTCATAAGACTTGAATTACGGGCCGACTACATTTTGACCCGCAAGAGAAGCCTTGCTTGCCGCCCGTTTGCCAATAGATATTCTTAGTAGACGTATTATTTCCTGGCTAGTTTCTGGCAGTTAGTATCCGACCGAACCTTCGGCTTCCACCTTGGGCCAAAATGGACCGAAGTTGAAGCCGAAGGTTTCTAGCAGGCACCCTAATCGGACGATTTATTATGATTTATGACTTACTACGCGGGGCAGGGTTCACATTGCTTGTGTGTGTGTGTGAATGATCTACGCTGTTGGCCGCGGGGCCTTTACAGCTTCATCGGACAACTACACCACTATGCTCGAGCCAGTAGGGCAAAGGGGCAACTAGCTCAAGTACGCCTCAAGGCGGAACGGTCTCGGTTTGGGCAGTCGCTATGGGGGAGGGCGTATACTAGGTGTCTCGCCGTGGTGCTCTGCACCAGCCGGCGGGCAAGGGATTCTTCGACCTCGCCGGCGAGGTCGGTGTCTGATCCTGTGTGCGGTATCTGTATCCGAAAGAAGGGATGTAAGGGCATCGGGAGTGTCGGTGAGAACATGCCGCGGCCGGCGGTAGCGGCTTATAGGAGGGGAGTTAGGTTCGTAGTCGGCGGCGGTTATAGTTCGGAGTTCGGAATAGGTTCGAGACCGAGATCGGAATGCAGATCGACATTCCGTGTGAACTACAGGGCTCCGACGGCTTTGCGGAGGAAACGGGATTGAACCGTTTGGAGTCTATCGATGTGAGAGAGGGTGGCGTGCCCGGGTCACATTGCGTTACACCGGCCGTTAACCATTGTTAATATAAAGAATAACCAAATCAAAACAAATTAAGCGCAGTGGTTGAGAGCTTAAGCCGCTCCGCCCACTATGTCTAATAGTCGCTGGTTCGATTCCCGCATGGGACTAATCTTTGTGTGATCCACAATTATTTGTTTCGGTCTGGGTATTTGTGTCTGTGAACTTTCATGTTTGTGAACGCACTCACGACACAGAAATAAATCCTAGTGTTGGGATAGGTTTTTTTTAAAAAAAAAAAACAACTTCGTTTATACATAAACATAGCATTTTAAAAATCTCATGAACCAAATTTCTTAGGGACATTAAAACTTCGGCTTCGGCTGAAGATTTTGGCGATGGCCTCTACTGGCAATAAATACTACTAGCTATTTCGAAAGTATTCTTTCCGTCTAAAGTTATTAAATTTTATTTAGACAGAATTAAATTTAGACGAACAATTTAGCGCAGTTGTTAAGTGCTTAAGCCGCTCCGCCCACTGCGTGGGGTCGCGGGTTCGATTCCCGCACGGGACAAATCTTTGTGTGACCCACAATTATTGGTTTCGGTTTGGATAATTGTGTATGTGATTTTTTATGCTTGTTAACGTTACGTGTAATTTTGTAAACGTATTCATGACACAGGAATAAATACTAGTGTGGGGCTGCGTTTAAAAAATCACTCTGACGTTGAAAAACAAGCTCTACGTGGCTTGTACTGAATCGATTTTGCGGTAAATGCTAGATAAAAATATAAGACTATGTACTCAAGCTCAGGGAATGGTTGAATTTAATTATAAATTAATAGTATACTGTCGCAATGCCTTTCCTTACATACCTCTCTGGCTTCCTCGACTCTCATAGTTCGTCTCATACACGCTCGCCGGTTACGGAGACTCTTGACTTTTCCATCAGATAAGACTCGGTTTATTTGGTCGTTGGTGTGTTATTTGGTTGGTTTTTCTAACGATAAATTTCCAGGATACACCGGTGTATGGAATTGTGCCTCATTGACATATACCGATAGGGCAATAGGCTCGCCCCCTATTACATGAAACCTAAAATTGCCACAGTACATCTCTGCCACCCCCGCTTGGGGAATAAAGGCGTGATGGTGTTTATTTTTATATTTTAGAATTAAAGGCGAAACTAAATTTTGACAAGTTGGTTCAGTTCCTTTGATAATGCATTTTATGGTAGGCATGACGTGATTCTTGTCTGAATCCAATGCTGTGTGCATTGGATTCAAACAAGGAACCCCTCTACGGCCATCAGCATATCCATGAAATTTTGTATACACATTTAATGTTGATGTCTTTTTAAATGTGGCCAAAAATTTTTACAATATTTTTTTGTTTATAATAATATCATCCTATACTGCCCACAGCTAGACAAATGCCGTTTCTCAAAAATCGTGGTAAGAGAGATTAGGTCATACTCCACCACGCGGATCCAGTGCGGATTGGTGGAGGCAGGTTTGTGGCCACCAGCTGTTGGAAGTTATCGAGCCGTCTTTAAGGCTTCCAAGTTGGCTTAACGACCACCACATTAAGTGGCAGCCGGGACCAATGGCATAACGTAGCTTCCGAAGCACGGAGACGCTCGAATGTAAAAATGCCATAAACGGTCACCCATCTCAAGCCGACCGAGTCGAACGCTGCTTAACCTTAGTAATCGGTAAGAACACCGCGGTCGCACAGCGCTATGAGCGCCTCGATTTTTTACATTTGACAAATAAAAATGTTGCGACCAACTATTTTTATCGTGACTTCCAAAAAACAGGCGCTCTCTTCTAACAGCAAGGGTCACCCACCTAAAGTCGTTATTCAATGTTCACATCTTCGACCGTTACTGTCCGGTCAAAGAAGTACGACTTAACTTTATTCCGTCCACAACTCGAACTCAATATCTCTAGAGTACCTGCGTTATTGAATAGACGAAGTTCGTAACAACATTAAGTGGCCACCTAACTGTGGTGTAAGTTAATTTTAAAACGGCCCGCTGTGAGAATACTAAAGTTAACCGAAGGCGTCCAAGTCAAACGTCCCGAAAGGAATGCTAAGAGGGAAAATATTATTTTTATTTACTCTTGGTGTTTTCGACGGCTGTTCTATATTACAGCGTTGACGTCACTATTATATCATAATATACCACAAATGGGTACAGGCCTTCTCTCACAAATCGAGGTGAGAGAGGTTAGGTCATGCTCCACCACGCCGACCCAGTGCGATAATAAAAGCAATACTATATTAAAACGTTATTATAACAGAACCTATACTATGACACAAACGACATTGGAATACGATACGAATGATATTTTAATCAAAAAAGACAATAAACCAATCAGATCAGATTACACAGAACTTTTTATCGTTTCCAGTTGATAATTAAAAATTGTACTTATTCAATTTCATCATCATCATATCAGCCTATATTTGTCCACTGCTGAACATAGGCCTCCCCAATCGCTCTCCAGCACAGCCGGTCCGATGCCACCTGCATCCAACGACTTCCTGCGACCCTCACAAGATCGTCGGTCCATCTGGTAGGTGGCCGTCCCACGTTGCGCTTGCCAATACGTGGTCTCCACTCTAGAATCAATCAATGTAAATCAATTAATTTAAATAGATGTAAATAGTATGAACGTAATACTTTCTCCAGTAGACAGCGGCGTTTGGCTGTTTACAAATTAATTGCAACCCTTACTACCGCGTTTTTTCCTATTAATTATTTATTACTGGGAAAATGCTCAAGAAGAGCAAGATAAATTTACCTGCGCTGACCTATGGGCCATACAATATTTTTTTACCTAAAGGCACAGAACCCTAAAGACAATAAATACGATGTCGAACAGACGGTCGCGGGCAGCGGCCTCTATCGGAAAGCTTTCACTAGATGAGTCCAGCTCGTACCCACGTCATTGGGCACGCTCCACTGACTGCATCCCCTATTGTTTACCTGTGCCGTATATAAATAAACTGTAAAAGTCGTGGTAACTGTGATAGCAGGATTCATGGATTAGTTTAGTAGTATTATACCAGATTTATGCTCTGAGTCAGAACGGCTAGTCGAGTGAAGTAGCTAGTGAAATGATTGCTACATTTTGATTTTTATTTAAGTCATAATTTTGCAATATATTTATGAATTTTATTTGCTTACATATTCAGAAAGATATTCTTTATTAATTTATGCAGGTACTAGTGGAATTAACTAAAAAGCATACAACATTTTTATAAAGATTACACACATGCTACATAATTATAAATTCTACTTGGATCCATTTATGTATATAAAGAGTGGAGGAAGCCAGAGAGGTATGTAAGGAAAGAACCTGTTGGCACTCTTTACTCTCTGCCTACCCCGCAAGGGACCTGACGTGATGATATAGATAGATAGATACATAAAAATTTTTTTTGCGTGATATGTACTCTTACGGAGCTGTCAGAGCTCATCATATAATAGCCAGACTGTATCATTTTATTTCACAGTGATTTGATATGTAAAATTATACAGGCGACGATTTTTAATTCGCAATTTACAAATCTCCCAATTTTGTCGACTAAGATCAAGCCTGAAACTTTTTTACATATAAGTTATATTTATAAGAAGTGGAAGAAGCAAATTTATCCAAGATTATCTAACAGCACTCTCGAGGGGATATGTTTATAAGTCGCTATAGCTATATTTTCTATATCTAACATCCCGTGAAATATCACGACAAATAAATAAACACTAACAAGTGAACTGTTAAAGTTTCCTCTAGTTTCACAAGCAAGGTTCGCTGCGAATGGTCGTGGCCATCCCATCCGGAGGTCTTAAAACAGTGAGATAAACGGACCAAGACCGGAAGGTGTTGTTGCGTATGTGGTAGTCGGGTAAAGTTTGAGGCGTTCTGTAATCGGTCAGGTTATGTAGTACGCCGGTGTGTGGGAGATTTTCGAAATAAAATTGTTAATGTGATTTATATTTATTATTGAAGGCTGCTTGCTGGTCGTCTGCATTCTTTTAAGACAGAGAAAAAAGCTGTTTTAGGGGGCTCAAATATTTAATACCTCTGTTTTAAATAAAACATTTCCCTTTACTATGAATATGAGCGTGGAGAATTAGAACGAATATGAACGTGGCTGCGTTAACAAACACAAATAATTGTCTGTCAAAGAGTTGTCTGAACTCGCGAATATTCGATCTAGTGATTCAAGCAGCCTACTCCTAAATTACTAGGTCAAGCCATCCGTATTGGTCAAAAATGGTGTTGGCTCATTATCATACACTTCAAGGAATATGGTTATTGATACTTGGTGATAAAATGAAATGTAGTCACTATACCTTAGAATTAGGCGGATCAAATTATGAACGAAAAATAAGATGCTTTGTAAATTCAGATCATACAAGATACAAAAAAATAGTTAAGTAACCCCTGGGTAATACTTAACTCACCCATGCAATAGAGTAGAGAAACTGACATGAAACTGAGCAACCTAAGAACATTAACAAGATTATAGAGAAGCATCACATTATGTAAAGAAATACGATACATATGAATACAGTGACGATAGCTTGGTTCAGTGGTTAGAGGGTAATCAACGGATCAAAACGCGATTATTCGACCCGGTGAGTGCACTGGCTTTAGTAGTCGGTTTTGATCTAAGCATGTGACAAATACTAGTGTGACCCACGAATTTTTGTTACGGACTGGGTGTTTGTGCCACAGCCATCGCCAGAGACGGGCAAAATATAATCACATTAATAATTACAATTGCATTTTGTAATATCAATAATTCAAGATTAAAAGTGTAATCGTATACGTTAAAGATTACAAAATGTAATTTTTAATCATTATTACACTATCACGCCTATATTCCCCAAGCGGGAGTTAATCATTAATGTGATTACATTTTGCCCATTTCTGGCCACGATACGGGAATAATTCCTAATGAGGAGCTACGTTTTTTTAAAACACTCCCGCTTTCCCAGTTGAATTTAGATTTTTCAGTACACTGTCACTTGTGGGTAAATGTATATTGAGGGTAAGAAATTAACAAACAAGTGGTCGAAATTACGCGACCGGCAGTGCACGCGCCTTCCCCACCGCGCCGCCTCTAGGAAGTTCTGTGGTACCTGCTATTTATGCCTCCGAAAACACACCTATACAAACATGTTAGGGGCAGTTCATCGCCGTCTTTCATTCTGGCCACAGGATTTCGGGATAATTCTGTGCTCATTCAAGCTTGAGAAAAGATAGTGACTGGAAAGTTTGATTTTACATTTTAATATAGTTACACGGGAAATTACATGTTAAGTATAGTTACAAGGGACTGCCTCGTTAGTCTAGTGGCAAAGCGCATCGCTTTGTGATCACGAGGTCCTGGGTTCAAATCCTAGGTCGGACTAATGGAGTTGTTCTAATAAAAACTTCCCAGTATGAGTCCGGAGTCTGGAATCGTGCCTGATATATGGCAATAGGCTCGCCTCCCATTACATGGGACCTGACATCGTTGGCGAAAAGTGGGTGTACTCAGTACACCTCTGCTACCCCCGCTTGGGAAATATAGGCGTGACATTTTCGTCTGACATATGGTTTTAGATTTTAGTCCTCGAGATCGCTACGCTTATCATTTGCTACTAGACCAACGAGGATAGATAAAAGTGTAAGGAATTAAAAACAAGACGTGGTAATTACGCGACCGGTAGTGGGCGCGCTTTCCCCACCCCGCGCCGTCTCTAAGAAGTTCTGTTGTACCTGCTATTTATACCTCCGTAAACACACCTATACAAACATGTTAGGGGCAGTTTATCGCCGTCTTTTCATACTGACCACTGGGTTTCGGGAAAATTCTGTGCTCATTCAAGCTTGAGAAAAGGTCACGATAAGAATATTTGATTTCACATTTTAATATAATTATACAACAAAAAATAAACACCGTCTATCTATCTATGTATATCATCACGCCAGCTCCCTTGCGGGGTAGGCAGAGAGTACAGAGTTCCAACAGGTTCTTTCCTTACATACCTCTCTGGCTTCCTCCACTCTCATAGTTCGTCTCATACACACTCGCCGGTTACGGAGACTCTTGACTTGCCCTTCAGCTAAGACACGGTCTATTTGGTCAATAAACACCGTGACATCTATATTCTAGTGGCAGAGATTCAGGTACTGTGTACACCTACTTTTCGCCGACGATGTTAGGTCCCATGGAATAGGGGACGAGCCTATTGCTATTGTACCGGGCATAATGGGATTTTTTTACATTTGTTCTCCCTAAGATCCGAATCAAGGATTTCGTGATCGCTACATGTATTTTAAAGCATATTAAAGAGACACATAGTACGCGTGTGTGTGTGTGTGTAATTGATTTACGCTATTGGCCGCGGGACCTTTACTGATTCACCGGACAAGAGGGCGAGCGTGCACCCACTACGCTCGAGCCAGAAGGGCAAGGTGCCAACTAGCTCAAGGGCGCCTCAAGGAGGAACGGCTGGGCTCGCTATGGGGGAGGGCATATACTAGGTATCCTGCGGTGGGGCTGTACACCGGCTGGCGAACATGGGATTTTTAGACCTCGAGGTCGGTGTCTGATCCTGTGTGCGGTATCTGTATCCGAAACGTGTGGTGGTGAGTACATGCCGCGAATGGCGGTGGTACGAGTGTGATCATCAGGTCCTGACTTTGAATATTAGGTCGAATATGGTGTGGTATTCCATCGAAACAATTTCAATAGCTATCCTGAGTCTGGTATTGTGCCCGGTATTATGGCAATAGGCTTGCCCCCTGTTACCTGGGAGAGATTGCTTCTTAGAGATGAGGCCACCCTTTGTGTTATTTTTAGTCTTTTTTGTGTTTTTAATATCTTAACGATCACCCATCTCAGACTGTCCAACACAGGGCAGTCGCACAGCGTTACGGGCACCTACATATTTCATTGTCTAATAGCAATCGCGATTTTTTTATATATCAGTCATATAGGTCAGAAAAGGTTGGGGCTATTTACATGCCTCACCAGTATCTTCTCCAATATAAATCCGCCATCTTTGTCCGTCCGGCAAACATCAACAAATTGATCCACGTCACCGCTCCGTTATAGTATATTGCCTTGGGTCTTATCGCCCTATCGCTCTCACTTTGAATACCAACTACTCGAGATTTGTTTTTGTTACACTTATATACCTACGAGAATTGCCTACCGCATTCATAGATCTTAGTGGCTAACACGAATGCGTATAGTTTACCCATTGAGTAAGCACCTCAGTTATACATACTTACTAATCTTGTAGCGTAAGCGAGAACAATGTAATCTTGATAGCGTTACGAAACTTAAAAATAGTCGTGCTCTTTATATTGATTAAAAATTTTACCTTTATGAATAAACTACTGTCCACACCGTAGATCTGCGTTGCTACACGCAAACTATTATTTGATGTTGATACCTAATTATCCTTAAGTAAAAGCGACAAAACTGTCATCCATTTTGATATTATAGGTATCTATGTATGTTCTTTAAATATCCTGCAATAGTGCATTAAAAATATTTCTCGTTCTCGCCATTATGATATAACTGACAGCTCTCCCGCGATTTCTTCTTCTTCTTTAAGTTATGGCTTCACACTAAATTTAAGTGTATTTTGCCAGTGTCCAGTGAGATGCATAATCTTGTTTATTTAAATCATTTCAACTCTCCGATGAACTTGATGACAATAATGTTAATGAAATTAATGAAGTATCCCACCCTGGATAGTAAAGCGGTGAATACTTTACATACCAATTGCGACGGCCGTTTTGAGGGAAGTCGAAAAGGTACTTTTTATCACTTTGTGACAATTTCCTTCACTCATGCATATATAAGAACACATAACGGTTAATATTCCACCAACATTACACATTATTAGCCGAAATAACACAAGTTTTGGAAATTAAAACAAATTGACAACATCACTCTTCGAGTTCCGCCAAAAAAACTTCCGCGCGATTTTTCTGTCGTCCTTCAGATTATATTTTTTAATGACAAAAGTAATTGATTCATAAAGCTAACACGTTTTTTAATCAGAATCAGAATATTTTTTATTCATGTAAACCATTACAGTATTTATGAATCGTCAGAAAAGTAAAAAAGACTCTACCGCCACTTCGGAATGTCATTCCTGTGGAAAAGAAGAGCAAGAAAATCCACGGATACTCTTTAAAATAAAAAAATTACGTACTTTTTCATTTACATTTTATTGTGGGGTATGGGAGAACAATGTAGGTTGGTCATCAGGTGAGTCTAAGTTAAAAAAGGAAATTATACTATTTATCAGACGGCTACATGGTTCCCAAGTTACAAAAAAAAAGTACACAAAAAAAAATTACATTATGTTAAATTAATAGAAGGAAGAGAGGAAATGTTAACTTATAACAGTTGAATAGGTAGTCATGACTCAAGTGGAGCTGGAATAGCATCTATCCAAGCATTTTTATCTTTTAAATAATCTTCTATTGAATAATAAGCCTGCTTACAAAGTGATCGTTTTACACAAGCTTTGAACTTATTTTCACTAAGTTTAGTGACGTCAATTGGATTTTTTTATAAAATTTAACACAGTGCCCCATGAAAGACGTGTAAATTTTTGACAGACGAAACTGCCAACAGATTCTTACCGACTTAATGTTATAGTGCCACAAAGATCATTTGGCCCGTGGACGACATTGACAGGGGTTGGTGTGAAATTAGGGCTACTTATTAGGACGGTGGGGGGGGGGGGGGTCGGCACGGTTACTTATTAAAAGAAGAACTTTGGTGAACATAGCAAACGGTAACTGCGACTGTCATGAAGTGACATTTCACTTGATGACAGCGTTAGTTCCGATTTTGGCCGCGGGCCAAAAGATCTTTGTATGACTACAGCTATCTCTATTGATTGGAAAATAAATAGATTAATACTTAATACATGTGTAACTACTGACCCGTTCAGGGAAGTTACCAAACTGGCATCTTTCATACAGTTCCAACAAATTGATCCACGTTACTGAATTGTGACTGTATTGCGTCACAGCTCGGGTCCTGGGTCGCGCTTTGAATACCAAGTGCTTTGGATTTATTTTACTATACCTACAAAACTATCTTAAAGTCACTGTGCTTGGTTTTATCGTCTTTGTGGTTGAAGCGGCCATGTCTTGGCCATGGCCTTGAAAAGAGCGATTTTTGACATAGCTGTTGTATGGTTTTTAGCGGAGTGTGATATATGAAAATAGTTTTTTTTAAATAAAGATTATGATCCTACTTATGCTCAGGTACGGTTAAGTATATCACACAGAGTATATTCTTATATTTATCGTGTCATCCAGGAATATCTCGTCCGCGTACATCACATTAAAATTACTGCTGCTATTAAAGATCTTCCATTGGCTATACTTTGAAAAGATGACAGACTGTTTGACAGATTATACTGCGTCTCAACTTTAGAGTAAAGACCATGAAGCAATTACGGAGGTAAGTAAAGGTTACCCTAGCTTCGGTGTCTTAATTCCATAGGTTTATTTTTTCCGCAATTTATAGCGCCTTGTTCTGATAACGTAAATTTTCGTTGTAAAATATCATTTCTGTACATTTGTCCGTTTTCTTACTCGTTTTAACGACCTAAGGAAGTCAACTGAGGTACAAGAGTTGGACATAAAAATAGCGTTGCTAAAAAACTAGGTAGACATTATTTATTAAACTAACCTCTTAATAAAAAATATAGTAAATTACTAAACTAAATAAAGTACTTTCCTCCTTCGTTTTATATATTTCATATACGCTTATTCGATATCCGAGTATTTAGAGGCCCACTAGATCTGTTGCATCAAACGGTTCCGAGTAGCTTTCGCGGCTTAGCAAATGTTGTCTACTACATTGGTTTGCGATAAAAGGCTGCAGTTCTCTTGTATAAACTGTACCGCTTTGATACAGAATCATTTTGAGTCTATGAATGTTTTAAGACTTTGCTACGTCAAAAATTTTGTGCTAAGCTTTCAGGGCCTGTATCTTAGTGGATTTACTACAGTTATTCTCCCTCATAGAAAAAAAAGAATGGGAATGACATTTCAACCACGTGGTCAGAACAAGGCGCTGTCAATTGCAGCAAGAGAATAGATACAAAACATTTGCCACTTAGCTAGGTCCTAAGAGATGGCTGACTGCCTCATTGGTTTATCGGCGAATAGTCCAAGTAGCGGTGACTAGGTTCTGGCTTCGAATCCTAGGTCGGATAAACTGTTCTATCAAAAAATTGTTATTTGACTTGCAATGTTCATACGTTGTCATGTCTGTTTGTCTTTTCAGTTCAAATCCTGTGATCCATTTTTCTAACACTTGCATACGTATGCAAAGTCAGTGACAATGTAATAATATGGTACCATGGAGCTGGTCGGATGAGGGAGTTGGAAGTTGGCCATAAGTACATGTCAACTACACAACATGCCCCTCTTGGGTTTAGGCTTGTTGGATTGGTATTGAAAAATACTGTACAACCATATGGTGTTCAGGGTCTGATGATATAGCTGAAAGGTAGCCAATAGAACTACTCAACTACGCAATATAACTCGTACGTGTTTGGGCTTGTTAGGTTTGTCTCGACAAGTACTGTAGAGCCGAATGATGTCCAGGATCAGACGATAGAGCCGGAAAGAGGTCATAGGAACTCTTCAACTGAGCTAGATATCTCCGTTTTATTTTTGCTCAAGTTTGCTTTTAAATATATTTTTTGTAATACAATTTATTTATTTTTAAGGGCAATGGCGATTGATGGCACACTCAAAACAAATAAGGCATAGCTTGAGGAATATAAGTACCTTTTTAACTGTCCATAAATTGATTATTCGATCAGATTGAAATACTCTATTTAAAATTTTACATGTAGAACTAAAGACATTTTTTTTGAAATAAAAATTATTATTTTTATCAGGACTTTATATGTGGTTTAAAAGAAATAATTGCGAACATAAAATTCCGATAAGTATTGAAATAAGTTTTTTAGCAAATAAAAACTAAGTAATTCAAATTTTACATTTTACATCAATGGTTTCACACAGCTAAACTTATTAACAATAATAATTATTATTACGAGCTATTTCTATCCCACTGCTGGGCAAAGGCCTCCCTCCACTTTTACCACTCCTTTCTGTTCGTTGCCATGTCAGGCCAGTCTTTCAAAAAGTTGTCCAGTTCATCCCGCCGTCTCCGCCTGGGCCTACCGCGTTGCCTTTTTGTATTTCGTGGGGACCAGTCAGTTATTATTTTGGCCCATTCGTTAATGCGGCAGATATGGTCGGCCCAGTCTCATTTAAGCTTGGCGGCTTTTTGACATACGTCGGCAGTTTGCGTCATGGAGCGAAGTGCGGTGTTCTTACCGTGGTCTGTGAGTTTAATATTAAGAATACTACTATTAATGATAATATCAACCTATATTGTCCCACTGATGGGCACAGGCATTCACAAATCGAAGTGACAGAGATTAGGTCATACTCCACCCCAGGGCCCAGTGCGGGTTGGTGGAGGCAGGTTTGCGGGTTACAACTTGGGTTAACGAAAACCAATTTTTTATAATAATTAAAAATGAATTAAGCACGAAGACGCTCGAATATAAAAATTGTTAGGTATTAAAAGTTCCCACTCCACTAGTCATTTTAAACAGACTTCAATAAGGAGGAGGTTCTATGTTCGTCTGTATGTATGCTATTTTTTATGTATGTGCACCGATTTTGATGGTTTTTTTTTTGCATCGGGTTCAGTATAGCTTCAAGGTAGTCCCAGTTTAATTTCATAGGTATTGGACCTTGGACTTTGAAGATACATCAGCGAACTCCTTTGCGACAACCAATATGAATGCGTAGATTGAGATATTATGGGTATTACGTCAATTCTATAGGTACCACCCTACTATAGAACTGAGTTAAATATTAACCGTTCATAATTCGTCTGTTTTTTATAACTTTTTTGCTTATAAACCGATTTTGATGATTTTTTTTGCATTGGATTCAGTAAAGCTCCGAAGAGGTCCAATTTTACTTTTATAGGTATTGGACCTTGGTATTTGAAGATACACCACGGAACTTTTTGACGGCAAACAGTTCGAATGTGTAAACTCAGTTGTTATGAGTATTATATTAAACCTGTATGTGAATAATATAATCTAGATATATACATATCAATAATTAATTCACTTATCATTTAAAATTGTATAATAAAAACTTTTAAAAAAGGGTAAGCCGACTTCAAAAAGCAAAAAATAAATACGTATTATTTTCAAAAGTAGGAATTCAAACATATTGCGTAGTATCAAAATAACTAGAAAGTAGTAGTATATTGAAACAAAACGCTTAATTTGATCATTACATACTTATGTAGAGATAAACGTAGGACGTGGATACGTAGTTACGTATTTAATATTCTTTACCATCCATAGCAATATTTACGTACACACACACACATAAAATTCGGCAATGGTACCGTATTTCCCCGATTATCCGGGCGACGCTTGAAACCGAACGCGGACATCCGGCTCGCTTTAAGGCTTCCCAAATTGAATAAACCTTCTCCGCAGTACACCCACTATAAATCACTAAGTTACCAAACAACGTCTAGTGAATCAACTTTAAACTAATTTATTAACACCGAAGACGTTGTTATTAGCACCATTGAGTGGCTCAACAAACAGTTACTAGGGGAAGGAATCTGTAACGTCATTATTTAGTCCAATTTGCAGAATTAGTCTGATAAATGTGTTTGAATTAGCGTTTTCGTAGACCGATGCGCGCGCCGTAGCCTCGTAGCAAGAGCTACGGTGCTACGGGCTCAGTTTTACCGCGTCGGCCGCCGTAGCCGCTACGCCGCTCCGCGTTTCAATCGTTTGCGTATTGAGGAACCTGCGTATGATTTGTGAAGATTTTTCTGTTTGTGATACCTATTGTGTGGGCCAGTGCTGTGTTTTGTGTTCTTGTGATTTATTTGAGGTAAGTTTTAGGCGTTTTTATATTTTATTGCTGTATTTCTATTGTGGTGGATTTAAGGTATTTATATTAATAAGTTAAGCTACTATCGTGTTAATGTTTTCTTAAACATGAAATTTAGATACCACGCGATAGATTTTTTTTTTAAATTGAATATTTTACTATTAAATGGGATATAGTAAAATATTCTGATGGTAAAAAAATCACTGATAACATTGTTGTTCATTTTGTGTACATAGTATATATAGAGGATTATATACGAATTTTAAAATTGATTATTTTTCAAAAGTCAATTACGAATAATCGTAAAATAAGATATTTAATTTAATTCAATGTCTTTATTTGCGTAATATGGGTTTACATGGATGGAAAGTACATTTTAGTTTTGTTTCACCATATTCAGCCTTTAAGCATGCAAAATTTAATAAAATATATGACTAATAATTAAATAGTAAATAGAGAATAATTATAGATCTATCTATATCATCACGCCAGCTCCCTCGCGGGGTAGGCAGAGAGTACAGATTTTATAATTATAGATACACGTCATAATAAGCAACAATTACACGAGAAATAAGCAAAAACTACATGAAAATAAATGTTTTTAAACATGGCGCTAAATTGTAAATGTTAAATTAAAAACATAATGTAATTAAAAGGGTGATTTATTTTTTATGAAATTGGTTTGTATTAAATAAAAAGTTTTATCGAAATAAAAATAGTTCGCTTAAATGTTCGCTTAAATGATTTACGGCGTATGAGAACAAATTTAATAGAGACATTTGGCACTTTCCGCATCGGTTTATAGTGTTCTTTTTCTTACTCCGCATAATCCGAAAATCGTAAAATTCTGGCAATTTTAATGTAAACCAAAGACACATAAGGATGAAATTAGACGTCTTTTTCAATCCAATCCCGCACAATCTCCTGGGGGATTACTGTAGGCCTCAGTCGAGGCTCCGTTATTAAGATCGATTTTGTAGGATATTATTACTGAAAAATCGTTTTTAAAAGGATTATGCTTTTAAAAGATATCGTATTATTTAATGGATTTATAATATATTTAATAAAAAAAAACCGTATTATTAGGATTATTATATAAGTAGTTGTTGTTGTACCTATCGTCACTACCGTAATTTTGATTCAATTTAAAAAAAACCTTTTATACCTTATTTAAAAAGAGTAAATCTCTTCTCTAAATGAAGGCTTCTTCCAGCTTTTTCCATTTTCCTCTGCCCTGTGCGGTTTCTCACCATTTTGGCGCTGTTATTTTAATTTTGCAGTGATAGCCTAGTGGTTAGGCCGTTGGACTGCAAAGTCAAAGGTTTCGGGTTTAAACCCAGGCACGCACCTCTGTCTTTTCGAAAACATGTGCGTATTAAAAGTTAACTATCACTTGCTTTAACGGTGAAGAAAAACATCGTGAGGTAACCTGCATGCCTGAGAATTTCTCGAAGGTGTGTGGAGTTCGCCAACTGGCACTGGGCCAGTGGACTATGGCCTAAACCCTCTCAGTTTGAGAGAAGGCCCGTGCCCAACAGTGGGATAGTTTCTTAACAGGGCTAATATTATTTATTTATATTTTAATTTCGTCAGACCACCTAGATTTTCGTCACTCTTTCGTTTGCTCTTGGGACCTTTCCACAAAGACACTAATTTGGTCAATATCTTGTTTGGAATTCTAGCTACATGGGCAGCCCAACGCCATTCTAACTTAAGGGCGTGGTCTAATGCGGTCAATTACTTTTATTGTTTTTAGTATGTCTGTACTTCTTATTTTTCTATTTTGATCTAATAAATATTGCAAAACTAATATTGCAGTTAAAAATCAGACTGCTTCGTTGACCTTGTTCCGCATAGCATCTTAAGTTAGACATGGTGTACTTTTTTTAGATTGTCAGTCGCAGTTAAGAGTCTGGTATTTCTCCCGAAATAATGGCAATAGGCTCACTCGCTATTACATTGGGATCAAACATTGTACGCGCTAAGAGGGTGGGAGCTACACTGACCGGGTGATACGTCAAAATCATATGTGCTGATTTTAATTATTAAAATATCTATTCATTGTAAATTACACGATCCAGTGGTAGTTTAGTAGTAAGATAAGATAAAATAATGTAAACTGACAATTTGTAAATATTCCCGCAAGGATTATGCAAAATAAATTATTTGGGTTTGAGTTTCAGGGTGTATCTCTATCACTCCGCTTTGAGAATAAAGCTGTGGCGGTTTTTTATTTTGACTAATCGTACGTTTTTCATTACATAAAATCTGTTCTTACATTTTTGAATACACTAGGTGGGAAAACAAATATTTATATACGTAGCCGTGTACACCAACATAACACGGGTCACGTAAAACTGAGAGCAGAAACAAACAAATCAAAACATTAAGTTTAACATGATTGATGCGTTTCGATGGCGGCGGCGGTAATCATCTCGTGAAGTACGAAGTACGCCAATTAATCATACAGTGTGTCCTCCTGCTTAGAACGATATAGCGTTTTATTTTATTGATTGATTAAATTATTTTAAAAGTGTGTGTACCAGAAAGTCTGATAGTTAGTTAGCAGGTTTATTAGCGACACCATATTATGGCACTTTTGACAGCTTATAGTCGTTAATATTTGCAGAGCTCTATGAGCATAAAAAAATTAAGTACCAACTACAGATAGCTGGAACTATGGGTACCTCATAGTGACACTTTTGACAGGAAAGCTTTAACATGTGTAAGGATAATCAAAGGAATAGAACAAACTGCCTCTACTGGTCTACTGGCAAATAATGTGTGTAGTGGTCTTAGGTTTGATTTCTAGGTTGGATAATATGTAATGATTTTTCAATACAAAAAAGTTTAATAGCTGTCCGGAGCTGGCATTATACCCAGTACAATGGCAATAGACTCCCCCCCTATTACGCGACCTAACATCGTTAGCGAAAAGTGGGTTTTTTCGCCACCCCCCGGGAATACAGGCGTGATGGTGTTTATTTCTTTTCCTATTTAGACTTAAAGTTGTGATCTATCCATCCATATCATCTCGCCAGATCCCTTATAGTGTAGGCAGAGAGTACAGAGTTCCAACAGGTTCCATATTGTTATCAAACAACGATTATATCTGAAACTCGCCTCACCATCAACAAATCTATGTTTGGGACGGGAGTGAAGCGAAGTGTTGTCTTTCAACAAATACCGGAAGCTTTAAGTGCATTAAGTGCGAGAACAGAAGTCTTTGTTAAATGTACCACCAGTTTTGTTAAAGCTTTTATAAATGGCTCGAGTTTTGTTGTTGAATTTTTTTCTTAGTTGGTCTTGTTTTAATTATCCATCTGTCTATATCATCACACCAGGTCCTCTGGTAGGTTGGTGGAGAGTACAGAGCTTCAGCAGTTTCATTCCTCTTAGACCTCTCTGGTTTCCTCCTCTCTCATAGTTCGTCTCATACACGCTCGGCGTAAAACTGTCTTATTTACTGACTGTATGCGCTAAGCGGAGATTGGCAGAGGTGAACAGTGTGCACCCAGATTTCGTCAATGATATTAGGTTCCATTTAATAGAGGCATGTGTATTGCGTACATTATACCGGGTTCAATTATAAAATCTAGACCGCTACTGAGATTTTTACCATAGAATTATCTCAACTAGACCTTGTTTGACTTAGAATTCACACCCGGGACTTTGTGATAGCCAGCCGCGCTATTCGCCACTAGGTTAATGAGGCAGCCAAAAAATGTATACAACGCGTGTTATAAATAACGCAAGATCTGAAAGTAGTTTGTTCTCTCTCTAATCGGGAACTGAATGGGTACCACTTATTTCGAATATGGTATGATATTATTATGTAGTTAAATTTGATAAAATTGTCATAACGCGTTTCAATTAACGTTTGACGGACGATTTAGCGCAGTGGTTAAGAGCTTAAGCCGCTCCGCCCACTGTGTCTAATAGTCGCGGGTTCGATTCCCGCACGAGACAAACCTTTGTGTGATCCACAATTATTTGTTTCGGTCTGGGTATTTGTGTATGTGAATTTTCATGTTTGTAAACGCACCCACGACACAGGAATAAATCCAAGTTTGAGGCTACGTTTTTTTTTTTAAAAAAGAAAGAAAAAAGAAAGAATTGTTCTTTGATTCGTTGTATTAAATACTTTTACTATAATAAAAATCAATACAGCGACTTTAATCGCACTTCTCAACATCATTCCTCAATACGCCAGGTTGGTAGCTAATTTGGATATCTCACCTATTCCAAAATGAAAGTTTGATTTTCGTATTGAATTTCTATAGTACCTAATTAGGATGTCTGAGGTCTTGCGTTATTTAAGTACCACATTGTATAATTTGGGTCATGAGCAGAATGAGCCCAGATAGGTGGGCAAAAATCACTACCGAATGGCGACCAGATGGACACCGACGTCGGGGAAGAAAAAGATGGCGCGACGAACTTGACACCTATGAGAAGAGATGGTCTGATATGGCTATGGATCGGGTTATATGGAGAATCTTGGGAGAGACCTTTGCCCAGCAGTGGGCAAAGATCTCTCCCAAGAGGTTAATAAAACAAAATTGTGTAATTATCAGCTTAATAAGGTACACCGTTAAATTTTTAATTAATTACCAGTTAGGTACAATTAATTAGAGGGCGTACATCTGTACTTATTAAAATGTAAATCTAGAACATAATTACTGTGTAATGAAAGCGTCGCTCTTGACCGACTTTCAGACTCGACTTCAATTGTCGTAAAGAGGTTTACACAACGGTGTCAATAGTCGAGCGACATGGTTCAATGAAATACTTCCCAGTAGCACAACTAGTGCTTAAGAGAGGAAGTTGCCTATGAAGCTGCCTTTTTACAGCGTTATGCTGTTCGCAAGCTGTATAAGAGAGTATAGACTGCATAATTGTGAAAAGTGGTGTCTCAAAGCAGTTGTTCTTCTTAGGGTAGCTGTTACTTGTCGCTGCACCAGCGTTTATTTAGTATTTACATCTAAAATAACGGACGATTTAGCGCAGTGGTTAAGACCTTAAGCCACTCCACCCACGGTGACTATTAGTCGCAGGTTCGATTCCCGAACGGGATAAATCTTTGTGTGATCGACAATAATTTGTTCCGGTCTGGGTATTTGTGTACGTGAATTGTGTGTGGCTAGGTTTTTATAAAAGAAAAAAAAAGAAAATCGTAGTCCGTGTGTTATTCTGATGTATTAGTTATATTACTGTAAAGTTCTATTAAAATCCGTGATTTTTGCGCGAATGAGTAATAAATCGACGATCTTATACATCCATACATAGTTGCGACTACCCACCAATAGATGGCGCTGACGATCCGCCATACATGTCTAGAACGCGATACTAGAGTGCGCACGACGTGTAACATATTTACAAGCAGGATAACAACTCTTGGTGAGGGTAGTGGTTGCACGCTCTCCCTCTTGTCCGGTGAAGCTACGAAGACCCTGCGCCCAACAGCGTAGATGAGTCACACACACACAAAAACAACTCTTGGGGAGAGTGGCAGAGGCCGACACAACACCCGCCTGGCTAGAAGATCTTCCCTTAGACAAATCCTGCTACAACGTTCCTGCCCACACATTCATATATCCATCTTCACAAACTTTCGAGTTTATAATATTTGTAGCATATTGATTTAAAAAACTCCATAAAGGTTTGTTGTCGCCATCACCGTTTTGTACGGATTAGTGGCACTCTAAAAACAAGATGGCGGAATAACTGACGTATGGTGCAACAGTATTATAGTTTAGTCTTTCTTTGCCCTTCACAGTTACAGGGCTTAGCACAAAACCATATAATATTATTCTGTAAATGATGTTGTAAGTACTGCCACGATTAACTTTAGTTTGTAAATTTAAAGCGGAAAAGAGTTGGAAATATCGACTCAATACCGTCACGCTAACGACAATCTGTTTGTGCTAAGCCGTTAGTATTGGTTTGTAATCAATTATATGATTTATATTTTAATATGTAAAGTCGTAGTTATTGCCACGGAATATTAGTTTTTTTATTAAACGTAGCCCTACACTAGGATTTATTCCTGTGACATGGGTGCGTTTACAAACATGAAAATTCACACGCACAAATACCCAGACCGAAACAAATAATTGTGGGTCACACAAATATTTGTCCCGTGCGGGAATCGAACCCGCGACTATTAGACACAGTAGGCGGAGTGGCTTAAGCTCTTAAACACTGCGCTAAATCGTCCGTCTTTCTTTATTCTATGGTTACACCGGGGTATCTTAAAACTTGTTAATTATTTCTGTTGGAACTTTGAACGTCTAACACTTTAGTAATTTTCGGGACTATAGGTGCTGTAAAGCACTCTAATGTTTTAGAATATAAAAACCAAATAAACAGCCTTAAAATCCGTAAAAAATTGTTTTATTTTTATAGTAGAATTATTTCCCCATGGTAAAGTCACCTTTATTCACTAAGCATTTAATTGGATCGACTGGCATAGTAGCTTTGATTCATTTGTAAGTGACAAATCACTTGATACTCTTCGATATCACCTATCCCGTTTTTAAGACTCACACCTATTTCCTTGAAAGGGGTAAGCAGTAACGTAAACCTGAAAATGTTAATTAGCACAACCAATATCTCCTTAAAATATTTTTGGTTTGATCATAGCCTTGTAAGACCACGGTGTTTACAGCGATTATCAAGTTTAAGCAGCGTACGACTCGGTCGGTCTGAGATAAGTGTCCGTTTGTAACAATTTCATTTTCGGGCGTCTCCGTACTTTGGAAAGCAAGTTATACCGTTGGTCTCGATGGCTACTTAAGGGCATTACTAACTTCAACAACCTCGAGATTTTTTTTGAAAATTGCCCTTGTCTGATGACTTTGACTATAGTGAAAATGTATCCGAAGGACCTAAAACGGAGACTTTTTTCAAGTAATTCAGACATTGTTTATTAATATAATAAAAAATCCTCCATACAAGTTATCTTAAGGTTTTTTCGTGTATATTATGCATATCCAATCTACCATTGAATAGAACATTTGCAATATATATTCAGTATACAGATTTTTGAAAGTATTATTTTGGAAAATTGAATACGTAAAATTAAATATACTCCATATATTAAATTCACGACTGTTTCATCTTCATTTTTATGTATATTTCTTATAACTAGTGGTCGAAATTCGATCATAATTAATTTAAATTGTAAGTTTGAACATTATTAACATTTTGCCAAGGCTACACTGGTTATTTGCCTATTTTTTTCAAACAAATTATATAAAATTTAAATAAAAAGAATGAAGAATGCTTCTTTTTTATTTATTTTTTATTTAAACAAAACCAAAAAGAAATTGCTGTCCATTGAACTTGACATACATATTTCGATAATTTAATTAATGATACAAAAATTCTCTGTAAACGATGTTTTTTTTAAACTCTTTCATCGTTTGACATTCAGTAAGACTATAGACAAATAATATTAAAGACAAACAATATTAATCTATTCTCAATTTGAAGTGTATTGTGTCAAATACATGGTAGTGTGTGTAATGGTTTTTTTTTATTGATTTAATGTATTTTTATGCATAATTTAAAAAAAAATATTAGCATTCTGCACTCCTTCTCTATATAATTATAATAATAACGTTTATTTGTACATAATAGAAAACACAATACAATAAGCGATTACAACAGGTTATACAACTTAAGACAAAGTTTTGTTATTTTTTCTGACTCCTAAACTAAGTACGCAGACCTGTATCTTAGGAGTCAGAGTGTTTTCGGCTTCAACTATTTTATACAACCGTGACGCAAATTCAACCTGTAGATTGATACATTACGTGCATTGCAAATTAATTTAAAATTGACAATGATATTTTCTATATATAAGTAGTGGTTTCAGGTAGGATACAGGATATTATATGACTGTAGGGATATGAGAAGATATTATGACACAGTAGTTAATAGTATTTCCGTGTCCTGGTATGTTAGAGGTTGTAACCATTTCTTAAGTTTATTTTTGACTTTATATCGATTGAGCCTATAAATCTGATTTTTTTTACTAATTTTATTATATATTCGTGAACTTTGGGCCATAAAATGTCGGCTTGCAAAAGCAGTCTTGCATGAAGTGGTTTCACATACAGGAAAACCTTGCCTTCTATAAAGTAGGGACTCATTTAAAGGCAGCATTGAATGCCGTCGCAGGATAGTGCGGAGGATATATAATTGCGCCACCGTGAGTACTTGTGTATCAGTGTATAATTGAAAGGTGGGGAAATCTCTTCTTTTAAAAAGCATTACTTTAAGAACTGCTCGTTGTGCGCGTTCAACACTAAGCATTACGGTTTTATATGTACCACCCCATAATGGAATGCAGTAAATAACGGATTGACATAGACTGAGATAAATAAGAGTCAGTAACTCGGCGTTAACTGAGTGTCTATGTTCCCTAAATATATATATTAATCTTCTAACTCTTGCGCAAAGGGCTTCTACATGCGCTTTCCAGTCTAGCTTCTCGTCGATGTTGACTCCTAGGTATTTGATATTCGGGACCATGGCAAGGGTAAAGCAAGTACAGTGTAGCGACTGTTTTAGGCAAAAATGAGCTTTTAGTACATTCGATGAAGCAGGTGGTTTAGAAGTTTGCGGTCGATAAAATCTCAAGAACTTGGTTTTATCAAGATTAAATGTTAAAAGGTTTATCGACAGCCATTCAATTATTAGGCGCAGCGAGTTTTCTGCCCTAGATTTAGCTAGATCCCAATCTTTGTCATATACTAAGAGTGCTGTATCGTCTGCGTAGGAATAAATTTCACAGTTTGTGAGGGATAAATGACATAGATCATTTATATATATTTGGAAAAGAGTAGGTCCTAGATTACTTCCTTGAGGGATTCCGTACGTTAGTTCTTCATAATCACTTATTTGTGAGTTTATTACTACACACTGACTTCGTTTTAATAGGTAGTCCGTAAATAATTTCAGAGTATTCCACGTATTCCTAAGCTTTCCATCTTAGATATAAGTCTGGGGATAGAAACTGTGTGATAGAAGCTTTGGATAGATCCAAAAAGATACCATAGCATTTTAAGTTATTGTCAAGTTTACTTACCAAGTTATTCGTATAATCGGCTACTGCGTCTTCCGTAGAAATGTTCGACTTAAACCCGTATTGATGACGTGCAATTATTTTGTATTTAGTATATATAAACTATAAGTGTGGGAAATTTTCGTAAAAAGGGGTACAAAGTTTTTTTTTCACGTTCCAACAGCAGGTTAAACTGCCTTAACGAATTCACACTGGGTCCGTGTGGCATATGGTCTCATTTCTTTCATTACGATTTGTGACAGAAGGCCTTTACAGTGGAAAAGGACAGGACTGATTTATTATTTTATATAGAATGAAAGTTTGATTTGCAAGAGTTTGTTGGTGACAATATCGTTATAATTAAAATTAATAAAGAACATTTATTAAACTTCATTTAAAGTTTATCGTTGTCAAAAACTTTATATTCAAAGTTGTATTAGGCCGTCATCGGGCCTAGTTTGACGAGTTGATTCTGGAAGCGAAATTTCGCCTCGTATTTGAGAGGGAGATATAATTTCAAATGTTTTAGTACGAGGTTATTTTGAATTTTTCTGGACAGCATATCATTGAAATTGCGATCTTAATAGGATACAGATGGATTTTTTTTACCATTTCAATATTTTAGACAGTTCATTTCAATAATGAATGTTGTCTTATGGCCTATGGTGCGACTTGGGAACGTGGTTGAGGGTTCAAATCCTAGGTCGGATAGAGTTAAGTTTTTTTTTGATAATTATGAACGTAAAATCTTCACTAAATTATTTTAAAAGGGTATGCAGTGGGGGGTTAGTTTCTTACCATGAAAGGATGCTCAATCGATATAAAATTATTTTGAACTAGTTTCTGACCGCCACTTCATCCATGTGTGTGAACCTAACATTTTTCCGAGATAAATCCAGGTAATTAACTACCTGTATGCCAAATTCCATCCATATTCGTTCAGCTGTTTTCGCGTGATTAAGTACTCACCTAACCCTTTAAGTTGGACCATATCTTAGCATAATTATTTCCCTTTAAAAGAGAAAAAGCATGGCACTTTTCTGTTGACCTAGCAACTAGACGGAACCAATGTATTGCAATGTCAATGCTCTCAAGTCTACTGACATTAAACCGACCAATCAACGTTCTAAGTAACAGACTATTAACACGTCGTTGTGATGTAGACACCTTTTGTTGGTCCACGGTGGGAGACGATTGCCGAGAATGTACTGCCATTGTCTTTTCTGTAGACAATTATCTGTAAAGTGTTACAGCCTGTATAATGACCTGTAGCTATAGAGCTACAGGTCATTACACTTTAGTGGATTTTTGAGTTTTGCTCCAGTAATCATCGATACATATTGACATAAATTGTATTTTTTTCTGCGCAGTTAATATTCTGAATGTAATGCCACGGTGGATATCACTAAAATGGCATTACTTATAACAACCCAGTTGTTATTGCGAACTATTACTCATTCTAAGTAGTTTGTATAAATCCAGTGAAAAAAATTCATTAGTAATTTATCAGTGCCCGATAAATTACTAATGAATTTTTTTTATTCCCTACCGAATCAGACCGGGCCCTCTACTGATAAGAACCGGCGGAAAACTCAGCGTCGTTTTCGCAGCTGAATTATTTATCTTTTTTAGCATGTTCTTTGTACAACATTTCAAGTAGGTATAAGCATGTAGTTTAACTTTTATTTTCAGGAGTGCTCTATTCGTGAGATTATAGCTGTGATGAAAATTATACGGAGCAAAAATCTAAAATATTCCTTAAAGTTACATTAGTTCCTCTCCGTGGAATTTTTTTGAAGTTTTATTACGAACAATCACCAAGTGCAGTGTTGTTTATAGTATTATGATTATATCATTTTTTATGATTTAAATATTAAAATATTGTCAATACTCTCTTCTCTGTCTACCTCTTTAGGGATACACTTACGTATGAGCAGACTTGCGGGAATTAAATTTGTTAGTTTCTCATCCGGAACACTGAGAATAGTTTCTGTAGAATGAACGCACAAAAACATTTCTTTTCAAACTCCCAAGGCCGAATCATGTATCTATGCGTCACGCAGATGTACATAGGAACTCGTAACATATCGATCCATTCGATCACCCGACCTATATTGAAAATACCATACGAAACCATCAACGAATATCTTATATAACCCATGGTAATACGAATTACACCACAAATCCTATAACCGAACAGTAAATAACGCACATTCGAAAATAGCTGGATAAACCCTTCTATTGATAAACACAATAAATAAATCAACCGAAAGAACATCGTGATAGTCTCTCTCATACGATTCTAAGATACACAATTATATACCTACGTACCAGACGAAGTATGTAAAGTTCGCGCAACTAAAGATGGCGTAAAAATATTTGTTACTAGTTACTGCCCGCGACTTCGTCCGCGTTGATTTTAGACAGAAACCTTACATTTCTGAGATAAAAAGTATCCTTTGTGTTAATCCAGGTAATAAACTATCTGCGTGCCTAATTTCATCTTAATCCTTTTTTACAAACTTTCACATTTTTAATATTAGTAGGAAGAATAATAATTTTGGGTAAAGAGTTGGAAAGGTCTACTTAGGTATTGCTCCTTATAACTTTCAAGATACATAACTCGGGGGGACTATGCTCCGGAAAAACGCATGGCATTATTAATATATTATTATTTGAACTAAATTAAAAGATTACAGTTCCGAAAATGGCTCAAAAAAGAACACAATTTGAATGTGGTCTTACTTCTAAATAATTTGATCGATTTGTAAAGATGCGTTAAAAACACGGCTGAGTTTTGTTGTCAGTTTGTTCTTGATCCGGTATTAAAAAAGCTCTTTTCTTTAGTGTATTCTACAAAAATATTTGGCAATATAAATCATATCTTAGCAAATTTGTATTAAAGTTCGATGAAGAAAAACAAAGACTGGTATACGATCTAGCGAAACTTATCGCCCAACATTCCATCTTTTAGAAACAACCTTTCGTCACAAAATAATAATACATTAAACAGAATACAATATTAACAATAAGCAAAATGTTAGCACTATAAAAACACTGAAACGTCGTTCCAAAAGCCAAAGAAAACATATCTTGTGATATTATTATATTCGTGCCAATTTTTCTTGCGCCATCTGTGTCTACTTGTAAAGCACGTACCTATGAACAGGAATATATTCTGAGGGAGGGTTGGTGTGCACTCAATAACTAATATTGAAGATATTCGATAAGGTAGTCGGTGTGTCCTATCAAACATCTATGCCCTATTGTTTCCGCAAGTCGTATTGTTTGAGAATAAACGTACTGCAAGCGAAACTAAAGATACATTTTGGTTTTTCGACTTGAGTTATGCCTTTTGCCACGATGATGGTTTTGTCGGATGAGAGATTATATTCTACTTATAATTTAGAAAAAAAAATATTTTTGAAGATTATCCTAGTGTAACCGTGAAGTATGTTATCTTCTTGTGAACAGGAATGACACTCTGAAATGGTGCTAGAGTCGTTGTTATTTTCTCCACTATTTAGAAGTACTATGATTGTTTACATGGATAAAAATATTCTAATTCTGTTTAAGAGGTAGAGTGCGCATAGGTTGTTAAGGGTTGCAATTAGCTTAAGGCTCTCCTAGAAGATACTACTTATGTAGTACGAGAAGAAATAGGGAATCGTTACTTATTCTCTCGTATTTTTTTGAAATATTATTGGGCTGTAGTACTTTATGTTTGAATTATATTTACCTAGCTAGTTGGATGAAATCAGAATCTAAAAGATTAAAAAATACGTGAACTTTTAACTACTAAATGTTTACATACGAAACTATTTCATAAAACAAGCAGCTATCTGAAATTAAAACAGTTTTCTATTACAAAAGTTTCAGGTTGATGTATTTAAACATATAACATTTTCTTTGTTAAATATTTTTATTCGAGAATATAATTGTATGAATCCAAAAGTTAAAATTAACGATTGTTTCTTTTATTCGCAAAGTGTTTTGAATTATTTGTCTTGGGAATACAAATATCAATAGCTTTTTTGTAAGATTCTTGTTAGATTTTTGTAAAGAAATGTTTAAGAAATTTAAGCACATCATTTATTTTGTCATTATTTTAAACATTTAAAAATAGCAGTGTTTCGCTAAACCAGTTTTCAAAGCGAGCGAGATTATGTCCAAAAACATTTGTTACACAATTTTTCGCTTTAACTAGACCACATACTCGGTCACATTTGCCGACATACGGGGAACACTTCACAAAGTGGATAGCTATTGTGCTTTGGTTTGCTGTAATATAACTACTGTAGATGGGTAGCAAACTATTACTGATATGATATAGTTAATATTTACTTTCTAAGCATTATCATTAGTCGGTTAAAAAAAAATCACATAATTGCCTATACTTGATAGTGCCTATTATTACAACGTAGGATTATTTGATTATCAGATAAGTTAATTATTTATAAAAACGGTTTTATTTTTTGACTCATACTTGTGCACGTTTAAAATAATTGATAAATTGGTTAAAGAACCATTACTTGCTTGGGGGCGAATGTTAAATTATTACAATTATTGCTTGTTGACATCGTTACTCCCTCGATAGCGCTAGAATCGGATGGGCTCGCGATATGGTTTCATTGCCAAGGAAATATGTTAAATCCGAATTATTTCTTCTATAAATTGTTGTTTACGGCTACCAGTTTTCTTAATTTGTGGTTCCTCATCGACAATACTGTTAGGCGTCCCTACGCTAGGTATTTGGGAAAATTATCATTTATTTTTGATAAAATATCTTATGCGATAAATTTCATTGGTATTTATTACGTCATTAAGTTTGAATAAAATTATACAGTTAGGTTAGGTTATAATGCAGTCACTGCCGGTCACGCCGTCTTCGTTGCGCTGCTGTCAGTCTTCTGGGAGTGGCTGGGGCGGCGACACGGCGTCCTAACGTACCGTCTGACGCAGGTACTGTCCGGGCATGGTTGCTTCGGGCGGTATCTGTGGCGGATCGGTCGTGAGGAGGCGGAGCGCTGCCATCATTGTGCGACCCCAGAAGACACGGCGGCGCACACGTTGCTGGTGTGCCCGGCATGGGATGATGAGCGGCGCCGACTCGCCGGAGCGCTCGGTGCAGGGGGACAGGCGCTGTCGCTCCCGACCGTGATATCATCCATGGTTGGGAGCGAGAGCGCCTGGGTGGCAATGACGGCCTTTTGCGAGGCCGTCATGTCCGCTAAGGAGGAGGCAGAGCGGGTGAGGGAGGAGACGTCCTCCAATCCCGCTCGTAGACGGCGCGTTGGGCGAAGGCGTAGGGACTACGCCCGAAACGACCTTCGCCCACCGTGATCGCGGCCTGCAGGCGTCGGGGAGGGCACCCCGGCGCCCTAGCACACGCAGACCCGCGCCGTAAAAGCGCTGCGTCCGCGCAGCCTCCGAAAGGCGGTAGGGAGGAGACCGAACTCCCCTAACAGGTATCGAGGTCCGCACATGGACCGAGCCCGCCGGTGCCATAGAGGTCATGCTGGTGACGATTCCTGTGGCCCGGCAAAAGGGCAGTGGGACGCCGAGGGGTTTTAGTGGGTGCAAGCCCCACATAACCACCGGCCGAGGGCACGCCCCGGAGGTATGCGTTAGGCATTTCCCCTCGATAAAAAAAAAAGTTTATAATACATTCTTTGGGGGTCGCGGACGTAAGGGGCGGGGGCCCTGAGCGTCCTTCACGAGCGACCCCGAGGAGGACGACGGCGCGGTGTGGCCCACGTCGCCGTGATCACCGCGTCGGTGCGGGGGGAAGCGTTTCATCAAGTCTCCCCTCAATGGCGGGCTCTTCGGAGCGTGGCACAAGAGGGGCACCGGTGCGTTCCATACGGAGATCCCGGAGCCCCTCCAAAGTGCTGATGTCGGCCACCCTGGGGTTTTTAGTCAATGGGAATCCGACATGCTCCGCGATCTTCCCCCGAGGCTCGCGGAAGTCCTATGCAGGGTTTTCCCCAGGAAAAAAAGGTTATAATGCAGTACCATGTCTATTTTGTCAAGCTGTAGTCTCTTCCAATCCATGTGCGATAAAATAGGCGTAAGCGTATGTGTTCATTTCTTATTACTTTGAAAAATAAACATAATAATTCATACATTGAGAAAAAAATACCATTATAAAGAAGCTGCTTTTTTACAATCAAAACAAAAGGAATAATTATTTTCACAACTTGAAATGCCTTTCAACAGAACTATTCTAGCAAGTCCTAATTATTTGAACAAGGTGGCGGCGCCGGCGCGGCGTGACGTCACTTGACTCACATCGCGGTAACGAGTCGCGCCGCGCTGAATGGCTCTCGCGGTAAAAATGCACGCAAACGAGCCGTAACATGGCGTAACGCCGCCCTTTACCATAGGTACTATCTTTCATGTGTCACTACGTGTCGTGTGAGGCGCACCACTACTTAATAGTGAATATCTGTATCAACAAGCTAATCCCTTGCGGGGTACATAGAGAGGCTTTAGTATCAAAGATGCACCATAGTAAAACGGCCTGCTAGCGAATCATTTTGTTATCAACTTGCCTTAGTACCAACAGGTCCTAATATCAAATGGACACATTGTCAATATAGAATTCCAAAACGGTTGCTCTCATTTGTTTTTATGATTACGTACGACTTATTGTGTCAAGGTATAGTCTCTGCTTATCTGTGTGAGATACAGGCCTAAATATGTGTATCTAATTTTTATTACCTTACTAAATGAGTCCGAGTATGTACTTTCTTGACGCACATCTCGGTAACGAGTCGAGCCGCGACGAATGGCTCTCGCGCTCAAATGCACGCATACCAGCCGTAACATGGTGTAACGCAACCGTTAACCAAACTATCTTTCACGTGTTACTATGTGTCGCGTGAGGCGCTTCATTACTAAATCGCTACTATCTATATTAATAAGCTGATCCCTTGTAGGGTAGAGGGTATAGAATTCCTAATGGTTCTTTTGCTCATGTCCTATATGAAATTAAATTTAGTCTATCAAGCTGTGTAGTCCTGGTTATTACTGCATGAAATAAGCACAAATGTATTTATGTAATTTTTATTAACTTACAAAATACGTCTGCATGTTTAATCCTCAAATTGAGAAAAAAATACAATGTAAAACAAAAGGAATAATTATTTTCACAACCTGAAATGTCTTTCAACAGAACTATTCTAGCAAGTCCTAATTATTTGAATAAGGTGGCAGCGCCGGTGCGGCGTGACGTCACTTGACTCACATCCCGGTAACGAGTCGCGCCGCGCTGAATGGCTCTCGCGGTAAAAATGCATCCAAACGAGCCGTAACACGGCGTAACGCCGCCCTTTACCATAGGTACTATCTTTTACGTGTCACTATGTGTCGTGCAAAGCGCATCATCTCATCGCTGTATCATCAAACTGATCCCTTGCAGGCTAGGCAAAGGGTAAAGAATTCCAAAAGGTTATTTTCTCATTCATTTTTAGAATGGCGTACAATTTAGTTTGTGAAGCTGTAGTCTATCTATCTGTAAGAATAAAATGCCTAAATGTGTGTATCTTTTCCATTAGATAAGACTCGGTTTATTTGGTCGTGGTAAGATAGTCTAGGTCTTCCCCGGTACCTGCATCCTTCCACTTTCACATTGTATATCTGTTTTGTCATTCTTTCCTCTGGCATTCTTTCTATATGCCCGAACCAACGGAGCATGCCCTTTCTCATCTTTACACCGATACCATCTTTCATACCTACTCGCTGTCTTACTATGCTGTTGCTAATGCGGTCGGTCAGCTTCACTCCGCAGAGCTCGCATTTCTACCGCATTTATCCTACTTTCATTCTCCTTCTTACATACCCAGCTCTCGCTATTTGTTTGAAAATTGGCGAAAATGGCGAAATTTTTTTTTTCTATTTTAAAAAAGCTTAGCCTCACTCTAGGATTTATTCCTGTATAGTGGATGCATAAGCATATACCGCGTGGTTCCCGGCTTAGAATAGGACCAACCCATCTCATCCCATCGGGTGTCGTACAAGGCGACTAAGGGAAAACTAGGGAATGGGCAGCAGCGTTCCCTTAACACTTCTACCATCAAAAACTGCGCTCGCCAACCCGCCTGCCAAGCGTGGCGAGTATGGCAAACCACCCCAATTTATTAAAATGGAAGAAAAAGACAAAACCAGGCCCCTAGTCCCCGGCGGTCCTGTTCGTCCTGGCCACGGTAGCAGCTATGGTAACGACAGGACAAGGGGTGCTAAGAATCTCCGGCAGAGATTCGGCTACCACCAACTACGAAAATTGGCTCTGGTGACATACAACGCACGCACGTTAAGGACAGATGAGAAGCTTGTTGAGCTGGAAGAAGAGATAAACAAGTTGCGGTGGGATATTGTTGGTTTATCGGAGGTCCGAAGAAAGGGCGAGGACACGATAACCTTAAAATCCGGCAACTTGTTTTACTACCGGGAGGGCGAACAGCAGTCCCAAGGTGGTATCGGATTTATCGTCCACAAGCCACTCATAGACAACGTTGTGTCCATCACTAGTGTGTCGAGCAGGGTAGCGTACCTGATACTCAGAATATCCAAAAGATATTCGCTGAAGGTCATACAGGTATACGCACCGACCTCGGCATACTCAGATGATGACGTCGAAGTAATGTATGAGGACATTAGTAGAGCCATACATACTTCCAAAGCACACTTTACAGTGGTTATGGGTGACTTCAATGCGCGGCTGGGCAAACGGGGCGATAATGAATTGAGAGTGGGGCAATTTGGATATGGGCAGCGCAACCCCAGGGGTCAGAGGCTGGCCGAATATCTGGAGAAGGAGGGACTCTTTATGATGAACTCTTTCTTCCGGAAGCCGCCTCATAGGAAATGGACCTGGATGAGCCCTGATGGTTCCACAAAAAATGAGATAGACTTCATCATGAGCACCAGGCGACAAATATTTAATGATGTCTCCGTGATTCACAGGGTAAAAACCGGCAGTGATCACCGAATGGTCAGAGGCACATTAAATATTAATGTCAAAATGGAAAGATCGCGTCTGATGAAGTCTACGCTCCGACCTTCTTATGCACATATCCAAAACCCCGAGAACTTTCAACTCGAATTGGCAAACCGCTTCGAATTGCTAGACAGCAGCGCATCAGTGGACGAAATCAACAACAGGCTGGTAGAGACTGTCCATACGGTCGGGTCCAAGTATTTTAAGCCCCACCGTAATAATAGACCTCAAAAACTATCCAACTACACCCGAAACCTAATGGCTGAGCGACGTTCCATGACACTCCAAACCTCCGATGATGCTAAGTCCTATAGGCAGCTCAATGGACAGATACTGAAGTCCTTGCGACACGATTTACGGTCCTTCAATACAAGGCGTATTGAGGAGACCATAGCACAGAACAAGGGCTCCAAAGTGTTCGCAAGAGACGCGTCTATTGGGCAAAGCCAGTTGACGAAGCTGAAGACGGAGGACGGAAACGTAACGTCGAATAGGTCAGAGGTGCTCAGGGAGATAGAGAGGTTCTATGGGCAGTTGTACACCTCAGTAGCTGAACCTGTTGTTGACTTGGTAAAAGACCCAAGAGCCAAGCTAACCCGACACTACACTGAAGATATCCCGGACATCAGCCTGTACGAGATTAGGATGGCTCTCAAACAACTCAGAAATAACAAAGCGCCAGGCGAAGACGGAATTACCGCAGAGCTTCTGAAAGCGGGCGGAACGCCGGTACTTAAAGTCCTTCAGAGGCTGTTTAATTCCGTCTTGCTCGAAGAGAAAACGCCGGAAGCATGGAACAGGGGTGTGGTGATACTGTTTTTCAAGAAAGGTGATAACACTTTACTGAAGAATTATAGGCCCATCACACTGCTGAGCCATGTTTATAAGTTGTTTTCGAGAGTCATCACGAATCGTCTCGAACGCAAGCTTGATGACTTCCAGCCTCCCGAACAAGCCGGTTTCCGGAAAGGCTTTAGTACCATAGACCACATACATACGCTGCGGCAGATTATACAGAAGACCGAGGAGTATAATCGGCCACTATGCTTGGCGTTTATGGACTATGAGAAAGCCTTCGATTCGATCGAGACTTGGGCGGTTCTTAGATCTCTCCAGCGATGCCGCATTGACTATCGGTACATTGAAGTGTTGAAGTGCTTGTATAATAACGCCACCATGTCAGTCCGAGTACAGGGGCAGTGCACGAAGGCGATCCCCATAAAAAGAGACGTCATTTCTCCGAAACTGTTTACGGCCACCTTAGAGGACGCCTTCAAGCTCTTGGAATGGCAAGGACTTGGCATCAACATCAATGGCGAATACATCACTCACCTTCGATTTGCCGACGACATTGTGGTCGTGGCGGAGTCACTGAAAGATCTAGGACGAATGCTCGGTGACCTCAACAGAGTATCTCAACAAGTGGGTCTTAAAATGAACATGGACAAAACGAAAATAATGTCTAACGTCCATGTCGTACCCACCGCACTCACCGTTGGGAACTCTACTCTTGAAGTTGTCGACGAATACATTTACCTGGGACAGGTAGTCCGGTTAGGTAGGTCCAACTTTGAGAGAGAGGTCAATCGACGAATCCAACTCGGCTGGGCAGCGTTCGGGAAACTGCGCAACATCTTCTCATCCAAAATACCTCAGTGCCTAAAGACTAAAGTGTTTAGTCAATGTGTGTTACCAGTGATGATATATGGATCAGAGACGTGGTCTCTTACAATAGGTCTCGTAAAAAAGCTCAGAGTTGCTCAGCGAGCTATGGAGAGAGCTATGCTCGGCGTTTCTCTACGTGATCGAATCAGGAATGAGGAGATTCGTAGAAGAACCAAGGTCACCGACATAGCCGTTAAGATTAGCAAGCTGAAGTGGCAATGGGCGGGCCATATAGCGCGTAGATCGGACGGGCGTTGGGGCAGAAAGATTCTAGAGTGGAGACCACGTATTGGCAAGCGCAGCGTGGGACGACCGCTTGCCAGATGGACCGACGATCTTGTGAAAATCGCAGGAAGTCGTTGGATGCAGGTGGCATCGGACCGGTTACGCTGGAAAGCGATTGGGGAGGCCTATGTTCAGCAGTGGACAAGTATAGGTTGAGATGATGATGATGATGATAGTGGGTGCATTTATAAACATTAAAATTCACATACACAAATACCCAGACCGGAACAAATAATTGTGGATCACACAAAGATTTGTTCCGTGCGGGAATCGACCCCGCGACTATTAGACACAGTGGGCGGAGCGGCTTAAGCTCTTAACCACTGCGCTACATAGTCCATTAAATCACAAATTTTAAAAAAATCCTTACAAAAACTCAGAGTGCTTCGTTGATCTAGGGGCAAAAAATGCGCTCTGCGAACACGAGGTCTTGTGTTAAAATCCCAAGTCGCACAAATGTAATTTTCCTATAGAAACATTCCCAGTATCAGTCCGGAGTCTGGAATTGTGCCCAGCAATACGATCGCCTTCTATAACATAGGATCTTACATTGTCGGCGAAAAGTGGGTGTACATAGTACACCACCGCACCCCCGCTTGGGGAATATAGGTGTGACAGTGTTTAGTTTTTTATTCTCAAAAAATGGCAATTAGCTGAACATAAAAAAAAATTACTTGTGTGTTACCAGTGATGATATATGGATCAGAGACGTGGTCTCTTACTATAGGTCTCATAAAAAAGCTCAGAGTTGCACAGCGAGCTATGGAGAGAGCTATGCTCGGCGTTTCTCTACGTGATCGAATCAGGATTGAGGAGATTCGTAGAAGAACCAAGGTCACCGATATAGCCCTTAAGATTAGCAAGCTGAAGTGGCAATGGGCGGGCCACATAGCGCGAAGATCGGACGGGCAGAAAGATTCTAGAGTGGAGACCACGTATTGGCAAGCGCAGCGTGGGACGACCGCCTGCCAGATGGACCGACGATCTTGTGAAAATCGCAGAAAGTCGTTGGATGCAGGTGGCATCGGACCGGTTACGCTGGAAAGCGATTGGGGAGGCTTATGTTCAGCAGTGGACAAGTATAGGCTGAGATGATGATGATGATGCAAAAAAATTACCTTCCCCTTTCGATACATTGTACTACTTTGTAGCACTGAAGTTTGAAGTTCTCACTTACATCTGTACAATTGCATTGGGTTTTGTAGAACTGGCACCAACAAAGCTTCGCACACAAAGGGGCGAGGGTGTCTTTGTACACTGGATATTGTCGACATATGATTGCATGTCATCGGTATTTGAACGCAATTGCCGATGTTAAATGCTTCCCAATTTCTGCACTCATTTACTTTGAAAAACATTTTTATTGGATTTTGTGGACATACATTATTTATGATCTTAGCATTTTTTGGGGTATTTAATGAGAGGGATATTTTTAGTTCCCTATAGTTTCAATATTAACTAGAAGCAGAACAGGTAAAAAGGCTAGCCCTAATAAAAAAATGTTGAGTGTTTGTACCCACATAGAAATACATTGCTACTGATTTTGCCTGTTGGAACTGATTAGTAAACTGAGTTAATACATATATAATACAAATTAGCATATACTATCCCACTTCTTTGTTGCACTCAATATTGGTAACAAATGATTGCATGTCATCGGTTTTTAAACGTAATATCCGATGTAAAGCGCTTGTCAATATCTGCTCTCATTTACTTTGAATAGCATTTTTGTTGGATTTTGTGAAATTATTTATTATGTTAAGCGTTTTTAAGGATACTAAATGAGAGGGTTATTTTTATTTTCCTATAGTTTCAGCTTAACCTAGATGTTAAACAGATTAAAAGGCTAGCCCCAATAAAAAATTTTATTCGAGTGTTTGCCCTCACTTAGAAGAACATTGCTACTGATTTTGCCTATTGGAACATTGATTAGTAAACTGCGTTAGTACATATATAATACAAATTAGCCTATACTATACCACAGCTGAGCAAATAAATCTTTACCTTTGCTTTTCGATACATTGTAGTACTTTGTAGCAGTGAATTTTGAAGTTCTCACTTGCATCTGTACAATTGCATAGCGTTTTGTAGATAAAAGGCGAGTTCGCTGGCACCAACAAAGCGATGCCCACAAAGGGGCGAGGGTGTCTTTGTGCACTCGATATTGTCGACAAATGATTGCATGTCATCGGTTTTTGAACGTAATTTTCGATGTAAAATGTTTGTCAATTTTTGCACTTATTTACGTTGACGAGCATTTTGTGTTAATGGGATGTTGTGAAATTTTATTTATGACGTAAAGCGTTGATAGTGCATTAAATGAGAGGAATATTTTTATTTGCCGTTACTCTGATTGACTGAAAAAAAAATTGTAAGATTTATACTATATAAAAAATCTTGATCTTTGCATTCGCATAGAACAATACTTCTGCGCATTTACATCTACCATGGGATCGGAAAACCTGGATTCGTGGACTAAGAAGATCCGCCTAGCAACTCAGCGGGCTAGTCTTTGAACTTAATTTGTTTCATTCGGCTGTTCTCTGTTTAACATATTTATATTGATCATAATTCCTAGATTTTCACGGCACGGACTTCGGTTTCAGGAAATATTTCCTTTTCATAAATTAATTGAATAACACATCGCCTTGTCGTTGCAGTTATAAATTCAAACTCGGTCAGTTCATGCGAAAATAAATGGTTAAAATATAGAAATGCAAAAAGATAACCAAGTCCATTTTCTCTGCCCCTTTTTGACGTTTATAAAATTACGATCACAGAGGTGGAGAATTAAATACCTCCACCACCAGAGGTCCTTTGTTTAATCTGTAAGAGAAATTTAAACTGGTACGTTTTTAGAATGTATAACTTATGAAACGATGTAAAACTGTTATCAAGAGGGACGATTAAACGCAGTGGTTAAGAGCTTATGCCGCTCTGCCCACTGCGTCTAATAGTCGCGGGTTCGAGTCCCGCACGGGACAAATCTTTGTGTGATCCACAATTATTTGTTCCGGTCTGGATATTTGTGTATGTGAATTTTCATGTTTGTAAATGCACCCACGACACAGGAATAAATCCTAGTGTGGGGCTACGATATGTTTAAAAACAAAAAAGGGAAAACATTGTCGTACTATGGATAAGTATATTTATTAGGACTATACAACAGACCATTTCTTTTTCGTTAATTTATAATGTGGTTGGAGGTATTTAAGCTTAAAATGAATTATAATCCTATTTTATTCATGTCATAACAAATATTAAATTGGAAGAAATGTTTAGAGTATGAATTATTAAACATGGTCTTTGGGTGCTAAACGAGTAACACCTAGTACGTACTAAGTACCAGCGGTAGTCAACGGCCGTAATTGGTCATCACACCATCTAGCAAAGACATGCCGCCAATCGATCCCCTCGTGTTACCCGAACTCGGCCTGACTTCTGTCTCCTCAGCCTATTTACTTTTAAAAAGTCATGAATTCAGAGTGAATAAAAGATTACTGAGTCAGCGAGCTACATCTTCGGTCCCATCGTTACTTCCGTCAGGTGGAATAGTGGTCAATCGCTGACCAGGCCTTCAAAAAATCCATTTTAGTATAAAGTATTTTAGTATTCCACGTGACCTGGACCTATTTTACAATGATAAATACACGTTTTCTAACTTACTCAAATAAAATTTCCTACAAAAAGTAATAAAAAAACATCGTACAAAATAACCCGTCGTATGTAGGTATGTTGCAACGAACTTGATTAGGCACACAGTCGTGTGCGCGGATGAAACATGCGATTTTTTCACATGACTTTGTAGTTCTATTGTAATATTTCATACTGGATTGTGACGTTTACTGGAAATGAAAACATGCAACGTTATGCCTACAGTTTATTTCTGCAGCTACAATCGTTCGTGTCAGAATGGACGGTGAAATTTACATTCGTGAAATTGAAATAAAACTATTTTTTCGGATTTTATCGCGGTTTATTTTTGATTTTTAAGTTCCCGACGTTTTGAGTGCTTTGCAGCACCTATGGTCACGGGAAGGACTGAGGTGTTAGACGTCGAAAAGGCATCGTTGTTCCGGGGTACCCTCAAATTTCTTAATTATTTTTGTTTTTGTTGGTCCGATCTACGCAGAATGAGCTCACGGTGTCTTGAGGTCTTGAGCGATAAAATCCGAAAAAAAATAGTTTTATTTCATGTGTAATATTTGCGTAAATCTAAGAACCCAGTATTCGTGAAATTATTTTAGTTTGCTTTTCTTTGATTGGTGATTAAATTAGTGAGTTATGGTTGTCATTTGATTTAATTTTATACTTGTCTGGACTGTCTATATCATAATATCATCACGCCAGATCCCTTGCGTGGTAGGCAGATAGTATAAGTATAGTATAGGGAGTATATATTTTGCAGGATATATTTTTGAGATAAGTGTAGTGATGACTATTACGTGCTTTATATAATACTAGTTTCTGCCCGCTACTAAGTCCGCGTTAATACACTATCTTTGGGCGAAATTTTATCACAATTCCTTCAGCCGTTTTTGCGTGATTGAGTAACAAACATCTAAATATACAAAATTTTACATTTATTATATTAGTAGGACTAGTTTCTGCCCGCGACGTCGTCCGCGTTCACTTTAGACAGGAACCTTATTTTTTCCGGGATAAAATGTATCGTATATGTTAATTCAGGTACTAGACTATTTGTGTGCCCAATTTAATCCAAATCCGTTCAGCCGTTTTAGCTTGATTGAGTAACAAACATTCATACATCCAAACATACTAATGCTTGGATAGGTGTTGTTTCAGCTCCACCAGAATATGGATAACATGTTCAGCTATTATTATTTATTATTCTCTTTCTTCCTTCTAGTAGTTAAATAAAATTTATCTTTTATTTCCTCATTTCTTTATCTGTAAATGAGAGAACCATGTAGCCATTCAAATGAATAGTTTCACTTGGTTAATTTAATTTAGACTCACCTGATACTACATTCTCCCATACCCCACACCAAAATTTAGATGGAAAAATTTTAAAAATACAATTTTAAAAGAGTAACCGTGGAGTTTCTTGCCATTTTTCTCCACAGGAATGACATTTCGAAGTGGTGGTGGAGTCTTTGTTACTATTTTGACGATTCATAAATACTGTAATGGTTTACATGAATAAAAAATATTCTGATTCTGATACAAACTTGCAAATCTATACATATAATATTTATAATATTAGTAAGACTAGCTGCTGCTCGCGACTTTGTCCGCGTTAACTTTAGACAGGAATCTAACATTTTTTCCGGTATAAAAAGTATTTTATATGTAAATTCAGGCAATAAACTATATCTGTGTGTCAAATATCATCAAATCAAATCCATTAAGCCGTTTTTCCGTGACTGAGTAACAACAAACATCCAAACATTTAAACAAACAAAATTTGACATTTATAATATTAGTCGGATAGAAAAACTTATATAGGTACTATACAATAATACTATTCGCCCTGTTAAGAAACCGTCCCACCGTTAGGCACGGGCCTCCTCTCAAACTGAAAGGGCTTAGGCATGTCCACCACGCTGGCCCAGTCCGAGTTGGCGAACTTCACACACCTTCGAGAAACTCTTAGGCATGCAGGTATCCTCACGATGTTTTCCTTCACCGTTAAAGCAAGAGATAGTTAATTTAGGTACTAATAAAATAAAAATAAATAAGTAGTAATTATAATAGAAATATTCGAAATAACATCATAATATTATTCGGAATTAATTATTTCCGGGAGAAGACCAATGAACAGCTTGTATTTAGAACTGTAAAAAAATGAAATAGGTAATAGTTTTTAAATTTAAAGTTATGTTGTGCGGTAGTTTGCTATTTGTAACCGACCTCTAAAAAGGAGGAGGTTCACAATTCGATTGTATGTATTTTTTTTGTATGTATGTTCCGCGATCATTCCGCCAATTATGAATCGATTTTAATGATTCTTTTTGCATTGGATTCAGTATAGCTCCAAGGTGGTCTCATTTTAATTTCATCGGTATTGGACCTTGGACTTTGAAGATACGCCAGGGAACTCCTTAACGACAAACAATACAAATGCGTAGATTGAGATATTATGAGTATTATGTCAATGTATAGGTACTCTACCATAGAACTAATCAGAATATTAACCGACTTCAAAAAAGAAGGAGGTCGACAATTCGTCTGTGCTTTTTTATAACGTCTTTATCTATGAACCGATTTTGATGATTCTTTTTGCGTTGGGTTTAGTATAGTTTCAAGGTGATCCCATTTTAATGAAATCGGTGTTGAACTTTGGACTTTGAAGATACACCAGGGGACTCCTTAACGGCGAACAGCACGAATCTATAGATTCCATTATTCTGGTTATTATATCAATCCTGTAGGCACCTTACTGTATAACACAGCAAAATAATATAATATAGGGATATAAATATTAGTAAATAGTTCACTCGTCACTTAAAATTGTAAAATAAAAATCCTTTAAATCCAAAAAGAAATTTTTAAAGACTGCACTAACCGGTACCGACTTCAAATATTAAATTTTTGCTTATTGAAGTCGGTTTACCATTTTTTAAAAAAGATTTTTATATATCTATAGTTTAGTCTCTACCTAAAATGCCATAAAACTGAAGTCTACAAAATCCCAAGAAAGTAATCTCTGTCTTAACAAGTTCAATCGATCCATTGTCTCGTAAAACAAGTGTGCAGTAAAAACTACCGAAGACTATATATAAACTTGGATTTAAAACACACGAGTTTTTAGCACCAGCTTTAAACCATTTCAATTCAAATTCAGTGAAATAAGTGAATCCCTAGAACCGCCTTTAAGTAAGATTGGTAAGATTTGATTTGCTAAATGAGTCTTCGGAGATCTTATTTGCTATGACCTATCAGAAATAGTATAATTTATTTAATTTAACTGCCTTGTTGGTCTAGTGGTAAAACGCATCGCTTTGTGATCCTGGGTTCAAATCGTAGGCCGGGCAAATGTAGTTTTATCTAAACAAAAATTCCCAGTATAAGTCCGAAGTATATCATTGTATATGGCAATAGGCTCACCCTCTATTAATTGGGGCCTAAAGTCATCAGCGAGTAGTGGTTTTATTTAGAACACCTCTGCCACCCCCGCTTGGGGAATATAGGCGTGACGGTGTTATTCAATTTAACTTAGACCCACCTGATAGACTATATTGTTCTCCCATTCCCCACACCAAAATGTAGATAGAAAGAAAATATAAAAATACCTTTTTAAAAGAGTAGCCGTGGACATTCTTGCCTTGCTTCTGCGCAGGAATGACTAAATGATTCCGAAGTCCGAGTCTTCGTTACTTTTCTAACAATTCATAAATTCTACTAGGGTCCCGCCCCGGCTTTGCACGGGTATATTATACACATTTACCCTCCTCTTGAATCACTATGTCCAATGGTGAAAACTATACAAAAAACCGTTCGGTAGTTATTGCGTTTATCGCGTTCAGACAGACAGACAAACACGGCGGGGGGACTTTGTTTTATAATATGTAGTGATAATAGTTTACATGAATTAAGAACATTCTGATTCTGATTTGGCCAATAAAATCAAACGTTTTTTATTCATCTAGACCAAAAATCACTTATGAATAGTGAAAAAGAGAAAATTATTGATATATTAAGACTCTACCACCCGTTCGGAAAGTCATTTCTGCGGTGAAGAAGGGCAAGAAACTCTTTTTAAAAATGAGAGTTTTACAATTCTTTTTACGTATGGGAGAACAGTGCAAAAGAAGCTAAATAGATGTGCTTAAGTAAAGTCAAAGTCAAAAGTCATAAATTATTTATTTGTTTAGGCTAATACATAGGTACTTACAAACGTCTAAATTATTACATTTTGACGGCGGCCTCTACTGAGAGGATTCGGCGATAGCTCAGCGGGCTATTAACTTAATTTGTTTGGCCTTTCTGATAACCACTTTTTTTTCAAAATTGTTATATACAGCATTGTTTAATTTTGCTGATTGAGGAGCTGCTGTGGAACCCAATCTGTTTTATCGTCAAGATAATCAGAAATTTTGTAATACCCTTTCTTACACAGTCTAGTTTTGATTGCCTTTTTAAACTTATTGACAGGCATGTTTCGTGTGTCTGTAATTTCGTCGTGTGTGTGTGGGTAATTTGTTGTAGAAGGATATACATTGCCCCATGAAAGAATTACTAATTCTGTGGAGACGAGTAGAATGTACAATAAAATCATCTTTGTTCCGTGTATATGTCGCTATATTTTTTGAAGTTACTGATATTCTTTTTAACATATAGAAGATTTTTATATATAAATCTGAGGTAACAGAATATATATTTCTCAAAATTTTTCCGTAAGAGAAGCTCTCGGCCCCAAATTGTAAATTGCTCGAACGGCCCTTTTCTGCAGAACGAAGATGGTATTTAGTTCTGCAGAGCATCCCCATAACAGTATGCCATATGACATAAAACTATGCAAAAATAAGCTACATAAACAAGTCTAGCTAATTATATTAGTCAATTATCTGATTTTCTTTACGGCATATGCCGCTGAGCTTAACCTGTCAGACAATTGTTCAATATGGGGCGCCAATTGTAATCTGGCATGAGTGATACCTAGAAAAATAGTTGACTCTACCAGGTTTAAATCCACGCCATTTATTTGTACATTGGTTGCTACCTGTCTTACATTAGGCGTTGTGAATTTAAAACATTTTGTTTTCTTCTTATTAAGGAGAAGATTATTTATGTTGAACCAATGAACAACAGTGCGTTGTTCATATCGTCATAATTAAGCAGCTGTCTATTAATTTTGAATAATAGAGATGTATCATCCGCGAACAGCACAATGTTCTGATTATCTCCTACATAGTAGAGTAAGTCATTTATACATATGAGGAATAGAAACGGACCGAGAATTGAACCCCCATTGTCACATTAGAACCGGGAGATCGTTTTCCATTAACATCGACCTTTTGAATTCTATCATACACACATAAAAAGTCAAGAGGTCGAGAGCCCTGTTCCTAATTCCGTCCTAATGGTGTATTTTTCTGAGTAGAGTTTTATGATACACACAGTCAAAGACAAGTCGTGAAATATATTTAAAGCATTTTGCGAGTTCTCTCAGGCTTCAAAATTATTCCTCATTAATTCAACGCCTGCATCAGTAGTTGAGCGATTCTTAGTGAAGCCAAACTGGTTTTTGTGAAGTTATGTAGTATATATAAGTAGTTTATGACTACTAATGCGGTTTATCATCTAATTTAAGATATTTTTTTCAAATACTTTACTTAACGTGGGCAACACTGAAATAGGCCGTAAGTTATTTGGATCTGATGTGCTACCGGATTTGAACAAAGGATAAGTATAGTATAGAAAGTATAGATTAACCATAAGTGTACTTAGATTCATGGTATCAGTCAGTGTCTAAATAGTCCTCTCATTTACAAAATAGAGACTGTAAAGGTATATAATAAAAAGTATAATAATATTAGTAAGAGTAAAAAGGGTTACTATAGAATATGAAAAGAGAGCGTACAAAATAATAATAAATTAAATAAACACGTAATGCTGTGCGTTACCATAACTTCGTGATATCGTTTAATGGTACTCCAGTAACATACAGAATCATCGTCATCAGCCGAAAGACGTCCACTGCAGGGCAAAGGCCTCCCCCAAAGATCGCCACAACGACCAGCTTTGTGCTGTACGCATCCAGCTTCTACCTGCGACCTTCGCCAGGTCATCGCTCCACCTTGCGGGGGCCTGCTCACTTTTAACCACAGAGTACTAATACACAATTATTTCGTTACGCGCCACGTTTAGTCATAGCGAATAAGGGATAGTTTAATTCGTGCTAATGTTACAAAATTCGAAAGTAACTCTGTCTGTTACCCTTATGGATGTACATTTTGGAGATTATGGAGATACATTTTGGCCACGAAAAGGACACAGGCTACTTTTTATCTCAAAACATCACTTAAGTGTGTGTCAAAGGGGATGGAAGTTGGTATGGGGAACTCATCATTATTCAAGTTAGGCATATGAAAATTCATACATAGACTTGTGGTAAGAATTAAAGGAATATGTGTGTCAGCGTTTTTGAAAAATCATCCCTCCGGGCGATAAATCACTACTATACCTATGATAAATTACAAAATAACCGAGTGCGCAGACGCAGGTGACAGCTAGTTTAAAAAAAAAATGGGGTAATCTGACGATAGTGACGGACGATTTAGCGCAGTGGTTAAGAGCTTGTGGCGCCCCGCCCACTTTGTCTAATAGTCGTGGGTTCGATTCCCGCACTGGACAAATCTTTGTGGCAAATACACAAAGATTTGTCCCGTGTGGGAATCGGTCTGGGTATTTATTTATGTGAATTTTCATGTTCAATACCCAAATACAGGAATCTATCCTAGTGTGGGACTACGTTTAAAAAACTCTAACTAATCACTTGAGAGGAGGAAATGCTTTGTTTAAAGATTATTTAGAATATTGCTAGTTTCATACTTGGCTAAAGCGTTGCTTGGCTAATGCTGGGCTAAAGCGTTCTCTCATAAACTGAGGTGGGAACGCTAATATTCCCCAAGCGGGGGTGGCAGACGTGTACTATGTAGATACATATTTCGCTGCCGATGCTAGGTCTCAATGTAATGAAAGGCGAGTCTATTTTTATTATGCTGGGTAAATTCTAGACTTCGGGATGCTATCAGCTTGTAGTTCAGGAAACAGTTGAAATTGGCATAGAGCGGCTGAGGGGGTTAAGGATTTTTTTGGTAGAAAACTAACATATTCTCCTAAGATTCGAACATAGGACCTCGTGATTGCCACCCGCACTATGTACCACTAGACGAACATGGTAGTTAAATTAAAAAAAAATATACGGGAAATTTTAATTATAAGGCAATACAATTAGAAGTCATGTTATGGAACGAGTTCATGAATGAAATATTTTTTTTTTTAATTTGGCAACTTATTCCGGTGAGACGACCTCATTGGGATAAGTTGTATCTCAAATATCATCAAATCAAATCCATTAAGCCGTTTTACCGTGAATGAGTAACATCATCATCTCAGCCTATACTTGTCCACTGCTGAGCATAAGCCTCCCCAATCGCTTTCTAGCGTAAGCGGTTCGATGCCATCTGCATCCAACGACTCCCTGCGATTTTCACAAGATCGTCGGTCCATCTGGTAAGCGGTCGTCCCACGCTGCGCTTGCCAATACGTGGTCTCCACTCTTTCTGCCCCAACGCTCATCCGATCTACGCGCCCATTGCCACTTCTGCTTGCTAATTTTAAGGGCTATGTCGGTGACCTTGGTTCTTCTACGAATCTCCTCATTCCTGATTCGATCGCGTAGAGAAACGCTGAGCATAGCTCTCTCCATAGCTCGCTGCGCTGCATGCTCGAATGAGTAACAACAAACATTTAAACACACAAACTTTCACGTATATAATATTAGTCGGATAGAAAAACTTATATAGGTACTAATAAAAAAAAATACCTCATTTTGAGACGAGCCGCTGCACTAGCCGTCTGATTTGAACCCAAGATAGCAAAGTTAAAAATCATTTACTAGTATAGGCCAAAAAAAAATATACTGTTTATCTACCAAATTGTGATTGCTAGCTACATTATACGCCTAATGTCTCGCTGACATAAATTTTACTCAAAGCTTCATCAAAAGACTAATACAAAGAAGTAACAAGCACTCCATGCAGAACCTATAACATTGTATAAAACAGGACACAATTAAAATTTCCCTCCACCAAGAAGAGTTTGGGCGCCATTCATAGTGGACACAAAGCATTGGGTCGTCGCGAACGGTTTTGTTCAGTGGAAGTTCATCTATTGTGTCTGTGACCTATTGTCTGTGTCGCTAAACAGAATAAGCTAGTGTCGGACTGACTTAGAGTTGCAATTAGCTATCGTTATTGTTCGTGGGAGATTTTTAGACTGTGAAATTTTTAATAGAGTTCATTTTTAAGTACCTTACGTTTATAAACTTCGTTATATACAAGGTAATAAACGCAAGATCTGAAAGTAGTTTGTTCTAAATTATTAACTGAATTGATTTCAACAACTTTTAATGTACCTTATTTTCTCTCTCATTCTCTGCGCTATAAAAAACTAAATTTATTCTTGGTTCATAGCAATACGGAGATATCAAATGTATTCCTAAAACGTATTTCTAAAAACGCCCATATATACGTACAAGTTTCATTGTTATTTGGGATATAAAAGCGCTTAAAAAGGGGTAAAAACCTTTAAATTTGGAAATTTGGTTTTCGTTTTGAATTTACGAACCAATGCTCTAATCGGGGTGTCTGAGGTCTTGCACACCTTGTATACTTTTGCTTTGCTTATTCTTTATTGTGTAAAATTATATTAATAGGTACTTTATACTCATGAAGATTATTAAACTTATATTACACATTTCAGATGGAGTATATATAAATTTCTTCTTTATGTTAGTGACTCGTGTATACCAGTTTTTAAAAGAACTTTGGACCTTGCGATTACGGACTGCTTATGTGTCACTAGAAGAATATGGTAGTTGAATAAGATTTTGTTCGGCGGAACTTCGTCTATTGTGTCTGTGACCTATGGTCTGTGTCGTTAAATAGAATAAGTTAGTTTCAGACTGACGTAGTGTTACAATTAGCTATCGTTATTGTTCGTGGGAGATTTTTAGACTGTGACATTTTTAATAGTGTTTATTTTTAATTACTTCTACTACTATCGGCGGTCTCGTTAGTTTAGTGGCAGTTAATGCGTGGAGCAATTACGATCCTGGATACATATATAAAATGACTGGGGAGTCTGGAATTGTGCCAGGTATGGCGAGAATATTCCCTCTATTACAATGGAACCTAACAATGTCGGCGAAATGTGGATTTGTGTACATAATTTCAAAAAAAGTGTGTGTGTGTGTGCGTGTGTGTGTGTGTGTGTGTAAATGATCTACGCTGTTGGCCGCGGACCCTTTCCAGCTTCACCGGACAAGCAAAAAAGTGGGTTGAACTCATAGCCCATACGATTTTCATTTTTGAAATAGCTACTAACCTAAGAGCAGTGATAGCATAGTGGTTAGACCGTTGGACTGCAAAGTCAGAGGTCTTGGGTTCAAACCCAGGCACGAATCTTTGTCTTTTCGAAAGTATGTGCGTATAAAAATTAATTATCACTTACTTTAACGGTGAAGGAAAACATCGTGAGGAAACCTGTATGCCTAAGAGTTTTTCGACGGTGTGTAAAGTTCGCCACCGTGGTGGACTATGGCCTAAGCCCTCTCAGTTTGAATGGAGGCCCGTGCCCAACGGTGGGACAGTTTCTTGATAGGACTAATATTATTATATATTATTACTAACCTAACCATGTATATTATACTAATATTATTAAATTTCAATTTGAATTTCAAATCTAATATTTAGATTTGTGTAGGCTTTGAAGTCCACGTTAAAATGTAAACAGGCTTTGCTCTGAAACAACAAAGTAATGTAAACTGTCTGCTACAGTTATTCTCTCGGCATATTATTATTTGGCTGTAATGTCACATTGTCGGAAAAGACGGCTTAGCACAACACACACTGAAGTAAGCCTGACGCTTTGAAGTTGCTATGCCATCCTTTTCACGTTTATTAAATGAACATGAACGTGACAGCGGGGTTACTCGACAACGTTACGATAACGTCAAATGGTTTGTGCTAACCTCTAAGTAAACGGTGCTGTGCCAAATATACTCGACAAACAATGCTAGTTATATTTAATTTGTGTCAGCTGGGAAGCACAGTTTTTAGAGTTATTTATTTTGGATATACAAGGTGTAACATAATAAACGCAAGACCTCAGACACCCCAATTAGACAATTGCTTCATAAATTCAAAACGAAAACCAAATTTCCAAATTTAAAGATTTTTTCCCCTTTTTTAAGCACTTTTATACTCCAATTAACAATGAAACTTGTACGTGTATGTGTGCATTTTGAGAAATACGGGTTAGGAATGCATTTGTAATCTCCTTATTGCTATGAATCAAAAATAAATTTAGTTTTTAATAGCGCACTGAAGGTGTAAAAGCATTTTTTGCAAATTTAAAAAAAATGTAAGATACATTTAAAATAGTTGGAATCAATTCAGTTATCGATTTAGAACAAACTACTTTCAGGTATTGCGTTTATTATGTTACAGCTTGTATACAATGCGATACCCTGATATACAATGCGAAAGTGGAAGGATGTAGTTACCGGGGAAGACCTAGACTATCTTAGCATGGCCTTATCTGAGTCTTATCTGAAGGACAAGTCAGGAGTCCGACCGAGCGAGGACCGGCGAGCGTGTATGAGACAAACTATGAGAGTAAAGGAAGCCAGAGAGGTATGTAAGGAAAGAGCCTGATGGAACTCTGTACTCTCTGCCTACCGCGTAAGGGATCTGGCGTGATGATATAGATATATAGATAGATATTTTGGATATTATACAATTTTTGTATTTCTTTTTGTCGTATCTAGGGACCAAAATTCAGAAATTTAAAATTTGTATATTTTCTATCGTATACTTGTAGATTCTTTTTGTTATGTATACCATTCGGGTTGTTAATAAATTGAGTATCCCCGCTTGGTCAGATTCCGTATTAAAAGTCTCATTAACATGCCAGTATTATATGATAAATCTTTGAAAAAGAAGATGCCAGTGTTAGTTTTTATTTTTACTAGCGACTCACCCTGGTTTCGCATGTTATACAAGTTAACCTTCCTCATGAATCACTTCGCCCATTGGAGAAAACCGTATGAAAATCCGTTCTGTAGTTATTATGTTCATCACGTTTATACAGACAGAGACGCGGCGAGGGACTTAGTTTTATAATATCGCACCTTCAGTACAGTAGTGACTAATAATATAATAATATTATCCCTGTTAAGAAACTCTCCCACCGTTAGGCACGGGCCTCCTCACTAACTGAGGGTTTAGGCTATAGTCCACCACGCTGGCCCAGTGCGGGTTGGCGAACTTCACACACCTTCGAGAAACTCTCAGGCTTGCAGGTTTCCTCACGATGTTTTCCTTCACCGTTAAAGCAAGTGATAATTAATTTTTAATACGCACATGCTTTCGAAAAGACATAGGTGCTTGCCTGGGTTGGAACCTGAGACCTCTGACTTTACAGTCCAATGGTCTAACCACTGCTATATAGGGACTAATCTCAAAAAATCAAATGTTTGGAAAATTAATCGCGTCCCTTCAGAACCGACCGGTGAGTGAAAGGTACCGAAGTATCGTATTTCTTAATTCTGGTATAAAAACGACGCTGTTTTAATATTCACCAGCTGGAGCGTGCTTTTAATGGCCCTTTATGACAGTAACTCGATTTCTTAGATTTTTGAGTTATGTTCTAAGGTGCGACATGTAGTTATATAGTGATACAAATGTACGTAGCCTCACACTAGAAATCATCTATACTAATCTATACTAATACTAACATTATAAAGAGGTAAAGTTTGTGAGTTTGGATGTTCGGGGTAATCTCCGGTATCATTAAAATCGGATCAGTAGGATCCGATTTTATTCATTCATTCATTTATTCATTTATTTGGTGGAAGACCTACAGCTAACACAGTAATATAAAAACCTAAAATAACAACGGAAAGCCAATTACAGATCTTCACGGATAGTCGTAGATTATGAAAATGGTATTGCGTGAGCTATATGAGTAAGAAGTTATACAGAAAGAAAAAATATGGCAATGTGGAAAAAATTAAACAGGTACAGGGTAGGTTATAGTAATTTCCTATATAAGCTATTAGAGTATTTTTATTGAAAAAAATCAAGGCTAAGCTGCCGTCTTGCACATGTAACGCTTGTGGAGAATAAATCTAAATTGCATTGCTTGCTCAACTTATTGAAATTCCTGCTTGCTCGCACGAGGTATGTGTTTTGTCTATAATTAGTGGATACGTGGGTAACATGAATTGGAGGATTATTGTCCCACCCAAAGCTACTAGATATAAATCTAGTAGCTTTGGGTGGGACATTTTAATGATTCTTTCACCATTGGAAAGCTACCTTATCCAGCAGTAATATATAGCTATATCCCATGGCTCTGTTATCAACCGGGTACAATGTTGCGGGAAACTGCTAGTTCCTACATAATATGTGTTCATGGGTGCGTCTAAAACATGAAATTCACATACACAAGAACCCAGACCGAAGTAACTGTTATTTGTAAGTCACAAAAAATTTGTCCGCGTGGGAATAGAATCTGCGGCTATTCGATCCAGTGAGCGGAGCGTTCTACTCTCTAACCACTTGACCAAGTTTGTAAGGGAAGAAAGTATTGTCTTTCATTTTCTGTAAATCTATTGATATTATCATGCCAAATCCCTTGTGGAGTATTTTTTTCCTGCATACTATATTCATACACATCCATCTGATGTATATGAATATACAACGTGTAACATACTTAAGCCAAGACCTGGAGACAGTTTGACTTAGATCGGGCACTGAATCTATACCAAATATTTTTCAGCTACAATTTTTATAACTTATTTAAATATTGACTTTCTGCGATCTTCGCAGGTGTCATCAGACCGGCTGCGCTGGAAAGCGATTGGAGAGGCTATGTTCAGCAGTGTACAAGTATAGGCCGAGATGATGATGATTTTAATATTTTCGCAGTCCGCATTAGACACGTTTTAACATGATTAAAAGCAATACAGCGATTTCACCGTCACGCCTATATTCCCCACGCGGGGATGGCAGAGGTGAACAGAGTATACCCACTTTTCCACGATGATGTTAGGTCCCATGTAATAGGGGGCAAGCCACAGCGACTCACAATAGCGATACAGCGATTTCAATTATATTTTTTTACCATTATTCCTTAACACGCCAAGTTTTGTAGTCAGTTTGGATATTGAAATGCTTAAAAATGCCAAATAACTCTTTTAAATTGTGACTTTCAGTTTGGAATTGAATTTCTAAAAAATAATCTTATTAGTTTACTGAAGTTGTTGTGTCATTTATGTTACACCTTGTATATATATCTTAAGTTAGTCAGCGCATTAACAGATTCTCAGTAAAATCCGAAAATATTTACAATCTTAACGAAGCATTATTCACTTCAAACAAAGTTACAACTTAAGCACGAACCAAGTTAAATTCAAGATTACCCAGCACCAAGTCGGTCCAGGCGGTGCTTAATTCAATTCTAAGCACGGACCTAAGCATGGTTTAAAACTTACATAAAGTTTAGCTGCAACTGCAATTTGAGTAACGAGGTTTTCGACTAAGATTATATGGCAATTTAACTACGATTGGAAACTAAATCGATGATCGATTCCATTGGGAATTTAAGTTATGTCGAAAAAATATTTTATAACTCTTTACATATTTTATAGTAACCCTTTCTCTTACTATTATTATTATACTTTTTATTATATACCTTTACAAAGTCCCTATTTTGTAAATGAGAGGACTGTAGTCACTGACTAATTCCATGAATCTAAGTACACTTATGTTTAATCTATACTTAAGCACATCTATTAAGCTAGTTTGGCATTGTTCTCTCGTACCCCTTGAATTCAATGTATACAAAAAGACTTGTAAAACTTTCATTTTTAAAAAGAGTAACCGTTGAGTTTGTTGCCCTTCTTCTCCACAAAAATTACTTTCCGAACTTAAGTAATCAATAATTGTCTCCTTTCGACTATTTTTAAGTGCCTTTTGGTCTAACTTAAAAACTTTTGGTTTTAATTTTGATTTTTCGTGACCATTTCTACGAAAATTGAAAGAAAGCAAGAAAAGTTTTTTTGCAACGAGTGCGATTCGTTACAAGCAGTACATAGCATATTTCAACATTTGTAGGTTAACATTAATAATAATAATTAATATTTGTGGTTGCAGTAAGTATGACTACTTTACAAAAACGGACCCCACTTCAGTATAATGCTGGCTGCTTAAGCAACCAGCGCTGGTTTTCCATTGGACCGTTTGGTGACGTCACGGAAGTTAACACAGACGCTAATTGCTGTAAAATGTGATTGAAATAAGACGCTAAAAGTTAAGTAAGCTAAATTTTAAGTTAGTAAGAAAGTTAGAATTTTGTAGAATGTGGAAATATATCAAGTCACCTATACTAAATTACCACATTCAGTCTTTATCGAGATTAAATATCTTAACATGCGTTTCGATGTACCAAAACGCTCATAAATGAATATGCCGCACTCTTCATCCATCTCAAAACTTAGTTGAATTGTTTTACCGTCTTTGGGGTTCTGGTTTGGTCATGCTCACTATAATGTCTTTGCTTGCGGTGGCTGTCTGACGTGGGTGACTTCCCTTTTCTCCAATGTGGTGTGGTGGTGAATGGGTTCTGTTTGTGAGGACCGGTCCATCTGGAATCCTTTAGACACTCTTTATATAATGTTATTTATAAAGAGTGCCTAAAGGATTCCAGATTTTACGGGATCAAGGATTAGTATCATATCTCGGTCATACGGTATTACACTGGAGCTAGATCGTCAACTATTTAATAGTAACCTAAAAATTGTATCCATACAATATGGTTAAGGGGAAAAAATAGAAAGAGAATTTAATAAAAAAAGATAAGCCCGCTGAGTTACTTCACCGGATCTTCTCAACAAAAGCCGCATTCCGATCCGATGGTAGATTAGTGGTTAAATTAGATTTAAAAAAAAAAGTAAATTGACTATTTATAGGCGCCCCCGCAGGGCTACAATACAAATTAAATTATTTAAGTTTGAGTTAAACTTTGATCGCTAAGAAAACTGCGAGCTCGGATGGCTACTAAGGTCTTCATTTCCCGTAGTTTTCGTAACGCACCACGTTTTATCATAGCAAATAATAGCCCACGTAGAGGGAAGCACTAAAAACTCCAACAGAATGAGCCGTAAAGTTAAAAAACAACATTATTGTTATTAAATTGCCGTTCTATCTCAACAAGAAAACATTCTACGGCAATCACAGGTCCCGTTTAGCGGAGTAAAAAGAAATGTAACATTCAAAGCAGCCATATTACGGGCGGGGCTTTTTATAACAATGAAATTAATGTCGTGCTCCCACGAGGCTAATTAGCGCCCGCTAGTTTTTAATTGCGGTCTTTGTTTTTTTTTGATGTTGATTGTTCAGTTGGTAGGAAGTCTGACTGACGATCACGAGGTTTAGGGTACAAATCCTAGGTCAGACAAATATATTATTGGTTTTTTTTTTAATAGAAAAGACTTCTGATAAGGATCGGCAGACTGAACATTATTATGGGAGGTTGAGGTGTATATAAGAAAGAATGTCAAAACAGATATACAATGCGAAAGTGGAAGGATGTAGATACCAGGGAAGACCTAGACTATCTTGCCATGACCAAATAGACCGAGTCTTATCTGAAGGACAAGTCAAGAGTCTCCGTAACCGGCGAGCGTGTATGAGACGAACAATGAGAGTTGAGGAAACCAGAGAGGTATGTAAGGCAAGAACCTGTTGGAACTCTGTACTCTCTGCCTACCTCGCAAGGGATCTGGCGTGATGATATCAATAGATAGATAGGTAGAGGTGTATTGCGTGCACCTAGATTTTTCAGATGTTAGGAGCCAATAGGAGCGAACCTATTACCGTTTCTTTCCGGACGCATTTTCAAACTTCGCACGGCGATAATTTTTCGATAGGGAAATTTCAATAATACAGTTTGTTCGACCTAGGATCCGAAGTCAGTACCTCGTGAAAGCCAGCCGCACGATGCTAACAAAACAATTTTTAAGCATTGCAACACTGCTTCCCTCCACTTTGGGTTTTTTAGTGTTTATGATTGGCAACACTCTTGTGTACGTCACGTACAAATTATAGCGTGCGCTTTGCAACAGAGGAATAAATGAGTGAGTAAATAAGTTTACTCTTTTGTCATCAAAATACAAGCAACAATAGTCCATTACTCTACAACAATTAAAATATCAATCAAAAGAAATTATAAAACTAACATTATTTTCTAAAAAAAAATAATTATCAGTTGCTTCAACGGCGAAGGAAAACATCGTGAGGAAACCTTCATGCCTAAGAGTTTCTCGAAGGTGTGTGAAGTTCGCCACCCCTCACTGGGCCAGCGTGGTGGACTATGGCCTAAAACCCTCTCAGTTTGAGAGGAGGCCCGTGCCCTACGGTGGGACAGTTTCTTAACAGGGCTTATATTATTATTATAACATTATTTTCTATTCAATTTATCAAATCAGTGTTGTTGTAGCACAATGATTAATGCTCACATAAATTAAAAGAAAAAGTTCCCCAATCCTTCACAAAGTCAACGAAATCCAATCCCTCTATAGATCAAAAAATACTAATGGCAATTAAAAAGTAGTGAAAGTGGGTGCTAATTAGGCCCGCTGAGCTGTGACTTTAATTTCATTGCTTAATAGGGCTCGAGGGGTTGTATAATCATTGAACTTTGAATTTTAAAATCAAAGTATCTGGTCTTTATTTGCATTAAAAAATGTTTCTTGCAGGCTTAGTCAGATTGAAAGCATTTTGTATTTGTATATCGACACCGTTGATTGCTAAGTTTTATTTAAAAAATATGCCTTCATTTACATTGTTTAAACAACTTCAGAAACAAAAAAAATATCTCAATGTTACTGGACCCTATTGGGCACGTCAAGTAGTTGATAGTTAATTTGGCAAAGGAGAATAACCGTCTGTCCTTTTTAAGATTTTGGACGAAACAGAGAAATTGTTGAAGATTTTTACAAAGTCCCATTCCACTCTAGGGATTATTTCTGAATGAGATGAAAATGAAATGTAAGAAATTAACGAAATGAATGAATGAATGAAAAATATATATACAGAACAGCAAAGATACAGGGATAAGAAAAACAAACAGAGAATAATATACAATGAGCTACCGCCATAAGTATTGAAAGAAGAAAGAAAAACGTTTATTCAGTAACACAAAATACACAGCGAATAATATAAAATAAAATAAAAATTAAATGTGGCACTAAAATGGTTGACACTCAGCATAATGCCTTAGCTACGGCGTGAGCTGTGCCGAAAGGTGTTTGGCTCAGCATGTGTTTCAGCCAAACCTCTCTTCACTTAGACCCGCTTCCTCATATAGGATCTCCGGGCAACATGTTGGAATACGACTGGGTCCAATGGCGTCATGACTTTGCTGGGAGAGAGGTGACGAGCCATAGCCGTAGCCCACTAGAAATGAAGGTGTTACTCTATCCATCTATCTATATCATCACGCCAGATCCCTTCCAGGGTAGGCACAGAATTCAGAGCTCCAAACGGTTCTTACCTCATATACCTCTCTGGCTTCCTCCACTCTCATAGTTCGTCTCGTACACGTACATCTCAGGTGTTACTTGCTTAGCACAACCCTGGGACCACGTAGGGATTTAGAGCTTGTCCGGTGAAGCTGTAAAGGCCCCGGGGCCAATAGCTTAGATCATTCTCACTCACACACAAACACACACACACACACACAAAGAAGGGATTTAGGAGTACGTTCAAACCACCAGGTCTTAGCGTGAAGATATCTGGAATAGGAACGGAACTACGATAATTTGTGATCAACTCTTGCAGTATAATGGTTGTAAAGACATGTATTTATTGATAGTTGTAATTTGTGAACAAATAAATTGTATGCATTCAAATTTATTTTTTCGTTGCCTCGTTAGTCAATTGGTGAATAATGCGCATAGCGATCACGAGGTTCTGGGTTTGAACCCAGGAGGTGGTGATCCTAGGTCCTTCCAGGACCCTTGGTAGAATCCTAGGTCGGACCAGAAATTCCAGTATCAGTCCATTGCCAGATATTGTGATCGGTATCATGTCAATAGGCTCATCCCCTATTCCATGGAGACTAATATCGTCGGTGAAAAGTGGAAGTATGCAGTACAACACCCCTGTCACCCCGCTGGGGGAATATAGGAGTGGCGGTGATTATTTCTTTATATTTCATTATTATTTTTGCGCGTTTATTTTCTCCGTAAAAGGCGTAGTACCCACCTGCAAACCACATTAGTCCATCCCAAATAATATTTCACTCCCGATGTAAATACGAATCCAAAATAAAATTACATCATCAACAATATTTCATAAAACGTTTAAGAGAGAGAAATTTTTCAAATAGGTACGTCATATAAATTGTCATTGTTCGCAAAAGTTGACTCTTTTACAATGTAGCCGTGTGCAATTACATGAAAAATGGGAGCCGCCCAACGGACAAAGGCCGTGAAATATCGCCCGGCCGAGGAATTGAATCAGAATATTATTGTTTTTATTCACGGAGTATTCTGTGTGAACCTTGCTTTATAACTTTAAGTGACTTATCATCGTTATATAAATCTTTACTTTATATAATTTGGTATAAGATGACGGGCAGTCGTCTTTTTTCCATGTCTGTATGCGCTAATCTCAAAAATAACCACACGGATATGTGTTTGATTTTCACCAGTACTACTACAGATACTGATTCCTGGGGAATTTGTGGGTCAAAGCCAAAGTAAATAATTCTTTATTCATATAGGCCAATAGAAAGGTACTTACAAACGTAAAAATTATAATATTTTTTCATGTTTTATTACCACCGGGTTGGAACGCGGTCTATACTGAGAAGACTGCGAGAAATTTAGAAGGCTAGACTTTTAGCTTAATTTGTTTCATTCGACTGCAATTTTTGATAACGATTTTGGTAGTATAAAATTAAATATTTTGTCGAAATTGGCCGAAATGTAACGATATTTATGTTCTGTCTGTGAAAAATCGTGACGCGTCATTAGTATTCTAATTATAAAAAGTCGAAAAGCATTTATTTTCTATAACTCTTCTACAAATTTTTAAAAACTGTTGGGTAATTAAAGCTTTCCAATTTGAAGCCACTGGGTTCGATTCTCGACTACTTACGTAGTATTCCTTCCAGCAGATTTGCAAAGATTATCGTTCCACCTAACCTAAGGGCGTCCTGCGCTATGTTTTCTTATCCCATATCTCCATTTAAGAACTCCTTTAGCAAAGTACTTTCATTGGCATACACGCCACGAAATGCTTCCGACTCGGTGATATGCTGGTTATAAATAACTAAGCTTGTTTTCCATTCATATCCACCTACTACCAGATGAGAACACAGACTCCAGTGAGAAGACCTGGCCAAAAATTTAGAAGACTCGTCTTTTTTATGTAGTTCTTCGTAAAATTCTAGTGGCATATGGATTTGGAACTCGACGGATCAAAGATATTTCGTTCGTTTATTCTAGTTTATTGTACGAGACGATTTTGTATATTTTTTTTTGCTGTGGCAGCTCAGTCAACTATCATACGTTTGCATTGTGGGTTGCTCCAGTAACAATATCTGTAACTTATGCAAATAAACCTAAAATATCTGTAAACACTGTTTATGTTTGAAGTTTGCCCCCAAATTTCTTAGAAATTGCTGGTGTTCGATAGCCACATAACTCAAGTATCAATTACTGGAGAAGCATACACAGGTTTCATTATAAACTATCAGTAATTTCGATAACAGCTTTGCTATGTTGAAACTCGGTAGGGTTCGGACATAAGTTGGGGAGCTTTCGGCTGTGCCTCGGGGAACTAGTGGGAAATATTACCTGTTATAGGGTTACCACTTAAAGTGGATAGATATTGTGACACTTGGAGTGTGATTTCTGGCAATAGGCAGTGGGATCAGTCTTGGCAGTATACTTCGCTGATGCCGTTGTCAAAATTTTTGTAATGGTATAATAAATAATCAGGTAAATAGTTGAGAAAAAAGTAGGTATCCTGCTATTCGGTTTATTATTAATAAGATGTATGTCGACATGTTGAATCGGTTCTTGAATTATAATAAATTGTTTTACACCATCATACTTATACTCCCAAGAGAGCGTGGCAGAGGACGCGACAGAAGTTCTTATTCTTCTTTAAGTTATGGCTTCACACTATTTAAGTGTATTTTGCCAGTGTCCAGTGGTAGCATAATCGTGTTTGCTTAAATTAATTCAATTCTCCGATGAACTTGATGACAACGATGATAATGAAATTGATGAATGTATTGGTATGTAAAGTATCCATCGCTTTACTATCCAGGGTGGGGACCCTGGATAGTAAAGCGATGGATACTTTACATACCAATTGCGACGGCCGTTTTGAGGGAAATGAAATGAAATGAAATGAAAAATATTTAATCAACACAGCGCACATTTGAAAATCACAAAATGTAGGACAGGTTGCGTAAAAATAAAAAAAAATAAACAAATACAGAAAAAGACAAAAACAAAATAAAATTAAGCTACAATAGGCTGCTGCTGCAGCATTAGCCTTGGTGTGAGCTGTGCCGAAAGGCAATTGGCTCAGCATGTGCTGGAGGGGAACAGAGTCTCCCCCAGCGCTGGTTTTCAGCCAAAGCCTGCTCATTTACTATTTATAGCACATAAAATTTTTACACTCAATGGTGACGCAATCGCGTACGTTGCATAATACAGATATAACACATACGTACACCTGAATATGTATTATAAATGTGTAAATAAAGGGAAAAGGAAATTGTATACATATATTATGAGTGGAAAAATTAATATTTACTATAAAATAAAAAGGACTAAAATGGTACAATACATAGTACTCTGTGCCTGCGCAGGCGGTATGAGGTATAATTATATATAATTGTTGTGTTGAGCGAGTGAGAATCGTTTCGATTGCACGAAACCGGTTCTCCGCGCGGCGCATGTGTGTTGATCTCACTCCGCTCATAGGCAACTATGCAATATACAAAACCATTGTACTGAAATCGAAAAGGCACGTTTTATCACTTGGTTACAATTACCTTCACTCATGCACATATAGGAACACATAATGGTTAATGTTCCACCAACATTACACATTATAATTCGAAATAACACAAGTTTTGGAAAATAAAACAAATTGACAACATCACTCTTCGATTTCCCGCCAAAACTCCGCGACAGAGGTTAATTGAGAAAATGGTTTTGGATTTACTTTTAGTGTAAGGAAAGAGATAATTTGTAGAAAAAAAAAGGTTGGGAAGATTTAGAATTTTATAGTTTATATCACATAAACTGCGTTATATTCTTTCTTAAGAATCTAAGTGGTAGTGATAATATTACTGTTACTTAAATCACTAGAACTGGTTCATTTCACCCAGTCTTTTAGAACATCATTATCACCCGAAACACGTTCATTACATGACGAAGGACTTCATCAAAGCTCTCCACAAGGTGAAGCTGTATACAATTTTTTTTTTATTTTTTATTTTTATTTATTTTTTAAAAAACGTTGCCCCACACTAGGATTAATTCCTGTGTCGTGGGTGCGTTTACAAACATGAAAATTCACGTACACAAATACCCAGACCGGAACAAATAATTGTGGATCACACAAAGATTTGTCCCGTGCGGGAATCGAACCCGCGACTATTAGACACAGTGGGCGGGGCGGGCTAAGCCCTTAACCACTGCGCTAAATCGTCCGTCATAGTTTAAGAATATTGTGTTAAGTTAGGTGGCATCCCTAGAGATAGCATTGTTAGTTCAAGTAGAGTCTAAGTTAGCATATAATGTCAATAGCACATCGATGAATAATGCTCGCCCAGCGGTTTGTGTGTATCGACATGTATAAACTTGAGTTTGCAGATTCTTACAACACTATAAGGTATTACATAAATGACCTAAGACCTCAGACACCACAATTAGATTACTGTGCGAATTTAACAAAAAGACGAAAACCAATTTTAAACATATACCAATTTCTTTCTGCCCGCAATTTCGTCCGTGTTGACTTTATACAGGAACCTAACATTTTTTCGGTATATAAAGCATCTCATGTGTTAATCCAAGTCGTAAACTATCTGTGTGTCAAATATCATCTCCATCCGTTCAGCCGTTTTTGCGTGGTTAAGTAACAAACATGCGAACATTCAAATATCTTAGCAAAAACTTTCACAGCGTCGTTGGTCTGGTGGCAAAACGCATCGCTTTGTGATCACGAGAACCTGGGTTCAAATCCTAGGTCGGACAAGTGTAGTTTTTCTAACGAAAACTTCCCAGTACGAGTCCGGAGTCTGGAATTGTGCCCGGTATAGGCTTGCTCCCTATTACATGGGACCTAACATCGTCGGCGAAACGTGGGTGTACTCAATACACCTCCGCCACCCCCGCTTGGGGAATTTAGGCGGCTTTCACATTAATAATATAAGTAGGACTAGCTTCTGCCTGGAACTTCGACTGTGTTGACTTTAGACAGTAACCTAACATTTTTCCGGAAAAAAAGTATCTTATGTGGTAATCCAGGCGTTAAACTATCTGTGTGCCACATTTCAACGAAATCCGTTCATCCGTTTTTGCGGCATTGAGTAACAAACATCCATACATGTAAACATACATCCTTTCACATTTATATTAGTAGGATTTTTAAAGCACTTTGGTATCCAAATTGACTACGAAACCTATTTATGGGCGTGTGTAGGGGAATATGTTTTTGAATTGCAATTGAAATCACCGTATTTCTTTTAATTATTCTTTAATTCAGCGGATTGAACTACTTTTACGTCTTGCGTTACTGATGTTACTCTTTGTATATATGTATGTAGTCTTCTAACAATGAAAATACTTGTTTTCAATTTATTTGGACAATATACTACCTGTCACGTTTAAATATTTACTTTGACGTCTACTGAATAAAGTTTAATTTTACAAAACTTATCTATCATTTATCAAAACTATTCAAAAAAATTATATAGAGCGCAACTTAAATCAACTTTTTAGCATGCATTGGGCTTGAAAGAATGAATAAATTATTGGGATACTAAATTTGTATGAAAATAATATTTTTGAGAAATGACCAAATATATCAGTGGAGACAATATCACCTAAGTAATTTGATTTCGACGTTGATGAAAAGAAATACTATATAATACATACCATCACGCCTATACATTCCCGCTTGGGGAATATAGGCGTGTAAATGAAAAGAAACCTAGAGGAAGTTTCTTGATTTAAACATTTAAAATATGTCTATAAAAATATTTATACGGTGAAAATAAATTTGTATATTTGTAAAATAAGCTAATAGTATTTTGAAGTAGGTTTGTTACATGGGTGCAGAAAAGCACTTGACCACTATATAATCGTTAAAAAAATTTATTTAATTTCATATTTAATTTTTATTAAGAAATACAATTTCTGTGTGTGCGCAATTACAAAAAAAACAACGATATTTTATCGTATCGTATAGGATTTTCATTTTGGATAAAAAAGTAATAAGCTCTTTTTTACTATTTACAATATACCGGGTATAATTCCACAATCGAGACTGCTACTGCGATTTATCTCATAGAAAATCACTTGTTCTCCTATCTAGCATTTAAAGCTAAAACCTGGTGATTGTAAGCCGGAATATATACGACCAAACCAAAGAGATAGTTACGTAAAAAAGAACACAATTACACGAAGTCATACTTCGCAAGATCACCACGAGTCTGCAGTCAATTTGATCTGCACGGGAGCAGCCATCACAAAAACGTGCCGCATTAAACACACATCGAGCCGTCCGTCCCGTGACGTCTCCCGGATATTATCAATAAAGAGCGCCACTTGACCCCTTCGCCGTCAACTGCCGTATTCGCTTTATCCGCGTATTAACATTCCGATCGGCCGAAGAACCAATGCTCGCAACTGGCTCTTGGACGGGGGCGTGCTTACGATACGTAATATACGAAGATACGATGGCGTCTCGTGTGGGGAACGACAGAAGTATAGAATTTTAATTTTGAATATAATAAAACAGCTCTTTTTTCTTAAAAGGGAAATACAATACTATTTTCATCAAACTGGGCATAATACCCGTTTCCGAACTATTACTAAGATTTTTTTTAATAGCAATATCACACTTTCTCCGATCCAATTTTGAACCCAGCCGCACTATACTTTACTAGACTGACAAAGTAGTAACCTAAAACACATTTTTTTATTAAAAAATGTTTGTATACACAATTACATAAAGACACATACGCTTCATACTGCTTGATCCACACACGCATTAAACACACATCGGGCCGTCCGTCCCGTGACTTATCAATAAAGAGCTTCACTTGACCCCCTCGCCGTCAACTGCCGTATTCGCTTTATCTCCGTATTAACATTCCGATCGACCGAAGAACCAATGCTCGCAACTGACTCTTGGATTATATGGATATACAAAAATACGCTGGTATCCCGTGTGGGGAACGGCAGAAGTATAAGATTTGAATTCTGTGTACTGAAAAATAATTATGTAAGGCCCACTTGCACAAATCAGGATTAGCGTTACCTATTGACTAACTCTATATTATGACGTTAAGTGCAAGGCAAAATCATGCAAGTGACTTGGACCTTAGGCCTTAGGCCCCTTTTTCCAAAAGAGACAAGAAATGAATATTCATACAAAATACAAAGACAAGTCTCTATATTTTTGTATACTTCAGTACCCTTGCAGTATTTGTATTTTGCAATGGCAATACTGAACACAATTTTATAATGTACATTAAAACATTTCTTACCTAAGCATATAATACTATTTACATAGCTATCGTGTGGTATTCTTCACTTTGACTCCTTATAATATAAATATTTATTTATTTATTTATACTTAATGCCCTAATGTACATAGGCGGACTTAATGCCTACGGCATTTTCTGCCAGTCCACCTTCGGGTGGTGTGAGATAAGTGTGGTAGGTGCGAGATTATACAAGTGGAAAACAGTTACATTAATAAATATAAATAACAACTAATTACCTATTTATAACACTTAGTACATAACATAACAAAACAACACAAAACATATACATAATATATATTTATATATACCACAAATATATACATACATATATAATTATACAATATATACATGAACTAGAACTGTGCGAGATAACGAGATGGAACAACTAACATTGAGGAGAATCCAGCCTTTTATGCAAATAGTCCTGCAGCCTTTTTTTAAAAGAGGGACGATTGGTTACCATTCGGAGTTCAAGGCAAAGCAAAGGCAAAGCATTCCAAAGAAGGATAGACTGGACGAAGAAGGAAGAGTGAGGCACTGAGGGGGGCACTGAAGAAGACGATTATCAGAAGAGCGAAGATGTTTATTGTGATTAGAGCATTAATACTGAAATTGAGAAGTAAGATAAGCAGGCGAGACTGGAGAATAAAGGATAGAAAATAAAGTTGTCAGTGCGCTCAGAGTTCTACGCTTCCGAATAGGCAACCACTTTAATAGTGATCGATGCTCCGACACATGATCATATTTACGCAAATTGAAGACGAATCGAATGCAGTTATTAAGTAGGCGGTCTAGTTTATTGAGGAGATCTGCATTCAGGTCGAAGTAGCACACATCAGTGCGGATTGTTGGAGGCAGGTTTGTGGCCACCTGCTGTTGGAACCTTTAAGGCTTCCGACTCGGCTTAACGGATACCAAATTAAGTGGTAGCCGGGACCAACGGCTTAGCGTGCCTTCCAAAGCACGGAGACGCTCGAATATGAAAATGCCACAAACGGTCACCCATCTCGGCCCAACCGAGTCGAACGCTGCTTAACCTTGGTAATCGGTAAGAACACCGCGGTCGCACAGCGCTACGAGCGCCTCCTTTGACTCCTTAGTCAAAGCTAAAAACATAATATATTAACAATATTTATTTTGATTTACTTTATGGGCTTTAAACTCACAAGCAAAGCGTGCTTAAGTGATGTAAAATATTAAAAACTCTATGTATTGTGTTGTATAAATTTGGCGAGAATGCAAATCATTGTTACAGTGTTCAAATCCAGGCACCTTTGTCTTTTCGAAAGTACGTGCGTATTAAAAATTAATTATCACTTGCTTTAACGGTGAAGGAAAACATCGTAAGGAAACCTACGTGCCTAAGAGTTTTTCGAAGGTGTGTGAAGTTCGCCAACCCGTACTGGGCCAGCGTGGTCTATGGCCTAAACCCTCTCAGTTTGAGAGGAGGCCCGTGCCTAACGGTGGGACAGTTTCTTAACAGGGCTCAATACCAATAATGACACAGGCATCATTTTGTCCCAAGACTAATAAATTTATATCATATAATTCAGCTCGTGCAGGAAGTTTCACTATTAAAACATGAATGTTGTGTATTCTTAATATATATTTTGCCGGAGTGGTATTTCTGCTCAAACAATTGTACCGTATCAACGTTGACCTAAAACTCGACTATCCAAACTTATCTGCGATGTAAACGATGTAAAGGCACCATCTTCGCTATACTAAGTAAAAGTGGACCCTAATTTACCGAATCAGGGTCCAAATTCTTTCGGAGGCCGTAATAAATAGCATATTCGGGGCTCTATGTCTACGATACGATCAAAACTAGCTAAGGGCTTAGCACGAAAAGATTGACGTTACCGTGACACTAGCGAGTAAGCGCTGTCACCTTCATGTTTATTTAGGAAATTTGTAGAGTAACAAGGACGGCATATCAACTCGTACCTCACACTAACGGTAATCTTTTCGTGCTCCCCCGTTTTGTTTCCTTATATCAAGCAATGCCTATATAAAGGATGAGTGACGTTAGGCTTAATTTAGTGTGGCCTTTTCATATCGGGTGGTAATTTTGGTTGAACTGGGCCGTTTTGAGGAGATCCGGGCCGCCCTATTGTTCATATTGATTGAGTTGGGTGCTATGGATAGATAGATTAACGATATATTGGATTTTGGTGTGTAGAGGTTCAGTTGGTACAATGCTCACCTTGTCATTACAAGATATAAATCAGTCTGTTCGGTGCCAATGCTGGGCAAAGAGTTTTTCTCACAGATCGAGGTAAGAGAAGATCCTACTCCACGTGGACTCAGTGTGGATTGGTGAAGGCAGGTTTGTGGCTACCTGCTGTTGGAACTTATCAAGTCATCCATAAGGTTTAAGATGGCTTAACGATTACCGCATTAAGTGCAAAGTAACTTTTGAACCATGGAGTCCATTGCAAGACAAAGGTCTTCCTTATAGTTCTGTACCCATCCAGATTTAGCCGCGACCTTTATTATGTCATCGGTCTAATTTGTCTAATCCACGACTTCTACTTACTAGATACTTTTTTATTTTTTTTCTTGAACCTGGCCCCACACTAGGATTAATTTCTGTGTAGTGGGTGCGTTACAAATAACCGGAACAAGTAATTGTAGATCACAAGAAGATTTTTTTCGTGCGGGAATCGAACCCGCGACTATTAGACACAGTGGGCGGAGCGGCTTCAGTTCTTAAACACTGCGCTAAATCGTCCGTCATAAATTTAAAATTACAATACGATACCATTATTTTAAAAACAATTATCCGCCGTGTCTCACACATTAACAAATAATAATTAATCACCACCCGATCATCCCTTCTCGTGCCTGATGAAAAATTAATCCTCATTACTGACTTCCACCATAATAAAAATCAAATTAAAATTAATAAAACACGCACTGATTTTTATTATTTTCGTTATTCCTTTACCGTATGATTTCCATCGACGATTCAAGGGTAATCAGCTTAACTTGGCTCGGATGAAAAAAGGTAATGGACTGTGAAAACGGGGTTATACCGTACCCGGTGAATTTTTTATTCGGCGTGGGACTGGGATATTTGTATGGAAACTATGGGCTTTCAGCTGAGATAGGGACGAATGTGTTGTGATTTTGTTAATAGGTAATACTGTGAAAATAGGAGAATTATTTTGAAATTATTTTGTATTTTCAGATAATATTCTATCTATCTATCTATATCATCACGCCAGATCCCTTGCGGGGTAGGCAGAGAGTACAGAGTTCCAACAGGTTCTTTCCTTACATAGCTCTCTGGCTTCCTCCACTCTCATAGTTCGTCGCTTACACGCTCGCCCGGTAATATTATTCCTGTCAATCAATCAATCAATCAGCCTATCGCAGTCCACTGCTGGACATAGGCCTCTCCTAACAAGCGCCATTGCACACGGTCCTCCGCCTTCCGCATCCAGTCTGTCCCAGCGACCTTTTTGAGGTCGTCGGCCCATCTAGCTGGGGGCCGTCCTACCTTACGCTTACCAAGTCGCGGTCTCCACTCTAGGACACGTTTGCTCCATCTGTCGTCGGTCCTTCTGCAGATGTGACCAGCCCATTGCCACTTTAGCTTACTGAGTTTGCGAGCTATGTCGGTAACTTTGGTTCTTTGTCGGATTACCTCGTTACGAATTTTATCCTTCAAAGAGACGCCGAGCATAGCTCGCTCCATAGCCCGTTGTGCGACTTTAAATTTGTGGACCAGTCCCACTGTGAGTGTCCACGTCTCGGCCCCGTAGGTCATAACAGGTAGGACGCATTGGTTGTACACTTTAGTCTTCAGGCATTGCGGAATAGGCGAAGAGAAAACGTGACGTAGTTTGCCAAATGCTGCCCAACCCAATTGGATCCTGCGCTTGATTTCTTTCTCGAAGTTGTTTCTACCAAATTGGACAACTTGTCCAAGGTAGACATACTCCCGAACAACTTCGATCATCGAACCATCGACGTAAATCGGTCCCGGCGTGACATGCTCATTAAACATGATCTTGGTTTTATCCAAGTTCATGCCGAGACCGACACCTCGAGAGGCTCCATTTAGGCTATGCAGCATTTTGCGTAACTGTTGACAGTGACTCTGCCACGATGACGATATCATCGGCGAACCGAAGATGTGAGATGTATTCGCCGTTGATGTTAATGCCCCGCCCAGTCCAGTCCAGCGTCTTGAAGACGTCTTCAAGTGCATTGGTGAAGAGCTTGGGGGATATTACATCCCCCTGTCTTACACCTCGATGCAGCTCGATCGGGTTGGTCTTTTGGTCTTGTAGCTGGACGGTCATTGTGGCGGTATCATATAGACATCTCAGCACCTCGATATAGCGCCAATCGATGCCAGATCGCTGCAGAGCATCCAGAACCGCCCAGGTTTCGATGGAGTCGAAGGCTTTCTCGTAGTCCACGAAAGCCATACACAGCGGCTGATTGTACTCTTCGGTCTTCTGTACAATCTGCCGAACAGTATGGATGTGGTCCACGGTGCTGTAGCCTTTTCGAAACCCAGCTTGTTCCGGTGGCTGGAACTCGTCAAGTCTTCTGGCGAGGCGGTTTGTGAGTACTCTCGAGAACAACTTGTAGACGTGGCTCAGGAGTGAGATGGGTCTGTAGTTCTTCCTGTAAAATAGGTTTATGCGCCATGGCACAACTGCTTGGCACAACCAATATCTTTAGATAACATGAATTTATTATATAATCACATAAAATATTCTAAAGTTGCTTCTATAGCAGAATTTTAGAATGTGTGTTAAGGTTAAGGTATTGAAATGAACGTAGTCTGACTGATTTCATAGCGGTGTATTTCTAAGTAAAGTATTGTTTCGTGCCTTGTAAAGAATTATAAACACACCGTCACGCCTATATTCCCCAGAGGGGGTGGCAGAGGTGTACTGAGTACACCCACGTTTCGCCGACGATGTTAGGTCCCATGTAATAGGGGGCGAGCCTATTGCCATATATCGGGCACAATTCCAGCCTCCGGACTCATACTGGGAATTTTTCGATAGAAAAACTATATTTATCCGACATAGGATTTGAACCCAGCACCTCGTGATTACAAAACGGTGCGCTTTGCCACAAGACCAACGAGGCAGTCGAGTTCGAAAGAATTATAAATGTCTAGAATATAAAAATTGAAATGAAATACGGTAAAGTAATCTGTACTCTCTGCCTACCCCACAAGGGATCTGGCGTGATGATATAGATAGATAGAAATACGATAAAATTCGTAGAATTTTATTTTTTAAGTCTTTGGAAGATAATTAACGAAGGGGATTCGGTCAAATGTTGCAATTTTTTTCCACCCTATACTAGAGATATCTATAATCTTAAGCGTTAAGGCATATCTTTGTATACCACTTTTCTATTCAATACTAAAACTTTTCTACTGACGGATTCATAAAGATGATGAAACGATCCAATTTGAATAAGCAAACGGAAAAAAATAGATGTTATTACTTAGTTTTAGACAATAAGTCTAAAGAGAAACTTCTCACATAAATCTTGATGAAATCGATCCGAGTTCTCGTGAAATGTTGCAGGGAGTAACTATAAATTAGTAGTTGCGCCAAACAACCGACTCTTCGTCGCCTTTCTGGGCTAATTAGGAAATATAGCGTTTGTGTGGCTAACAAACATGGGTGTTATACCCGTGAACAATTCTCTAAGGAGTAAACAGAGGTGATAATGGTATACCCACATTTCAACAACATATAGGTATTTCAAATGTGGTCTTAATGTGACAACCACCATTTATAGGACAAATAATTTTCAAAAACTCAATTTTTTCCAGACGTGGAGGTGCCCCCTTTAATACTTAAGTTTACCGTTAGTGAATGAGATTTATTATAAAAAGAATGAAGCGCACATAAGTTTCTAAAATTTTAACATTGATCTTAGTATTTTCAATGCCATTGTTTAACTACAGGGTTGCCTATTGCAATAAAATAAGTTTAGAGCAGATACAAGACTATTCCTCTACCATTTTATGTTATTGTATTACGCACGTTTTGAATCTAACTTATTTAAAAATAATCAGCGAATCACAATACAGATTTTGTGTTGCTCGTGAATCAGAAGTGGTAATATTATTTTTATAAAAATAATTTATGTTTGTAAGTGAAAAGCCGCCAAGTTTCAGTGGGACAGGGAGGCCATGTCTGCCTGAATTATAGCTAAGTGGTCCTTACGAATTGCGAAAAGCTAACGTGGTAGGTCCGATAAAGATGATGGTATAAACTGGTCACCAGTTTAAGGAACTGGCTTGACGTAGCAAGTAACAGACGAGTGTAGATAAGTGAAAGATGCGTTTGTCTAGCAGTGAGGCAAAAATAATAACAAACTTCGACTGTTAAAAAATGGGTTACAACTCGTAGAAAACTACTAGTCATTCCTATTCAACTAAGTAGACTATTATAATGTAGCAGTGCGTACCTATAAATTTGTCGTTTTGCCAAACAGCCGTCTCTTCGTCGCCTTCCCGAGCTAATTAGGAAATATAGCGTTTGTGCAGCTAACAAACAACGGTGCTATGTAATTTATTAGCAAATTTCTACAATTGCTATTTCGTACTTAGCTGCCATTTAATTTATTGCCTTATGGCTGCGTTGGGCTCCGGCGGGTTTATCGTTGTAATTTTAGATATACACGCAACAGATTTTAATGATACAAAGGTGTTATTACTATGTAGGTAAATTATTTGTTTGATAGTTTTCTTGATATTGTAGAATATGTTAAATATTTTGAATAATCACTATAATGTAAGAAGAAAGAAAGAAAACTTATTTATTTTGATTAACCACATAGTCTAAAAACAAAGCAACAACAATACCTAGTATTAAATTCTAAATAAATTAAATATGGACACATGTTGTCATCAAAATGGGCTCCCCATTTAGCTAAAAGCTGTAACACGTTTGTAACCGAGCTACAGCGCTGATTTTCAATGGGTGCCCCAAGTCGAGGCCCATAATCGAGGCTTAATTTACTGTTGTAAGAAAAATGATTTATTTATCGTATTTACTTGTTAGGTGGTAATAAATTGTTAAACTTGAAGCAGTTGAAACGAAGCGATCAAAGTATCTTGCATGTAATTTTTGTAATAAAATGTCTCTCACTTTCTATCTCATCACGCCAGATCCCTCGAGGAGTAAACGAAGGGTTTAATAATTTAACAAAGAATTAAAAAATAATAATATATGAATATAAAGTCCGCGCAGAATTACCTAACTACTATAATATTTTGACATAAAAAACTTAATTGACTGCCTCGTTGGTCTAGTGGCAAAGCGCATCACTTGGTGATCACGAGGTCCTGGGTTCAAATCCTAGGTTAGAAAAATGTAGTTTTTCTAATGAAAAAACTTCGCAGTATGAGTCCGGAGTCTGGAATTGTGCCCGGTATAGGTTCGCCCCCTATTACATGAGACCTAACATCGTCGGCGGTACTCAGTACACCCCCCCCCCCCCAGTAATCTTACTAGTAAACTTAAGTACATTGTTTAATGCGATTTACTTATTTTTACTTATTTACTTGAACTTGGACAAGACCAAGGTAATGTTTAACCGACATATAGTACCGGAACCTGTTGCAATACATGGCGCTATTCTCGAGGTTGTTCAAGAGTATGTTTACCTAGGGCAAACTCTGCAGTTGGGGAAAAACAACTTCGATAAAGAGGTCAACAGAAGAATACGGCTGGGCTGGGCGGCATTTGGGAAATTACGTCGAGTATTTACATCGCCCATTCCACAAAGCCTAAAGACAAAAGTCTTTAATCAGTGCGTCCTGCTCGTTATGACATATGGAGCCGAGACGTGGACACTCACGGTTGGAATGGTTCATAAATTTAAAATCACTCAGCGAGCTATGGAAAGGGCTATGCTCGGAGTTTCTCTGAAGGATAGAATCCGGAACGAAGTCATCCGACAGAGAACCAAAGTTATCGACATAGCACACCGGATTAGTAAGCTGAAGTGGCAATGGGCCGGTCACATTAGCCGAACAACCGATAACCGCTGGGACAAACGAGTTCTTGAGTGGAGACCGCGGACTGGCAAACGTAATGCAGGACGCCCTCAGGCTAGGTGGAGCGATGACCTTCGTAGGGCTGCTGGCAGAAACTGGATGCGAGTAGCCGAGGATCGTACCCAGTGGCGTGCACTTGGAGAGGCCTATCTTATCTTATCTTATATTGGCTTACCGGACCGAGGATACCTCTGGCGCACTTCGACCCATGGGATCTTTTGTGCTGTCCTTGCCCTAATGCTCTTACGTACCTGAGGTGTCCAGTACTCCCTGTATTAGGTTGTAGATTTCAGCAGGGGGACAGAGCCGTAGTTCTTCTGGGTTTGGATAGGCCACTCCCAGCAGTTCCATTCACCGCGCAGCCAGAGCGTCGCAGTGACAGATGACGTGCTTCATGGTTTCAGTTTCTGTGCCACAGCACCTGCATACCTCGTCGCCGCATAGGTTCATCTTGTGTAGATGTTCTTTCGTGCCATAGTGGCCTGTGAATGCTCCCGTTATTTGCCTTAGTTGTAGTCTACTATATTTTAGTAGTCTCTTGCAATCGCTTTCACACCATGTGGAAAGGAATTCCTTTGAGTGTCGAAGCCCTATGTGTGTTTCCCATTCTTTCTTATGTTGTTCTTGGGCATATTTAAAGAGTGCTCCTCTATAGGCACCGTCTGGTATGCCTATGAACGGTTCTGGACCAACGGGTTTTCCCATTGCTCCCTTCCTGGCTAAGTCGTCCGCACGCTCATTGCCATCAACTCCCGTGTGCCCAGGGACCCAAACTAACCTGACCGTGTTGCGCGCTCCACATCTGTCAAGAAGGTATGCGCACTCCGCAGCCAGTGCTGAGTTTAGCTCATAGGAGCCGACGGCCTTGAGGGCAGCCTGACTATCACTACAAATGTAGATTTTCTTGCCCGTGATTCGTTTGTCCAATATCTCTTTTGCACAAATGTTTATCGCATAGGTCTCTGCCTGGAATATTGATGTAAACCTGTCCATGCTTTGGCTGAGGCTATATCCTTCCGTGTATACTCCGGCTCCTGTTCCAAACTTGGTTTTGGATCCGTCAGTGTACCATATCATTTGCTCCTTGCCTTGCTTATTTAGACCACTTTTCCATTGTTCCCTGGTTGGGATGTGAGTGCTAAATCTCTTATTGAACATGTATGTGGTTATGATCTTGTCACTTCTCATGTTCCTTATGTCATCTAGTTCCTTATCCGGTTCTAGCTTGGTGTGTTCGAGGCCTGGCGACGTTATGCTCCACAGTCCAGCTTTCTCTAGCCTATAGAGTGCCTTCCTTGCCTCAGTTTCAATGACGATATGTAATGGAGTTAGGTTGAGTAGCCTCTCCATAGCTGCCGTCGGTGTTGTTTTGAAAGCACTTGTGATGGCCAGGCAGGCTGTCCTCTGCAGTTTTGTTAAGGAATCCCTGCATTTCTGTGTCTTGGTTCTAGGCCACCACACAATGCATCCATACGTTATTATCGGTTTTACCATAGTGATAAATAACCAGTGCATTATTTTGGGCTGTAGTCCCCATGCCTTTCCATACGCTGACCTACACATGTTCAGCACTCTCAGTGCTTTGGCTATGGTTAGATCAACATGTGTATGCCACTTCAGTTGCTTGTCCAGGGTCACCCCCAGATACTTGACCTCAGTGGCCCATTTAATTTTACTTCCGTACATGTACAGGTCCTGTAAGCCCGTCAGTACCTTTTTCCTTGTAAACAGGATGACATTAGTCTTCGTCGGGTTGACCGAGAGGCTATTTGTTGTGCACCAGTTTGTTACCTTATCTAGAGCTTCCTGCATCAGTGTCGATACTGTGTTTGGAAACTTCCCATTGATTGCTATCACTATATCATCCGCATATCCTACTCCGTAGAACGGACCTTTGTTGATTATCTTCAAGAGAGAGTCCACTACCAGGCTCCACAGAGTCGGCGATAAGACCCCTCCTTGCGGGCATCCTTTAGTGGTTCTTACGGATAGCCCTTCTCCTAATAGAGTGGACTGGACTATCCTGTTCTTTAGCATGTTTTTGATCCATCTGACAAGAGTTGGTTCTATCCCATGCTCTATAGCAGCTAGTTCTATGGATGAGAATGTTGTGCGATCAAATGCACCCTCGATATCCAGAAAAGCTGCAGCACAAATTTCCTTTTGCTGCAGAGCCATCTCTGCACGATTCACCACATAGTGCAATGCCGTTTCCGTAGACTTACCAGGTAGATAAGCGCATTGCATCTTATGTAGGGGATAATCCTTTAGTGGACCATCCTTTATGTGCCTATCTATCATTTTCTCTAGACATTTTAAAAAGAATGAGGATAGACTGATTGGTCTGTAGGATTTAGCATCCTCATAGTTGGGTTTCCCTGGTTTGGGAATGAACGTCACCGTCACCTGCCGCCAGATATTAGGGGTATGCCCAAATGCCACGCACGCCCTGAACAGTCTGCACAGGTGTTGGCTGAGTACTGGTTCCCCTTCTTGTAGTAGGATGGGGTAAACACCATCCGGACCAGGGGCCTTAAATGGTTGAAAACTCTTTAAGGCCCATTTGAGTTTGTTCTGTTCCACGACTTTGCCTGCCGTCTCCCAGTCAGCTCTAGTTGTCTTTAAGCTTAGCTCATCTATTTGGACATCACACATGGTGTCCTCTCCCTGTATTGCCACCGAACCTGGGAAGTGCACGTTGAACATTGTTTTCAGTGTTTCTTCCCCATTGTTTGTAAGTTCCCCTACCTCATTCCTCACTGTAGTAAGTGAATTTAATTTGGCCATGGATATTGCCTTGGCTAACCTCATACCCTCAGGGAGGCTGTCTATGCTTTGGCAGTGTCTTTTCCAAGCCCTTCTTTTTGCTCTCCGCACTTCTGTATTGAACCTCGTGAGTATCGTAGAATATTCCCCAAAGTTCTTGGTTGCTTTCGCAGTGTTGAATGCACGTCGAGTTTCTACTCTTAACCGCGCTAGCTCTGGTGTCCACCATGGGTCACGTTTCGCTATGACTCTGCTCTCCGGACAGTTATTAGTCCAGGCGGTCTTTACTGCCCGAGCTACGCTATCCGCCTCGAACTCTATATCTAATACAGAGCTGAGTCTGCCTCGGACCTTCCCTAACTCTGCTTTAAGGTCACTTTTATATGCGGCCCAATCAGTGTTCCTTGGGTTCCGCCTTCTTGGATTTATATTAAACGTTTCCATCCCATACTGAAAACATATATAATTGTGATCGGAGGATGAGATCTCATTGGAGACATGCCAGTTGTTTACCTGTCTGCTCGCTCTATTAGAGGCAACTGTAATGTCAATAACTTCTGCCCTACGTCTATTAACAAACGTGGGCCTATTTCCTCTATTGAGAATTTGCAAAGGAGTACTTACCAGAAAGTCCAGAAGTTTTTCCCCTCTTTGATTAGTGTCTGAGCTGCCCCAGACGACGTGATGCGCGTTTGCGTCACATCCTACGATTAGCTCAACCTTCTTATTGCAGGAATATTCAACCAAGTCCCGCAGATGCGTTGTAACAGGGTCCGCGCTTTCGTAGGGCAGATAGGCAGCCGAGAAGATGACTTCTCGGCTACCCTTGTTACCTTCCAATTTTAACTTCACCGTGGTGAGGTCCCTATAACAGAAAATGGACAGAGGCAAAGCGTTTATGCCATTCCTGACAAAAATGCAGGTCCTCATGTCATTAGTTGTGCAATTGTGAAACAGGTTACCCCCCGCTCCATCAAGGCCCTTTATCTGTCCCCTATAAATATAGGGTTCTTGAATAAGTGCTAAGTCAAATTTAGCTCTTCGCAGCTGGCGATCTAGCATCGCCGTAGCCGCCTTAGATTGGTGCAAGTTGATTTGTACGCACCTTAAGCCAAGCTCCTTTGTTGCCTGGTTGTGTTTAGTTGGTAGTCCACACTAGGGACTACCTACCTTGCAGCTCTCCTCCGGTTCGCTGCTATCTGGGGCTTCATCGTCCTCCCTTATTGGGGAAGACGTGATGCCCAGCTTGTCGAAGCCGCCCGCTAGTCCATCCGATCTCACCGACATGGCTGGCGATGGGACCGGACAGTCCGCGAGCAGTGCCTCCTCCTTATCTGTTGCAGGGGTGTTTCCCCCCTGCTGATGGTCTGGTAGTGTCTCCACCGGAGTAGTGATGGGTACTACCGCTGGTTTATCGGACCCAACCGCAGCCTCCTCTTTGTCCTCCGACGTTTCAAGGACTTTGAAGTAGCTGCGGTCAAGCCCGGCGTGCAGCATGCACCGGCTTCTTTAATGGCATCAGCCGAGGACTGATCCATCAGGATGATGCTCCTAGCCTGTCTTCCCTCTGTCGTCGTGTTCACGACCCTCCAGCGGTCCGTAAGTATAACCTTATGAAGTCGCTGGAGCATCTGAAGCTCCATTAACAGAGGGACCTTTTCGCTCACCCGTGTCCTCTTCCACGCCATTTTCACAGGACGGGGTAAGTCCCTATCTCTGATCACCTTGACCTTGACACCACCGACAGTTTGACCGTCGTAGTGCTTCAGCCAGGTGATCGCCTCATCGCTAGAGCAAGTTATGCTGATGATGCCGCCTTGGACCCCCTTCCAATCAATGGTGAGGACAGGATCGCTCCACATCCTCCTCCAGATGACGTCCTTTATGCTCCAGGCAGTCTCCTCATCAATCATCGTCTTGGGATAGTCATCCGCAATGATGACCATCCTTGTCATAGTCAGGGCTTCTTTAAAGGAGGACCCGAGGCGAACTCGCTTCAGATCCCCTGCTGCATCCCTGGCTTCATCGCTGACCTCTCTCGCCCGTTTAGAGAGCGTCGCCTCCTGTACGGGCGTCTGAGAGACAGCCGATTGCCTTGCGAGCTCGATTCGCTTCCTCCGCTTAGCGAGCCCGCTGAGTCTTTTGCGTCCCTTAGGGGGGACATGGTCACGCAGTCCGCCAGCACCGGCCGCCTGGGTGGTTTGGTTTCCGGGTCCAGCAGAGCCGGACGCCTTCGCCTCCACCTTGGCAGCCGGGGGCAGACCGGAAGACGCTGTGTCTCCTCCAGATCCGCAACTCTTAGGTGCAATTTTGGGGACCAGACTGGCGCCACCACTGGGGTTCGCTGCCGTCACTTGTCCCGCTGCCTTTTTTATGCCCGAGGGCCTTACACTTTGCCCCGAGGGGCCTTGTGTGCATGACGCACTTTGTCCCTTTTTGGGGATTGTTTTGGGGTTCTTATTGCTCTTTTTGTCCATATGACTTAATACTATTCTTCATTCTGATGATTCCCCACCCGCCACGGAGTCCTCACCTTTGGGGATGCTTTATAAGCACCAGGGCTGTCATCAGAGTATAGGGTTCCAGGGTGAGTTGTCCACGAGACTAACGGTGTTCACTTCCACTCCCGCGTAGTGTAGGCTTACACCGCCGCCTGCGGACCCCTTCACCCCAGAACCCTAGCCTAGCCCATCTGAAAGATGGACTTCAGCCGATTGACTGCCACGCGGCTACGTGACAGCCTCCCGTTTGGACAGAGATCCAGACCAAAGAGGCGTGTTGCCGGCGACAGACAACAACTACCGGTCCATCACCAACTCAACCCCCAGGACTCCTTCACCCTGCTGTACGGGTCACCGCGCACGGCACAAACACGCAGGAGATTGTCCCCCCCTTCCCTCCCCCCCTACCCCCTGCCGCAGCACCCAATCCCAAGCACCGCGCCATGTCAGGTCATCCGCCATCGCCAACAAGATCCCCCGTGAGGGAAGTTATTGACGATACCCGGGGTGCACCGTCCCGCTCCCATTGTCGTTCCTCTGGACGTATCCGCGGGACTGGCAATGGGCCGGGCACACTAGGAGGTTACCCGACCGCAGCACCCCAAGGAGAGGCCTATGTCCAGCAGTGGACTGCTATAGGCTGATGATGATGATGATGATGATGACTTACTTGGCTTCTAGAGCATCTTTGATCAAGAAAAGTGGCGAATTCCTATTACTCAAACTCAAATTATTTATTTTGTATCATCCTCCTATTCACAAATTGGGTCATATTTACTAATTTCTTGACCTTACAAATCTAACACCCGATCGGAACACTGCCTCCACGGCTCCACAGAGAAGATCCCGCGAGAAACTCAGCAGGCTTGTCTTTTTTGTCTAATTCTCTATTAATTATTCTATCATTATTTTCTGTATAGATACATTTTTCTTTTAGTAACCACGGTCATATAGGACTTCTGAGACAGATTATCAGACAAACGCATTCCAAATTAACGTCTCTATAATCCAGTAAAGTATATAAGTTATTTATGCAGTCGATTTGTTCTGATCAAGCGTCGATTCGCACATCAGTGGCTTGCGGGCGCCTGAAATTGACGGGAATAAAATATCGTTGCGTTGCGCAATTCCCGGCCATTTTGCGAAATGACGTGCTTACGGGTTTTACCGCGACAGGAAATTATTGTTCTTGGCATATTTTAAATAGCACTTCTGAAAAAGGTGGGTTTATTAATGACCAAATAATTGACTGCCTCGTTGGTCGCAAAGCGCATCGCTTTGTGATCACGAGGTCCTGGGTTCAAATCCTAGGTCGGACAAATGTATGTTTTCTAAAGAAAAATTCCCAGTATGAGTCCGGAGTATATAGGCGTGACAAAATAATTGTGCAAATGTCTCGTTGGTGTAGTGATGCATAGTGCAAAGAGGTCCTAGGTTCGAATCCTAGTTCTGCAAATTTGGATTAGGGTATTCTTTTCATTTCTTTTTTCTTCTTTTTGAAAAAAAAAACGTACGTAGCCTCTCACAAGGATTTATTCCTGTGTCGTGGGTGCGTTTACAAACATGAAAATCCACATACACAAATAACCAGACCGAAACTAATAATTGTGGATCACATAAAGATCTGTCCCGTGCGGGAATCGAACCCACGACTATTAGACACAGTGGGCGGTGCTTAAGCTCCTAACCACTGCGCTAAATCGTCCGTCTTCTATTGAAACATTTTCAGTAAGCGTCTGGTGTCTGGAATGCCTCCTGATACTTTGGGATATAACACTGTCGGCGAGATTTGGGTGACAGTACACTTTTGCTAATTCCGCTAGTGGAATTTAGGTGAGACATTGTCTATTCATTTACTTTTTGAGGTCGATACAAAACGTGTCCTAAGCGTGCCACCTGTTGGCATAAACGGTGTTCCACTCATTTGGGTGGAACAGTTTAAATACCACAAGCGACCTCAAAAAAGACGCTGACATAGAGCGGGAGCGAACATGCTGGCCCGAAGGTTTGCACGTTGTACGGGGGAGGTAAAAGTAACGCTCTTCCGAGCGTACTGCACCTCCCTCTACACGTGCAGCCTGTGGGCGAGATACACTCGCGCGTCATACAATGCACTCCGCGTTCAGTTTAATAACGTATTAAGGGCATTGTTGTGGCTGCCTCGATACTGCAGCGCTTCTGGTATGTTCGCGGAGGCGCGCTTTGCTTTTATGCGACTATGCGGAAGCGCAGTGGGACGTTCGTGCACAGCGTACAGGGCAGCGCCAACACTGTCCTGAACATGATCGCTAAACAAAAGGACTGTACTTACATACGACACTGCTGCGGCAGACATATCACTGTCATTGGCTGAAGCGGTCGTTAGAGTACGGTCTAAATAATATTTTTAAATGTTTAATATTTTAATATGTTGTACCTAATATGAGTTCCTGTCATTCGAAATGAACGAATTTTATTTATTTTTATTTAATATGAAACTGGGCGTAAAAACAAGCCAGTTTCAATTCCGAATTCAAAATAGCTTACATTCCAAAAATGTATCATTCGTTCAAAAACATTCATTCACTAACTCAATGAACTGAATGCCCCGCATATCGTATATCTCCTGTCACATCTCTATTACAGTTATGGGTGTCCCCATAATAAAGGGAAGTAACCCTTAATCAATTCATTGGGATTATTACCCCATTATTTGGGGTGGCATGTTACATGATGATAAAGGAGTGACCCCATTTTGGGCGTAGTAAACAGGATGTTGATGTACTAAATAATGTAGAATAATGATTCTAAATAGAAAGAGAAGCGATGACTTTTTACTAACTAACAGTTACTGGGGTTATTTCGACGGAAAAATGACTATTACACATTTGCTAACCAGAGATTTGAATTAGATGAGGTCTTTGTCTTTTGGCTCACTAAATCGAGTAGTTGCGGGTTCAACCTACATTGGGACCAATCCAAAAATGTTTGTTTCAGTGTCTCCCAGAATACAAAAAAGTGTGGTTACGTTATTTTAAATAAACACCTTCAGGCATATATTCCACAAGAAGAGGTGTACTGACTACACCCCCTTTTCACCGACGATGTTAGGTCCCATTTAATAGGAGGCAAGCGTATTGCCCTATACCGTACACGATTCCAGACTCCGGACTCATACTGGGAATTTTTCGTTAGAAAAACTATATTTGTCCGAACTAGGATTTGAACCGAGGACCTCGTGATCACGAAGCGATACGCTTTACCACTTGACTAACGAGGCAGTTATTTTAAATATTAAAAAAACCTTCGTGAACCGTGTCTTATCGGAAGGGCAAGTTAAGAGTCTCTGTAACCGGCGAGCGTGTATGAGACGAACTTTGAAAGCGGAGTGAGCTAGAGAGATTTGTAAGAGGAACCTGTTGGAACGTTGTACTCTCTGTCTACCCCGCAAGGGATCTGGCATAATGATATAGATAGATGACCACAAATCTCGCCTCCTTGCTGTTACTAGCGTCACTGAAATAACAAATCAGCCAATGCATTCAAATTCAGATTCTTTATTTTGCGAATATGGGTATAACATCTATTTATCTATCTATCTATAACCTCACGCCAGATCCCTTGCGGGGTAGGCAGAGAGTACAGAGTTCCAACAGGTTCTTTCCTTACGTACCTCTCTGGCTTCCCGCTTCCCGCAGAGCTCGCATTTCTACCGCATTTATCCTACTTTCATTCTCCTTCTTACATACCCAGCTCTTGCTACCATATAACAGCGTCGGGACAAGGACTCCGTTATGTATGGCCAGCTGCGCCTTATGGCTTAAGTGCCGGCTCCCAAGTAGCTTTCCCATCGCTCCATTCACTCTGTTCCCTGCACTCATTTTTCTCTCTATGTCAGCGGTGTATTTCCCATCCTTACTGAAGGCGCATCCAAGATATACAAACTCATTCACTTGCTCCAGCACATCGTTACCAACCACAATCCTTACATTCGTTCTGGTTTCTTCCCTTTCAAAAACCAACCAACAATATGGTGTTAATTTGATACATTATGGTAACATTTGCCATATTCCGCCAAAAGGCATGCAAAAGGTTATACATGACATTGACATGCAGTTCAATTTAAAATATCTCAGTCAACAGTATTATAATAAATTAAATATCACATAAATTTGTAAAATGTCACAATATTCAAAATGTCATCTTTATTAGGCCAAATATTTATTATCATATTCATAATTTATTATCAAAATATTTACTTATGGTGTAGTATGTCTTCTGTGTCAATAATTCTTTTACCTTCGTCTTAAATCTAGAAATGATTTTAATGTCAATTAAGGATTTTGGTAATTTATTGTACAGTTTGGGAGCCATGCAAAAAACACTTTTACTCAAGAGAGCGGTTTTGCTCTGATGTCCTCGAACTTTATTATTGTAACGAGTACTGTGAAATTTCTCGTAGCAATGCTTATTATTTTTTACAAAGACAACACATTCATAGATGTATAAGCATGGTAATGTGAAGATATTTAATGCCTTAAAGCATGGTTTACAGCTATCAGTTACTCCTATTTTGCAAATTTCTGTTATAAATTTCTTTTTACATTTAAAGTCAGTCTCGCTTTCCGTAGAGTTTCCCCAAAATATTAGCCCATACCTTAAAGTCGATACCACATATGCGTAATATGCCGTCATTACCGTAGAAAGATTGACAATTTTCGATAGCATATACAGTGCATAAGAAGAGAAGAGAACTGATTTAATTTAGTGCATACAGACTCAACATGAGCCTTCCAGTTCAAATTGGAATCAATGTGCAAGCCTAGAAATTTAATGGTATCAAGCTCTTTAATATTATTAAGATGGTTTATGTTAAGCGGTGTGGAATATTTAGTTCTGTTTTTAAAGATTATATGTGTTTTTTCCAAGTTGATGATAAGATGATTGCACTTGAGCCATTCAATGATATCTGCTAGTGATTTATTTATATCTGCTTCTAACATTGCGTAAATTCTATTTGAAAATATAGCAGTACTATCATCCGCAAACAAAATCATAGGACAGGCAACGGCTTTCGGAAAATCGTTTATGTAAATCAAAAAGAGTAGTGGACCTAGTACGCAACCTTGTAGTACTCCATATTTTACCTTCATATATCCAGATTTGACTTTTACCTCTTTTTTAGTAATTTTACATACCTTCGTAATTACCGTTGCTTGTTTACGATTGCTAACGTATGAGTCAAATAAATTAAGTATATTGCCTCGAACGCCATATGTACTAAGCTTTAATTATAATATTTTATGGCCAACATAGTCAAAGGCTTTAGTTAGGTCCATAAATAAAGCGCAAAGGGAAATCTTTTCGTTCATGTTTGTTCAGAAAATTGTATATAGCCATGTTAATAGTTTTATTCTTAGGAAAGCCAATTTGATTATCTGATAGAATGTTATTTATAATTTTTATAATTTTCACCAAGAAATTATAGAGACTTTCATAAATAATTATTTCAAACACTTTAGCAAATATTGGGATTAATGCAATTGGTCTATAGCACGATACACTTTATGATATTGATTTTTAACTCCTTTGGATATATATATTGCATTGTTAAACCAGATTGTTTAAGTCAGATACGATCTAGCTGTCTCGTTGGTCTAATGGCGAATGGTGCGCCTAGTGATTACGAATCTTAGGTCAGACAAAATGTAATTAAGAGACAGAAGAAAATCCAGTATCAGTCCTGAGTCTGGCATTGTTTATCTATCTATCTATATCATCACGCTAGATCCCGTACAGGGTAGGCAGAGAGTACAGAGTTCCAACAGTTTCTTTCCTTACATACCTCTCTGGCTTCCTCCACTCTCATAGTTCGTCTCATACACGCTTACCGGGTACGGAGACTCTTGACTTGAGTCTGGCATTGTGCACCGTACAATGGCAATAGTCTCACCCCCTATTATTATTAGACTTTATATCGTTGGCAAACTGTGGGTGTGCACGGTATTTTTAATAGGGTGCTTATTGTATTTAACTTATAAACAAAATATTATTCTATCATCTCTTGATAAAAGGGTAAAATTAAACAGATTACAATGAAAACTTTATACCAAAAATCGTACATCACCTCTCCGCCATTAAGTCCATAACAATAGGAAAAACAGCGGTACAATCGCGGCCATAATTCAACCTCCTCTAACAGCCATTCTTCATGCACCTACTTCGTTTTATCTGCTAAGTCGGTCGGCGCCTGTTTAAAGTGGACTTTTGACTTTGTCTCGCGACTGTATTGACTGAGCTATGAAAACGAAACGTTTTGATAATTGCCGTGATATTTTGTCTCAGTCTCAAATATTGGTAAACATATTTATACTCATGTGTGCATGTCTGTGGATCCATAAGATATTTATCAGAAAATCATGAATTCGGAAGGATACATAATATATTTGCATGTCTGGGACAGGAATAATAAAAAGTATCAGCAAATCATAAATTCATCCGAATAGCATCCATTTTATTAGTAAACGTTTTGAAACAAATAACACATCACTTGCTCGCGATAACTGGACACCTGCCTCGATTCAAGATCGCATCTGAAATTGCCGGCAAGATTTATAGTCTATTGTCTGTACCTTGTTTTGATTTGTTCTACGCCGCATAATTATGAACTGGTAAAATGAGTTTTAAAAAATTTTCTTCTTTATCACTCATTGCAAAAAGTTTTAGAACGAGACATAAATTAAAATGTGTATCTTTGTGTTTTTAATTACAATAAACAAAGACTACACTGCCCGAAATACAACGCAAATATTAGTAAACATATTTGTACTCATGTGTGCATGTCTGTGGCTTCCATAAGATATGTATCAGAAAATCACGAACTCGGAAGGATACATAATATCTGTATACATGTCTGGGATAGCAATAATAAAAATTATCAGCAAATCATAAATTCATCCGAATAGCATCCATTTTATTAGTGAACGTTTTGAAACAAATAGCACATCACTTGCTCGCGATAACTGGGCACCTGCCTCGATTCAAGATCGCATCTGAAATTGCCGGCGAGATTTATAGTCTATTGTCTGTACCTTGTTTTGATTTGTTTCTAAGTCGTATATTCATGAACGGGTAGAATTGGTCCGATATTTTCCTGTAAGTTTGTAAGATGGCAGAAAAAACTATGCTGGATGGATTATGTAATAATTTATATAAGTTTTGTCTTCTTCTCTTATCCTACTTCACTGTTTACAGTGCTTTCCTTCAATGTTAAGTAATAACCGAGTAAAAATCGAAAATGTTATAAAATAGCAAGGCCATAAATGCAAGACATGACCAATCATATCATACATTTTCAAATTAATTTTATCGTGTAATTCTAGTTTACATTTTACGTAAATGCCAGATTTCATCTATATCTGTTAAGCTGTTTATCCTTGACTGAGTTATAAACATTCGCGAAAAAGTAAACTTATGTATTAATTAGATTAGGAAGTCTATTTCTTATAAAGCAAAGTATTATATAAAACTTACACGTTGTAATGAATGTACCAAACTTTCGAAGGACGTTGCGTTATAATGTTTCTAAGATGTGTGCTCATGCATTAGGATTTTATACTTTTTATATAATAATAATAATATCAGCCTATACTGCCCACTGCTGGACAAAGGCCTTCTCTCACAAATCGAGGTGAGAGAGATTAGGTCATACTCCACCACGCGGACCCAGTGCGGATTGGTGGAGGCAGGTTTGTGGCCACCTGCTGTTGGAACTTATCAAGCCGCCTTTAAGGCTTCCAACTCGGCTTAACGACTACCACATAAGTGGTAGCCGGGACCAACGGCTTAACGTGCCTTCCGAAGCACGGAGACGCTCGAATATGAAAATGCCACAAACGGTCACCCATCTCGGGCCAGCCGAGTCGAACGCTGCTTAACCTTGGTAATCGGTAAGGACACCGCGGTCGCACAGCGCTACGAGCGTCTCTTTATATATTTGTTGAAAAAAATACACAGGAAATCTATGTTGCATGGAAAAGAAAACCAGAAATACTCGACCCCTCGTAAAGGTTTTGTCCTAAATTCAGATATTTGTTTTCTTATTCTATTAGCGAGAAGCAAGCAGAAACCGACTAGGATCACGATGACTGCCCGGTGATTAAAAGTTGGAGTTAATAAAGGCATATATTGTTGAGTACTTTAATTCTTGGCTGCAGCCGAATTCAAAAATATAACTGTAACATCACAAAACGAGTAAAACATACAAAGAAATACAAATAACAGGACTTCCAAATATAATAAATACAGCCACAGTAACACAATACTCTCAAAATAAAACCGTATCCAGCCAACATTACCGTCACACGAAATAAAAAATAAAATAAAAAAAGTATCAAGAACAATTCGGTACGTGTGCATTTAAAGTGAACCAGGCACCAGATAGTGTCACTGGCAATCGCATTGCCTCTAGCTACACAGGTGCACACAGAATTATACACATAGAGAGGGGGCGGAAAACAGCGAATTGAGGCGAAAATTTTGTGCGAATTCCGCCTCGATAACGCCCCAGTCCGATTGTCCGTTGACGTCTGGGTACAATTTTCGCTACTATTTTTGTACACTGTACATTGTTCTTTTGTAATGAAGTGTAGTGTGCAATCGGGCGTATTATTCCGCCGAGGTAATGCTCTTGCTGAAATTTTGTCTGTATTGTGAAATCTTTTTGGATGATCAACGTTGGTTGGGTAATGTTTGCGTTTGAAATTCCTTTGGGGATTGTTTGGCGATTATGGTGTTGAGCTTAGATGCGTTTCGGGTTCCTTGAGTAGGTTTAAGCCTCTTAGACGAAGGTAATTTTATTGTAAAATTTTTCATGTAAATTTTCTTGGACATGCAGATCTTAAACATATCGCAAAAAGGATTGAGAAGGGTAACAAGTCATAATATCAGCCTATACTGCCCACCGCTGGGAAAAAATATTGAGGTGATAGAAATTAGGTCATACTCCTTCACGCGGACCCAGTGCGGTTTAGTGGAGGCAGAGTTGTGGCCACCTGCTTTTACGGCCATCCGCCGCAAGATTTCCAACTCGGCCTAACGCGTACCAAATTGAGTGGTGACGAGCGCCTCTAACAACTTTGTAAAATACACACCTATTTATGTCATCACGCCAGATCCCTTGCGAGGTAGGCAAAGAGTACAACAACCAATAGGTTCTTTCATTACAGACCTCTCTGGCTTCCTCCACCTACTACTTTTAAGTCAGGTTTTCAGGTTTAAAAATGGGGTAGGATATTAAAAAAAACATATATTTGAGAGAGACGCGATAATTGTTTCTTTTGTCGATAAACTTACGACTGTGGGGGACTGTGTGGTTGCCGAATCTATGGCCACGCTTAGAATTCTTGTCCTAGTAAATATATGTTACATTACTCCTGATACTATTACAAGGGCCGTCGGGTTTTTGGCAGGAAGTCTAAGAGTGATGTTGTCAATTTGTTTTAATTTCCAAAACTTGTGTTATTTTGACTAATAATGTGTAATGTTGGTAGAATATTACCCATTCTGTGTTCATATGTGCATGAGTGAAGGTAATTGTAACAAAGTGATAAAACGTGTCTTTTCGACTTCCCTCAAAACGGTCGTCGCAATTGGTATGTTAAGTATCCATCGCTTTACTATCCAGGGTGGGGTACACTCATTAATTTCATTATCATCGTTGTCATCAAGCTCATCGGGGAGTTGAATTAATTTAGACATACACGATTATGCTACTCACTGGACACTGGCAAAATGAACTTAAAATAGTGTGAAGCCATAACTTAAAGAAGAAGAAGAAGAAGGACCGTCATGTCGAGGACAACGTATAAATATAGGAGATACGTCAACATAATATATAAATAAGAATGGAAAATATAAAAACTTTTTTATATTTTTAATATCGGACCTTTGGCCTTGCTCTTTGACGTTGTAGAATAATAAATGTTGTTAAGATCATATCTTCATGAATATCGTACAATTATTTGAAGTATACTAGGTATACTTAGGAGCCTAGTATGGAATCCTGTCTAACGGCAACAGACTTGACTATGTTACATTGGAACCTAATCGTCAGCGAAAGTTAATAGTACCCCTCTGCCACTCCTGCTTGGAAATGTAGTCGTGATGATTCTTTTAAACCATCATATATTCAAGTTTACGACTTAGTCTAGTGTAGCATAGGTTACTTTACTTACTGGATTAAAAAGCCACGAGTTCGAACCAAACACGGGATATTTTTGTGTGACCGAAATTGTTTGGGTATTTTTGTATGTAAATGTTATGTTTGTAAGCGCACTCATAACAAACGAATAATTGATAGTGTGGTACTACGTTTTTCTAAAGAATAAAAAGTCTTAAAAATGTTACGTCATTCTATTCAAAATACTTTATATTAAATACCGTTTAAAATACACGTTGAAAATTACCCAAGAACCGGAAGAGTTATAATGAAGCACCGCAAAAGGGTTGGTCAATAGATCCAGCGGAGTGACATTCAGGCTGGCTTTTCTATTCACCCCACTGAAATATGGTAGGGTCCTTTTAATCAATTCCACTCAGTTAAGGAAGCGCTAAATGAAGTTGCATCAAAGCTTTGAGATTTTGTGCTGCTACAGACACTTTCACTTTTTTGGTAAGTGCTAAAAGTTTTTCGAATTTAGTTTATATTGGAGGTAAGAAATTACCTTTCTTTCCTTAAACTACAACATATAATTTGAAATAATAATAATTGAACTATTAAGAACTGCAGTTACCAATTAATACCATAATTTGAAGTCTTAAAAAAGATACACTATGCCTTTCAAAATACTCCATACTGTTTAAAATCCACGTTGAAAAGAACCGAAGCGCGTACAAGTTATAATGAAACACCGCAAGAAAGTTGGTCAGTAGACCCAGTGGAGTGAAATTCAGGCTGGTCTTTCTATTCACCCCGATTAACCATAGACGGATATTTTCAACAAATTCCAACCAGTTAAGGAAGGGCTAAATTAAGTTGCATCAAAGCTTCAGGACTTAACGCTTCTTTAGGGACATTGTTATGTCTGCACTTTTCTGGAATATCGCTAAAAGCTTGCCGAATTTGCTTTAATTTACATAACAAACAATAGTATTTGAAACCAAAATGGAATCATTAAAAATCATAATTACGATATGAAAACATAATTTGAAGTCCTAAAAAAGATACATTATTCTATTGAAAATACTTTATACTGTTTAACATCCACGTTAAAAAGAACCAAAGAGCGTACGAGTTATAATGAAGCACCGCAAAAGAGTCGGTCAATAGACCCAGCGGGGTGACATTCAGGCTGGCCTTTCTATTCACCCCACTTAAAACATAGAGGGGTGCTTTTAACAAAATATACCCAGTTAAGGAAGCGCTGAATGAAGTTTCATTAAAGCTTTGAGATTTCCGCTGCTTTAGGGATATTGTAGAAGTTACACTTTACAGGTATATAGCTAAAAACTTTCCAAATTTTCCTTAATTTGGCGGAAAGAGTTTATGTCCTTCTTCCGAATTTCACCCCCATTTCCAATTACAGGAGAAAAGGTTAACGAAACAGTGGTACTAATAAAGTGTGTTTGATTGAATTATATAGTATGGAATAAAATAATAGAAAACTACTAATTTGCACCTAAATTCAATAAGTGGCCGTGGCAGAAGTGTACTATGTTCATTCATATTTCGCCAACAATATTAAGTTCCGATGTTAGTAGGCGCAGGCCTATTGCCATTTTAACGGGTTTTGATAGAAAACCTCCAATAATGTATATATCACGCCAGATCCCTTGCGGGTTCCAACAGGTTGTATACTAGTTTTAACCCCCAATAATACTTTGTGCAATCTAGCATTTGGACCCAGGAACTTGTGATCGTCAGCCGCATCATACGCCGCCATGCATCATTAGTATTAAGAAAAAATGGCGCTGTTAATCTATTAGGCGGGCTGGCCATTTCACGAGGAGAATAGATATTGATCATATAAGATAAGATAAGATAAAAAATATTACCCTCCCTCTGGAACATTTAGGTGCAAAAATACTAAGTTACTATCATTCCTTCTTGTTCTAAATGCGATTAAAAATTTTTGAACAATTTGATGAAGCTTTTACCATTTAACTTGCAAGCCTCTCACCGAATTCAAGTGAGATCAATGTCCTCTATAAATCGAGTCATAAATTAAGTTTTAAAAAGAACACTTTCAAAAATACAACGCTTTAACATAACAATAATAATACAGGCAATAACTACCGAACGTCGAATAAATAAAACGATAAAAATCGAAAGCCAATAAAATCCATCCAATTTTATTAGATACCAACCATCATAAATGTGTCTCAAACCGAAATTCTTAAAGTTAATACCGTTATTAAAACTTTTCAGTTCCTGTACGGTCAGGGTTTTCAAGTACAGCTTCTAGTAACAGCTGAATCATTCTGCAGATGTGACCGCGAAGTCATCATATTTTCATTACTTTATTATTTGAGGTCGGCGCAATATATGTCTCATAATTTTAAGACGTTTGGCATTGATTTTATGATAGGAAGCTTAATAAAAATTTACTCTTCTCAGGGTTTCGAAGTAACCCAGCTGTCTACGGATTTGGATACTATAGATACCGCAATTATAAAAAATGTAGTCCTACTTTAACATGCACCAGCACGAACGCAACAGATATACAATGCGAAAGTGGAAGGATATAGGTACCAGAGAAGACCTTTTTTTACGTGGGGAAATCGTTTTAGACTTCCGCCAGCCTCGGAGGAGGCTGGCGGGGCATGTCGGACTCTTACCGACTAAAACGCCACGGTGACCGGCATTGACACGTGTCAGTGGGGCTCCAAGATCTCTATGTGGAACGCACCGGTACACGTGTTGTGCCGCGCTCCGAAGAGCCCGCCTCGGGAGAGGAAATTTGTAGCTTGTTTCACCGGGGAATACCTAGACTATCTTACTATGACCAAATAGACGGTGTCTTATTTGAAGGGCAAGTCAAGATTCTCCGTAACCGGCGAGCGTGTATAAGACGGACTATGTGAGTGGAAGAAGCCAGAGAGGTATGTAAGGAAAGAACCTGTTGGAACTCTGTACTCTCTGCCTACCCCGCAAGAGATCCGGTGTAATGATATAGATATCATCATCATCTCAGCCTATACTTGTCCACTGCTGAACATAGGCCTCCCCAATCGCTTTCCAGCGTAACCGGTCCGATGCCACCTGCATCCAACGACTTCCTGCGATTTTCACAAGATCGTCGGTCCATCTGGCAGGTGATCGTCCCACGCTGCGCTTGCCAATACGTGGTCTCCACTCTAGAATCTTTCTGCCCCAACGCCCGTCCGATCTTCGCGCTATGTGGCCCGCCCATTGCCACTTCAGCTTGCTAATCTTAACGGCTATGTCGGTGACCTTGGTTCTTCTACGAATCTCCTCATTCCTGATTCGATCACGTAGAGAAACGCCGAGCATAGCTCTCTCCATAGCTCGCTGAGCAACTCTGAGCTTTTTTATGAGACCTATAGTAAGAGACCACGTCTCTGATCCATTTATCATCACTGGTAACACACATTGACTAAAAACTTTAGTCTTTAGGCACTGAGGTATTTTGGATGAGAAGATGTTGCGCAGTTTCCCGAACGCTGCCCAGCCGAGTTGGATTCGTCGATTGACCTCTCTCTCAAAGTTGGACCTACCTAACCGGACTACCTGTCCCAGGTAAATGTATTCGTCGACAACTTCAAGTGTAGAGTTCCCAACGGTGAGTGCGGTGGGTACGACATGGACGTTACACATTATTTTCGTTTTGTCCATGTTCATTTTAAGACCCACTTGTTGAGATACTCTGTTGAGGTCGCCGAGCATTCGTCCTAGATCTTCCAGCGACTCCGCCATGACCACAATGTCGTCGGCAAATCGAAGGTGAGTGATGTATTTGCCATTGACGTTGATGCCAAGTCCTCGCCATTCCAAGAGCTTGAAGGCGTCCTCTATGGTGGTCGTAAACAGTTTCGGAGAAATGACGTCTCCCTGTCTTACTCCTCTTTTTATGGAGATCGCCTTCGTGCACTGCCCTTGTACTCGGACTGACATGGTGGCGTTATTATACAAGCACTTCAACACTTCGATGTACCGATAGTCAATGCGGCATCGCTGGAGAGATCTAAGAACCGCCCAAGTCTCGATCGAATCGAAGGCTTTCTCATAGTCCACAAACGCCAAGCATAGTGGCCGATTATACTCCTCGGTCTTCTGTATAATCTGCCGCAGCGTATGTATGTGGTCTATGGTACTAAAGCCTTTCCGGAAACCGGCTTGTTCGGGAGGCTGGAAATCATCAAGCCTGCGTTCGAGACGATTCGTGATGACTCTCGAAAACAACTTGTAAACATGGCTCAACAGTGTGATGGGCCTATAGTTCTTTAATAAAGTGTTATCACCTTTCTTGAAAAAGAGTACCACCACACTCCTGTTCCATGCTTCCGGCGTTTTTCCTTCGAGCAAGACGGAATTAAACAGCCTCTGAAGGACTTTAAGTACCGGCGATCCGCCCGCTTTCAGAAGCTCTGCAGTAATTCCGTCTTCACCCGGCGCTTTGTTGTTTTTAAGTTGGTTGAGAGCCATCCTAATCTCGTACAGGCTGATGTCCGGGATATCTTCAGTGTAGTGTCGGGTTAGCTTGGCTCTTGGGTCTTTTACCAAATCAACAATAGGTTCAGCTACTGAGGTATACAACTGTCCATAGAACCTCTCTATCTCCCTGAGCACCTCTGACCTATTCGACGTTACGTTTCCGTCCTCCGTCTTCAGCTTCGTCAACTGGCTTTGCCCAATCGACGCGGCTCTTGCGAACACTTTGGAGCCCTTGTTCTGTTTTATGGTCTCCTCAATACGTCTTGTGTTGAAGGACCGTAGATCGTGTCGCAAGGACTTCAATATATATAGATAGATAAAACTCTCATCAGTGCCTTGCCACTGAAACAACAAAACATATGTTTACTCCGTCCTCACAATGGGTAGCCTCGAAAGGTAACGTAAAAATCTCACTTCGATTGTGCTCACGCTGGGCACGTGTTTTTCTTAACTTAATATTGTTTGCAGGTGATATCACTTATGGCAATTAACGAGATGGCTACGCACACTTTCTGCTTTCCGTGCACATCCTACATAGTATAGAGTAGAGACTCATAGAAATATAGCCCCTGTGCGTCAATCGGCACAACCAATTGTATTCAATATAGTTCATCATCATCATCTCAGCCTATACTTGTCCACTGCTGAACATAGGCCTCCCCAACCGCTTTCCAGCGTAACCGGTCCGATGCCACCTGCATCCAACGACTTCCTGCGATTTTCACAAGATCGTCGGTCCATCTGGCAGGTGGTCGTCCCACGCTGCGCTTGCCAATACGTGGTCTCCACTCTAGAATCTTTCTGCCCCAACGCCCGTCCGATCTTCGCGCTATGTGGCCCGCCCATTGCCACTTCAGCTTGCTAATCTTAAGGGCTATGTCGGTGACCTTGGTTCTTCTACGAATCTCCTCATTCCTGATTCGATCACGTAGAGAAACGCCGAGCATAGCTCTCTCCATAGCTCGCTGAGCAACTCTGAGCTTTTATATGAGACCTATAGTAAGAGACCACGTCTCTGATCCATATATCATCACTGGTAACACACATTGACTAAAAACTTTAGTCTTTAGGCACTGAGGTATTTTGGATGAGAAGATGTTGCGCAGTTTCCCGAACGCTGCCCAGCCGAGTTGGATTCGTCGATTGACCTCTCTTTCAAAGTTGGACCTACCTAACCGGACTACCTGTCCCAGGTAAATGTATTCGTCAACGACTTCAAGAGTCTCTACTCTTCCCAACGGTGAGTGCGGTGGGTACGACATGGACGTTAAACATTATTTTTGTTTTGTCCATGTTCATTTTAAGACCCACTTGTTGAGATACTCTGTTGAGGTCGCCGAGCATTCGTCCTAGATCTTCCAGCGACTCCGCCATGACCACAATGTCGTCGGCAAATCGAAGGTGAGTGATGTATTTGCCATTGACGTTGATGCCAAGTCCTCGCCATTCCAAGAGCTTGAAGGCGTCCTCTATGGTGGTCGTAAACAGTTTCGGAGAAATGACGTCTCCCTGTCTTACTCCTCTTTTTATGGAGATCGCCTTCGTGCACTGCCCTTGTACTCGAACTGACATGGTGGCGTTATTATACAAGCACTCCAACACTTCGATGTACCGATAGTCAATGCGGCATCGCTGGAGAGATCTAAGAACCGCCCAAGTCTCGATCGAATCGAAGGCTTTCTCATAGTCCACAAACGCCAAGCATAGTGGCCGATTATACTCCTCGGTCTTCTGTATAATCTGCCGCAGCGTATGTATGTGGTCTATGGTACTAAAGCCTTTCCGGAAACCGGCTTGTTCGGGAGGCTGGAAATCATCAAGCCTGCGTTCGAGACGATTCGTGATGACTCTCGAAAACAACTTGTAAACATGGCTCAACAGTGTGATGGGCCTATAGTTCTTTAATAAAGTGTTATCACCTTTCTTGAAAAAGAGTACCACCACACTCCTGTTCCATGCTTCCGGCGTTTTTCCTTCGAGCAAGACGGAATTAAACAGCCTCTGAAGGACTTTAAGTACCGGCGATCCGCCCGCTTTCAGAAGCTCTGCAGTAATTCCGTCTTCACCCGGCGCTTTGTTGTTTTTAAGTTGGTTGAGAGCCATCCTAATCTCGTACAGGCTGATGTCCGGGATATCTTCAGTGTAGTGTCGGGTTAGCTTGGCTCTTGGGTCTTTTACCAAATCAACAATAGGTTCAGCTACTGAGGTATACAACTGTCCATAGAACCTCTCTATCTCCCTGAGCACCTCTGACCTATTCGACGTTACGTTTCCGTCCTCCGTCTTCAGCTTCGTCAACTGGCTTTGCCCAATCGACGCGGCTCTTGCGAACACTTTGGAGCCCTTGTTCTGTTTTATGGTCTCCTCAATACGTCTTGTGTTGAAGGACCGTAGATCGTGTCGCAAGGACTTCAATATATATAGATAGATAAAACTCTCATCAGTGCCTTGCCACTGAAACAACAAAACATATGTTTACTCCGTCCTCACAATGGGTAGCCTCGAAAGGTAACGTAAAAATCTCACTTCGATTGTGCTCACGCTGGGCACGTGTTTTTCTTAACTTAATATTGTTTGCAGGTGATATCACTTATGGCAATTAACGAGATGGCTACGCACACTTTCTGCTTTCCGTGCACATCCTACATAGTATAGAGTAGAGACTCATAGAAATATAGCCCCTGTGCGTCAATCGGCACAACCAATTGTATTCAATATAGTTCATCATCATCATCTCAGCCTATACTTGTCCACTGCTGAACATAGGCCTCCCCAACCGCTTTCCAGCGTAACCGGTCCGATGCCACCTGCATCCAACGACTTCCTGCGATTTTCACAAGATCGTCGGTCCATCTGGCAGGTGGTCGTCCCACGCTGCGCTTGCCAATACGTGGTCTCCACTCTAGAATCTTTCTGCCCCAACGCCCGTCCGATCTTCGCGCTATGTGGCCCGCCCATTGCCACTTCAGCTTGCTAATCTTAAGGGCTATGTCGGTGACCTTGGTTCTTCTACGAATCTCCTCATTCCTGATTCGATCACGTAGAGAAACGCCGAGCATAGCTCTCTCCATAGCTCGCTGAGCAACTCTGAGCTTTTATATGAGACCTATAGTAAGAGACCACGTCTCTGATCCATATATCATCACTGGTAACACACATTGACTAAAAACTTTAGTCTTTAGGCACTGAGGTATTTTGGATGAGAAGATGTTGCGCAGTTTCCCGAACGCTGCCCAGCCGAGTTGGATTCGTCGATTGACCTCTCTTTCAAAGTTGGACCTACCTAACCGGACTACCTGTCCCAGGTAAATGTATTCGTCAACGACTTCAAGAGTCTCTACTCTTCCCAACGGTGAGTGCGGTGGGTACGACATGGACGTTAAACATTATTTTTGTTTTGTCCATGTTCATTTTAAGACCCACTTGTTGAGATACTCTGTTGAGGTCGCCGAGCATTCGTCCTAGATCTTCCAGCGACTCCGCCATGACCACAATGTCGTCGGCAAATCGAAGGTGAGTGATGTATTTGCCATTGACGTTGATGCCAAGTCCTCGCCATTCCAAGAGCTTGAAGGCGTCCTCTATGGTGGTCGTAAACAGTTTCGGAGAAATGACGTCTCCCTGTCTTACTCCTCTTTTTATGGAGATCGCCTTCGTGCACTGCCCTTGTACTCGAACTGACATGGTGGCGTTATTATACAAGCACTCCAACACTTCGATGTACCGATAGTCAATGCGGCATCGCTGGAGAGATCTAAGAACCGCCCAAGTCTCGATCGAATCGAAGGCTTTCTCATAGTCCACAAACGCCAAGCATAGTGGCCGATTATACTCCTCGGTCTTCTGTATAATCTACCGCAGCGTATGTATGTGGTCTATGGTACTAAAGCCTTTCCGGAAACCGGCTTGTTCGGGAGGCTGGAAATCATCAAGCCTGCGTTCGAGACGATTCGTGATGACTCTCGAAAACAACTTGTAAACATGGCTCAGCAGTGTGATGGGCCTAGAGTTCTTTAATAAAGTGTTATCACCTTTCTTGAAAAAGAGTACCACCACACCCCTGTTCCATGCTTCCGGCGTTTTTCCTTCGAGCAAGACGGAATTAAATAGCCTCTGAAGGACTTTAAGTACCGGCGATCCGCCCGCCTTCAGAAGCTCAGCGGTAATTCCGTCTTCGCCCGGCGCTTTGTTGTTTTTAAGTTGTTTGAGAGCCATCCTAATCTCGTACAGGCTGATGTCCGGGATATCTTCAGTGTAGTGTCGAGTTAGCTTGGCTCTTGGGTCTTTTACCAAGTCAAAAACAGGTTCAGCTACTGAGGTATACAACTGCCTATAGAACCTCTCTATCTCCCTGAGCACCTCTGACCTATTCGACGTTACGTTTCCGTCCTCCGTCTTTAGCTTCGTCAACTGGCTTTGCCCAATAGACGCGTCTCTTGCAAACACTTTGGAGCCCTTGTTCTGCTCTATGGTCTCCTTAATAGGTCTTGTATTGAAGGACCGTAAATCGTGTCGCAAGGACTTCAATATCTGTCCATTGAGCTGCCTATAGGACTTAGCATCATCGGAGGTTTGGAGTGTCATGGTACGTCGCTCAGCCATAAGGTTTCGGGTGTAGTCAGATAGCTTTTGAGGCCTATTTTTACGGTGGGGCTTAAAATGCTTGGACCCGACCGTATGGACAGCCTCTACCAACCTATTGTTGATTTCGTCCACTGATGCGCTGCTGTCTAGCAATTCGAAGCGGCTTGACAATTCGAGTTGAAAGTTCTCGGGGTTTTGGATATGTGCATTAGAAGGTCGGAGCGTAGACTTCATCAGACGCGATCTTTCCATTTTGACATTAATAGTTAATGTGCCTCTGACCATTCGGTGATCACTGCCGGTTTTTACCCTGTGAATCACGGAGACATCATTAAATATTTGTCGCTTGGTGCTCATGATGAAGTCTATCTCATTTTTTGTGAAACCATCAGGGCTCATCCAGGTCCATTTCCTATGAGACGGCTTCTGGAAGAAAGAGTTCATCATAAAGAGTCCCTCCTTCTCCAGAAATTCGGCCAGCCTCTGACCCCTGGGGTTACGCTGCCCATATCCAAATTGCCCCGCTCTTAACTCATCATCGCCCCGTTTGCCCAGTCGCGCATTGAAGTCACCCATAACTACTGTAAAGTGTGCTTTGGAAGTATGTATGGCTCTACTAATGTCCTCATACATAACTTCGACCTCATCATCTGAGTATGCCGAGGTCGGTGCATAGACTTGTATGACCTTCAGCGAATATCTTTTGGATATTCTGAGTATCAGGTACGCTACCCTGCTCGACACACTAGTGATGGACACAACGTTGTTTATGAGTGACTTGTGGACGATAAATCCGACACCACCTTGGGACTGCTGTTCGCCCTCCCGGTAGTAAAACAAGTTGCCGGATTTTAAGGTTATCGTGTCCTCGCCCTCTCTTCGGACCTCGGATAAACCAACAATACTCCACCGCAACTTGTTTACCTCTTGTTCCAGCTCAACTAGCTTCTCATCTGTCCCCAATGTGCGTGCGTTGTATGTCACCAGGGCCAATTTTCGGTTTTGGTGGTAGCCGAATCTCTGCCGGAGATTCTTAGCACCCCTTGTCCTGTCGTTACCATGGCTGCTACCGTGGCCAGGACGAACAGGACCGTCGGGGACTAGGGGCCTGGTTTTCTTGCTTTCTTCCATAATATTGGTTGGGGGTGTTTGCCATACTCGTCACGCTTGGCAGGCGGGTTGGCGAGCGCAGTTTTTGGTCGTAGAAGTGTTAAGGGAACGCTGCTGCCCATTCCCTAGTTTTTCCTTAGTCGCCTTGTACGACACCCGATGGGATGAGATGGGTTGGTCCTATTCTAAGCCGGGAACCACGCGGCTAGTCAATATAGTTACGTTTACCTAAATCCACACCTATCGGTATTGATGACTTTCAGCATTAAGGCTACTTTCGGATTTAAATGTGGAGTTCGCTCGCTGTATACGACGCTGTGCTAAAGATGGCTTCTTCAAAGCTTTTAATCTTTCCAATAAAGTTGAAGATTTTTGATAAAATCATCGAACAACTGAGGGTCAGACATCGTATTATCGATGTTCCGTCACGTATTAAGCTGCCATTGAGTTTTTTACTTGATAAATAATTACGCTGAAATTTGGCGCGATCTATTATTGAAAGGACGTTATTTGAAATTGAACTACTCGTAAGTCGAATACGTTTTGTGTAAACTTAAATTAGTATGGGATTCTTTTTGACTACATGCATATTTCTAGACATAGATATACTGTGCTATTGATTTAGACAGGATAAGTATATACTTGAATTGGAATTATGGTCGGAGTTGTATTCGCGAGGTTCAGAGTTCAAATCACAGTTCACACATCTGGGTTTTTCAAAACCTTCTTGCAATTGTCACGTGCTATCAAGAAATATGTACGTCTGTTAAAAAAAAAAATTGATCCATGTGAAATTACGTGCCTTAAGAATTACGTTAGGTTTGCCCCAGTCGCATTGGGACCAAATACACCGACCCCTTCGGGAAGAAATGGTGATAGGTGCTATGATATAATTTTTCAGCTCAATTTTGTACGAATCCATTTATATGAGTTCTGAATCAATCAATAACTATTCAATACCTAATTTAAAAAAAATGCGAAAACAACTTCATTTATCCAACCCCCACAAAAATCGTTCTCCTAAGTGTTTTGTTTTTCCAGTTTCAGCACAGACCCCTAAACATTATCAGTTTCATATTTTCGAGTCGAAATCATCCGGATAATTTTCTGTCCGAGCCCGGAACATTTTAATGGCCACCTAACATCCAATAGACTTTAATTTGAGGGTGTTTTACAGTCACGCTAACTAACGCCGCTGATTTATTTATCAAATATTTACAAAAAATGTATCAGCAGTTACAAAGAATACATGTGAATTTGGAATCAGATGACATTCAGGCACGGCATTCCTAGAAATAATGGTTTAGTAGAAATAGCAATACGAAGCTATAAACAACTACAAACTTAAAATGATAGTTAAAAATGCATCATAACAATGTCGCTGTGCAGTCATATTAAATCTAGCATCAGGACATCATTTCAATGTAGTCACGGAGATTTGACTTATCTGATGAACGAGTTAAGAGTATCTGTAACCAGCGAGCATGTACGAACGAACTGTGCGAGGAGAAAAACCTAGAGGGTCTTTTAGGAATAAACCTGTTTGAACTACATATTCTCTGTAATGATATATACGAGTATATATGTATAGAGGAACGTGCATGAATTGAGCACTGCGTTTGTATGGCTAAAACGCGCAGTTATATAAATGCAGATACGTAAGAGAGTAGCGCGTTGGTACCGCTGAAGACGGAATGTAGATCATAAAAAAGGTAAAGCGTAATGTTTTTTCGTGTGCACTTTTATCGCCGTGCGTCTTTACACATATAGACACAAAGACATTTTTTTTTCTTAGTTTTGCAGCGTCGGAAACGCACTGAAATAAAACATGTGTCAACAGTGCGTTTGCACATGCTTAATACAGTGCAAATTTTGTCAAGAATTATGACTATACTTCATGGTGATCGACGCAAGACTGAAACTAACGAATATGAGCTGATAGACACGCAGCGAGTAGATACGCGTTGTTGTCCACGATGGAAAACGTGACTGTAAAATTTCCCTAAAGTCTATTGTAAGAATGACTCTTGAAATATAAACAAGTGCCCCTATAGAAGTCTGAGTCGATTTATTTGTTTGTTTGTGCGAAATAATCTAAAGAAATATAGGATTGAGAAAATTTCGAGTCAAGTTTTTCGATTAAATGAATGTAATGGCATTGTGCGGCTTTGGAATTTATTAAGAACTTGTCCGTAAGAACGATGGGCGCAGATAAAATTGTTAGGGGGATATTATTATCGTATGTAGATACTGACTTCTTAGATTTACGCGAATATTACACATGAAATAAAACTATTTTTTCGGATTTTATCGCGGTTTATTTTTTATTTTTATATTGAAATTAAAAAAAACATCCTAATTTCAATAGAGAATATGGCTGGGTGCTTCCATCGACTTAGGATCCGGTAATTAATATTATCGAATCCAAAACCAACCATAACACTGCAAGACCTCAAGACACCGTGAGCTCATTCTGCGTAGATCGGAACACCAAAAATAATTAAGAAGTTTGAGGGTACCCCGGACCCCTTTTGGACGTCTAATACCTCAGTCCTTCCCATGACCATAGGTGCAGCAAAGCACTCGTAACGTTGGGAACTTAAAAATCAAAAATAAACCGCGATAAAATCCGAAAATATAGTTTTATTTCATCGTATGGAGAGTTCATAAAATAAAAATTAATGCTAATAAATTTAAAAAAATAAGCACTGTCACGGCACAGGAGTAGTGTGTACACCCACTTTTCACCGACGATGTTAGGTCCTATGTTATAGCCTATTATCTGGGCCTAGTTCCAGACTCCGGACTGCGACTTTTACAATAGATAAATCACATTCAGTCCCAACTTGGATTAGAATCTACGACTTCGTTATCCCCAGCCGCCTTACTATTTCAAAAAAGTTATATCATATTTTATAAACCGATTTTTTATCACTTCATTGACATAACCCACACCCAAAAATCTAACCCAATTAATAAAAATGCCTTTCACAAAAAAATACACTCTCACGTTTTCCGCAAAATGCTAAGTCGCCCCAAATGACATCACTCACTAACCAATTGAAAAATGACGCGGCATCTAACGGTCCTATTTAATTAACTTTTCTGGGTATTATGACCGGTTTATACCCGGTTATACTCGGTTATACCCGGTTTTTATGCCCGGGTCCCGGCATTGTGTGGACTCAATGTGGTTTGGTTTATTGTCATCAGATCGGCTCCCTGTTGGGGTCTACTATAGTTGCTCGAAAGGGAATCGAGATTTGTGAAATGAGGCGAACGATTATCCTGTCAGTGGGGATTATGGTAGCGTTTAATTAATTTTGTTTTAGCTAGTACGTGTTAGTCTTCTGGTCTATTTATGTCATTTATTACGGATTTGTCACGGGGATGGCCACAATACCACCGGGATCCGCGCACCTCTTCGTCGTCTTGACACTTATAACACATGCTTCACCGACGTTGACATCTTCGCCCTTTCCAACCGACAATTCAAGAATTGGGCCATTGAAATACTATCTGCTGAGAAGTTATTCAAAACGCAACTTCTTAACTATAGTCTAACTTTTAATTTTTGTTTTTTTTTTTTATGTCAGTCAATCCGTGAACAATGGTGTGGGTTACATATTTATACACTCATCTAGATAATTATGCTGTAGCATTAATAATATGTAACTGTTTTTTGTTCCATATAAATAAATAAATACCGGACACAAATTTAGACTCCGAAGTGATTCTATTTTTTTGTTTGTTTTAAAAACTACACTTTATTCATCTCAGAATTCGAACTCGTGATCGTGACATGCTTTATACGCCACTAGACCAATGAGGCAAATAGATAATTTAGTATGAAATTAATATAATAGATTATTATTTTGGCAATATTTTCCTCCTATGTTTAGTTGTTGGCTGCTTTGCTGGTATAGGTAGTAACGCTGGTATAGGTAGTAACGCATGGTGCAGCTGCAAAACACGAAGTTCGGGCTTCGAATTTTAACACTTTGACTCGAATAAGTTCGTTACTAGTTATATCAGTAAGATCGTAAAGATAATTGGTGGGGGTAAGGTCTTTTCTTGCCGACGTTTGCAAAAAAAATGATAATTAAAAAAATATAGCGAATTTTCACTTGAAATACAAAGTAAACGACTTTATGATGATGACGTGTTTTATTTACGTACAAATTTATAAAGTTTGGATCCTAATACTATAAACATTCCTACCGCAAACACCCGGTAAATTTTATAATTTTTCCCCTGTTTTTACGTAAACAAATATTTTTAGGAAAATTTTCATAAAACATTGACTTTCTAATCGTAAATAACTAATAAATAAGAATGCATATCTAATTTTAGGTCATCTAAACAAAGAAATAGCTAAATTTACCTCGTAAGCTACCTCAAACACTTGCCTGGATTTCTTGCCTAGACAGGCCGAAATATAGGCAAATAAAATTTTTTAGAATAATATTAAGGTTTACGACCTAATTTTTGGACGCATACATCCTACTTTACCAATATAGACAAAATAGACACATATAAACGTTTATTTTACGAAATATTGACTTAAATTCACACAAAGGTACTTACCGAAGATAAGGTTACTCTTTCTGTTGAGAATCTTAAGCAAACACTTTTTATCACTAACACTTTTCACGGGCTTAATTTTTTTTATACACAAACGTATTACGCATAAATTCTGATAAGAAGTCTTATAAGATTTATTCATCAATTAGAATGACGAATTTGTTTATTTACACGCGCGACACTTGAGACGCCACTTAGCGGGAACGCGCGTCTGTCGGATGTTTACGTTATCCGTTAACGAAACCAACTATTATATATCAAAAGAACGATAATATTAATTTCTATATTTTGTTGGAGCATTGTCTCTGGCTACGATTTAGTGTTTGCCTACAATAGATCGATAAAAAAAATCGACTTCACTTGCGTATAAATTGATACGTTACCAATCTTAAGGTAGGCAATATGGCGATTTTGACAAGTATACATTTATACGTTACCGAGTCAAGGATCAGATAAAATGATATTGTAATTTATTATGGAATAATTTTCTGTAGCAGTCTAGTCTGGAAGTTTACGCTAGTTTTAACACAATTGTTGTCAATTATTTAAACAAATAAAAATAATGTGTGGCGAGGAGTGAGAGAGAGAATCCTTTTTTGTTGCAAAATTAAATGTAATATATTATTTTCATATAACTATTTTCCTATTATATTTATTTAATAAGTCACTAAAATACAAACCTTTTGGGGATTTCAACTCCTAAATTTTCACCTACAACTTCGGTAGGGAACAATGGTATCCCCCTGCATTCTTTGTTGAGGGCTCCAGTTACATTATGCTGGGTTCGATTGACGTGGAGTATTAATGGAATGGAGATGCGGTCTCAATGGGGGAGGAGGGGTGTGGATGTGGTTCGGGACGTTTATTACCCGTTAACTGGTCGATCACGATTGTGCGAACAATAGTTTTGTATGTTCGGCTGGGTATCGAGTTTATGAAGTTGTGCGAAGAATATATGAGATACATTCCTTTGTCTCTCACCAAGCTAATAATCGTCAATAGTAGAAAATCAGCCTATACTGTCTGATTGCAGGGTAAAACACTTCTCTCATAAAGCGACGTGACCTCAAGAAGGTTCAGCTTTCTGGCCATTCATATTTATTTTTTAATTTCCGGTGCTGTTATCGTATTAATTGATCTTATTGATGGGCCTTTGCTTGCGCTACTGACTATTACACCATGTATGTATGTAGTGCATGTGGAAACATGAAATGTATATAGAGAATAACGCGGACCAAATCTAATATTTGAAGTTGACACAAGGATTTGTGCCGTGCAGGGATATAACCTGCGACAGTTACGTCGCTACTATTTAAAAAACTTAATAGCTTAAATTTAAGCCACTTGTCTACACGATGATGTGCTATACATAAATAGCTCTAAATAAGTTTATAATATACACACACCGTCACGCCTATATTCAGGTGGCAGAGGTGTACTGAGTACACCCACTCTTTGCCGACGATGTAAATTCCCATGTAATAGGGGGCGAGCCTATTGCCATATACTGGGCATAATTCCATACTCCGGTCTCATACTGGGAAGTTTTCGTTAGAAAAACTACATTTGTCTGACCTAGGATTTGAACTCAGGACTTTGAGATTACAAAGCGATGGGATTTGCCACTGGACCAACGAGGCGCTTGTTTGTTATTATTATGTTGTTTATAATAAATTTATTTTTTACCCCTTAAACCGCTAACTGAAAAGATTTTATCGATAAGACTAACAAATCTATATAATTATGATCATGTGTCGTATTCTAAATTATATTAATCACGTAATATGTTTTGCACTTTATGTTGTATAAGTAAGGTCTCTTTTACATTGTTTAACGTTATAATTTTTAAGCTTGTCGGGGTCGGTGTCAAATGATTGATTACTATAGCAGAGATGAGAGGCTTGGAATAAATAACATTTGGACATTCATATGAAATAATTTTTCATTCGGCACACTTGCTACTTTTATTCACAATGGTTACAATACAACAATTGATATGAAATCGCATTTCATTTCACCTGGGTTTTAAAAAACGTAATAAAATAACTTTAATTCAAGCAAGTAATGATTTTAATTTCTTTACTTAATAGTAGATCGAACAAAATTCATACTTAGTAGTAAACGCGATGCTATACAGCGATTAGAATAATAATAATGTTATACTTGAAATTACAGTGAAATAAAATAATTATTTTCTATAATATAGAAAAAAAAAAATCTATAATAAGAACCTGTTGGAACTCTGCACTCCCTGCCTAGCTTTAAGATCTGGCATGATATAATAATAATATTAGCCCTGTTAAGAAACTATCCAATTGTTGGGCACGGGCCTCCTCTTAAACTGAGAGGGTTTAGGCCATCTTCCCCCACGCTGGCCCAGTGTGGGTTGGCGAAATTCACACACCTTCGAGAAACTCTCAGGCATGAGGGTTTTCTCACGATGTTTTCCTACACCGTTAGTTAATTAACATCCGTTTCAATTATTTTCTGCAAATGAAAATTCATTAAGGGTAGAAATAATTTAATACTTATACCAATAATTTTTTAGTACACTAGCTTCTACCGTGTCTTGGTCCATGTTGACTTTAGACAGAAACCCAACATGTTCCCGGAATAAAAAGTATCCTATGTATTTATTCGGGAAATAAACTATCTGTGTGCCAAATTTCGAATCAGTTCAGCCGTGGCATATAGCGGCTGACTATGACGAGGTCCTGGATTTTGTATCCTGGATTAGATAAAGTTGTTCAGATAATCTAGGACAAAAACATTAACTTTAGCGTGACGCTAATCATGTTGTTACTTTTATGTAGGCTCCCAGAAATATTGTTTATTTTCGCACTGTGTATATAGAGTTACACAAGTTTATCGGTAATTATGGGTGGCTAACTTAACGTCCTTACTCAGAAACAAATGTTTGGCTTGCTATGTAAAACTTGCAATTATGTAAACACCTTTGAAGATTTTCTCGCCAACAACCCTTGTATTAGAAACGTACCTTAAAAGACATAATTCCATCTAAAACCACCAAAGATACGTTGACATCGGTTAAAATAACCTACTAGCGTCGGCGTCGCAATGATTGATAGCACCGGCGAGCGCCAATAAAAACTGGCTCGCGCTATCTATTATATATGATGAGATGCGATAAAAAGAACGTGAAAGATTCGATATTAAATCATTAAGAAAATAGTCTATCAAAAATAGAACATAATATATTTGTCTATATCCTCATGAAAAGCAGTGATAGCCTAGTGGTTAGACCATTGGACTCCAAAGTCAGAGGTCTCGAGTTCAAACCCAGGCTCACACCTCTGACTTTTCGAAAGCAACTGCATACTCGTATTACAAAATTAACTATCATTTGCTTTAACGGTGGCGGAAAAAAATCGTAAGGAAACCAGTATGCCTAAGAGTTTCTCGAAGGTGTGGGAAGCCAACCCGCACTAGGCCAACGTGGAATATGGCCTAAACCCTCTCAGTTGGAGAGGAGGCCAGTGCCCAACGGTGGGACAGTTTATTAACCGGACTAATATTATTATTATATCATGCCAGATCTTGAAGCTAGGCAGGAAGTACAGAGTTCCAACAGGTTCTTTCCTTTAATTAGTCTAGTGAAGTTTGCGAACTTCATGTTATAGCTAAATATGAATTTGATCAATCTGTACCATCGCCTAGATCCTTTATTACTATCTATATCATCACGCCAGATCCCTTGTGTGGTAGGCAGAGAGTACAGAGTTCCAACAGGTTCTTTCCTTACATACCTCTCTGGCTTTCTCCACTCTCATAGTTCGTCTCATACACACTCGCCGGTTACAGAGACTCTGGACTTGTGCTTCGGATAAGACCGATGTTACCTATATTAAATTTATAATGTATGTTTTGTACTTATAGGATGTAGTGAAACTAGATCTTTTTCCTTGTATTACAAGGAACACACACATTACAATACAAGAAAAAAATACCTTTATTTTCGTAGTTTAATAGTGGGAGAAGAATAATCTTTTAATTTGTTTACATTTGGTAACTTAGGTAGCGTAATTGCTAAAGGGTATGCTTGTATGCCCTGTGGGTATTAATAGCTAAAAATGATTGCATTTTGAGTAATATAATTAAAGCATTTTTAAGCAGATTTTACATTATATTACTTCCGGCTTCCTTCTTTTTTTACGTACGTAAATAAACGTAGCCTCACACTAGGATTTATTCTTCTAACGTGGGTGCGTTTACAAACATGAAAATTTACATACAAAAATGCCCAGACCAAAACAAATAATTGTAGGTTTTCACATCGCAGGATCACAAAGAATTTTCCCGTGCGGTAATCGAACCCGTGACTATTAGACACAGTGGGCGGAGCGGCTTAAGCTCTAAATACCACTGCGCTAAACCGTCCGTCAAATCTTCACTCTCATAGTTCGTCCCATACACGCTCGCTGGTTAGGGAGACCGTTAGGGATCTGGCGTGCTGATATAGACAGGTAGATAGATTATATTAAGTAATATACATATCCACTAAATACATTGTTTTTTTTTAAGTGAAAACTTCTTTAGGCGTGTTGGGCATTTTTTGAGATAGGAAAAAACAATTGAATTTGCGACACCTTTACCGTTACCGACACCTCTGTATATAAGTAATAATATCAGCCTATACTGCCCACTGCTGGGCAAAGCCCTTCTCTCATAAATCAAGGTGAGAGAGATTAGGTCATACTCCACCACGCGGACCCAGTGCGGATTGGTGGAGGAAAGTTTGTGGCCACCTGCTGTTGGAACTTATCAAGCCGCCTTTAAGGCTTCCAACTCGGCTTAACGACTACCACATTAAGTGGTAACCGGAACCATCGGCTTAAAGTGCCTTACGAAGCACGGAGACGCTCGAATATGAAAATGGCATCAACGGTCACCAGTCTCAGGCCGACCGAGTCGAACGTTGCTTAACCTTGGTGATCGGTAAGAACACCGCGGTCGCACAGCGCTACGAGCGCCTACTATATTAGTATGTACATATATTGTGTTTGTACGTACATAGATACACATGCACGCTGGCATTTTTTGAGATGGGAAAAAACCATTGAACTCGTGACACTGTTACCGTTACCGACACCTCTGTACATTAAAAATATACTTCCTGACGATTAAAAAAATATACACGTAATTTTTCAAGTTTTTACTTCTGTCGGCACTCCCGGAGTGCCACTGTAATTTTTTTATTCAATTTCAACTGCAATATAAATATAGAAATAGGAATATAACTTCGGGCGTTAAGGTCACCATTTATTCTTGTGTCGGGATTTTATCATATAAGGTTTTCAAGGATCAGAATATTTATTATGCATGTACACCATTATAGTATTTACGAATTTTGACGATTTAGCGCAGTGGTTAAAGAGCTTAACCCGCACCGCCCACTGTGCCTAATAGTCGCCTGTTCGATTCCCGCACGGGACAAATCTTTGTGTGATCCACAATTATTTGTTCTGGTCTGGGTATTTGTGTATGTGAATTTTCATGTTTGTAAACGCGCCCACGATACAAGAATAAATCCTAGTGTGGGGCTACGTCTATAAAAAAAAAAGTCAGAAAAGGAACATAGACTCTACTGCCACCTTGGAATGTCATTCCTGTGGAGAAACAGGGCAAGAAACTCCACGATAATTTTTTCATAATAATATTTTTTTTACTGCATCGTTGGTCTAGTGGCGAATAATGTGCTTCGCGATCACGAGGTCCTGGGTTCAAATCTGAGGTCGGACAAGTGTAGGTTTTCTATCGAAAAACTCCCAGTATCAGTCCGGAGTCTGGAATTGTGCCCAGTATATGACGATAGGCTCGCCCTCTATTACATGGGGCCTAACATCGGCGGCGAAAAGTGGGTGTACAAAGTACACCTTTGCCACCCCAGCTTGGAGAATGTAGGCGTGACGGTGTTTATTTGTTTATTTTTTATGATATTTTTCCATCTACATTCGTTGTGGAGTATGGAACAGATAAACGACTGCAATACATTTGTACTTCATCGGTTTTTAGTAACAGATTTATAACAAAAGCATACATTTAACATGAATCGTAAACTTTCTTGTAAATTGAATTTCTACGAAGCCTACAACTTGGAACGCTACGAAAGCTCGTAGCAGCGTAGACGGGCTACGAATAAAATTCTTTTATTCTGTCTTCAATGATGTATTTCGATAAAATGGTCTGATTTAAGGAATGTCGAAATTTTGTATAATATTTTTACATATCATTACGATAATATCGCAAGGACTGTCATTGACGTAAAGGTGGTATGATTATACGCTCTGTTAACATACATCAGAATCTATTATTTACAAGTTGCTTTAATCTGAGATTGTGAAATTTGTGCCTATAATCATCTTGAGTGGAGTTATTTTTTTGTTTAAGAAATAAAACAAATTAAGTCATAAAAGTAGCTCCTATGGTTTTTTGAGCATCATATCTTTTTTCGTGTGGTTTAGGAACGAATTCATATCCCATCGACCATTTTTGCTGTGGTGAAATCACTACACTAAAAAAGGTTGATCAAAGATTGGTCGAAAACGGTTAGTTTTCTAATTCAACAGATATGAAGCTCAAACATCCCACGCAGTATTTGAGAATCCTATGAGCGGAAGGGTTGATGTATAAATATAGACCCACCTTTCACCCCCACGTGCGAGGCCAATAAACTATTATAAACAAACATTTCGTGCCCTTAAAATGTTTATCCGTAATATTTCCTGCAATATTTTACGGCCGTCCCAAACCGTCCTTAATTAAAATCTGTTTTCTTTGTTACAGGTGTGATAATTGGATGGTTGTGAAACAATTTTGATATAAAATCGTTAGTTGGTAGTTTATGGAGAGATGGCCAGTTGTTGTGAACTATAGATGAAGTGATATAAAGATGGGGACGCTGGAAGTCAGTGTGTTTAAGTTGTTCGGGTTCCTCCTTGTCAGTCAGATAACGGGTAAGTTCTTATTCCTAAGTAATAAGAGTTAGTTTTGTAAGTATATTTTATTGATTCCTTCGTGTTTTAAGTTTGATTGTGTTAGGTACGGTGTATTTATGATACGGTACGAAACAATACAATATGGTACAGCATGGTACGATATGGTAGCTGTTTATCAGACATCCCGATATAGAACCGTAGCAGAACGATAACATCAATATATTTTTAGTGGTAGAGCCAGTAGTCCGTATTGGATTGTAGCTGGTATTTGGGCAGGCTCTAATAAGAAGTGGTTACTGTGTTTTACTGGTGAGTGAGAATAGATTTCAGAACCTCTTCCCATCCTGAGAGCGCACTAAAAGGCAGGCAACGCATCGGTGACTGATGTTGCTGGTGTACATTGAACGGCAGTAATTATTAATATCAGAATGAGCGCAAGCTCATTTGCTTCCCTCTTCCATATAAGAAACTTATGCCCTCTTGGTTACCGAGGCTCATTCAAAGGATAAACAAGACGCCAAAATACATCCCACATGAAAAATGCCACTAATTATTTTCTAAATAAAAAAAAACATAACAAATTAATCCTACTCCTTCAGACTACCTTAATTAAGACATAAAAAAAGATCTTCAATTCGCTATAAATTAACTCGCTTCTTAATCCGGGAAGTTAAAAAAGGCTCTTAGTTGATTAACTTTTCAATGGGAACTGGAGGCTCTCCAACCCCATAAATCAAGTATAATGCAATTAGACTTAATGTTTGATTAAATACAAGAGGTTCTTGTCTGGGCCTGGAGAATTTCTGTAAACAAAATTGTTTTTTAAAGACACTGTCATCTTTAAGGCTAAAAAAACATCTAAAATCAGACGTAAGTGAGGTTTTCATCATCATCTCAGCCTATACTTGTCCACTGCTGAACATAGGCCTCCCCAATCGCTTTCCAGCGTAACCGGTCCGATGCCACCTGCATCCAACGACTTCCTGCGATTTTCACAAGATCGTCGGTCCATCTGGCAGGCGGTCGTCCCACGCTGCGCTTGCCAAGCCAAGTGAGGTTTTATTTCAAACAAATTATTGTTAAAGGACTGCGGACTAACTTCTCGGTCATATTGTCAGGCTATATAGTGTTACGACTATATACGGCTATATAGTGTTTCAATACACCCCGATATCTCGTAAACCCCTTATCGGAGAATGTTAATTTTAAAATGCATTACATACACTTAGGTCCCAAAGCGACCTGTCTAGAAAGATCTAGAATCTGCGCTTAAGTGCTAAAACGTCTATAAGGTTTCACCCCTAATTATGCCGGCGCGCGGTCGCAGGAACATCTGAACTTAACAATAGTTAAGTTCAGAAGTTCCTATGGCAACCTCTCTGCTTTATCATCAGACCCTGTACACAAATACCCTGTCAAATAATTCCTTTCTGTTTGGGCCCGTTTGATTTGTCACAACAAGCACAATATACCCGGATGGTGTCCAGGGTCTGATGATTAAGCTGGTAGGTGCCCATAGAAACTCCAGAACTAAACAAAATAACTTTATATTATGGTATTTCACCCACGTGGAATTTAACAAATACCATTTTTTAGAATAAAAGTAGTCTTAGTTACTCTTTATAACATCAGCTATTTGTCAGTGAAAGTCCCGTCAAAATCGATCCAGCTTTTTCGAAGATTAGCCGGAACAAATAGACAGACAAACATTTTAGTAAATTCATTTTTTGTTATAAGTACCGTAAATACTTTTTTATGCATCTAGTAAATCATTTCTAGGTTCGAAATTAGTCTCAGAAGTTTGGTCCCTGCCTACAGTTTATCGCTCATTTCGGAGCTCCAACATAGTGTTGTGCGACTTGGCGGCAGTAACGAGATTTCGACTTTGTGCAAATTTATTGCCTTCAAACCTTTGAACTTAATTGTGAGTTCCATGTGACTTATGTGTAGGTGTCGAGTTATGTAATACGATTGAGACACAGCTTTTTTGTTTAGCTGGTTCTCTTTGCGTAAATAGCTTCATATTTTAAACATTAATATTATGATAAAGAAACAGATAGATAATTGAATTAAAATGACAAGCCCGCCAAGTTTCTAGCCGGATCTTCTCTGCGGGGGGCATTTGATTCGGTGGTAGATTAGGAGGCCGATTAAAAATGTAATATTTAATAATCTGTACTTAATAATTTGATGTTTAGTAAATCAATTACTTGAATTGCAATCTTATCAAGTGGCAGTGAATATTAAAAACGTGAAACAATGCAGGATTTGTCTGACTGAATTTTAGTTATAAAGTTCATGTCAACATTCATGTCAATACATGCGTATCCGTTATAATGACCTAATTTACAGAATTACCAAAAAATTACTCCTATTTTCAAAATTATACAGATCAAAGCCTATATGGTGTTTTATTTTCTGAATAAATTCATTAGCATAAAGTATTTTTTGTAAGTATCTGACTTAGTCATAATATATCATAATTAATTTATTATTCTTCCAAGGATTATTTTGATGATTATGCCATTACTCCACTTAACGCCTCCATTCCGCTTTTATTTGTTAATTTATTTTATTTTTAATAAACGTAGCCACACACTCGGATTTATTCCTGTGTCGTGGGTGCATTTACAAACACCGAAACAAACAATTGAGCGTTTCCCAAATATTTGTCCCGAGCAGGAGTCGAACCCGCGACTATTCGACCCAGTGGACGGAGCGGCTTAAGCTGTGAATTACTGCGCCAAATTGTCCGTCAATTATTTATGGAGTGAGCTCGCTATCGATAAGCTGAATTCGAGTTGTACGTTCGCACGAATACTTACCAAATTAATTGCGACCTTTTCCAGCGTTTAACTGATTGAGTTGAACGACGATTTTTTCTTGTATTTTGTAATAATTACGAATATTGGTATGAGAATTTAGAGCATTTACATTTATAAACGACGAATTGATATAATTAAGAACCATGTAGTTTTAAATGGTAAATATTTTTCGATTGATATATATATATATATATATATATATATATATATATATATATATATATATATATATATATATATGTGTGTGTGTATGTGTGTGTGTGTGTGTGTGTCTGTAGTACCTATGTACGTTAAAATACGTGTAAGTACGCACTATTGGTACGTATGACTTTTTCTAATCCAAATAATATCCCATGGGTTTTTTGGACTCAAATGAGAACAAGTAGCTCTAAGTAACTATTTTCTTTAAAAGTAGATGTATGTATATTGCTTAACCACTAAAGCAGGAAATACTTGATTCTTTCCTTCGTTTATGAAAGCCCTTTTTTAAATCGGTATAACGGAACGACCTTTAGACTGATAAAGATACCTTTATCCTTATTTTGTGCTTCAGATTTCATTCCCTGAAGATCGTGGGTGGACTATTTATACGCCCGTCAGTCACGAAATAATAAGGAGGGGATATTTCTCGTTTTGTAGGTAATTTCAATGTTACTTTGTTGCGAATAAAATAATATAAAAACCCTTTCTGTTGGTTTTGTAGCTGTGCCTATTTTGACTGCCTTATTGGGCTGGTGATGAATGCTTGGGCTGGTGAACATAAGGTTTTGGGTTCGACTCCTAGGGCATATTTGATTTTTCTTTAGGAAATACTGTCAGCAGTAGTCTGGAGTCTGAAATTGTGCCCGGTATAATGCGATAGGCTTATCTTCTATTACCTTCGGAGCTAACATTGTCGACGATATGTATGATACAGAGGATACCTCTGCTACTACTGTTTCAGGGAATGTATGTATTACAGTGTTCTTCTAGCGACCGTCCCCGGCTTTGCTTAGGCTTGGCCAATTCGAACAAAGTAGTCATAAATTCCTTCCTCCTAAATGAATCTACCTACCAGTGAAAACCGAGTCAAAATCCGTATATTAGTGTATCTGACATTAGCGCGTACATATGAAGTAAAACGTGACGGGTGTCGTTAACTTCATATACAAGGTGTAACTTAATAAACGCAAGACCTGAAAATAGTTTGTTCTAAATCGGTAACTGAATTGATTCCAACAATTTTTAATGTATCTTAATTTTTTTTTTAAATTTGCAAAAAATGCATTTACTGCTTCAGTGCGCTATAAAAAAAAAAAATTCTTGATTCAGAGCAATAAGGAGATTTCAAATGCATTCCTAAAACGTATTTTTCAAATTGGACACATACACGTGCAAGTTTCATTTATAATTGGGGTATAAAAGTGCTTAAAAAAAGGGTGAAACCTTTAATTTTGGAAATATGATTATTGTTTTGAATTGATGAAGCAATTCTCTAATCGGGGTGTCGGAGGTCTTGCCTTTATCATGTTACAGCTTTTATAGTATAGTTTTCGCTCTACCGACCAAAACATTGGCAAAATTATCACAACTAGCAACAAAATTCACATCCTTAACCAGATCAGTGTAACCGAAATCAAATACTCGTAGATCGCTTGACATCATATCCCATTATCGACGTTCGAACGACAAAACGATCTTGATATAGCTCGAATATGTCTCCGAACACACTAATATCGCATCCACAACGTATTATTCAATTTGGGAAGGACAAAAATCAAATTGGACCCGGAACAAGGCAAGTTTCGGGGCCTAAAAAAATATTCGGCAAAGTCCGATATGATTATTCGCCGGCGTCCGTGAATCCAATAATTCGTTATATTGAAGAAACTTTCTTTCTTACGGAGTTCCCAGTTGGAAATGATTTTCTTTGACCCGGCTTCAGGCGTTATTAGTATTATTCCTTGCCAATATTACGTTTGGTATTCGCTCGCTGTCTAAACGTCGGTTCTATTCTAATAACTGTTTGTTTTGTGAAAGTGGAGTTATTATATTTTGGTTAGTTGCTATGTAAAAGTTGGACGAATGGTTTCTTTGTTTTTACTTGAAATTCGTATGGCAAAATATCTAGAGTTTTTCTTGGGTATAGGGTGACAAAAGTGGTCTTTGCCCAGCAGTGGGAAAAGAATGGCTCCTAATCATAATAACATTTTCGGTTTTACAATTTGTATAGTTGGCTGTTGTTCCTTAAAAAGTAGTACTTCCCCACCCGGGGTTATAGTCGTGAACTGCGTACCTACTCCTAGATTTTGCTGACAGTGTTCGATCTTTATGTGATTGTGTGAGTGAGTCTATTGTTATTAAAGCGGGCATAGTATCAGACTCGGGATAGCTACTGAGCATTTTGGAATAGAAAAATCTCAATAACACTTTTGCTTTACCAAGTGATTGCTAGCCACAGCACGTGCCACTAGACTAACGGGGCACTACATATCATCTTTATACTTAATATGCTCAGCTGATCAGTAACTAATATGTTTCTGTGCCGTTTGCCGTAGAAAGAAAATAGCTCCCGGAATGGTCACCCCCTCAGGTGCCAGGATAGGTTGCTTATTTGTCGCTCAAAAGAGTATTTTATTTACTAAATAGTAAATGCAGCCAGGATTCTTGCCATTTTAGTTAACTATACACAAGTCCATCAGATCAATACAAACAAGCCAATCGTCCCTCAAGACGTGTACGCAATAAAGCTGCGGCGGATTGCTGTAGAGTCCAGTGTAGTTGAAATTCTGCCAGATTATCTACAAGCCTGCCCCTAACTGTTCTTGATCTCACTTGTATAACCCTGGGCTTACATTCAGCTCACACATACTGTAATGTGAACTAGACTCATAACTGGAAGGAGCGAGTATGCTAATGGGCATTTAAAGCTCGTATTCATTAGGGGACACGTGTGTGTGTGAATGATACATGCTATTGGCCGAGAAGCCTATAGTTTCACCGCGAAAGAGGGCCAGCGTGAAATAACTACGCTCCAGCCGAAAGAATAAAAGGGGCTAGCTTAAGGTCGCCTCAAGGAAGAACGACCTCGGCTTTAGCTGTCACTCGGGGAGGGCAAATACTAGGTGTCTCGTCGTGATGCCCTGTACTGGCTAATGGGAAAGGAATTCTTCGACCTCATCCGTGAGGTGGTGTCTAATCGTTTAAGATGGTAGCCGTCATCGGGTGACGTATTGGGACATCGTTCGACATCCTTGTCTCTTGTCTCATAAGCTATTTCACCCACATTTATTTAGTCATATGCAGCTTGTGACGCGAAAACATTTTATCCATATCTATTCCTCCATGAGAAGCGACGCGACGTCAAGCAATATCCCGTGATGTCGCCAGACTTAGCCAGATATCGGATGACCTGACCCGACTTAGATGAGGTTTTACTCACCGTTATCGTCTAATCACATATTCAATGCTGTAGTCCTTAAGCTATTTGATTATGAAGAATATTGCGGACTCAACAGAAAATGAGATCAATATATTTATGAGCATAGACGGACAATATTATCGTAAATAAACTAGTGGATAGAATAAGATATGAATTTTCGGAAGCAAATCAATGCCTGGAGGAGCTTTTGGTCTATGAAGGAGCTGCTGAAAGGCGATCTCCCTATGAAATTAAAGCGCAGGTTCATGGATATGTGTATTCTTCCAATCCTTACCTATGGCGCACAGACTTGGTCTTTGACCAAACATCAAAAGTCCACGCTAGCGGTTTGTCAGCGGTCCACGGAGCGTAGTATTCTTAATATTAAACTCACAGACCACGTCAAGAACACTACACTTCGCTCCATGACGCAAATTGCCGACATATGTCAAAAGGCCGCCAAGCTTAAGTGGGACTGGGCCGGCCATATCTGCCGCATGAAAAATAACGAATGGGCCAAAATAATAACTGACTGGTCCCCACGAAATACAAAAAGGCAACGCGGTAGACCCAGGCGGAGATGGCGGGACGAGCTGAAACACTTTTCGAGGGTCTGGCCTGACATGGCAACGAACGAAGAGGAGTGGAAAAAGTGGAGGGAGGCCTTTGCCCAGCAGTGGGACATAAATGGCTCGTAATAATAATAATAATAATAAATCAACGCCCAACCAAACTACTTTGTTTACGTAACCAAACAAATTTTCGCCTAAGTGTAGCTCAGCTTAAATTTGAAAGGAAGTATTCATGTACGTAGATAGATAGATAACTCTTTATCGTATACCAGCGTAATTACAGCAAAGAAATCCAAAATAATTAATAACAATAAGTACATTGGCGGTCTTATTATAATATCAGCCTATACTGCCCACTGCTATACAAAGGCCTTCTCTAACAAATCGAGGTGAGAGAGGTTAGGTCCTATTTCACCACGCGGACCCAGTGCGGATTTGTGGAGGCAGGTTTGTGGCCACCTGCTGTTGGAACTTATCAAGCCGCCTTTTTAAGGCTTCCAACTCGGCTTAACGACTACCACACTAAGTGGTAGCCAGGACCAACGGATTCACGTGCCTTCCGAAGCACGGAGACACTCGAATATGAAAATGCCACAAACGTTCACCCATCTCGGGCCAACCGAGTCGAACGCTGCTTAACCTTGGTAATCGGTAAGAACACCGCGGTCGCACAGCGCTACGAGCGCCTTATTGCGGTCTTATTGCTAAAAGCAATCTCTTCGAGACCACCTGTACGTTGAAAGAAGCAACAGATAAAATAATTTAGGGCAGTTGGGGGCGTACTTTATAAGTTCATATATTATGTAATCACTATTATACATACTTATATACAAAGTTGCTAAATTATGATAGCATTACATTATTCTAATTCAGCACATAGAAAGTGATCCTTAACCACATTCTTAAAGGAAGCAGATGACTTTGCACGTCGGACTGTTACAGGCAATGCATTAGATATTAGGATTCAAGTAGTAGGTAGGTAGATAATAGAAAAAATTGTTCTGCAATTTAAAACAGGATTGACGGCCAGTTCCAAATCAGAGTACTGACACTATCGAGTTCATATGCCATCATTTCACACAAAAATATACTTCATCATCGCAGGCTATATTTGTCTACCGCTGAACACAGGCCTCCCCAATCGCTCTACAGCGTAGCCGGTCCGATGCCACCTGCACCCAACGACTTCTTGCGATCTTCACAAGATCGTCGGCCCATCTGGCAAGCGGCCGTCCCACGCTATGCTGTCCAAATTTACTTAATACAAATGAACGTGACAACATGCTTCTTGGATGCGTTACACTTAAGCCCTCTGAGGGCTAAATACGAAAATATTGATGTCAGCGTGACACTTGCGAATTGATATGCAATCCTTCTCACTCAACACACTTATTTAATACAAATAAACGTGATAGCGTTTAGTATTTTCGTGCTAATCCCTCTGATAACTAAAAATAAGTATTACTTAAGTATAGGGTGAGTTACGAACTGTCAAATGTTTGAGGCAAGAATGTGATAAATTTTAACTTAGGGCAGTTTTAGAAAGAGCGAATGAACAAACAAAAGAACGACGGTGGCATAGTAAAGACATAGCGGGTATAATGTTTCGTTCGTTGAGTTGTTACAGGTTTAATATATGCATGAGAAAAACATGTGACCCATTAAAAATTATATCGACTTGAGTATTGTTGTACGGAATAGTTCCTACGGTAGAGCGCCTTACACATAAAATAATTATTAATGCTTGATATTATTACTTTGTTTACTTAATTTCTTAAGAAGGGCTCAAAATAACCATGTTTTTTACTCATGGTAAGCCGAAAAGTAGATAAAAAGAATCATAGTATCATCTACATAACAAAACCGGTCTTATCAGGTAGTCTTTTATAAGGAAGCGTTTGAAGTTCAAACTTATTCTCCATAAGAGGTTCAAAGGCTTACTGAATTTCTATAGCGGAGAAACTTTTTTGTGTATTAAAAGAAAAAAATATGTTTTCGAAGATATTTTGTTAATAGACAACTTGAAAGGAGTATACTATATAGAGAGAGTACAGAGCTCTAACAGGTTCTTTCCTTACAGACCTCTCTAGCTTCCTCCACTCTCATAGTTCGTCTCATACACGCTCGTCTGTCACGGAGACTCTTGACTTGCCCTTCAGATAAGACATGGTCTATTAATATTAATATTCTAGACCTCCACAATTTGTGATATTTTTTTAAACCGATGTAATTGTTGGTGGTAACTTAATAATGAAAAATAATGAAGGGGCCAAAATAATAACTGACTGGTCCCCATGAAATACAAAAAGGCAACGGCGGAGATGACGGGACGAACTGGGCAACTTTTTGAAAGACTAGCCTGACATGGCAACGAACAGAGAGGAGTGGAAAAAGTGGAGGGAGGCCTTTTCCCAGCAGTGGGACACAAATGGCTCGTAATAATATTTGTTGGTAAGCTGGTAAGCCCCCGCAGCCAACAGCTTAGATCATTTATTCATAAACACAATATATGACGACTTTGAATGCGTGCTCGTCAAATTACTTTTGCTTCTATGGCCTATTTACTAGGAATTATTTCTGTATCGTGAGTGCGCTTACAAACATGAAATTCGCATGCGCAAACATCTAGGCTGCAACATAAATTTATCAGTAACATAAAGGTTTGTCCCGATCGAACCCGCGACTGCTCGATGCAGTGGATGGAGCGGCTTAAGCTGTTAACCACTGGACCAAACCGTCGTCAATTGCCGTTGATTTATGTAGATTGTCTCGTTGGTCTGTCTGCTTCTTTGGTCTAGTAGCGGATAAGGACTAGTTATCATGTAGTCTTGGATTCGTGGTCAGATAGTGTGATTTTTCTATCGAATAATTTTCAACAGTAGTCCGGACTCTAAAATTATGTTTGGTATAAGTAATAAACTCACCACCTGCAAGTAAGAGTGGCAGTATTTTGCTATTAAGAAACTATGGGGATCAGCATCATATACAAGGTGTAAAATAGTAAACGCAAGACTTAAAATTAGTTTGTTCTAAATCGGCAACTGAATCGATTCCAACTATTTTTAAAGTTAGTTTGTTTATTTTTATTTTCAACAATAGCTGGTACTCCTTCTGTTGGAAGTATTAAATAATATTTAATAATTATTCAAAGCATTGCGCCTATTTAAATGTATTTCTATGACACACTTTCTTTAAATTTTATGGTTAATTTGGGTATCAAATAGATTAAATAAATGGTAGAAAACTCCTTAAAATTGGAAGTTAGATTTTCGTATTAAATTTGTAAAGCAATAATCTAATTGGGGTGTCTGAGGTCTTGCATAATATATGTTACACCTTGTATATGCTGCACACTGCTGGGCAAAGGCCTTCTCACACAAGTCGAGGTGAGAGGGATTAGGTCATACTCCACCACGCGGACCCAGTGCGGATTGGTGGAAGCAGGTTTGTGGGCACCTGCTGTTGAAACTTATCAATCCGCCTATAAGGCTTCAAACTTAGCGTAACGACAATCATATACCTTAGTAACCAGGGCCAACGGCTACACGAAGACGGTCAAATATGCAAATGCTACAAACGGTCACCCATCTCAGGCCGACCAAGTCACACGTTGCTTAACCTTGGTGATCCCTAAGAACACCTCAGTCACACATCGCTATGAGTAATTTATATATATATGATTGAAATTACACATTAATGCTTCATTAATATAATGATACATACGAGCCTGGAAAAAAATAATGTTTGAAGTGAACGGTATTCATTACATGCAGAATTTAAGAAGTGAAAGCCTAGTAGTAGAAAATCGAGGTTCAAGGTTCAAATCTTAACTTTCACGCATGGATTTTGCTATGTGCGATTACCGCTTGCTAATGGTAAAGGAAACCTTGTGAGGAAATTGCCTCCGAGAAAACATGAAAAAAGTATATCAAATAATAATATCAGCCCTCTTAAGAAACTATCCTACACGAGCCTTCTGTCTAACAACGGGGGATTTAGGCCATATTCCACCTAGCTGGCCAAGTGCGGGTTGTCGAACTTCACACACCTTCGAGAAACTCTTAGGCAGGCAGGTTTTGTCACGATGTTTTCCTTCACCGTTAAAGCAAGTGATAGTTAATTTTACGCATATGCTTTCGAAAAGATGTGTGTGCCTGGGTTTGAACCTGACACCCCTGACTTTGCAGTCTAACGGTCTAGCCACTAGGCTATCACTGCTAAGGAGAAAAAAGTAGATAATCGTATGAAAATATGTATCCAAACTATCTGCCGCTGGGTAGATTCATTCTCTGTCATATTAGTACCAAAAATATCTAGGTGAAATGATGTACACGGCTGAATACCACTCCGGGGAAAACAACCGTGAAAGACATATGAAGTAGTTCCAAAAATTATATTAAATACCGTCACGCCTATATGCCCCAAGCGGGGGTGGCAGAGGTGTATTATTTACACCAGATTTTTCTCGACGATGTTAGGTCCCATGTAGTCAGGGGCGAGCTTATTACCATTTTACGGACGATTTAGCGCAGTTGTTAAGAGCTTAAGCCGCTCCGCCCACAGGGTCGAATAGTCTCGGGTTCGATTCCCACACGGGACAAATATTTGTGTGACCCACAATTATTTTTTCGTTCTGGGTATTTGTGTATGTGAGTTTGTAAACACACCCGCAACACAGGAATAATTTCTAGTGTGGGGCTACGTTTTTTTTTTAAACAAATTACCGGGAACAATCCCAGACTCCGTACTGATACTGGGAATTTTTTGATCAAAAAATAAAATTGGTCCGACCTGGGATTCGAAACCAGGACCTCGTGATCGCAATTAGCACATTATTCGCCAATAGAGCAACGAGGCGCTTTGAACATACATATAAATGTGATCACAATGTTACGACACAAATTCATAATAGTTCTACAATAAAAAAAATAGCAATCCGAAACTTACGTTAATATTTAAAAGCTAAAGACCTTGCATTATTCCAAGAAATCTTATTCCAGGAATGTACAAAAAAGGGATTTCTAGAGCGTTTTTTCTTGTAGTATATTGTAGAACCTGTTTTATTTAGAATTTATTTTAATAATTATGCTGAAACGGGAAAGTTTTCGGTGAATTCACCGACTCCATTGGAGGTAATTGTTAGTTCTTTGATACGGTATTGTACCAAAGTCGACGGACGATTTAGCGCAGTGGTTAAGAACTTAAGCCGCTCAACCCACTGCGTCTAATAGTCGCGGGTTCGAGTCCCGCACGGGACAAATCTTTGTGTGATCCACAATTATTTGTTCCGGTCTGGGTATTTGTGTATGTGAATTTTCATGTTTGTAAACGCACATGAATAAATCCTAGTGTGGGACTACGTTTTCAAAAAAGAAATAAAAAAAAAGGAAGTATTATATATTTGAATCACGCCAAGGTCGTATTCAAAGGAATAACTTAGACTCTATCAATTAAACGGGTAAAGATAATGAGAGCGTACAATTACGTCAACCATTTGTCAATTAAGAACTGTGTGTCGATAGCCGTCCACCGCAGAACATATGAATTTGCAAAAACCGTCACAAAGGCCTGCGTTTCAATATTTATTATATACTAATTACTGCCCGCGACTTCGTCTGCGTTGACTTTAGACAGAAACCTTACATTTTGCCGGGATAAAAAGTATCCTATGTGTTAATTCAGGTAATGAAATGTCCAAATTTCACCCAAATCCGTTTAACCGTTTTCGCGTGATTTAGTAACACATCAAATCTAAATATATAGACTTGTACATCCTACTAATATTATAATCCAACTAATTTTATAAATGTGAAAGTTTGTATGTTTGAATGTTAGATGTTTGTTACCTGATCGCGCAAAAACAGCTGAACGGATTTGGATGAAATTTGGCGTACAGATTGTTTATTATCTGGATTAACACATAGGATACTTTTTATCCCGGAAAAATATTAGGTTCCTGTCTAAAGTTACCGCGGACGAAGTCACGGGGCTAAACTAGTTTATAATATTAGTAGGACTTGTAAACACAAAGTATTTGATGGCCTGGTGAAGTTTCCAGGTATAAGCTGGACGTGTATAGCACAAAGCCGACCGTGATGAACTTTGGGAAGGCCTACGATATGCAGCAGACGTCTTTCGGCTGATATTGATGGTGAAATAAAAGCTCCAAGGATTAAAGCCCAGCTTGAAAACTGATGCCGAGCTATTTTATAGAATATTAGCTTTTCGCGGCTTTGACCCCAGTTGACAACACCACCTACTACCGGCTGATTCAGATACGGCTACCAGATTTATAATTTGTGGTTCCTGATCTACAATACTATTAGGCGTCCTTAGGTATATTAGACATGGTCCTTCGAGACGGATGTGAGGTTTGAAGTTGACTTTAGATTGACTATAGTACCTGCGAGATTAAGTGGCGGTGGATTGCCACTACCAGTTCTATGTTAGTTTTGAAATAGTAACTTTCTAATTGTAAAAGAATGAGTATAATTGGTTCAGTAGTTTCAGAGTTTATCGATTACAAACAAACAAATTTTTCCTCTTTATAATATGAGAATAGAAAATATTGTATACATTGGGAAAGTGGAAGGATGTAGGTACCGTGGAAGACCTAGACTATCTTACAATGATCAAATAAACTTTGTCTTATCTGAAGGGCAAGTCAAGTCTCCGTAATCGGCGAGCGTGTATGAGACGAACTATGAGAGTGGAGGAAGCCAGAGAGGTCTGTAAGGAAAGAACCTGTTGGATCTCTGTACCTTCTGCATAGCCCGCAAGGGATCAAGCGTGATTTCATTTTTATTTTATTGAGGATCAACAAACAGTTATACACTACGTTTTACAATATTCCATAACACTATATTACAAAATAAAATATTAAATAAGTGTGTAACCCACTACATAAATGATATACACTATGATATAGATGGAGAGATATAAAATTATAAACCTAAATAGAATTTCAATTGATGCGAGTATTCTAGAACATTCACTCATACATGCCCAAGTACCGTATGTTTACTACACTTGGCAGCAGCTATAAAAACTCCGGCCAACTCCCAAGAGATGTATTAAGTTCATGTTGAAGTTGAAACAAATTTTATAGTGTTATTTTTCAAGCACGCTTCAAAGGCCAGTTTTGATGATCTTTTATTACGTTTATTTATTATGTAGTAATAGCTCTTGGTTTGTGGATGATGAGATTCGTATTGTCAATAGATTCTAGAGCAATATTTTATATGTGGTTGTTGCATATACTGACTAAAGAAGTAAGTAGAACTGAATTAATAAAATACGAGAGAAAGGTTTTATGTCGTTACTGTGAACAGCGACTAAAGAAATTTCATGGCAATTGAGCAACCTGTTACGATAAGAGAATTCTCGTGATTCAAAGGGCTGAGCATAAACAAATTGACATTAGCATCACGCTATATGGCTGAAATGCTATTATTTTAGCACAACAAAAATACTAAATAAACATGACGTGACAACACGCTATCTCGATAGCATTACGCTAACGTCAATCTTTTCATGCTAAACCCTTAGATTTACGCGAATATTACCCGTAAATTAAAACTATTTTTGGATTTTTTGCTGGTTAATTTTTGATTTGTGTTCCCAACGTTTCGGGGATTTTTGGACGCCAAACACCTCAATCCTCTGCGGCCATGGATGCTGTAGGAGATATTTGTGGTAATTTGCTTAGTGATGAAGTTGCGGATTTGCCTAACAACTTCTTTTTTATTTGATAGTAGTAATATGTGGGCATATTAAGTAAAACCATTACTTGATACCTACCACCTGTTTTAATGTAAACAGGATAGGTACGATACGAATTGTTCCAACTTCTAGGGGATCCCAGACGTGTGAAATGTGGGGGCTTTGACGTCGATTTCTGCGTCACACGACCAACAATCCTCAAGGCATCTGCTGTTAGATTTTGCCCAAGTTTGGCCTAAGTGGGTCCATTTAGACTAATTTCAAAAAGTTTTTTCTTTTCATCGGAATACTATAACGACAAACTTAAGAGTACTACTTTAGACACTCACCGAATGGTGAGCTTTAGACGGCAAAGTGTCATCAACATCATCTTTATCAGTCTATAGCATTCCACTGCTGGGGATAAGCCTCTCCAATAGCACACCACTGACTACGATTCTCGACTACTCTTAACTCAATATCTGCCAACAATGTGGAGTGGCTATGTGTTATTCATTCAGCGCACACATTGCCTGAATTGTTTTTCCGTATAATACTAGTGTGTGCCGTCAGATTGGTGGACAGACTAACTATGGATATGTGAGTGAGATCCCAGTGTTTTCCCCTATTGTGTTATTCTCTATGACGAAACGCGACGTGTTACAAAACTTCCTGAAATGATCCTGTAATAATAATATAAATTATATTAGCCCTGTTAAGAAACTGTCCCACCGTTGGGCACGGGCCTCCTTTCAAACTGAGAGGGTTTAGGCCATAGTCCACTACGCTGGCCCAGTGCGGGTTTCCGAACTTCACACACCTTCGAGACACTCTTAGGCATGCAGGTTTACGGACGATGATTTACTTAACCGTTAAAGCAAGTGATAGCTAACTTTTAACACATGATTTCAAAAAGACAGGTGCGTGCCTAGGTTTGAACCGAGACCTCTGACTTTGCAGTCCAACGGTCTAACCACTAGGCTATCCCTGCTTATCGATTTGTTGCTTATTGGTGCGGGTCACTTTTTTCCTCTTGTATGGTCTAGGGAGGTGATGGCTGCTTAAGAAGTTATACTCGAACTTCTTAGATAAATCCTTTACTAATCAAGCCGTTCGTTTGTGGAATGTATTGCTCGTGACAGTCCGGCGCGCACAATCGTTAGCGTCCTTTAAAAAACTGTTTCACTATCACTTTCTTCACCTATAAACTTTCTGAACACTGTAACTCTTAGACTAAGACTTACCTGTTACTATTTGTAAGTTGCGTGTGAAATGTGTACGTGTATATAATATTTACGTAATATGTATGTAATGTGATTATAATATATTATCTAAGTTTTTAGTGAACGCCACCAATTGCTCTCTATTACTGTTTATGTTGTTTCTTCATACAATTATCGGTTGTCTGGAAGAAATTGCTTTTAGCAATAAGACCGCCAATTGTACATATTTGTCTGTAATAAGCTGTTTATTAATTGTAATTTTACTGGTGTACAATAAAGAGTACTCTATCTGTCTATCTATCTACTCGTGAACGGGTGTTGCTTGTGGAGACAGGCCCACTCAAATCTTTTAGATTCTCATTCTATAAAAATATTATCATTACTCTTATATCTCAGTCGTAACGCATCACACTGGAGAATCGCATACCTAATTGCATATGCAACATAAAATTATGGAATTAGACAAATAAGATAAACCGGATCTTCTCAGTGGAGGCGTTCCAATCCGGTGGTAGATTGGTAAGTTGATAAAAACAATGTAAACTTGACAATTTGTAGTTACCCGCAGGACTTATACAAAATAAATAATTTGAACTTGAGTTTCAATTAAATTGTATATGCTACTGGGGTACCATTAAAATATCACGTCACGATATTATATTAACGTGCCGCGTTACGAGTTCAATCAGTCTTTGTGAATAAGGTCCTATTGTCTGTCCTGCGTGACCCATATACCGCTGTGGTGACATAAATTACAGGGCCAATTGTTTCTATAGCTTGCCTATTGTGTACTCCATTGCCTTTATTTAGAGGCTATTTTGTTAAAATCCAACTCGTCCATTACACTTTGTGTTGACTAAAATAAAAGTGATCTTTATGGGCTTTACAATTTATAGGTGGTGCGTTAAATTGAGGAACTTTCGAGGTGATTTAGATGATATTGGGCTTTTGTAGCTGTTTGCTTAAAGTTCAATAATTTATACCTCTATAATTCTTCTTAGCATTTTATACAAAAAAAAATGTTTGCTCTAACCTAAAGCTTTGTTTTGTATCATGGGTTATAAGCACAATATTTATAGCTGTCAAAGTTTAGATTCTCTATCTAACTATCTATATCATAACGCCAGCTCCCTCGCGGGGTAGGCAGAGAGTACAGAGTTCCAACAGGTTCTTTCCTTACATACCTCTCTGGCTTCCTCCACTCTCATAGTTCGTCTCATACACACTCGCCGGTTACGGAGACTCTTGACTTGCCCTTCAGCTAAGACACGGTCTATTTGGTCATGTCAAGTTTAGATTGATTTAAATAACCCTTGATATATACTTATATTGTTTGTATGGTAAAGAAATGCACACAATTTGGCATAAAAGAAACCTCAGTAAAGGTACTGCCAAACCAACGCGTTTAGCGTCGCGGTGGCATGCACGGTGGCCATCAGCTCCTGCAGTAATATTTGTATGGAAATGTTCACACCAACTCGTACTGCGTCCTGAACGTGCTATCTGGGCTGGGTCTGCGCGCGCAATCATAGGGAGATAGTGATCGCCACCGTGATCGCCGCCGGGGACGTCACCGTGGCCGCGGCTGAAAGCGTTGGTACCTTAACGATACTGGATTGTGTTTGTCTAAAATAACGTCCACAACGGTTTTGTCAAGTGACTTGAACATAGGCCCCTTGTTTCACGCAGTCAGTTCCCAGGTTCGATGCACACTTGTATTTAACCTGGCCTTGATGTTTCATCATCAATATCAACCGAACAACTTCCAATGCAAGATTTATTTATTTATTTATTCTTTATGCACTTTTATGTACATAGGCGGACTATAAGGCGAAGATATAGGTTTCCACCAAAAATCACCACATACCGGTGCTTAAGCATGTGAATATACGTAAGAAAATACCTAATTATTTTTTTTATAACTAAATCTTCAGTGCCCCACTGCTGGGCACAGGCCTCCCACCATTTTCTCCACTCCACTCTATTTAGGACTATTGAGCGTCAATCGTTTATGAAGGTGCCCAGTTCGTTCCGCTATCTCATAATAGGCCTGCTGCGGCCAGCGGCAAGTTCTTATTATCAATATTTTTATACTAGACTAGCAGTTTTCTGCGGCTTCGCACCAGGTCGACAACAGTGCCCGTATCGGGCTATGTTACTTTTGAATAATGTAGCTTTCTTATGGTGAAATAATTATTAGAGTCGGTTCAGTGGTTTCAGAGTTTATTGATTACAAACAAACAAACAAATCTTTCCTCATTATATTTCTTTTTTCTAAACGTAGCCCAAATCAGGATTTAATCCTGTACTGTTGGTGCGTTTACAAACATGAAAATTCATAGACCGAAACAAATAATTGTGGGCCACCCAAAAATTCGTGCGGCCGAACCCGCGACTATTCGACCCAGTGGACGGAGTGGCTTAACTACTGTGCCAAATCGTCCGTCGCCAAATATTAGTCTACAAAAGAATATTAGAAATAAGTATAAATACCTAATAGCACAGACTTTATTTAGATTAGTCAGCTCTTTCCACGTCAAAAAATATATTCAGGAGAATTATTCATATACCAAAAAGAGTATCTAAACATCACAAGTACGATAATACTTTTATGCGATTCAGCAATAGAATAACTACGACGGTCAGAGGAAAATAAAATAATACATTACGGGCCTATTTTATGTAGTTATTTATGTATGTAAATAGCAATTTGGTGACCTATTTGTCTCCCCTGACTATATTTCCATGTCGATACGGGCAGGCGCTGTTTCCGCTTCATGTCTGATCGACGAGTTAAAACTGATACTGGAAGTATTAATGTGTAATTTTACTAATTCTTATTTAAAGGCATTTGTATTGGCTAATAAAACGCACTTATAAACATCATAATTATAAATTTTTTTGTAATAAGCTTTTATGTAACTTTAAATGTTTGTTCGTTTTATTGGTGTTGGTCAGATCTTGTAAGATGAATTAGAATCCCTTTCCCTTATCCTAGAATAGAATACTCTTTATTATAAACCAACAAAAACTATATAACAATACTCAAAGATTTAAATACTCAAACATGATTTCGTGCATGAACTGACGATGCATTTAGGATTGTCTCTTCAGCGCCTATAGCCAAGTTGACAACCTACAGTCGTTACAGCTAATAGAAAGCGGAAAAATGTATGGGAATGACATTTTGCAACGAAAAGTCACGTGGTCAAAACAATGCGCTATCGATTGCGACAAGAGAATAGAAACAAAACGCTTGCGACTTGTCTTGGCCCTCTGGAGAGAACTCTTTAACGATGAATGGCCTGGACACGAAACTTTGTGTATTCATTGATTTAGGATATATCTAAACATGATTTTGATCATGAAAATAAATTGTATGTTCTTGCAAAAAGACTGACACCAAATGTACTGACTAAAATGTGTTATCTACTTAGCTCGTAATGTACCTAATCTCTAGAAGGGTAGGTAGAAAAGGTTTAAATCAGCCCTTTCACCAATAATTTTATACTAAATAGAAAATCTGGTAATCCTTCTCAAAAAATATTTCAATACCTGGGTATTGAAATATATTTTTAAGAGACGGTGCTAGCGTTGAATAAGATTGCGCTTTAGAGACCTATGTCAAATTTCAAAATAAAAGCGAGCGCAGCTGCGAGTAACAGCTAGTAAATAATATATCGATGTCACATCCAGTATTTATACGAGTAGCATGGGGTTTTCCGTGTGATTATTATCCTGCTGACGTGTTTTGACCGGCGTGATGCATGGGAACTCGCCTGGATTGTTTTGATCCGAACTGCGCTCTCTGTTGGGTGGTTATGCGCGGTAGGAATTCTGATTTTTATTTTTTTCTTCTCTTTTTTTAAAAACATAGCCCCACACTAGGACTTATTCCTGTGTCGTGGGTGCGTTTACAAACATGAAAATTCACATATACAAATACCCAGACCGGTATAAATAATTGTGGATCACACAAAGTTTTGTCCCGTGCTGGAATCGAACCCGCGACTATTAGACACAGTGAGCGGAGCGGCTTAAGCTCTTAACCACTGCGCTAAATCGTCCGTCTTTTTAGGTCTCTGTATTGTTATTAATATTTAATTGTATACCCTACTAATATTATACATGTAGATGTTTTAGTGTGAAAATGGCACATAGTTAATTTATTACCTGGATTAACATATTGGATTTTTTATCCCGGAAAAATGTTAGGTTCCTGTCCACAGTCAACGTGGACGAAGTCGCGGGAAGTAGCTAGTATACTAATATTTTTACTGCCTCGTTGGTGAAACGGCACACAGTGTCCTAAGTTCAAATTCTAGGTTATGCAAAGTTTGTTTTTTTCGGGCATTGCGTCCGATTTAATAATAATAGAGTTACCCTTATTACACTGAGACCTAATTTTGTCGGCGATTTATATAACAATAAAAATAATATAATAATATTAGCCCTGTTAAGAAACTGTCCCACCGTTGGGCACGGGCCTCCTATCAGACTGAGAGGGTTTAGGCCATAGCCCACCACGCTGACCCAGTGCGGGTTGGCGAATATCACACACTTTTGAGAAACACTTAGGCATGCAGGTTTCCTCACGATATTTTGCTTCACCGATAAAGCAAGTGATATTTTTTTTAATACGCATTTTGGCGACTTACATTTTTCTACCTTTTTACCGTGCTTATTTTTAGCCTATCCTTTAAGATTTATTGTTATATGTTCAAACGATATTGTGCTAAGATAAAAAAGATGAAGTTTCTTTGACCGTTAATTATACACGGTGTAATTTAAGTTGAAAACGCAGTGATAGCCTAGTGGTTAGACCGTTGGACTGCAAAGTCAGAGGTGTCAGGTTCAAACCCAGGCACGCACCTCTGTCTTTTCGAAAGCATGTGCGTATTATAAATTAACTATCACTTGCTTTAACGGTGAAGGAAAACATCATGAGGAAACCTGCATGCCTAAGAGTTTGTCGAAGGTGTGTGAAGTTCGCCAACCCGCACTGGGCCAGCGTAGTGGACTATGGCCTAAACTCTCTCAGTCTGAGAGGAGGCCCGTGCCCAATGGTGGGACAGTTTCTTAACAGGGCTAATATTATTATTAATTTTAGTTGTGTTGGACTTTAAAGGCACTTAAAAAATGAGAAAAAAGACACTAAAATAAGAAACATCTCCATAAAAATACTGATTTAAAGCATTAATTAAATTTTGGTGTTCCGGATTTTCACCCTAGCTAAGATATTTCGATAGGTCAGTAGGTAAACGTTACTTATTAAAGCGTTCATTTAATTAATTTTTTCACCGATATACACTGTGTAACTTTAGTCATCCTGGAGCGAAAGCCGTGGTGATGTATCCAATGCCTACTTTGGAAAAATTGTACAGTACTTTTTATGAACTAATTAATATCAACAAAACTGTATAAGAATTAGGACAAGCAGAAATTGGGACAAAGCCATTAAGCTATTTGTCCTAATTTTGCCCGTGAAGTATCGGTCTGCTTATTTAGTCCTCGGCATGAAAATGACCTAATACCATCAGCAAAAAACAACAAATTGTTACTTCTTAAAATTATCATTTTAAAGTTAATAATAATGACGTATTGACAAATTAGCATGTACTGTCTAATTGCCGGATAAAAGCTTTTTTTCACAAATCTAGATGATAAAGAATGGGTACACCATGCACACCCAAAGTGGTAGGTGAGAGAGATTAGGCCATTTCTACTCTCCATCTTCATAATACGGACTCAGTACTGAAAGAAGACAGAAAATAAAATTTATTTGGCAACGATTATACCTACTCGTACATATAATATAATAATACTAATTTGTTACTATTTGTACAATAAAGAATAATATCAGCCTATATTGCCCACTGCTGGACAAAGGCCTTCTCTCACTAATCGAGGTGAGAGAGATTAGGTCATACTCCACCACGCGGACCCAGTGCGGATTGGTGGAGGCAGGTTTGTGGCCACCTGCTGTTGGAACTTATCAAGCCGCCTTTAATGCTTCCAACTCGGCTTAACGACTACCACATTAAGTGGTAGCCGGGACAAACGGCTTAGCGTGCCTTCCGAAGCACGGAGACGTTCGAATATGAAAATGCCACAAACGGTCACCCATCTCGGGCCGACCGAGACGAACGCTGCTTAACCTTGGTAATCGGTAAGAACACCGCGGTCGCACAGCGCTACGAGCACCTCGTACTCGTTCATAATAACGTACAATACAAACGTTGGTAATTTCAAATTATGTTGCGACTTCAATACACCCCGATATCTCGTATACTCCCCAATCAATAGATTATCTAAGGAATATAATAGTTTACATAAAACAATTGATGTTGATATTTTTTCCAACAGTCTTGCAAAATGTATAGAAAAGATTAAAAAGCATCACATGGCCTGTTTACGTTAGTGTCTAGATAAATAGGTACCTATACCTATATTTATATTTACATGCAACCCTTCAAGAAATTTTATATTTTATATATCTATCTATATCATCACGCCAAATCCCTTACGGGTTAGGCAGAGAGTACAGAGTTCCAACAGGCTCTTTCCTTACATTTTATTATTTTTTGTTCTAATTTCTTGTTCATTTTCTTTTTGTTTACAATAATATTTTAAATAATCCTATAAGTTCTCACTATTTGCATGCCGTGGTTGCCTATAAATATGACAACAAGTTAGTTTAAGTTTTCATTTAATTAAGTTTTCGAATGTTATTATTGTATGTTGACTGCCTAGTTGGTCTGGGGGCAAAGCGCATCGCTTTGTGATCACGAGGTCCTGGGTTTAAATCATAGGTCAGACAAATGTAGTTTTTCTAACGAAAAATTCCCAGTATGAGTCCGGAGTCTGGAATTGTGCCCGGTATATGGCAATAGGCTCGCCCCCTATTACATGGGACCTAACATCGTCGGCGAATCGTGGGTGTACTCAGTACACCTCTGCCACCCCCGCTGGGGAATATAGCCGTGACGGTGTGTTATTATTGTATGTCATGTTGGTGATCCTAAATAAATAAAATAAAATAAATCCCTTATTGGGGAATGTTAATTTTACACACATTTAGATCTCCTAGCGATCTGTCTAGAATGACCCAGAATCCGCGCTTAAGTACTGAAACGTCTAGAAGGTTCCACCCCTTTAATTGTCACCAGCGAGCGGTCGCAGTATACATGTACCTATTTGTTCACGCACAAATGGGTATGTAATAATAATACCGCTTTGTGGGCCGCACCGGCTATTGTTCGATGTACTTCTATCGATGTACTTAGAGGGTTCGCGTCCGTTCTAGAACTTTCATACGGGTATAAAAGGAACACAGAGCGCGGGGACGGACATACATATAAGTGGAATACACCGGCGACTTTAGCAACGATATACGGATACTATGAGTGACTCAGCGACTTGGAAGCAGTATTTGGATACTAACGAGAGTAGTACTAGTGTGTGATTAGTTCGCGTGTGTATTTGCATACGACGTACTGTTTTGTGTGTACACCGTCTAATAAAGTACTTCGCACGTTATTCGGCATTTAATTACCTCGCAAATGTAACAATACGTTACATGACCTCGCTACAAAAAAGGACCCAACTCAGCATAATGCTGGCTGCTTATGCGACCAGCGCTGGTCTTCCGTTGAGCCGTTTGGTGAAGTCATGGTCGTTAACAAAAAGTGAGAGAAGAAAAAAATAAAAATTAAAAATAAGTAACTGAAAGGACTGGAGGTGAGTTCGTGAAGGTAGGTTTGTATCCCCCTGGAACTTATCGAGCTGCCTATAAAGATTTCCTCATGGAGTAAAGAGAAAGCGTAATGATTACCTCATGGAGTGGTAATCTGGGTCAACGGCCTAACTTACCTACCGAAGTAAGAAGTCGCTCGAATATGAAAATGCTAGAAAGTGTCATCCATCTTAGACTGACTGAGCCGAACGATGCTTACTTAACATTGGTGATCGCTAGGAACACTGCGGCCCCGAAGTACTACGAGCGTCTAAAAAGATTCCAATAATAATTTATTTGTTACTTGAATTCTAAGTAGGATTAGTAAGCTGTAGTTGTAATGGGCGGGCCACATAGCGCGAAGATCGGACAGGGGTTGGGGCAGAAAGATTCTCGAGTGGAGACCACGTATTGGCAAGCGCAGCGTGTGACGGCCGCCTACTAGATGGACCGATCTTGGGAAGATGGCAGGAAGTCGTTGGATGCAGATGCCATCGGACCGGTTACGCTGGAAAGTGATTGGGGAGGCCTATGCTCAGCAATGGACAAGTAAAGGCTGAGATGATGAGTTGAAGTGTGTAAAAATAAATACCATCGTCACGCCTATATTCCCCAAGCGGGGGTGGCAGAGGTGTACTGAGTACACCCACTTTTCGCCAACGATGTTAGGTCCCATGTAATAGGGGGCGAGCCTATTGCCTTATACCGGGAAAAACTCCAGACTTCGGACTCATACTGGGAAGTTTTCATTAGAATAACTTCATTTGTCCGACCTAGGATTTGAACCGAAGACCTTGTGATCACCAAGCGATGGGCTTTGCCACTAGACCAACGAGGTAGTCAAAAAATAAATATCGTTACATCTATATTCCTAGAGGTGTCATGTGTACACCCATTTTCGCTGAAGATATTAGGTCTCAATGACTAAGGGGGCAAACTTTGTGTCGCACTTGGCATAATTCGAGTCTCTACATTTATAATGGAAATTGTTCAACAAATTAAACTTAGTATTTGACCCAAGAACCTCGTGTTCTCTTCGCGCAATTACTACCACTAGACCAACGAGGATCTCTGACTTATGCAAGTTCAAACGTTTATTTCCTTTCATCCCTCCGTTTGTACACAATCCCGATAATTCCCATAAAATTGCGATGTTTTCATTCCATTCCCACCTTAGAATTTGTATATTCCAAATATAAAAAAACCTTTTCTAAAAATCTCATTAATATTTTGTAAAACATTTCTCGGAAAAATAACACTCGGTTTACACGTCAAAATTACTTTCTCGGCATACACTTCCGAAGAAGATCCGCTTTGAGAAATAGGTTCGTTTGATGGAAATGCCGGAAATAAATTTCATACAGTTCCCTTTATTTATATTTCGAGTGAATTGTTGACCTTAAAGGCGAGTACAGGTAAAATAACATGTTATAAAACTTTCGTTGTACACACATCAACATAATGAAAAATTGTTTATTAAAATATATAACAATATTACATAACAAGTGTGTAATGGCATTCTTTAGTTAGGTTAGTTTACAATGTCGACAGAAAGGGTGGTTTTGCTGTATATGAGACCGTCATATCTATATTCCCCAAGCGGAGGAGGCAGAGGAGAATTTATTGATAGACAAACCACATTTGTCCGACCTGCTTACAAATAGTTAATTTACACTTTTTAAATCTTATTTATCTGGCAGAAACTGGATGCGAGTAGCCGAGGATCGTTCCCAGTGGCGTGCACTTGGAGAGGCCTATGTCCAGCAGTGGACTGCTATAGGCTGATGATGATGATGATGATGAAATCTGATTTAATAACAGTAGACATTACAGCTTAAATTAGGTATGGAAAAACTTAACAGGAAAGCCAAAGAACTAATAAATGTTTTCTCTTCTACTAATATGTATCTAGATATTTAGAATTGTGCATTGTTTACCATTTCGATACCTAAAAGTATAGACACGTATTACATTGGTTGAATGAAAATATTTAGTTGTTTAGATTTCCTGTAAAGTTTTGCGATACCTAATTTATGCCGTCTTGTATGTTGTTAGTTACGCAATTCGTCACTATTACCGACGATACGTCACATTCAAGATTTTACATAATTAGTGATGATGATGATGATGTGATTAAGACCGATTTCGGCCATGGCGACTGTATCAACTCCGTTATTGTTGACGACCGTGCGCTCGCACACCGTCACGCCTATATTCCCCAGAGGGGGTGGCAGAGGTGTACTGAGTACACCCACGTTTCGCCGACGATGTTAGGTCCCATGGGCGAGCCTATTGCCATATACCGGGCACAATTCCAGACTCCGGGCTCATACTGGGAATTTTTCGTTAGAAAAACTACAATTGTCCGACCTAGGATTTGAACCCAGGACCTCGTGATCAGAAAGCGATGCGCTTTGCCACCAGACCAACGAGGCAGTCTAGGAATAATTGATCACCACGGGTGGTCGGGCTTTCAATTGATTACGATTTCCATCAAGGTCAGCGCGTCGCTGAGCTTCAAAGCTCCGGACTTTGGATGTAACCAAAGTTCTCCACTCCGATCGGTTAGCGGCTTGTTATCCCACTGAGAGGGCTCTATGCTGAACCTTTTCATGTGATGCTTTGGCATATTTTTGTACCTAAGAAGTGTAATTACTACGAAGTGTAGGAAGGAGTAAAGCAGCACCAACAGTGAGTTGTGGACCATTCAGAGCGAAAAAATTTTAAGCTCCGCGTTTCACAGTAACACGAGGTGTTATTAAAAACTGAGCTTCTATTAAGAACTAATTTGAGCTTAGCTTACTGTTCCGTTGCATTGAAATTTCCGCTTTATGTACATTGTATATGTATTCATTAGATGACCAACATTTTGTATATACTCTCTATTTAAAAAAAAATCTGGTACAGGATACATATCTCGCTAAATGTGACAATTATTAAAGGTGAAGACAGCGTGCAATATACATAATTTTATTGAACAATAAAAAATAGGTTTTAGAGAAAATAAGTAAGAAAATAGATAATGTCTTTTAATAAAACGTTAGGTTGTAGTTATTATTATTGCAAATAATATTTAGCAAACAGTTTAAAAATCTAAAATAGACCGTGTCTTATCTGAAGGACAAGTCAAGAGTCTCCGTAACCGGCGAGCGTGTATGAGACGAACTATGAGAGTGGAGGAAGTCAGAGAGGTATGGAAAGAACCTGTTGGAACTCTGTACTCTCTGCCTACCCCGCAAGGGACCTGGCGTGATGATATAGAATAGATAGATAGATAGAATTATTATTAAGGAATATGCTACCTCGCGGTATTATTGTAGACTTACTCGGACTGTCCGCGCAAACTAGCTAGCTTTTTTAAATTTCTAAACAATGAAATTATAATTTTAATTTTCTTATTTTGAAATTTGTTTTATATCCTATATTATCATTATAACTAGCTACCGCTGTAAATGCTGTTTCTGCGAGGATACAAATTGACAATCTGTTTTTACAATTTCAATTAAGATTACAAGAACCACCACTATTTGTATGGATTATTCAAAACATCCTAACTTCCAATAAACATTATTGTATTTTTAAAACCCCCAAATTCTCTCCTTTGTTGTCTTTCTCGGCCTTCGGTAAATGCCTTAATGGCCCTTAAATATTTATTTGAGAAATATGCCAAGAGACTCCAAAAATAATACTTGGCTTCTTGTTAAATTCATTTACTCAATTTAAATATTTATCACGCCGAAAGACTGGACATTTTGTTAAAAGCTTTTAGTGATTTCAGAATATTAGTTAGTTTACGTCGATGATGTTTAGCTGGCGAATCGTTAATGGTATTAAATAATTTGCGGAGTCATGAAAAATGAGAGATAGAAAATAAATTTATTGGGATTTTAATCTTGGAAATTTAAGTTTTATGTTGTTTGGAGGAAACTTAGGATCTGTTGTAGATATCATAGATTTTATTTCCCATCCTTCATTTTTGAATTAAAAAGATATAATTATCGTCGACGTTTTTTATTTTATTTGTCAGACTTGTTCAAGAACGTATGAAAGTATGTCAAAATGTGAACTTTATTCCTAAAATTTTTATTAAAATATGTCAATTCTCTGTCCATGACAGGATTATCCATCCAAAATTTCATGACCTATAAGTGTGTAACATGCTAGATTTATTTAAATTTAGAAGTCACTTTACAAACACTTTAAGAAGGCATGTTGAGGAGTAGTCATTTTGATATACCTAGTAGGCATTTTAGGAAAGTAGTCATTTTGAAAAAGTGCCAAACCTAACCCCTTCCATTGACGAACTGTTAGGTCCGGGCACTCAGTTGTTATAAAAAAAAGCAACTAGATTTGCTAGACACTTATTTATTATTTTCAACAATTATTATAACTAACTACGCTGGTAACGCGGTTCTTTTGTCGTTCACACGCGAGACCTCCTGAAGGTCTTTGCCGAATTCAGATCCCTTTGATAGTTTAGTTTTCACTGCTTAGCCAACCGGCAGGCAGAAACAAGGTCCGTAGTTGGGCAGCAATTAAAATAATTACCAAATGAATAATGACTAACTTTTGTTAAAAACCCGAGGTTTATAACGGCATATTTTGCTGATTGGCATCAATAGCCAATAATATTAGAATAAAATAAAAAATAAATAAATAAAAATGTTTTATTCAGTAACCAAGTAAAAATTACAGTAACAGTGGTTGAAATCCCCTTTTAAGTAAATATTATACTTGTGCTAGGGGATCCCGCTCTCCATTAATAGTGAGTTTAGTTACATGAACAAAATATATTCTAACATGCGATAGTATTTGAAGTAGTAACACTTTAGTTATTTATTCAAGGATAGTAGCTAGATACATTTTTCCTTATAACTAGGTAGGTAGGTACGAACATTAAATTAAAATTAAAAGTGAGCTAATGTGTGGTGTCCCTGCGCGCGTGCTTGTATGTGTATGTGTGTGTACATTCTTTTTTTTTTTTTTTTTTTTTTTTTTCAACATTTATACAACATTATATCCTCAGTTTCCTCATATGTTTTCGGTTTTAACCAATTAACTATAAGATTTTTAATCTCACGATACGTTTTAGGATAGATATTTAAGTGTTCATTTATGTAATTATATATGTGTGGTAATTGTTTAATGTGTTGTCGCCTGGCAAATACTGACTTCACATTGGGGTTAGGAGCTACGTATGTTTTATTTCTTTTATTCAATACTTTTGGATCATATGGGAGCGACTTGTGAAGTTTTAAAACTATGTGCATTATATATAGTTTACGTACAGTAAGAAGGTCACTTGTAATGTAGAGCTGGTGTGTTGGAAATCTATACGGTTTAAAATACATGACCTTTAACAAGGACCTTTGCGCTCTTTCTAGTTCCAGAAACATTGTTTTGGTGGCTCCTCCCCATATTGCTATACAGTACGTCATAATTGATTGTGTTAATGACGTATATATTTGTTTTAGTATCTGTGTTGTAGCTACATGTCTTAGATTTTTGTAGAACCAAATGATTTTTTTTTTTTTTTTTAGAATATCAATTAGAATGCTTTATATACCTATAATAGTGTTTCGCTTGACGTAAATTAGTGTATTTTATACATTTTGAAAGATTCGGTGATAATGCTGATGGTGTATTATTAATAAAATATTTGTTAATAAAAATTTTTCAATATAATGATAATATTTTTTAATAAATAAACAAATAATAGAATTGGAATAATGTGGGAACTGCAATTCAGCATTATAGCCGGGGGAAATAGGGATTTTATTTATTTTGTTATTCATTTTACATATTAGTACGGATTAACCAATTACACTAATGCGTCTAAAATTCATAATATTAATATAAATTGTATACAAACTAGTCACAAAGAATATCATAGTAAAAAAATAAAGTAATCATAAAATTTTAAAAATAAAATAAAAATATATATTTGAGCACACGTCACGCCTTTATCTCACAGTACTGCAGGCAGACTGACAGTTCCATTCATCTGCGAACAGATCGCAATGTGGCTTAGCGTCCAAGAGGGCATTGAACGCAGTGAGTGTACGTGGTACAGGTGACTTAGATCGAGCCACTGTGCGGCTTGACGGAACAGCAAAGAGCCTGTGATGTCTGCCCCATCGGTAATCGTGGGAGCATAAAGCCTGCATAACTCGCCGCTTAGACCAGAAGCATCTATAGTTCCTCTAAGAATTTTACACATCGTTACAAGTTGGTCTCTCTCTCTTCTGACCTCTAAAGAGTTGTAACCAAGGGACCCTAGCAAAAATTTTGTTGGGTACATATATGGGTAGTACCCATAAGGGTGTTTATATAAATATCTTAAGAAATTTTTTTGGACTTTTTCTATTATGAGCGTATACGTACTCTGATACGGATGCCTAATACATGCACTTGATTCAAATTTACTGCGGACTATAGCACTAAATATAAATTTGATTACACCGACGCTTTGGAAACCATTAGAGTTGCGAAATACAAAACCCAGGCGCTAAAAAGACACTTTGGCCACTATGATGATATGGTCATGGAATGTAAGTTGACAATCAAATGTTACACCTAAATCTTTAATGGTGCTTGATTGCTTCGATCATCCAATGTATAGCAAAACTCAATAGGGCGTCGCATTCGTCCGGAAGTTAGGACAGAACACTTTATGGGATTAAATTCCATTTTGTTGTCTACACTCCACTGAGGAACCGCGTCAATATCACGCTGCAAACTTAAACAGTCCTCCACACTCCTGATCTCCAAAAACAACTTCAGGTCATCTGCATAGAGAATACACTTTGCAAACTTAACGACTGAGGGCATTGATCATCAAAATAAACAGAAGGGGACCGAGTATTGATCCTTGACTTACTCCGGAACGCGTATGATAGGGCTGAGATTCGTATATGCCGTGCCGGACATACTGCTGGCGATCGCGAAGGTAATCTGCTGTAAAAATAAGGAGGGCAGGTGTAAAACCTAGAGCGGATAGCTTCCCGTGCAGTATGTCATTGTTCACCATATCAAAGGGATGTAACAGAATGTATTACCAAAAGTTTTGTAGTTAAAGAAATGACTTAAGAGCTAAAAAGTTGGACTAATCTACACAGGAATTTAAGTACTAACCCAAGACATTGTATGTTGGTTACGAAACTATGTGCCGGTATTCGACTCGTTTGTTTCCTGTCGAACTCACTCCCGAACGCCAGTTCAATAGTTGCGGAACAATTTTCTGCTAACGTGCCTCGCATACCGACTGTGGTTTCATGTTACTTATAAAATAGTACAAAGTAACTAAGGAGGCGAGTAACTGAGACGAACTATGAGAGTGGAAGAAGCTAGAGAGATATGTAAGGAAAGAACCTGTTGGAACTCTGTACTCTCTGCCTATCCCGCAAGGGATCTGGCGAGTTGGTATAGATACATAGACAAAGTAACTAGGAAAGGCTGAATTTCCTTTAAATAATGGAGTAAGCCAGCCGTTCCTTCCGCAGATGGCTTATTTGTTTCCAATTAAAACTCATGTTGTTCTCGGTTTTTCAAATAACTTTGTGAAAAAACTACCCGGCGCTCTGATTCGGTATGAAAGTAAGACAAAAAGGAAACATTTTCGATCCGATAATGATAAAATTACTCAAAGGAATTTTATATAATTGGCAAGTCAAGAGTTTACGTAACCAGCAAGCGAGTATGAGTCGAATTATGACGGTGGAGGAAGGGAGAGCGGTCTTTAAGGTAAGAGACAGCTAAAACTATTTAATCTCTGCCTACCCTACAAGGGATCTGGCATGATAAAATAGATACACAATTGGATTTTGCACACGTCTTTCGCCTTTACAGGTTCACAAAAAATATAGATATAAAGGCAACTTGTAAAAGTAATTTCATTGCAATAAAATAGGGGAAAAAGAGGTTAAGCTTTTGTTTACATGAAAAATTAGCACAAAAACATGCCTTAGTAAAATACGTGGTTTTCCTACCCGCATTTGATCGCTCGTTTTTCAATATCCAAACATGTTTTTTTCTGCAAAGAGTATTAAATAAACTCAACGTGACTTACTGGAAAAAAAATGTACAAAAAAAATGTGTTTGCCACTTTCACTTGTTTTCATAAAAAGTTATTTTTGATGGAACATGTCGTGTACAGAAAAACATACATTGAGAGCAAATATGGTTCGAGCTTGAAGGTCGCAAGACCTCGGTATGAAGTTTTGTAAACAAAAGTCTTAACTACAGTGGCAAATTTACACATTTGCCGCCAGTAGGCTATTCAATTTTTGCCACCAGTAGGCTATTCAATTTTTGCCGCCAGAAGGCTATTCAATTTTTGCCGTCCCTACTATCTACCTATCTATATCATCACGCCAGCTCCCTCGCGGGGTAGGCAGAGAGTACAGAGTTCCAACAGGTTTTTTCCTTACATACCTCTCTGGCTTCCGCCCCTACTAACCTCTGCAATTCAATATCCTAGCTCACAAGCATGTTAATTACATTTTCTTTGTCAATGATATTGCAATTTTATGATTTGTGCTTTATCTTCATCATTACATCAGCTTTTCCCGTTATTAGTATGATTGTGAACTAAGGGATCGTTGTGTCAGCTCCTAGATTGTTCTCACAACTCACGATTTAGTGAAGTTTACACAAGAAATAGTCTTTGGGCATATTTTGGAGCTAAGAAAAGCTCAATCGTGTACTACTTATAAGGTGGCGTAAAGTATGCCTTAGAACTAGTTACACGTGTATACAAGGAGGGATCAGTAGTGAGAATGAGATAGAATATAATGACTATTGATAACTTAATAATTTATTTTTCTACATAGTTTCCGAGTCTCTCTACACACCGAGTCCAGCGCTTTTCCAAGGCTTCAATCCCTTTCACAAAAAAAGTTTTGTCTTGGTCCTGCAAAAAGCTCTCCACGGCATCCATCACCTCGTTATTGTCTTCGTACCTGTTTCCCCTTAAGTATTTTTTCAATTTGGGGAACAGATAAAAATCGCTAGCCGCCAGATCTGGTTAATAAGGGGGGTGGTCAACCAATTCGAAGCCAGCTTGCTGAATGGCAGCCATCGCAACTGCCGACCTGTGTGCGGGTGCGTTGTCGTGATGAAACAGCACGCCCCTTCAAATTTTCCCTCTTCTTTTCTTTTTGATGGCATTCCTCAAATTGGGAATTAAAGCTGCATAATATTGACCTGTAATAGTGGTTCCACGCCCCAGGTAATCAATCAACAATATTCCTTCTGAGTCCCAAAATATTGAGCACATAACCTTGCCAGCCGATGCCACGACACGAAACTTCTTCGGGGTCGGTGATGATGGCCGTTTCTATTGTGAAGATTGCTGTTTTGTCTCGGGATCAAAATGATGGACCCATGTTTCGTCCATTGTTACGAAACGAGGCAAAAAGTTTTTAGAATCTTCTTGAAACTTGTCCAACAATATTTTCAAAATGTCAAGTCGATTTTGTTTCTGACTGTCGGTTAACATTCTCGGCACCCATCTTGCGGAGACTTTTCTCATATTCAAAGATTGTTTCAATATGAATTGAATACTTCCATATGATATGCCCGTTTCTTGAATTAAGTATCGGATGGTAATTCTTCGATCGCTCAATACAATTTTCTCGACTTTCGCAACATTTTCTTGGGTGGCTGACATCGATGGACGGTCGAAACGATGTTCGTCTTCCGTGCTCGTTCTCTCTATTCGAAATTGAGAAGCCCACCTTGCGACAGTGGAATACGGCGGAGCAGACTCTCCTAATGTTGCCTCCAAATCGCAATGAATCTCTTGCGTCGTTAAATTTTTAAACAGAGTTATTTAATAAAGGCTCGCACTTGTTTTTTCACCATTTTCGAGAACACGAAGCATACAAATGACTATATTCAGAAAAAAACAAAAGTGCATCGAAGATTGTTTTTTAATAATATTACAAATTTTTATCTGAGCTATGCCTGCCAGTATTTTTTTTTACTAAGGAGTATGTCGTTCTCGCTACTTTTTGATCCCTCCTAGTATAAAGTATTTTTTTAATTCTGTATGACAAAAAAAGTTTGACCCAAATTTGCCACCCCCCTAAAATTTGCCCCCCTAGGCTGGAGCCTATTACCAGCAGGCTAAGTAGGCTGGAGCCAACTTAGCCTGCTGGTAGATATGCCACTACTTTTATTCCCAATTTCTTTTTCTACTAATATAAACGTAGACTCACACTAGGAATCATTTCTGTGTCGTAAGTAGTGTTGTAAAAACGCTCGAATCCTCGCTTGAAACGCTCGCGTCTTCTATATGTTTCAACGCTAGTGAACGTCGACTCAGCGCTTAACGCTCGACTTCAGCGCTCAATTTTACGACAATAGTCGTAAGTGTGTTAACGTACGTAGCGTAATCGTACTCACGATGGGACCTGCAATATGTGACCCACCAATATTTGTTTCAGGCTGGATTTTTGTTTAAAACCATCCAGCCTGGATCAAATATTGGTGGGTCTAAGATTTGTCCTGTGCGGGGATAAAAACCGCGTCTATTTGATCCAGTAGGCGGATGGGCTTAAGCCCGTAACTACTGGACCAAGCCTGATGGCTTTGTGCAGTAGTAAATGGCTTAGGCCGATAGGGCTTAAGCAGATGATTCTTAAGACTTGGACTTTGCAACATAAATGAAATATAAATGCTCTAGTAAATTGGAACTAATGTTTAAAATCTTTGAGCATGAAATGATAAGATCTAAAATGCGTTGTACGAGTATTTTGACACAAACAAGTGTAATAGTAAAGTAAGTCTTACTAAAGCAAGTAAAGGAGGTATTTTGTTTTCAATTGTAAAAACGTTCTTAAAATTTTAAGGAGAACACTAATCGCTAAACTAGCATTAAGTCATTGCACAAAAAAAAAATGAGAGTTTGATATATGTTTCTTCCATTTTCAATTTTGTCTTAATATTATTATGATAGAGGTTAACCAGTTGATAGATTTTCTTAACGATAGAATAAAAAAACACAACTAACATGAACTTCTAATATGAAATTTAATGCACAAAGTAAAATGCATCACACAATAGGTACAGTGAGTTGCAATAACATGAAACACTCAGCAAAGTTCAAACCTATTTTTACAGTAAATGGTAATCCCTATTTTTGTTCCTCACTTTCTCATCTCCCCGTCTCTTTCCTCTTGCACTCGGGGCCGTTATAATAGTGTGGTCTGCACGCGTAATGTATTTGTGATTTATCGGCTCGCCCCGCTGTTCAATGGGCTGAAACCCTTTAAGTGCTCAGAACTCGATCCGACGAATAACATTACGTAATTGTTGAGCTGTGGATGACGTAGTTTGAAAATTACGTTCCAATTAATTTGGTGACAGATCTGTGGATTAAGAGGTCTGCTTTGCTTTGTAGATTGAATACGTCTAGTCCATTTGACATGTACAGACATCTGCAATAAGATGGAAACACTTTGCAAGGTAGTAGCTAGCCTCATTCATTCAGTAGCATATGGTGTGTCTGGCAGCAACGAGGTCATGGTTTCGAATCCGGGGTCCGACGAAGTATAATTCATCATCGTCATCATCTCAGCCTATATTTGTCCACTGCTGAACAAAGTCCCCCCTCACCAAACGCTCTCCAGCGCAACAGGTCCGTTGCCATCTGCATCCAACGACTTCCTGCAATCTTCACAAGATCATCGGTCTATCTGGTAGGCGGCCATCCCACGCTGTGCTTGCCAATACGTAGTCTCTACTCTTGAATCTTTTGCCCCCACGCCCGTCCGATCTTCGCGCTATGAGGTCCGCCCATTGCCACTTCAGCTTGCTAATGCTTAATTGCTTCTACGAATCGGCTCATGCATGATTCGATCACATAAAGAAACGCCGAGGATAGCTCTTTCCATAGATCGCTGAGTAGCTCTAAACTTTTTTATGAGACCTATTGGAAGAGACCACGTCTGTGGTAGAAGTATAATTGAGGTTTTTCTATCAAAAAGTTCTTAGTATCACGCAGAAGTCTACAATTGTAGCATCGTGCTTTATTAATTTTTGACATAGAATTGTTGGCAAATTGTAGGTGTGCACAGTACACCTCCACTTTCTCTCTCACCTTCTATTCCATTTTGGAAAATCTAGGAGTAATAGTATGTTTTACCTGCTACACAAATACCTGCACCTTCACCAATCCATTGATTAAGCATGAAATGTATATCCTGTACTGTTGTCCTTGTCATTCGTATAACTCTGTTTCACCTGCATACGTCATCACTAGTGGTGCACGTGTAATGTATACGTGATTTATCAGCGTGTCCGCTGCTAAATGGATCGAAATCCTTTAAGTGCGGGCTTCGGTACTCGACCCGTGGAATATTAGGGGATTTTGAGTTATTTGGTGGTATAGTTATCTATCAAATTAAATAAATTTGGTTTATTTTTTGGTAAGTAACCAACTTTTTAGTATCCGCAAATTGCTTTTTAGTTAACAATACAACTTGATTAGCGTGAACTAGTATAGGAAGTAAAAACGCTATAAAAGAAAATGTTGTAGAACAAAATTTGTTTAGATTGATGCATAAATGAAACAAGTTTCGGCATAATACCCCAATCCCGGTCAGCCAGTTTAATTCGAATCTAAAATCTTGTGATTGCGCGAGTGAGATTCTCCTAGCTCACCGAAAGAATCTGTATGTCACGATTTCCGATTACAAATTATTTATATTGAATTTTAGGAGTAATTTATCTGACTTTGAATTTTTAAAGAAAATAAATAGTACTTCTATTGATTTGCTGATTTAACGTAAACGATAATTTTAAATGGTATCTGATTTGACTTAAGTCTACAAGTATAAATTGATAAGGCCGGCCATTTTTAAGTTTATATTCGAGATTTAAGGTATTTTTATAACGATATATTATATGTTTTTTTATTTGTTTATTCTCATGTATATTTTTTATTAGAGTAGCAGTTTCCCGCGGCTTTGCACCCGGGTTTGCCATATCAGGTGTTCCTTATAGATAAATATCTTACTCCTGGTAAAAGAATTATTAAAATCGATTAAGTAGTTTCAGAGTTTATCGATTACAAACAAACAAAGCATCCTTTTATAATATTAGTATAGATAGGGTCTTAGGTACATTATTTCAAGTTTTGTAAATAAAAAAACACCAACTAAGCTACTTATGATAATATATCGATAGAAATGCAATCAATAATCAAATTTTGGGTCCTAACACGAGTCAACTTACACTGATCAAATACATAATGTATAAACTGCTTTCCTATCTATGCGGTACAGTCGCACACACAAGCATAATCTCAAACGGCAATAGAGATGGGAACTCGACAATTTCTTGAGTCAACTTGGCAAACTTAGGGCAGCGTGACAAACTGTGCTAGCGTATTGAGTTAACTCATACCATCAAAGCACAATTTTAGTACGAAACTACGTAAGTGGAGCAAGTGTTAGTCACTCGCTTTGAATTGTAGATCAAAGTAAGAACGCAGCTGGGTTTTTTAAATTCAAAAAGCATACTAGTTCACCATTACGGTTATTTTACAATTTTATATATCAATCTTATACTATGTCGTGTATGTGTACTGCTGGCTTATAATTGTTTATATCATCACTCATTGTAGGCAAAATCAAGGTTACGGGCAAGAAAATAAACTCTCAGCGTTTAGCTCGATGATTAATGCAGGCAAGATGAAAAATAAACTTTAACTAGTACACACAACTCTATCACGATACATAAAACAGTTCCCAGGCTGGAGAGCTTAACTACTACAGCTCGTTTTATCAGTCACCCCCACCCATCTAGGCTCTGTATACGTCACTTTGACGTTTGTGTGTAATTTAAAAACTGTACTTATGACCCGAAAAAAATAATAAATATTGCTTATATTCTCCAAGTGAGGGTGGCAGTGGTGTATTCTGTATACCCACATAAAGCGGACGATTTAGCGCAGTGGTTAAGAGCTTAAGTCGCTCTGCCCACTGCGTCTAATAGTCGCGGGTTCGAGTCCCGCACGGGACAAATCTTTGTGTGATCCACAATTATTTGTTCCGGTCTGGGTATTTGTGTATGTGAATTTTCATGTTTTTAAACGCACCCACGATACAGGAATAAATTCTAGTGTGGGGCTACGTTTAAAAAAAAAAAAAGCTGACGATGCTAGTTATCAAGTAATAGGGGGCGAGCCTATTGCCATTACATCGAAAATGCAGGATTTGTACTGCTACTAATATTTTTCGTTAAAAATCTATACTTCGTCAGATTGGAGCCTAAGGCCTGGTGATCGCCAGACGCACAATCCGTCAGTGGATCAATGAGGCAGTGTTGTTTAAATAAATTTGTTTTTAAAAACGTTGCCGCAATTACGCATCGTAGCGCTATCCGCCCACTTCTAGCGAGCCATGTCGGGCTGCAATATCGAACAGTTTATCTTTTTTCAGCTATCTTTCAAAGCTAGTAAGGTTTTTCAATAGCTCCACCTTTTCACCGTCAATGTTAGTTCCCATGTAATAGGGGGCGAGCATATTGCTATATATCGAGCACAATTCTAGACTCCGAAATGATACTGGGAATTTATCGATAGAAAAACTACATTTTGTTCAAACTAGGATTTGAATTCAGCTTTATTTGCTACTAGATCATCGTGGCAGTCAAGTCTTGTGCCTAAAAATGTGTGCTGGCAGGAGATTTCACATAACTCAGTAAAGCGAGTTAGCGTAATTGCGCATCGTAGCGCTATCCGCCCACCTCTAGAGAGCAATGTCGGACTGCAATCTCGTACAGTTTACCATCACAATAGCGTCCTCCTGGGCTGTGTACAGGCGCCGACAAAAGACATATTGTCTATAGGACTCCGCACGGTAGCAATCGGACGTGGTTCGTTCAAGTTGGCATCGATTGTTTTAGATAGTTTAAATTCTGAATCCTGGAGATTTATTTTTACGAATGGTACTGTGAGAAATTGCGTTCCGGAGTCTATTAACAAGATATTTTTGGTGGTTTATGTACTTACTTAAGTTGAAATGTACACAAATATATATTATCTATTAAGTATGGACATGCCAGAAGAAAGAATGACAAAACAGATATACAATGCGAAAGTGGAAGGATGTAGGTGCCGGGGAAGACCTAGACTATCTTACCATGACCAAATAGACCGTGTCTTAGCTGAAGGGCAAGTCAAGAGTCTCCGTAACCGGCGAGTGTGTATGAGACGAACTATGAGAGTGGAGGAAGCCAGAGAGGTATGTAAGGAAAGAACCTGTTGGACCTCTGTACTCTCTACCTACCCCGCGAGGGAGCTGGCGTGATGATATAGATAGATAGATAGAAGTATGAACATTGAACCTCCTCGTACATTCAGCCGCTCTCGCTTGTTGTCCCATTGCTAATAAAAGACCTCCCCTATTATGTTCAAATTATATGTGTTAAGCTATCTCTGGCCAATTTTTTCCAAACATGGGGACGAAAATATTCCGGTACAAAATGATGCATGTTTTTGCCACATTTTTTTTACTTTAGCTGGAAAACGTGAATATCGGACTGAATCTCCTTTCCCCCAATGTGGTCAAGGCGAGGAATGGTCATCAAGTCATACTCGAGAAATGGTGCTGCTGATGGAAAATGGTCCGTCCTCTATCCTTTAACTGATTAAAGCTGTAGTTCTGTTGAACTTTGGCTCGTTCGGCATCACACTGGAGCTATAATATTTAATTCGCACTCATTTTATATTTTATAGTAAGCAGTTTTTTATTATTATTATTGTCAGATTTTTATTTTTGTTTATATACCTTTAGAAAGTCTTTATTGTGTAAATGAGAGGACTGTGTAGACACTGATTGATACCGTGAGTGTAAGTACATTTACTAAATCTTACCAATCTATACTTAAGCCCATCTACTAAACTCGTTATGCATTGTTCTCCCATACCCTATGAACGCAATGTTTACAAAAATAATGGTAAAACTCTAATTTTAAAAGAGTAACCGTGGAGTTTCTTGCCCTTTTTGTTCACAGAAATGACATCCGAACGGGTAGTAGAGTCTTAAGTAATTATTAACTTTTTCTTTCTTAAACTATTCATAATTACTTCTTGGTCTACATGAATAAAAAACTTTTGATTTTGATTTTGAATCGTTATCGCCTCTCAATCTTTCTTATGTTTAGTCAGTGAATGAAAAAGAGAAGCATATAACTGCTAAAACATCCCGCTGGGTGTGGTTTATTCCTGCTTTCAACCAACTTTATTACTTTTCGTAGGCTTACTTTGATAGTAAAAATGATCTGTGATTTTGATCACGTCAGGAAGTTGGCGGGCCCCTTTTTTATGTTGACTGTAAAATAAAATTGATTTCCGATGTGGTTTAATAGTTTTCTACAACCTAAGGACGGAACTTTCAGAAAAAAAAACTACGAAAAGAAAAATTTAAAGAAACATAGTCCTGGTAACTTTAAGTTGAACGCGTAACGGATTAGTACCCTCACAAGTTTAGTATAAAACAAATAATAATATCAGCCTATACTGTCCCACAGCTGGGCAAAGGCCTCCTCTCACAAATCGAGGTGAGAGAGGTTATGTCATACTGCACCACGCGGATCTAGTTCGGCTTGGTGGAAGCAGGATTGTGGCCACCTGCAGTTGGAACTTATATCTTAAATTCTCCTGTTTTTCTAACTATATCATCACACCAGATGACTTTTTAATTTTTAAAAAAACGTAGCCCCACACTAGGATTTATTCTTCTGTCGTGGGTACGTTAATCTATCTATCTATCTATAACCTCACGCCAGATCCCTTGCGGGGTAGGCAGAGAGTACAGAGTTCCAACAGGTTCTTTCCTTACATACCTCTCTGGCTTCCTCGGCTCTCATAGTTCGTCTCATACACGCTCGCCGGTTACGGAGACTCTTGACTTTTCCATCAGATAAGACTCGGTTTATTTGGTCGTGGTACGTTAATAAACATGAAAATTCACATACACAAATACCCACGCGGAAACGAATAGTTGGGGGTCACTAAAAGATTTGTCCCGTGCTGGAATCGAACCCGCGACTATTCGACCCAGTGGGCGGAGCCACTGCGCCAAATCGTCCGTCTTTATAGATATAGCAAAATGGTGTAACGCCTATATTCCTCAACCGGGAATGGCATAGGTGTACTGTATTTGTCAACATTACGCCGATGATAATAAGCCCCGATGTAACTAAAACAAACCTTTTGCCATAATACTGGCCTTAAATGCAGTCCCCAGACTACTATTGAGATTTTTTAGGCAGAAGGACCACATTTTGTTACCCTAGGATTCGAACTCAGGACCTCGTGTCACATCGACCACTAGAGGAGTCAATAGATATCTATAAAATACTATTTTCGATATGTAATCACAAATTTTAAAACGAGAAACATTACGACCTGGGCCCCCTTTTTTTTTGGCGGGAAGTCAAAGAGTGATGTTGTCAATTTGTTTTAATTTCCTAAACTTGTGTTATTTCGACTAATAATGTGTAATGTTGGTGGAATATTAACCATTATGTGTTCTCATATGTGCATGAGTGAAGGTAATTGTAACAAAGTGATAAAACGTGCCTTTTCGACTTCCCTCAAAACGGCCGTTGCAATTGGTATGTAAAGTAACCGCCGCTCTACTATCCAGGGTGGGGTACTTCATTAATTTCATTATTATCGTCGTCATCAAATTCATCGGGGAGTCGAATTAATTTAAACAAACACGATTATATGTCTCACTGGACACTGGCAAAATACACTTAAAATAGTGTGAAGCCATAACTTAAAGAAGAAGAAGAAGAAGACCTGGGCCCTTATTCGTTGAGCAATTAAACACAACGCGACGCGTTATGAGAACTTCTTGAACCGTTCATTTAACCGTACCCGTGGCATACTCAATCTCATTTCACGTAGTTATCATAAGGCGTCGCGTTTGGTCACAGCGCCTAAGAGCCCTGCGGAATATTCTCCACACCAAATACTGTTTCGCATTACGCGCGGGCAGTGTGAATGTGTAAATTTAACTGCGAAGAGAGATAGTTCAATAAATCGGTGATATTAGCAATTTACATGCAGCGACATTCCGTGTGATGTACGGTCTTTATTTACGCTGCGAAAATTGTGCTGCGGAGTTGTATAGTTCGCAAATTTCTCTTAAAACATTTTTCATTTTTTGTTCTGAACCTATGTCGCCGGTTTGCTACGTTACCGATCATGTCAAAAATAGTCTACTGTGCTCCATGATACAAATAGATGATATGGAAAAGCCACAAAGCTGAAATGGGATTGAGCTGGCTACATCTGCCGAAAGCCGAACACATCTTGGGCAAAAATAATCACCAACTCGCAACTGCCCTCTCATTGTTATTCAACATCGCCACGGCCCCAAAGGAGATAAAGGGACGAATTGGACATCTTTGTAAATAATTGGCACTTACTAGCCCCAAAAAGAGTAGACGAAAACGATGGAGGAAGGCCTTTACCCAGTAGTGGGTCACTAACGACTATATAATAAATAAAATTGTAGCATTCCTGGGTCCCCACATTATCTTCCACCTGGATCTATAATTACAAGCTTTTATTTAACTTGCAATGTATGTTTGTTCAGGTGGAATCTTGCAACTCAATTTTGAAGCAGATATCTTCAACCGATTGAGCTGAAATTTTGTATACACGTTTAGTTTGGATGACAATGTATGTTTAGCTGTGTGACGTCATTCTAAATCCAACATGATGGACCACCCAAGATGGCGGACTAGTTATTTTTTTAATGCACTCCTACAATATGGGTGTCAAATGAATAACTTGAAAAATAAAGTGAGGTCACTCTAAATCCAATATGGCGGACTTCTAAAGATGGCGGACTAAGTTTTTTATGCTTTCCTTCAATATGGGTATGAAAAGAAAGGACTTACTGAGAATGATGCGTTGAATGAGATGAACAGACTGAGAAACCTGACCAGCGATAACTAAAAAGTAAAAAATTAATTAAAAGAAAAAATGCTTTTATGTCATGTAAATTGTGTAATGACGTAATAAGTTGATAGTAATAGTGTTAAACAAAAAAAAATATTTTATTCCATTTAGCGCATTTAATAAAAGCTTGTTTTTAAAAAAGATTTCTTCCTTTTTTTTTGAGCCCTGTAAGTCATAAAAGGATATGAGTTAGTTTAAGATGGATTGGTCTAGTGGTTAGGAGCTTAAGCCGCCCCACCCACTGGGTCGAGTAGTCGCGGATTCGATTCCCGCACTAGAAAAGTGTTTGTGTGGCCCACAAATCTGGGTGCTTGTGTATTTGAATGATGATTGTAAACGCACGTACGACACAATTAGAATCCCTAATATGGGACTACGTTTATTTTAAAATAAAATGAAATGAAAATGAAGAAAATAGAATTTAAAAGAAAAATAATATTTTTTTTTTTTTTTTATAAAAAACGTTGCCCCACACTAGGATTAATTCCTGTGTCGTGGGTGCGTTTACAAACATGAAAATTCACGTACACAAATACCCAGACCGGAACAAATAATTGTGGATCACACAAAGATTTGTCCCGTGCGGGAATCGAACCCGCGACTATTAGACACAGTGGGCGGGGCGGGCTAAGCCCTTAACCACTGCGCTAAACCGTCCGTCAAATTCCTAGTCACTCGTACAATAATAAAATCCACTTTTAATACCAATATAAGAAGAAACTGTTTACTAAAAAGAATTTTATTGAGAATTCAATCAAAGACATTTGTTGCTTACTGTACAAAGATGAAATATTCGTTAATATGAAATTATATACCTTTTGTCCGCGGATTTACTTCATTATATTAATTTTAAAAACGGCAATATTTTTGGATAAAAGTACGTTAACTATAATCGTTTCTAGGAAAGTACAGTCGCTCTTCGATTTTACAAGCTAATGACAGTGTGTTAAAGCTTAGGAGTAATCTAGTCTCAAACTGCATTCTAAGCTAATAATGAAATTCTAATTAAAACTTAGGAATATTTAATAATTTGTATGATATTAGTCCGTGACAAGTATATGTGTAAGTCATAACATAAATTTAGCATAATAATATCGGTAGAGTCAGCATTTATGAATATTGTTTTCTTGGGAGATATATTTAAAACATCACTCAAAACAGCGTGAAGAAGCTTGTTCAAAATAATTTAAATCCGAAAATATAAAAATAACAAGAAGTTCCATGCACAAACAGAACCATCGAAGAATGAAATTTTCCACAGATATTCTCGAATCAATTGAAATACTTTTTTATGTACCAAAATATTTCAATGAAAAAATAAAATATTGACTCTACGATGTGCGAAGAGTTGCTTTGGAAGAATAAACATAAATTTCATGCTGAGAGACTCAATTTGTATTCTGTTAAAGGCACGTGAACTCTTCACGTCACAAATTCGATAGTAGAGTCACTGCGAGGTTGTGTCAAACGTGCGAAAGACATTCAGGGTGATAGAAAGAGTTCATGTGTTTTTTACCGTACCGAACACAAGTAAGGTATTGTTTTTTGAGTGTATGTAGGTACATATGTATGTACATATTATAAAATATCGTTGTAAAACATGTATGTCTATATATTTGCTTGGCATGTTTTGTAAATAAACGGCCAGATGGTTTTTAGTATGGGTTTTTAATATATGAGGTGTCAATAGGTTTGCTTTTATTGAAGTAACATAGGAGTTTGCAAATTAAAAAAGCGAAGGGATATAAAAATGTTTTGGTTATTATAACAAAATGGATATCAAATAGAAGTTGATAAATAGCCATTTCTTAATATTTATATATTTTTAAGATACTATTTTGACCAAAATTACAATGAATATAGAGGTGTATAGTTTAAGTGGTGTATAGTTTAATTAAATTTTACGTAATCGGGTTTTTGTAGGTTTTGTAATAATTTGGTCTGGTTTCTTAGTTCTTTTTGTCTATTTCTATCTTTCATTATAAACAAGAACAACACTTCGTCATAATTGCGAAATTACATCAAACACAAAAGATGGCACTTTTCTGTTTAAAATTATTGCGGTGAACCACGCCATGTCTAGAATATTTACAATGTTCAAAATAACCCTGACTTCAAAGATTCGGACAACGAATTTATTATGCAGATGGTTTTCAAACATAATTTATGATATCCAAAGCATTATTCCATCGCCCCTGCTTATAAGGTAAACAGTTTAATGCTAGCGGGACTTCTCGTCAAAGGTCGGTAGCTTAACAAAGAGGAAAAAACCCGCTTTCCGACCGCTACAGTCTTTTGCGAGATGAAATTCATTTTAGCGCTTTGATATTACGTATAGCTAGGTTAATGGAGATGTTTCAAGTAAATTCATTTTTAGAAAAGTGCTACACAAACTTCCAGTTTTAAAGGGTGACTAAGGTTTGTTTGTATCAGCCTATACGGTATTACTGCTGGGTATACAGTAAAAGTTCCTTATTCACAGGGTATAGGTCTCATAAATATGCCGTGAATACATAAACCGTGAATATGGAATGGTAATTTATATAGGATGATAGGAGATATGTTCCAATGTTTCAAAGAATATAGGTACTTTTTTCTTGTTTTGCCGCTTCTAAAGGATCTCAGAATTCGGTTTGATATTCAGCTGTGGCCTTAAGAATTTGCCTTTTAAAAATAAGACTTCCTTTCATAGACGGATGAATTTTCATGAAAAAAACACAAAGCTCATTTGCGTGATATGGATGCACGAATCACCAAAGCGTATACGATCAAGCATTTCTATTTTCACTTTTAACGACTAGACTATATTTTTACGCGACGGAACAATTTTTTTTTACTCTTTTACTTCTATCTATCTATCTATATCATCACGCCAGATCGCTTACCGGGTAGGCAGAGAGTACAGAGTTCTAACAGGCTCTTTCTTTACATATCTCTTTGGCTTCCTCTACTCTCATAGTTCGTCTCATACACGCTCGCCGGTTACGGAGACTCCTGACTTGTCCTTCAGATGGTCATGGTAAGATAGTCTTAGGTCTTCCACGGTACCTACATCCTTCCACTTTCGCATTGTATATCAGTTTTGCCATTCTTTCTTCGGATATTTTACTTGACATAATAAATTGAGAACAAAGCCAAAGAGGCACGTGTTATTCCATCAAAACTTCATACAAGGACTGACAAGTTGAAGAAATAAAACACTGACCCGGGAAGGCGCGGCACTTATCAAACAACATAGCGACGTGTAATACGGCGATGGCGGCATTTGAAAACGTACTTCAGGTTGTGGCAATAAGTTGTTTTACTTTGTAATTAGCCCATTCTTTGCAAAAGTCTCGACACATGCCAGTAGGGGCCACTAGCAGCTCACTCAAAGGATGCCGATGCGTTAACAGAGGATAACGAATCATTTTAATATATCGACTAGATCCGCGAATAGTGAAAACGCGAACAAAGGAAGGTCCGTTAATAAGGAGAAGGGATCGTTAATAAGGAGCTTTGGCTGTATTCCTATAAGTTGAGGTGAAAGGGAAAAGGTTGTACGCTACTACGGGAATGCGGATTGGTGGCCGCAGGTTAGTGGGCACCTGCTGTTGGAACTAAAAATGAATGGCTTAATAACTACTATATGAGGAGGTAAGTGGAACTAAAAGCTAAGCGCATCATCAAAGTACGTTGACGCGTAAAAACGGACAAACAACGGTCACCTATTAAAAAACTGACTGATACCACGGTACCACTGCACTACGAATGCTTCGGGATAGGTTTTTTAGCCATTTAACATCGATCGAATAGTTTGTCATTACAACGACGTATTTACAGCTTTTGGACTCTCTAGAGGCCTTAGTAAATACAATAGTTAGGATATTAAATTAACAGGCAACTCCTTTCACGCTTAAAGTTAAAGTCATGAAGCCGAACGAGACAACACACTACAGCGAAAACGTTTCACTATGTCAAAGTATTCATGTTAAGGCCTCAAGTCTAGTATGTTTTAATACGTGCTGATAGCATGCGGGCGTCCAATTCCTGGTAAAGATAGAGATTTCTACATCTATTCAGTAAACTTATACCTTTCAACCTTTAGCCAAAGCCGAAGGCGAAGGTTCAATAACCCTAAGAAATTTGGTTCATGATTGGCTAAATTTTTAAGTTATGTTGACTGTATTAACTTAAAGATATCATTAAAATTACCTTCTTCTTCCTCGTTCCCGCATTGCTAAGGATCGCGACCACGCACAAACAGTCTCTATTGGGTGCGGTCATATGCGGAGTGTACCGCCTAATGCATTCTGCCACCCACCGCCTTCTTTATTGCGTCAGATCATCTTGGTGCCCTTCCCTGAGTACGTCTACCGTCCATTTTGCCTAAAATAATCTGCTTCTCCAGACAATTCTTTGAATACCGCATAATGTGTCCAAAGAAGCTGAGGGCTCTTTGTCGGCAGATCGTGGAGAGCCGTGTGGTGATTTTAAGTTCTTTTAGTATGGACTAAATTACCTACAACTACACAAAAATAATAACATTGGAATGATATTATTAAAAATATATATTTACTTAAAATCATTCGGAAGTCGTAACAGATCGTCCAATTTCGGTGCTTGCTGAAAACCTTCGGCTTCGGCTAAAATTTCGGACAATTTTGACCTAAGCCGAAGGATTAGCCGAAGGTGGTTTCTTAGGCCGAAGGTGCCCCAAGCCGAAGCTTCGGTCGAACACTACTTTTAACATATACATAGATAGTTCATCACAAAAGAATAGCCTTTCCCCAGCCTCTTCAATACAATAGCCAACCTATATTCGCCAATTATTCACATCTCGATAAGACCTAAACTCGGGCTACCCTTAGCCGTGTTCCCAAGAGCCGGACATTTAAACTTGCCGAATTTCTTCCCCCATCTAAAGGCCCAGTAGTTACTGTTCCTTATCTCAAATGGTGTACATTTACAAAGGTTTACCATATAAATTGCCTTCCCGAATGCAGGGGTGGAAAAATTGTGATAGCTCACGTGGGTACAGTAGCTTTGGATAGCTTTGGTACAGTCTAGACAAAGGAACTGGCGTTCGTTGCTCGTTTATAGGGTATTTTTGGAGGCCTTTATGGTTTGCTGTTCGTATTTATAGGTTGGATATTTGCTGTGATGTTAATGAAGTTGGTATATTTATTTTACGAGAGTAGTCATTTATTGAGAGATGTGTGCGCGATAAGAAATTCCGTTGGTAATTTTTGACCCCCTTAGGCCTAGTCGCACGAACCAGAGTTAGCGTTATCTAGACTAACTCGAAGTAATAACGTTACGTTGAAGGCAATGTACGTTATAACGTCGAGTTACTCAATAACTAACGCTAACCATAATTCGCGCCTTAAAATTAAAAAAAAAGATGACTTAGAATTGTCAATTTTGAAAGAAAAAACAATTCTTAACCTGCTTTATATACAAGGTGTAACATAATTAGCGCAAGACCTAAAAGTAGTTCGTTTTAAATTGGCAACTGAATCGATTCCAACTAAATTTAGAGTATTTTACATTCTTTTATGCATCAAAAATTTGCTGTTAATGGTTCAGTCCGCTGTATTAAACAAGATTTAATTATTTAAATTTAAACTTTTATTTTTATATTGATTTGTAAAATAATAATCTTAAGTCTGAGGTCTTGCGTTACACCTTGTATAAGGAATACCTGTGATTTTTTGTGCCTCCGCTAACTAAAATGAAGCAAAAACTGTATCTGTCATATCACGTTATTCTTTTGCGGGGCAGGCAGAGAGTACAGAGTGGCTCTACTTTAAATATGGGATAGTGAATGCATATAATTTGCATATTTTTTTTAAGTTTTTTAAATAAAGAAATTTATGTCACATTTTTTTTCTTTTTCTTTCTCTTAAATATAATATAATATAAGCCCTGTTAAGTGTCTCACCGTTAACTGAACACAGACTGAAAGGGGTTAGGCCTTAGTCCACCAAGCTGGCCTATTTTAAATAAGTGACTTATAATAGTTAAAATTTGTAATTCAAAATATATCTGTGAATATCATTCGTAGACAAATAACTTCAACGTTGAGCTCGTTATATAAAGGACAGTGGACTCCGAAGAATTTTCTCGAGTATTTAATAAGGAAGCATTTTATCAGAATCCGCTTCGCTGATTTCTTTGCATTTAAAAGGCCGGCTCGGATTTCGGATGCTATCAAATACTCGTACTGATGCGCCGAATCTTTAAATTTCCAATTCAAGTTGAGCACTTTGATAAATAATCAAATTCTTTTGCGAGTAACAATTTTGGTTGCTTTTGATTGTAGAGAAAATGAATGTAATATAAAAAACTAGCAGTTACCCGCGGGTTTGAATCCGGTCGACTACAACGCCACCTACCAGGTCTATGTTTTTTGACGGACGATTTAGCGCAGTGGTTAAGAGCTTAAGCCGCTCTGCCCACTGCGTCTAATAGTCGCGGGTTCGAGTCCCGCACAGGACAAATCTTTGTGTGATCCACAATTATTTGTTTCGGTCTGGGTATTTGTGTATGTGAATTTTCATGTTTGTAAACGCACCCACGACACAGGAATAAATCCTAGTGTGGGGCTACGTTTAAAAAAAAATAAAAAAAATTTACTTCTAATATAATTATAACATAATAATTATAATGTAGCTTTCCAATGATGAAAGAAATATCAAAATCAGTTCTGTAGCTCCATAATTTTTCGATTACAAAAAGAGTGTGTACACCACATCTTTGCCACCTCCTCTTGGGCTAGGCGTGACAGCGATTATTTCTTTTAATTATTGATTAAAAGACAAAAAAATTACAGACAATACTTAAACGCGTATGAGACGAACTATAAAAGTACAGAAAGCGACAGAGTTTTGTCATGAAACAATCTGCTGGAACTCTGTATTGTCTGCTTACCGTCCAAGTGGTATGGCGTGATGATATAGATAGCTATATAGAAAAATATGAACTATGATAAAGTCATAGTAATCAATACACGTACGTAATCATTAATAGAAGAAACAAGGTCACCGACATAGCCCTCAGGATTAGCAAGCTGAATGGGCAATGGGCGGGCCACATAGCGCAAAGATCGGGCGGGCGTTGGGGCAGAAAGATTCTTGAGTGGAGACCAAGGTATTGGCAAGCGCAGCGTAGGACGACCGCCTGCCAGATGGACGAGCGATCTTGTAAAAATCGCAGGAAGTCGTTGGATGCAGGTGGCGTCGGACCGGTTACGCTGGAAAGCGATTGGGGAGGCCTATGTTCAGCAGTGGACAAGTATAGGCTGAGATGATGATGATGATGATGAATCAATACATCGTAGACTGTGTACGCAGAGTGTAATATAAACAAAACATAATTTATTTAACTGACCATAAATGAAATGAAAACGTAAAATATTTAAGCACAAGAATGATAGAAAATGATATCCTCAAAGGGCGGCCATCAAACACATTTCCGGGAATTACTTACAAAGTAAAATAACGAGAAATAATAACGAGTTAGTGTTAGCACGGATGTCGTTAAGGGATGCTTTAGTTTTTAATTAATTCTGAGTAATTGCAGGTGGCATCGGACCGGTTGCGCTGGAGAGCGATTGGGGGGGCTTGTGTTCAGCAATGGACAGGTATATGCTGAGATGATGTTGAATTAAATCCATACTGTCGGTCGAAGTGACTTAACTGTCCATTCCGATCTCGAACCTATTCGCGTCTTTATTAAAGAAGCGACAACCCAATATTTTGTGAACGCGTCCAATCATAGGAATCCCCTAATCGTAGCCTCCGCCGACTACGATACTAACCCTCCTCCTATCAGCCGCTACTACGGTCCGCGGCATGTTCTCACCAATCCTCCTGATGCCCTTATTGCCGTTCCTCCTTGAGGTGCCCTTGAGTAAATTGCCCGCTTGCCTTTCTGGCTAGAGCGTAGTGGTTGCACGCTCGCCCTCTAGGTTATTTGTACTAACAGATCACGAACAACGGATGACGGCAAAGAAATCGTCGCGTTTGGATATACTTACGCATTTAACCCCACTCGTAGTTAGCAACTGTAGAAAATAGTTTTAAATTATTAATGACCTCAGATCTTTTTGTTGTGGTATTTTCAAACTGAAGCCTTTAACGCGCCCTCGCGTTGGCTAGGGTTGAATCATTGGAAATAAGACTTACACGGCTATACGGATTGGCCCGCCCTAGTGGGCGGGATGCAACACACGCAGTGCTTCAGCAGAAAATAAATGTAAATCTGCAAGTATTTATAGGTCACTCATTTTGTTTCTATTTACCGTTAACCTATTCATTATGATAAAATATATTTATGATCATGTATTTTTAGTTAAAATATACACATCACTTCTATAATAAAAAATCATAAGTCTCTTTAAGTGTTTAAAAATAGTTTTATTTCTTTATGGCTTTGTAAGTACCCATGTTTTACTCACGAATACTTATTAGCTTATGTGCACTTTAATTGCAAATCGTGGATAAATATTATGAACTATGTTTATGTTATACTTGTAATTTAATTTATAACGTTTAAAGATATTGTTATCCCTAATAAATAAAAACAATATAAGGAATAATCGGTGTTAAAATTGTGATATCAAGGATATAATAAACAATGTGATTTTATTATTACAGCCTAGCACAAAAATGTAATTATAAATTTATGTACTGATTTGCTTAAAAGAAGGCTTCAGACACAAAGTATTATAATACTAGACTAACCTTTGTAAAAGAACACCATCACGTATATATTGTCCAACAAGGGTTGGTAGAGGTGTACTTACTACACTTTTCGCCGACGATGTTAGGTCCTAGGTAAAACGGGGTGAGCCTATTGCCATATACCGGGCACAATTTCGGACTCCAGACTCTTACTGGGAAGTTTTCGTTTGAAAAACTACATTTATCCGACCTAGGATTTGAATCCAGGACCTCGTGATCACAATGCGATGCGCTTTACCACTGGACCAACGAGAAATCCGAATGCGCTGGAGAGTGACTACGGAGGCTTATATTTACCAGTGGATAGTATAGGCTGAGATGATGATGACATGATGATGATCCCAGTTTTTATGGGTTTGTGTTTAGTATTACAGACTAGTGAAGCTAGTTTTATCAATTTTGTAAGAATACAAAAAAGCAGCCTGAATTATAAATACGAAAGAAAGAAAGACCAAACAAATATACAATGCGAAAGTGGAAGGATGCAGATATCGGGGAAGACCTAGACTATCTTACGATGACCAAATAGACCGTGACTTATATGAAGGGAAGTCAAGAGTCTCCGTAACCGGCGAGCGTGTATGAGAGGGGTGGAGGAAGCCAGAGAGTTATGTAAGGAAAGAACCTGTTGGAACTCTGTGTTATCTGCCTACCCCACAAGGGATCTGGCGTGATGATATAGATAAATAGATAGAATTATAAATACGCAAATTTGTCATTCATCAAATAAAAATTAATACAAAACTAATTAAGATTGTATTGTAATTCTACAGCATACATTATTTATAATAAAACATATTTTAAAGTAACTTAATAGTAATCCTTTACATTATTAAGTGTGTCCCTTGGAAATGGTTGCACACGAATATGCCTGAGTTAATAGAGTTACGGGTCCCATTGGGTTCTGTCTGGCTTAGATAAATAATATGCTGAATAATTCTAATTTGTAACGTTATTCTAATAGACATTTTATCCCTAAAGGGATAGGATTATTACATATAATAATAAATCATTCCAAGCTTAAACAATTTATTTAAGCCCTTACAATTGTCAATTTACATTTTTTTTTTAATTTTATTTAACTACTAGTCTACCACCGGATCAGAACGCGGTCTCCACTGAGAAGATCCGGCGAAGAAACACAGCGGGCTTGTCTTTTTTGTTTACTTTTTTTATCTTTTTTCGTCATTTTGCAATCATGTTGTGTGGATACAATGTTTAGATTACAATTAAATAGTTTACCTTCTAGCTCCAGTGTGATGTCTTACGATCGAGATATGAATCTAATGATGTTATCTGTAAAGAGTGTCTAAAGGATTCCAGATGGACCAGTCCTCACAAGCAGCGCCCGTTCACGAGTATGAATGCTAGAACTGTCATCACTCCCCACGACCATATTGAAGTTAAGGGAGTCCATACTTTGTCATTGCTAGGAAAAGGTTACTATCTCCTAGCTCACAAATCGGGATGAAAGAATTAAGACTGACAGCATTTTTACCCCATTTTATTATTAATTTTATTAAAAATAGCCTTTTTAAAAATAAGCTGTTATAGCAAAAACACGACGAAGATATCTTGTTAAGTTGAGGAGTTCCTATGGCTTCTTTTCGTCTCCATCATCAGACCTTGAAAATCACACCGGTTCAAAGTACTCCACTAGAAAAATCCAACGAGCCAAAACACGGCAGGGTTATATTGAGCAATTGGGTGGTTTTATTGACCATCTTTCGGCTTCATCGTCAGACCCTGAACACTACCTGAACAATACCAATCTAACAAGCCTAAGCCCGAGGGGGTTACATTGTACAGTTCACGTGTTCCTATGAACACCTTCCGATCATCAGACCAGCTTCATAGTACCATATTATTGCATTGTCACTGAACTTACAAACGTATGCCAAATTTCATCTAATCGGATTTCCGCAAGTGCTTGAAAAATAGATCACAAGATTAGAACCGGAAAGACAGAGAGACGTACGAACATTTCAAGTTAAATAAAAGCTTGTAAAAATATAGTTTAACCGCCGCGTTTGAATATACTTACGAATCAATACTTAATCGTACCAGGATCTTTTTATTATGGTACCTAGTTTTAGCAAACCGTAGCATTTCAACGCGTCCTCACGTTGGCTATCGTTGCATCGAACTAATTCGAAATTAGTAACCCCAGTCTACCCTGAAGGGATCTGGGTCGATGATATAGATGGATAGAACAAGATATTTAATTCTTTACCCAAAACACACACACGCATACACAGTATATCTCTGCCACTCCCTCTTGGTCCCCCCTGGCCACCCGGCAGTGGTATACTGTGTACACCCACTTTTCGTCGACGGTTTTAGGTCCCACTTAATATGGGGCAAGCCTTATTGCCATATACCGAGCACAATTCCAGACTCCGGAATTTTTCATTAGAAAAACTACATTTGTCTGATCCAGGATTTGAACCCGGGACATCGTGAGCGCAACTCAAATCATTGGCCACTAGAACAACAAGGCAGTCATTGTTTATTGTACATATAACAATTATCACCATCAACCGAAGAAATTTGACTGCAGGACAAAATAATCTTTTGAAGATTATCACGACGACCGGTGTTCCGTTGTACGCACCCAGCTATTCCCCGTGACCTCCACCAGGCCCTGCCCACTCCAAAAAAAAAATCAAGTAGGAAATGAAATATGTACAGAGGCGAGATTAAATCAAAAAAGGTCATCTAACAGCAACTTGTGTGCACCTCGAAATAAGTGAAAAAAAAGGTTTAGGTAATACAATTATTAATCAATGAGACAGAGAGAGATGAAACATACATATTATAATAAACATAGTTTAGTAGATTTAGGATTAGTGGTATAGCAATAGCTCGACAGGTGTGGAAGTGCAAAAGGTATGCTTCTGTTTAGGAGTTGGACAGTAAAATAGCCTAGAAATGAAAGTTGAAATAGATTCATTTGGCGATTTGGAACAATGTTTTTTTTTTATAAAACGCAGCCGCGCACTATGATTTATTCGTGCATCGTGGATGCGTTTACAAACATGTAAATTCACATACACAAATACCCAGACTGGAACAAATAATTGTGGATCGCACACAGATTTGCCCCGTGCGGGAATCAAACCCGCGTCTATTAGACCCAGTGGGCGGATCGGGTTAAGCTCTAAATCACTGCGCTAAATCGTCCGTCAAGTCAATTTAACACCTAATACAGGGTAATAGGATAACTTCTTGAAATTATCGTTATCGTGCTTCAGTGGTATACAGAATATTAATACACGATCATTTCACAAAGTTATCGTAACGTGACGCGTTTGGTTATAGCGAATAAGCAGTTGTGCATTATCTACGTTTCACGTTGTATAGGTATATTATAATGGAGAATTTTACGATGTTATCCAGTCCGTGAAATATGGCAGGAACAGGCGGCGTATGTCACTGCTTTGTATTCAAGCACGTCCTACAATAAAGAGCTCAGGGAACTGAAAGAAGCTAAGGGCACTTATACATGGTATCAGTAAACGTGCGAGTTACTCCTACAAATTACCGGCTGTGTGGTGTGCGGAGTGAAGCTGACCGACCGTATTCGAAACAGCGTAGTAAGAAAGATAGTATCGGGGTAAAAATGAAAAAGGTTATGCTCCGTTGGTTCGGGCATATAAAAAGAATGTCAGAAGAAAGAATGATAAAACATATACAATGCGAAGGATATAGGTACCGGGGAAGACCTAGACTATCTTATCATGTACCATGACCAAATAGACCGAGTCTTATCTGAAGATCAGGTCAAGAGTCTCCATAACCGGCGAGCGTGTATGAGACGCACTATGAGAGTGGAGGAAGCCAGAGAGGTATGTAAGAAAAGAATCTGTGGGAACTCTGTACTCTCTGCCTACCCCGCAAGGGATCTGCGTGATGATATAGATAGAGAGATAGATATATCAGCCGTATCCATTGCTGAGTGTAGGCCTCGTCTTGTGCTAGTCTCTTCCACAATTTGCTGGTATCCGTCACAATGCCATCACTTCATTTGGCTGACGGGTCTTCCTTGGCAACATTTAATTTTCTTTTAATAATTGAAGTGCATGCTATAGACCCACAATGAGGGGGTGATGGCTGTTCCAGTAGGCATACTCGCGAACGGGTGCTGCTTGTAGAGCTGAAACTGATCCGGCCGGAATCCTTTAAACACTTACTCTTTAGAAATAACATGATTAGTCTGACCGACCGACGGAGTGAAGCTGACCGACCGCATTAGCAACAGCGTAGTAAGACAGCGAGTAGGTATGAAAGATAGTATCGGTGTAAAGATGAGAAAGGGAATGCTCCGTTGGTTCGGGCATATAGAAAGAATGCCAGAGGAAAGAATGACAAAACAGATATACAATGTGAAAGTGGATTGAATTGTTACGGGCTCGTTTTTTTCCCGGGACAAATCTTTGTATGACCCACAAATATTTGTTTCGGTCGGGGTGTTTGTGAATTTCATGTTTCTAAACGCACTTAAATAGGAATAATGCTAAGTGTAGGGCCACTGTTGTAAGCATAAAAAATCTTTTTTACAAAATTAAAGCAGACTTCAAAAAGCATAAAATAATATTTATGTATGGCTTTTTGAAGTCGGTTTAAAAAGATTTTTATTTTACAATTTAAAGTGACAAGTGAATTATTTACTAATATTTATATCCCTATATTATATTATTTTGCTGAGCTATACAGCAAGGTACTTACAGGATTGATATAATAACGCAATCCATACATTCGCACTGTTCGCCGTTAAGGAGTCCCCTGATGTATCTTCAAAGTCCAGCGTGCAATACCGACTTCATTAAAATTGGACCACCTCGAAACTATACTAAAGCCAATGCAAAGAGAATCATCAAAATCCGTTCATAAATAAAGACGTTATAAAAAAACCCAGACGAATTGTCGATCTCCTACTTTTCTTCTGATTAGTTCTATGGCAGGGTACCTATTGGCTTGACGTAATATATATCATTATATCTCAATCTACGCATTCGTATTGTTTGCCGTTAAGGAGTTCCCTAGTGTATCTTCCAAGTCCAAGGTCCAATACCGATTAAAATTAAAATGGGACCACCTTGGAGCTATACTGAACCCAATGCAAAAATAATCATCAAAATCGATACATAATTGACGGAATGATCGCGTAACATACATACAAAAAAAAACATACAGTCGAATTGAGAACCTCCTCCTTTTTAGAAGTCGGTTAAAAAGAGTCCCTACTAGTGTAAACTTATTTACAATTTTTAAACATCCATATCCTGCAAAAATAATTCAAACAGCGCTCATACAAAGCCAATAGCTACAACAACACTCGCATTTTATTTATTTCCCAGAAAAAGAGTATAAAGGAATTCTCATAGTGAACGCGCGACAAACGACCCGGGGACTGACGGGCTGCGTCACTAAATATGAACTTTATTTTCTGTTGGGCTACCCTCACGTGACGTCACCGGTCTTGTCTATTCCCGACGGTTAATTGCTTTAGATCGTTGTTGTGATGTGAAAAGTATTATTTTTCTAATATTTTTCTTGCTTTTTGCCGGTGTATTACAAACTAGTAGAGAGGACTAATAATGAATATAGTATTTTTCAGATAAGCTGGGTAGTTACAGCTCTAATTGCCAAACAAAATTATGTTTTATTCAATGGCAATAAGAGGCATGACCCGTTCCTATACTTATGGTTTTATGCCCTTACACCATTGAATTAAATATTAATTTCGTTTGGCAATTAGAACTGACACTACCTATCCTATATGAAAAATACTACAGCAGATCCAACTCGAGGTTCAGCGAACTTTTTTGTATGTGTGTGTGTGTGTGAGAGTGATGTACGCTGTTGGTCGCTGGGCATTTACAGCTTCACTGGAACATGCAACCACTACGCTCGAGCCAGAAGGACGAGGGAGCAACTATCTCAAGGGCGCCTCAAGGCGGAACAGCCTCAGTTTGGGCAGTCGCTATGGGGGACGGAATATACGTGCCGTGGTGCTCTGCACTGGCCGGCAGGTAAGGGTTTTTCGACCTCGCCGGTGAGACAGTGTCTGATCCTGTATGTGGTATTTGTATTCGAAAGAAGGGGTTGAGCAAAGTGTTATTGAGGTCAGAGATGGATTAAATGACTAGAACGCTCTAGACAAGCATCTCATCGGTGCCTCTCTAGCGGTCATATATTATATGTAAATGTGTTAACTAGTAGTAGTAAACATTGATGACTGTAGTTGGTATTACTACATGTCTGGTAGGGGTCGGAGTCTAACCGAGTTGGAGTTGGCATTTCTTTACTTCAACTAGTAATAGATAGTCTTAACTACAGCTGCTGTTGTAGCAACCACAATTTGATTCCGTGTTCCGCACTAGCCTTAATCTTTGACAGAGGTCAGAGAAGTATATATATTTTTTTTTTACAACCTATTTCTGTATTTTGGGTGCGTTTACAAACATGAAAATTCACAAACACAAATACCCAGATCGGAACAAATAACTGTGGGTCACACAAAGATTTGTCCCGTGCGGGAATCGAACCCGCGACTGTGTCTAATGACACAGTGGGCGGAGCGACTTAAGCTCTTAACTACTGCGCTAAATCGCATTCATATTGGTATTATATAGCAATCATATTGGTATTTGTTTTTTTGCAATTACGTGATACAACCCCTAGACGTGAGAAACACTCTAGGGTTTTGTCATGTCCGATGCTCGCGATTGACGCGACCAACGCGCAGCATTGCAGTAGTATCTTACCAACTTCTTTTTTAAGATCAGGCGATGTAGGAATAATCAAGAAAGCGCAGCACGCTTCGAAAGCTCTACATCACTATAGAATTAAATAATTTTTTGTATTGTGTAAGTAGACGCATACCTACATACTTAGACAATTAATATGATGATAATTATTTTTTCTTTGTTTAAAATCTTCCTTACGCGCGCCCTTTTGTAACCTCTCGCCCCTAGGCACGTGGCTAGTTTGCCTTAGGGATAATCCGCCTCTGATTGAGGTTTTTTTATCGAAAAATTCTCAGGAGTAGTGCGTGCTATGGAAACGTGTCTGGTATGATAGCGATCACATCTCCATTTATTACGCACATTGGGGATCTAACGTCATTTGTGAAATGTGTGTGTATATTGTACACCGGTGCCTAGGTAGTAGGTACCTATTGGAACTTTGCAATGGTAAAGATGGATAGATACGTAGACTAGTGGATCTAAACTGCATATAAAATTGTTAATTCGCTTAGAAGATGTAAAAAGAAAATTACAGAATTTTACTCCGGCGTTTTTCAAATCATACCTATAAACTCGCAAATAAAATGAAAACTGTCCTTTCCCGTGGTAACTGTTGAAAGTATTAAAAATGTAGAAAAACGCACTAGTGAAGTGAAAGTGACCGTTTTCTGCGGTAACCGCAGTAGAATTGCGGCGTTGTGCCATCATGGCGACGGTAAATTACCATACAAATCATAGGGAACGCTGATGTAAATGGGAAGCCGAAAAATATGTTGATTAATCTAGGAAAGTCATAAGATATCTAATAGATACTAAATCCTTCGCCCTCCAAATCGTATTAAAAGACTCAGAAGTGAAAGCCTTTTCAATGGTAACAGTCAAAATTATAGAAAAATGTACAAAATACGCACTAGTGAAGTGAAAAAGGCCAGTTCTTGCGTTAACCGCAGTAGAATTGTGGCGGTGCGCCGTCACCGCGACGGTAAATTACCATACGAATGACAGAGTATGCTGATTTAAATTGGAAACCAAAAAAAATATCTAATTAATTGGACAAGTGCCAAAACAATCTAACAGATAATAAATCATTCGCCCTTTAAATAGTACCAATAAACTCATAAGTGAAAGCCGTTTCCAATGGTAAAAGTCGAAACTATAAAATAATGTAAAAAAAACGCACTAGTGAAGTGAAAGTGGCCGGTTCCTGCGGTAACCGCAGTGGAATTGCGGCGGTGCGCCGTCACCGCGACGGTAAATTACCGTAGAAATCACAGGGAACGTTGATTTAATTGGGAAACCAATCGAGCGTGCATCAATAGCGACATGAATGCAGATTTTTTTTATTTTATCGTCAAGTGTGGTAAGGATGTGTAGAACTGCGGTAATTTTGCGAAAGGTCCGATTAGTATTAACATGAAAAAAAATCATCACGACTATATTTCCCAAGCAGGATGACGCCAACGATGTTAGGTCCCATGTAATAGGGGCGAGTAATTCCAGACTCCAGATCGTTATTGAGATTTTCTTACTATAGAAAAATTACACTTGATTCGACCTCCGATTTTAACCCAAGCACTTGTTATTGCCAACCATTTTTATTTCCACTAGACAAACAAAGCAGGATTTATATACGGCTTTTGTATAGCAGAGAATTCCTTTTTATATAAAATTACCTACCAGTAAGAATGCCTAGTTGTTTCTGGTGTGACCACAACTCAACGCGATGGTAGATTAACATAAAAGCCATGGAACAAACGCTGATTTAAACGTTTCGCACACGTGTTGTGGGTTGGGACCTACATTTTTCCTTTTATCATTCTTTTTTCAGCCTGGCCATGTTCTATTTTGTTATTTAGATTTTTGTTTTATTTATCTAGAATCTGGTGAGTGTGAACTAGGCCATATTTTCTCTCACCTCTATTTGTGAAAGGCTTTTGTTTAATAGTGGGACAGTGTTCTGTCTGTGTGAGAATTTGAAATTGTGTAATAGTGAGTTACTTATTCATATACCTATCTTATTTGCCATTATGCGTAAAAAGACGTAGTTATATTCCACTCTTAAAAAACTACCCATATGAACCACGAGGGGCTCAAATTTAGTACGCAATATTTGACTTCAGACCCACATCCTTCGGTTAAAAGTTAAACATTTACATGCCAGTACCTCGGATAAACACGCGTACTGAACAAAAATACATACCTATTATTCCCATATTTATGTTGTATGTATCTGAAGAGTTTACCTAATATTTTCGTCGCGTATCCAAATATATTGAAGTATAAAGGAAAACAATTTGCGTTTGTACTTGTACAGCTCGGTCTGAGACTAAAAGAAAGGAACATTCTGAACTATAATGTGACGAAGCGGAGATGAATACAAATTGGGTACAACACAGCATCCGTTGTTAATTTTCATAATGGTCCAATATTATATTCAATGCTTGAAATTCCAGACCGCTCTACGATGTCAGTTAGCACGTATGAAATTAAACAAAGAACTCGTCAGTGGCTCAAATCAAAGACGAATTAGAGTGCCCGATGGGATTACAACTAACTACCTAACTGAACTAAACTAACTAATAAAAATACTAATTTTTTGAGCAGTGATAGCCTAGTGGTTAGACCGTTGGACTGCAAAGTCAGAGGTCTCGGGTTCAAACCCAGGCATGCACCTCTGTCTTTTCGATAGCATGTGCGTATTAAAAATTAACTATCACTTGCTTTAACGTCGAAGGAAACATCGTTTCTCGAAGGCCTGTGTAGTTCGCTACTCCGCACTGGGCCAGCGTGGTGGACTATGGCCTAAACCCTCTCAGTTTGAGAGGATGTGTGTGTGTGTGTGTGTGTGTTTGAGTGATATACGCTGTTGGCCGTGAGGCCTTTACAGCTTCACCGGACTTAAGGGCGAGCGTGCAACCACTACGCTCGAGCCAGAAGGGAAAGGGGCGACATACTCGAGGGCGCTACGGGGGGAGGGGGTGTAATTAGTGCACCAGTCGGCGGGCTAGGGGATCTACGACTTTGTCGTCGTCGTCCGTATCCGGAGCGAAAAGAAGCGATGTTAAAGCATCGGGGGGATCGGTGAGAACATGTCGCGGCCGGCGGTAGCAGCAGGGGTCGGGTTCGTAGTCGGCGGCGGCTACGATTAGCGGATTCGCATGGGAAGATGAGTTCGTGAAGTGTCGAGTTGTCGCCTTTTTAATATAGGCGCGAATAGATTCGAAACCGAGATCGGAGTGGAGTTTGAGAGGAGGCCCGCGCCCAACGGTGGGACAGTTTCTTAACAAGGCTAATATTATTATAAAATATTATTATTGTGATAGACGATATACTAGTGATTTTCACCACCATTTTCAATCCCTGTTTTATCAGTTCCAATCGGATCCAAATATGGGTCATAATATTGTCATATGATCACGACAGATCTCTTGCGGGGTAGGTAGACAGTACAAAGTTCCAACGGGTTCTCTCGCAGAAATCGTATTTATGATTTCTGTGGATTTTCTCCTTACAGACATCTTTCGCTTCCTTCACTCCCATAACTGGTCCTTTATGTGCTTTATATCGGTTTTGTCTTTTACTTTACATTTTATATCTGTTATGTATTTTTTCTGACTTAGCTCCATTTGTCAAGTTAGTTGCAAAGTGTCCGTTAGTCAAGTGGCAAATTATGCGCGCAGCGATCACGAGGACCTAGATTGGCATTCAAGGTTGGAAAAAGTATAATTTTCCTATACAAATATTCCCATTAAAAATCTGGAGTCTGAAATTATGTTCGGTACAATGGCATTAAGCTCGCCTTCCTTTAAATTAAGGCTTAACATCGTTGACAAAAAGTGGTAATACATAGTACACCTCTGCCACCCCCGCTAAGGGAATATTACGGTGTTTATTTTTTATTTAATTTCCTTAGTCTACGTGCTGGTTACAATAATTACAATTTGCTTGCGGCTACATCGAGGATCGCAAGTTTACTTGCCTAATTTACATAAAAAGCGAAACGATATTGTTATGCAAATTTGTGCAAAATAATTGCTGGTAATTGTTAGTGTAGGGAAGAAGAATGTTACCATTTTCAATATTGATATATAGGTAGAAAAGCGACTGTCATGTATGTAAAAAGTTCGATGGCCTCGTGGTTCAATGGTCTGAGCATAGCTTGATCCCCGCAAATTTGCAATCACAAATATATATTTTTTTCCATCTAGGTATGTATGCATGTGAAATGCATTTTTGTAAATACACCCACGATCATTCATCTTCTAGTGTGAAGCCTATATAAGGTATGCTTCAGTGTCCCAAATGTACAGAATCACTCCGTAAGTTGCTGACCTAGCTGATAAAATATTCAAAGCTAGTAACGGCTAATAAAAATTTACTGTTGCCTTTTTATTATTATAAATATTTTATCTCACAGCTTATTTAAAGTATGTAATAAAATATTCCATTTTTATTTTCCGTAGATTAGATATAAACAATAATTCAATCTAACAATTGTTAACTTAATAACACATAAAATATTTTCATATGAAAACGTAAATCCACTGATATAAGACCCTGGTATATAAAACCCAACAAGATTACCACACGTATTACTAATATTTTTCCTTATCTCGGGGTGAAAAGAATTGGTATGATAACGTAGTATGAGAATTTGTGTAGTACTTTGGCGAGTAACGGAGTTACTGTATGTTATAGAATAAAGAGTTCTTAATGATAAATAGATTTTTTACATTATAATAATTTATGTAGTTTACTTCTCGTAGATCTAATTGATTTCATGTAGGTAGTAAGGTTGCATGGGGAAATATTGAAAAGAAAATTTAAGCTGTGGCCTTTGTTGAACTTGTGACGAGATTAAAAAGGCATTATGTAATACAAAGCAAGTATAACTTTGTAAGGTTACTGCTCAAAGATCTATTGCTTACATATTTATGTGATGTTTCGAAAAATTCTTTAGACCAGCGTGACTTACCAAGTTGCAAGCATTTTTTTATTTAGTTTTGGTGATGGGTGAAAGCACCTATCGATAACGCTTATAGCAAAGCGTACACATGAATTTTCATTGTAAAATGCCGTTTTTGCATTTTTTTTCGTTTTATGTTATCTTAGAAAGTCAAATTCACTAGTAAAGATGCGTAAATTGTAAAAAAATAGAAACACATATTTAAAACCTCCAATGTCATATTAGTAAATATTGCCAATAATACCAAAGTTTACAATTATCTTATACAAACGGCTTATACTAATTTTAAATGTACTCTAACGTTTCTCTTTCAATAAACCTTTTATAAATTTTTGCTCACGCCTTTTAACATATTCTTTTTAGCTTTACATTTCTATTCACCCCTCCGGAATGATGCAGTGGAACTATATATGTTTGTGAGCTTGGAAAACAATTACCTGATACCAATAGTTCCCTATGAGAAGGAAATTGCCTTCCTTAGCATTATTAAGGCTTATTCTACCCCGAAACCAAGAATTTGAACTGCACCCGATGCCAGCGGCGAGGTAACTTTGACTTTCGAACAGCGATTTCATAAACGCCTACGCTGTGTTCCTTTGCCAAACACAACACTAGGAATACACCAGGGTTGCCGCATAAAATGATTGCTAATATTTATGGTAGGATATTTAAGAATTGTTACTTAATTTGAAAGTAATTAAAAAAGTTTGTTTTGGGTATTACTCTCACATTAACTTATAGGTAATTTGATTAAAGAAATGTATAGCATGTTTTGGCTATTTTTTGATCAATCATCGAAATTTAAGCCTCTATTCCCATAATATCTTGCATTATTTTTTCATTTTATTTTATTGATTAACAGTAAACAGTTATATACTAAGTTTTACAATATCCCACGATACTATATTACAATAATATACCAAATAAGTGTGTAACCCACTACGCTATCCACATATTACTTATGAATACAGTAGCTAATTGCTTAATACTAGGGAATTAGGAAACAGTAAAAGATCATGTATTTATGTTCATAATAATATGTACAATCATATTATTATGATTATTTTGTATAAACGCGGTGTATATGTTACCATATGAGAGACTTGAGATAGAATCTCAAACTTGTTTTTTAAATGCTGAGGTACTCAAACCGAATATCTTAATATCTTCATAATAAGTATTATAATGTTGTACCAGCTGCCGGAGTGGAGATCGCAAGCTAGCGTTGGTGTGACAGATAGGGGTGTGACAAGAGGGAAAAGAATATATTTATTTATTTATGTATTTAATAAAATAAATTTATTTTCTTTGCCTAATAATCGATTTTCAGAAAATAGAGAGAAGAGACATCCTATCTACTTCTTAATATATATCAATATATAATTTCTTATAAATAATCTCATTTAGTCTAATAAATAATCGATTTTGTTAAAAATCGATTTTGTAGGTATTTTATTTAATCGCCAAATCTACCATGAATTTCCTGGCGAACAGTTTCACAATAACATTGAGTTATTGTGAAATACGTACTAAAGAAGACACTTCAAGTAAATTTTTGTAGCAAAACTAAGTGTGCATACACCCTAGTTCCCTTTATTCCAGGTTGTTCTCATAATATGACACTTTCGATACATCATCATCATCTCAGCCTATACTTGTTCACTGCTGAACATAGGCCTCCCCAATCGCTTTCCAGCGTAACCGGTCCGATGCCACTTGCATCCAACGACTTCCTGCGATTTTCACAAGATTGTCAGTCCATTTGGCAGGCGGACGTCCCACGCTGCGCTTGCCAATACGTGGTCTCCACTCTAGAATCTTTCTTTCCCAACGCCCGTCCGATCTTCGCGCTATGTGGCCCGCCCATAGCCATTTCAGCTTGCTAATCCTGTAAGCTATGACGGTTCTTCTACGAATCTACTCATCCCCGCAAACCCCAAGGTCATCAAGTTACACGCCATTTTTTATTTAAGCTTAGCATAGCTTTCCTAGTACTGGATAATATCTCAATGGCCAAGAATGTAAAAAAGAAATATAAGTTTTGTCGAATGTTTACCAAGTTTTACTGTTAACACATTTAATGTTAACAATACTGCATACCAAATATGAGTTTATTTTAAGTCACTTGTCTTTTTGATAACCTCCTAATTGAACGCATTAAGAAATTATAAAAAGGAACAGATCCAAAATATAAATAATTTATTCAATCGGCAAATTAATAAGAATCAGCTTCGAATCAATAAATCGAGAATCAGGAAAAAGACCGATACTCGAATCGATACTCGACTAAATCAAGGATTAAAAAATCCTCGATTTATTCGAGTTTGATTCTTGCGCGTTCATCATTATTTTTCTTAGAATGAATCGACATACCTGAAACAACAGATGATATGGTAAATAAAATGATAAATTAAAAAAAAAATCGAATATTAATCGATTAAAAAAAGTAAAAAATTGCCGCGCCGGTTTGCAGTTGTAGGGACCACATATATGAGTTCCTTGATTATCGCCATACAGTCTATCATGTTGTGACATAAATATACGTCTACTTAGTAAAGAAAAATATATCATCATAACATGGATACCTATAAAAAAACCTATAATGTATAACACGCAAAAACTTACGCAAAATGAAATAAATATCCATTTGGTATATTTTGGACGTGAAAATAGACAGAGGAGAAAGTCAATTGTTTATATTTGACACATGATCATCCAATAAACGGGATGGATGACTTCAATTTATCATAAAATTTTAAGTTAATGTTTTGTAGTTATCAGCTTCGACTGATATTGTCACACCATAACTAAACCATCGACATTTACTCTGACACATCTTAGTAAAACCAGCGATTCAACTCTTTATTAATAAAAACAAAAAAATCATGAACAAATTGTTTACCCAGTTCACAAGAAAAATCTGTAAAATTTTGAATTTGTTTAGTGGTTTTTCTGTCATGATTTATAAACGAACGCTTTCTGAAAAACAATACTAGTCATATTCCTACACCCAAAAAGGGTATGCTCACTTTCAACATTCAGTACACCCAGCCGTATATTCAACAGAAGTTGTATATTTTTCTTATTCAACACAATAGTGCCGCGACATCCCTAATACGCGAAGGTGACAATGATATCTCGGCGTAAACTGTCTGTTTTTTACGTTCCACCCCGCGTAATATTCTGTGAGCCTCGCTTTATGGAAAACTAGCTGCGCGACCCTTTTCACCCGGTAAAATGGGGCTCATATAGTTCCCTTGTATGTAGTAGGGTTGTTTTTGTTTGGATCTTTGACAAACAAATAAGGGGATAGTTCGTTTTGATTGATTGATTCGTTGATATTTTGTTATTCGGCAGACTGGGATGGTAATTTTGTTTTATGTTTCGCGTTGATTTTATCGGTGCCTTCGTAAGTAGGTGGGTAATGTTTTTGTAGTGGAGGTACTTTATTTTATCTAGCGGAGACTTATTAATACAAAGATTTAGACTCGAGCATTTTATGTCTGCGAATATTATTGCTTGAACAGTCTGTAACCATTAAGCTATAAACTCTCTAGCTTTTCGGTTAAGACTACTCTATCCTCTAAGCCTAATATTGTGTAAATATTTATATCAACCTATACTATTCCACTACCGGGCAAAGGTCTCTCGCAAATCGAGGTGAGAGCGAGATAAATACTGGGTAGCTTATTATTTTGTAACAAATTAACTGTAGCCTCGGTAGCTTACTGGTTAGCGACTGATCTACCCAATGTACAAACTCTGTAGTTTACCTATTAATATTTACTTCTCTAACTTTATAAGCTAAAACTTGTGTAACTTAGTATATTGAATCATCATCATCATCTCAGCCTATACTTGTCCACTGCTGAACATAGGCCTCCCCAATCGCTTTCCAGCGTAACCGGTCCGATGCCACCTGCATCCAACGACTTCCTGCGATTTTCACAAGATCGTCGGTCCATCTGGCAGGCGGTCGTCCCACACTGCGCTTGCCAATACGTGGTCTCCACTCTAGAATCTTTCTGCCCCAACGCCCGTCCGATCTACGCGCTATGTGGCCCGCCCATTGCCACTTCAGCTTGCTAATCTTAACGGCTATGTCGGTGACCTTGGTTCTTCTACGAATCTCCTCATTCCTGATTCGATCGCGTAGAGAAACGCCGAGCATAGCTCTCTCCATAGCTCGCTGAGCAACTCTGAGCTTTTTTATGAGACCTATAGTAAGAGACCACGTCTCTGATCCATATATCATCACTGGTAACACACACTGACTAAAAACTTTAGTCTTAAGGCACTGAGGTATTTTGGATGAGAAGATGTTGCGCAGTTTCCCGAACGCTGCCCAGCCGAGTTGGATTCGTCGATTGACCTCTCTCTCAAAGTTGGACCTACCTATCCGGACTACCTGTCCCAGGTAAATGTATTCGTCGACAACTTCAAGAGTAGAGTTCCCAACGGTGAGTGCGGTGGGTACGACATGGACGTTACACATTATTTTCGTTTTGTCCATGTTCATTTTAAGACCCACTTGTTGAGATACTCTGTTGAGGTCACCGAGCATTCGTCCTAGATCTTCCAGCGACTCCGCCACGACCACAATGTCGTCGGCAAATCGAAGGTGAGTGATGTATTCGCCATTGATGTTGATGCCAAGTCCTTGCCATTCCAAGAGCTTGAAGGCGTCCTCTAAGGTGGCCGTAAACAGTTTCGGAGAAATGACGTCTCCCTGCCTTACTCCTCTTTTTATGGGGATCGCCTTCGTGCAATGCCCCTGTACTCGGACTGACATGGTGGCGTTATTATACAAGCACTTCAACACTTCAATGTACCGATAGTCAATGCGGCATCGCTGGAGAGATCTAAGAACCGCCCAAGTCTCGATCGAATCGAAGGCTTTCTCATAGTCCACAAACGCCAAGCATAGTGGCCGATTATACTCCTCGGTCTTCTGTATAATCTGCCGCAGCGTATGTATGTGGTCTATGGTACTAAAGCCTTTCCGGAAACCGGCGTGTTCGGGAGGCTGGAAGTCATCAAGCCTGCGTTCGAGACGATTCGTGATGACTCTCGAAAACAACTTATAAACATGGCTCAGCAGTGTGATGGGCCTATAATTCTTCAGTAAAGTGTTATCACCTTTCTTGAAAAACAGTACCACCACTCCCCTGTTCCATGCTTCCGGCGTTTTCTCTTCGAGCAAGACGGAATTAAACAGCCTCTGAAGGACTTTAAGTACCGGCGTTCCGCCCGCTTTCAGAAGCTCTGCGGTAATTCCGTCTTCGCCTGGTGCTTTGTTATTTTTGAGTTGTTTGAGAGCCATCGTAATCTCGTACAGGCTGATGTCCGGGATATCTTCAGTGTAGTGTCGGGTTAGCTTGGCTCTTGGGTCTTTTACCAAGTCAACAACAGGTTCAGCTACTGAGGTGTACAACTGCCCATAGAACCTCTCTATCTCCCTGAGCACCTCTGACCTATTCGACGTTACGTTTCCGTCCTCCGTCTTCAGCTTCGTCAACTGGCTTTGCCCAATAGACGCGTCTCTTGCGAACACTTTGGAGCCCTTGTTCTGTGCTATGGTCTCCTCAATACGCCTTGTATTGAAGGACCGTAAATCGTGACGCAAGGACTTCAGTATCTGTCCATTGAGCTGCCTATAGGACTTAGCATCATCGGAGGTTTGGAGCGTCATGGAACGTCGCTCAGCCATGAGATTTCGGGTGGAGTTAGATAGTTTTTGAGGTCTATTTTTACGGTGGGGCTTATAATACTTGGACCCGACCGTATGGACAGTCTCTACCAGCCTGTTGTTGATTTCGTCCACTGATGCGCTGCTGTCTAGCAATTCGAAGCGGTTTGCCAATTCGAGTTGAAAGTTCTCGGGGTTTTGGATGTGTGCATAAGAAGGTCGGAGCGTAGACTTCATCAGACGCGATCTTTCCATTTTGACATTAATATTTAATGTGCCTCTGACCATTCGGTGATCACTGCCGGTTTTTACCCTGTGAATCACGGAGACATCATTAAATATTTGTCGCTTGGTGCTCATGATGAAGTCTATCTCATTTTTTGTGGAACCATCAGGGCTCATCCAGGTCCATTTTCTATGAGGCGGCTTCCGGAAGAAAGAGTTCATCATAAAGAGTCCCTCCTTCTCCAGATATTCGGCCAGCCTCTGACCCCTGGGGTTGCGCTGCCCATATCCAAATTGCCCCACTCTCAACTCATCATCGCCCCGTTTGCCCAGCCGCGCATTGAAGTCACCCATAACCACTGTAAAGTGTGCTTTGGAAGTATGTATGGCTCTACTAATGTCCTCATACATTACTTCGACGTCATCATCTGAGTATGCCGAGGTCGGTGCGTAGACCTGTATGACCTTCAGCGAATATCTTTTGGATATTCTGAGTATCAGGTACGCTACCCTGCTCGACACACTAGTGATGGACACAATGTTGTCTATGAGTGACTTGTGGACGATAAATCCGACACCACCTTGGGACTGCTGTTCACCCTCCCGGTAGTAAAACAAGTTGCCGGATTTTTAGGTTATCGTGTCCTCGCCCTTTCTTCGGACCTCGGATAAACCAACAATATTCCACCGCAACTTGTTTATCTCTTCTTCCAGCTCAACAAGCTTCTCATCTGTCCTTAACGTGCGTGCATTGTATGTCACCAGGGCCAATTGTTGATGTTGGTGGTAGCCGAATCTCTGCCGGAGATTCTTAGCACCCCTTGTCCTGTCGTTACCATAGCTGCTACCGTGGCCAGGACGAACAGGACCGCCGGGGACTAGGGGCCTGGTTTTATTCTTATCTTCCATTTTAATAAATTGGGGGTGTTTGCCATACTCGCCACGCTTGGCAGGCGGGTTGGCGAGCGCAGTTTTTGATGGTAGAAGTGTTAAGGGAACGCTGCTGCCCATTCCCTAGTTTTCCCTTAGTCGCCTTGTACGACACCCGATGGGATGAGATGGGTTGGTCCTATTCTAAGCCGGGAACCACGCGGCAAGAGCACGTATATTGTACATTCAGAGCACGTATATTGAATACGTGCTCTGAATGTACAATATTTTCATATAACAAAATAAATAATAAAAAAACAAGCCTTTGCGTAGCCATCTAATGTTGCAATTTAAAACGACCTATTAAAATGTGTATAAAACATATTGCACTTATGCTGTTGAGGAGTTCCTTTGTTCGGAGCCAATCCTAAATGTAAAAATCAGGTCATACTTACCACGAAAATGCATTGTCATCAACATGATAGAAGGAAGTGGTTCTAATTTATCTCGCAAGTATTAACCTAAGCAAAGATTGCAAGTCAAAGAAAATGTAGTAATATACTCTATGTTAAATATTATCAAAAGCCATAGATTATTATTTAATTACCTTAGCAAGAAAACAAAGTTTTAATACCAAAATTTGACCCTTCCCATTAAAGCTATATATTAATAAATACCGCTCCGTAACAAATTGGGATCCCTTATAATTCATTCGCGCAGTACATTTTCACACCGTGAACACCTGCAAATAAGGGAGTTTGTAACTGAAACGATTTGCAAAGTAAATTCAACTCTTTGAGTGGGCCGCAGGGATGTATGGTTTGCAAATATGGGGTTATCAGGTGGGTGCGAGCTGTGGGATAAAGGGACAGGTGTACTGTGGGAGTTTTGTTTGGTAAAACCATTAAGCTATTACGAAGAGGGTGCCTTTTTAGTGATGTCAGGTTTAGGGAAATGGTCAAGCAATTTACTTTTATTTTAGGATTGTGGATCGCTCCTAAGAATAGGATTACCAATATGTTATATTGCGTCGCATTAGGCGTCTTTTTTTAAGTACAGAAACCTATTTAAACGAAAAATATAACAGTATAAAGTTTGACAATATACATTTTTACTGGCGTGATGATTTTGAAAAATATACGTATATACCACTTTTAATAGCGGTTAGTCCGCTATAATAAAGTGCTAAACAAAATATTTTAAAATGAAAAAACTTGTTAGTATAGTATTGTCGTTTTCTTCGTCGTTATATTTAAAGTTTCAAGTGTCTGGATATAGAGAAATAAGTTTGAAATCGAATGCAACAGACAAAAAAACGAATTGGTAAAAACATGGTAAAATACATAGTACGGTAAGTGAAGTTCTCTAGAAGTACAGTTATATTTTTACAAGAGTTTATGCAATTTTCGTTTGTCTGCCTGTCTGTCATTCCAGTTCAAATTTTGTGATCTATTTGTCAAGCACTTGTGGGTATCCGATTGAATTCAAATTTGGCATATGTATGTCAAGTCGGTGACAATGCAATAATATGGTACCATTGGCGCTGGTCTGATGATGGAGTCGGAAGTAGGCCATAGGAACATGTGAACTATACACTGTTACTTCCTCGTGTTTAGGCTTGTATGATCTGTATTGACAAGTACTATATACAGTACCTGATAGTGTTCACGGTCTGATGATAAAGCCGAAAGTTGGCCAATGGAACCACTCAATATAACCCCGCCGTGTTTGAGCTCGTTGGATTTGTCTTGAAGAAGCCATGGGAACTCCTCAACTAAGAAAGATATCGTCGATGTATTTTTGCTATAAAAGCTTGTTTTTTAAAATGTTTTTTTTTAATTAAAATTATTAATACGTGGATATTGACTGCCTCGTTGGTCTAGTGGCAAAGCGCATCGCTTTGTGATTCCGAGGTCCTGGGTTCGAATCCTAGGTCAGACAAGTGTAGTTTTTCTAAAGAAAACTTCCCAGTACGAGTCCGGAGTCTGGAATTGTGCCCGGTATATGGCAATAGGCTCGCCCCCTATTACATGGGACCTAACATCGTTGGTGAAACGTGGGCATACTCAGTACACCTCTGCTACCCCCACTTGGGGAATATAGGCGTGACGGTGCTAATACGTGAATTACTCCAAGAGTATTTGTTTCAGTGTAGTTGTTAGTTGATTCTTAACCTTTTTTATAATTATTTAACACTGAAAAATAAAGGTTTACAGAAATAAGGACAAAACACAACCAAAGCAGCACAAAGACTTTTCAAATTTTATTTCTACTTTAGACAAACTAGTCTGCGTCAAAAAATAGGTACTCCTCGTTAAAAATATTTCACAAAAGCCATAATGATGTATCTCACCGCCTTTCCTGGATGTCTAGTGTTCGTAACTTACATTTACACCCTTGGCACGCCGATGTCCCACTGTGCATTGAAATTGTATAGAGGAGGGTTTGAACAAAAAGCGAGTTTTGAAACGCGTCCATAAATAACTAGATAGCACTGCGGTCGGAGTGAAATTTTGTTGGATAAAAAACCGGATGGTGTTTTTTGTTTAATTAATTTATTTAAGTTATTATATTCGTCTGCCTGGTTGGTCTAGTGGAGTAAAGTGTAACTGGCAACTATGTCGTCGGTTAGAAGCTTACATCGGATACATTATAATTTGGGTTTTTGTAGCAAAATATTTTTATATAACAGTTCAGACTTTGGAATATTGCCCGAATCAATAATAATCGTTTTACAACCTAACATTGTCGATGAAGGGTGGGTGTAAATAGTGCACTTCTGACACCTCCATTTACGGAATTAAGGCGAGACAGTGTTTTCTACAAATTATACCTTTGCTATAGTTGCTTTAGAATTTTTTGTGACAGAAATATTGTTTTTTATTTTTTTAATGTTAGTCCTTCGTCATTTATACTTATCATCATTATTACTAAAATTTATGAGTGTGTTAGAAATGGTAGAATTAAGATATAGGCTAAGTTATTCAATGTTTTATGTTAAGTCACTAGTATAGTTATTTACTAATTATACTAAATTATGTTATAAGGAAATAAAATTGACAGCAATTTAGAAGTTAAAGAAACCCAGATTATCGACATGAAACATATAGTTTATTACTCAAGTCAAATGGCACACACAATAAAATACAATATATACGGACATCATAGGATCAGATGCCAAGACGGGCATAATAACAATATATAACAGTAATCACAATAAAAAGGTACTTAACTTGCTTATCCGCTCTCGATTAAAAACTGAACTGCTTCTCAAATTACGTTTATACCCATCAGTTTTTTAAATATAGATGAGAACGTTAAAAGGTTATAATTTGAAAATAAGCCAATACAATTTCAATATAAGCCAATCAGAGCACAGTTACAATTTAGAGTCTTTTTAACGAGAACTAAAAGAACGGCAATGAATATAGTGATACCAAAAATAGCTCTGTATTATTTAAATAATCATTAAATAATACTCACAATAATTATTTACAATTCTAAAACATCTTATAAAATTATCAAGTTGTCAATACAATCACATATTTAAATAAATTCAAAAACAACGGAAGTTTATAAATACTTTTTCTAATTATGTATTGGGTATTTAACCAAAATACATCATAAAGTCTTTACTCAAAAGTCTTTAATCAATTTTATACTTAATATTATGGTATTATCTTAGTAATCAATACTAGTAAAATATTAAATATCTAACAAGTGCGGCTAGAGTTATACTCATTTTGACTCACCTACGATGTTTTACATACTTTTTGTTTGAACTGTAGGTACAGTTCAAACAAAAAGCGAGCTTTGAACCGCGCTATAAATAACAAGATAGCACAGAGGTTGGGTATAATTTTGCTGGACAAAAAATATAAGGAAGCATTGTTCAATTAAATTTAAAGGGATTTAATTATGTTTTAATTTATATATAACGTATGTTTATGAATGTATACCACACACCAGGAATAAAAATAACTTGAATAATCAATTTTTAGGCTTAAAAAAGTAATCACTTCTTTCGTAGGAGGTAGGAGTCGGTACTCGTATTTGCTGCTATAATAAGATACCGAAGTCGATGCTAGATTTGCCACTTGACAGATTTAAAAGTTGTATTTAATCATCACTAATGAGAAAAGATATTATACTGTCCATGACTTTTTAAATAAAAATACCTTTATGTAAATTACCTGAAGTTCACAAGAATAGGATGTTAAGTGCACCGTGTTCTGCCTAGCGAGCGTTCATAAATTTTAAATATTATTTTCGAACGATGTCGACAGGGTCGTGGATTGGTCATGCTCACTAAAATGTCTTTGCTAGTAGCGGCTTTGTGGAGCGGATCACTCTCTTCCCTCTGTTATGGTCGAGGAGAGTGACGGCTGCTTCTCAAGTCATGCTCGTGAACGGGTGCTGCTGGTGGGGACTGGTCCGTCCTCTATCCTTTGACTGATTTTAAACATGTACCGTAGTACGGTTAAATTTTGTCTCGTTCGTCACTCTCCTATCCTATCTCCTCCTAATCCTATATCTTACTATTATTATTATACTTTTTAGTATATACCTTTACAAAGTCCCTATTTTGTAAATGAGAGGACTATGTAGACACTGACTGATACCATAAATCTAATTACACTCATGTTTAATCTATACTTAAACTCATCTCACAACATCAAACAACAAGAAATGTATAACTCTTATTTTTAAAAAGAGAAACCGTGGAGTTTCCTGCCCTTCTTCTCCACAGGAATGACTTTCCGAACGGGTGGTGGAGCTTAAAGTATTCAACAATTTTCTATTTTTGACTATTCATAAGGCCTTTTGGTCTACATGAATAAAAACTTGACTTTGATTTTGTTTTTAAAAGCGTTTGGGACTATCAAACGTTAAGCTTTTTCGTAGAAGGATTATTAAATATTATTATAGATGTTTCTTTCCAGAAAATATCCACTGCGATAGACAGATTTCGGGAAATTTTGATATGCGAGCCGGCATTCAAACTTTGGGCCTCGTGATTATACTGCGAGCTATCTATCAACTAGACTATTATCACTATACAGGTTCTTGTTTTGTGTTCTCGCGACATTTGTGGAATATACATTTTGTAGTTGAAGCCGTCCTGGAGCAAAAGCCTAGGTAATGTATCCTCTGGTTCTCAAAACAATGAAATAACTAATGATAGATACCTTAGGTGTTTCGGTTTTTCTACCTTAACTATAATATTAGGATAAGTCAGTAGGTAGATATTTATTATTGCGACCGTATTCACAACAGCGTAGTAAGAAAGCGAGTAGGTATGAAAGATAATATCGGTGTAGAGATTAGAAAGGGTATGCTCTGTTGGTTCGGGCATATTGAAAGAATGTCAGAAGAAAGAATGACAAAACAGATATACAATCCGAAAGTGAAAGGATGTAGGTACCGGGAAAGACCTAGACTATTTCACCATGACAAAATAGACCGAGTCTTATCTGAAGGGCAAGTCAAGATTCTTCGTAACCGGTGAGCGTGTATGAGACGAACTATGAGAGTAGAGGAAGGCAGAGAGGTATGTAAGGAAAGAACCTGTTGGGAGATACTGAGTTCGTAGATTTACGCGAATATTACACATAAAATAAAACTATTTTTTCGGATTTTATCGCGGTTTATTTTTAGTTTATTTTTTGGTTCGCGAGGCTACTGAAAGTAATAAACATCCTAATTTCAATAGAGAAGATGGCTGGGTGCTTCCATCCACTTGGGATCAGGTAATTAATATAATCAAATCCAAAACCAAGCATAACACTGCAAGACCTCAAGACATCGTGAGCTCATTCTGCGTAGATCGGACCAACAAAAATAATTAAGAAGTTTGAGGGTACCCCGGAACAACTATGCCTTTTGGACGTCTAACAGCTCAGTCCCTCCCGTGACCATGGGTGCTGCAAAGCACTCGAAACGTCGGAAACTTAAAAAATCAAAAAATAAACCGCGATCAAATCCGAAAAAATAGTTTTATTTCAACCTGTTGGAAGTCTGTACTCTCTGCCTACCCCGCAATGGATTGATATACAGAAATATTTTTTATTAAAGTGTTCTCTTTATTCATTTTTCATTATCAGTGAACAATGGGCATTGGATACATCACCTGGGCTTTAGCTCCAGGACGACTAAAATTACACCGTGTGTAATAAAAGGAGACCAAACTTTACGTTTGGCAATAAATCAGAATAACCTTAGTTGAAGTGAAGAATACCCTACCACATGGTAGATACGAGTAGAATGCCGACCTTGGCGCGATCGCATGGGCTATTTACCACACACGTATTCATAACAAGACAATATTTTTACTAAATTTATAAATCAGAATGTAAATGGTTAAGAGCTTAAGCCACTCCGCCCACTGTGTCTAATAGTCGCAGGTTCGATTCCCGCACAGGACAAATTTTCGTGTGACCCACAATTCTTTGTTTCGTTCTGGGTGTTTGTGTATGTAGTAGGTAGTGTAGGAATAAATCCTTGTGTGAGAACTTTACAGTTATTAAAAAGAAAAAAAAGAAAATATAATAAAAATACCACTACAAATAACTACTTCTGTAAATTCCACGAGGATGCAAAAAAAACAGTCTGTGTATCAAAATAACATGCGTTAATTAAACATCACAACACAGAATTAAGTAAACTCAATTTCCATAACTAACTTCGTGGCAATCCCACAGTAAACAAAACACATATTTGCGGACCGCAACCCCCGGGATAATGCGGAACCATTAAGAAAACCTTGTTCTTGGACTGCACCCATTAGGCGTATAAAACTATCGTTAATCCCGCCCTTGACCGAAACAAACCCAATTATGCCTCCAATAAATCACTGGACGTGTCCAACAACCCACCCACGTAGTTCAGATACAGTTCTTTAAGCTAACCAATGAAATTTCCACCCTGAAAACGAGCGCTAAGACACGAATTTGTTTGGTGTTTAAAGGATAATTTATTTTTCGATTGCTTCTACATTTTTGGAGTACGAAAATGATGTTTCGGGGGCACTGGGCGATATTCTTAGCACGAAGATATTGATGGAAGCGAGACGCTTTAGAGTTGATGTTCCATCCTTGTCGCACAAGAAATGAACTAGATTCAGATGAGTGACAAAACGCTTTCTGGATAGTGTTACGTTAAGTCAATATCTTCATGCTAAGCACTCAGTTTTTGTTTTAATGGGCTCTCGAAGTAATTGTAATTCTTTTGCCTACTTTTCTCGATAAGTATCGTAAATAAAAGGCTTCTCTGACGTTTGACGTTGGTATTATGTGGACTGAAAATGTTTTTTGGAAGTACTCCGATTGGTAGACAATTGGACGGATGATACTGTAATTTGAAAAGGAGTTTTTAAGTGGCTCCATTGTTAATGATTTATGTTTTATTTTTGAGTATTTAGGTTGAATAAAATGGTGACTTTGTTTCTTTATTCAATGGGATTTTAATTATACGGGTTGTTGAATTACATCGGTTGTTCACTTCGTATTCTCGCTGAATTATATAACACGTAGTAAGGGGAGGAGAACTTAATTATTCTACACTAGCTATGCCTGCGACTTCGTCCGCATGGAAAAGTGTCTTTGGGTAGCACTTAATAATTTTTTCTCTTGTCGCAAACTTATAAAACATTTACATAAACCTTACATATTTCCATACAAACTTTCATCCCCTATTCCCTATTGTTTTTTCACACCCTTGAGGGTAAAACTTTTACACACTTTGAAATGCATATTTATTTATATCGAATCAACAGCCTAAAAAATGAGTTTCAAGCTTCTAGCCCTAAAAATGACGATACTTCCATACAACTTTTCGGCCCCCCCCCCCCCCTTTCAACCCGTTACAACCTTTTTTCGATTTAAAAAGTAGCCTATGTCCTTTCTCAGGCTCTAGACTATCTGTGTACCAAATTCCATTTTAATCGGTTTAGTAGTTTTGGCGTGAAAGCGCGACAGACAGACAGACAGAGTTACATTCGCATTTATAATTTTAGTAAGGATTACTTATGGAACGCTGTATTTGGTTTAGCTCATACTTTTTCTAATGAGCAGAAGACACTTAATCAGAATTACCTGAGTTGTAGTGAAGAATACTCCACGACGTAGGTATGTAGATAGTATTATGTGCTTTGCTCGACCGACCATGCGGACGGATCATTACACGGCTAGGGTAATGAACCAGGAAATGGTGCTTAAATAGCTAATAACAAAATTAAATTGCTAATTTTAAGACATTATCTTTAATGAATTTTCATTCTGTATTAGCATCGTAGCTATAACTGCAAATTCCGTGAGGATACAAAGCTTGTAGATATTTAACTACATTAAAAGAAAATAACATCACGCTTATATTCCCCAAGCGGGGGTGGACGGTGTATACCCCTTATCGGCTATCTTTCGATGAGGATATCAGGCTCCAATGCAACAAGGGTTGAGCCTATTGTTATTACCAGGCAAAATATCAGACTCCGAATGATACAGGGAATGTTTCTTTTGAAAAATTACACTTTATTTATTTATTTATTTATTGGGATCTCGTGATCGCTACGAGCATAATACGCCATTAGAGTAACAAGGTGGGCATTTTTCGTATATACTACGAACAAATACATTTCCGTAGAACAAAGTTGTATATATACCAAATACAAACATTAGCATTTCGGCCTTTGTTCGACGGATCCATCAGTGTATCATAGAGACGCATAGAGTGTATCACTTCGAATTGAGGAACTATTGACGGGAGTGAACACAATCATCGGTCGACGTCACGGCAGTGACATCACACGAGCGTGACATCAAAGGATCGACTGCTTGATATCCAATAAATTGGAGAGTGGCTACACACGGCTTTAAAGTGCTGATAGCTGGTTAAAGTGAATTGAAAACACGTAATAAGACAAAAGAACCTATTTTTTATATAAAAATATCAGCGTATATATCCTACAGTTACTGTAGGGTAAAGTCTTCTTTAACTCCACTTGACCATATGGGACTACCTCGCGGATAGGCGGGTAGTTTACCCCGGGCAGAAAGCTTGAAATTGGCATCTAGCTAATACGTGCATGTTGTTTTGTAAAAATAGCCGTAAGCTCCTCTAATAAAATAAAATCAATTCCGTATGGATCAGTATCCACAAGCAGCAATTGTTGACGAGTTGACTACTAGAACCGCCTTCATTTTTCTCGACCATATTGGAGAGAAGGAAGTGATTCGTCTCTGGTAACCATTGCAATCAATGACTTTACAGTGAACTCTCTGCCTACCATGCAAGTGATGATTAGATAGATGCTATTGACATATAGAGGACTATTGACAGCAGTGGCAAAGGCGTTGTGTCGAAACACAGCGCTTGCCAAATCCACTGACAGCTTGATATTCGATAAATTGAAGTGCGACTCAGTGTTAGGAAGCGCTGCGAGCTATTTCGACTTGTTGTTTTTATGGGAGAAAAGTTATAGGGTATTGTTTTATAAAACTCAGATGAATTGTGTTGTCATTTTGCTTTAGAATACTTTGACATTTTGGGGTGTTTCCTTATTAATAGATATGAGTCCTTTGAAAAAGGGTTAAAATTTTTATTTCCCTTATTGTATTATACTATTTTAAGTTTGTATGCACTCCTAATTTCCCACAAGGGATGTGCCGTAATGGTATAGATAGAAAATTTTTGTAATCTATGAAAAGTGACTGAAGTGAACCAGACTTCAGTCAGCCTAGTGGTTAGACCGTTGCAAAGTCAGAGGACTCGGGTTCAAACCCGGGCACCTCTATCTTTTCGAAAGCATGTACTTATTAAAAAATTAACTATCACTTGCTTTAACGGTAAATAAATTCAACGTGACCAAACATGCCTGAGAGTTCCTCCAAGATGTGTAAAGTTCGCCAACCCCCACTGGGACTGCATGGTGGACTGTGGCCTAAACCCTCTCAGTTTGAGAGGAGGCCCATGCCCAACGGTGGCACAGTTTTTTAACAAGGCTAATATTATTTTTTATTTATGGAAAGCTTTTTTATTTGTGTATAAATATCTATAAGTTATTAAGTTATTTCGTAAAGGATCTGGCATGATTATATAGAATAGAATAGAAGATATAAAAAAATTGATTTGGCTGCCTTGTTGATCTAGGTCGTCCTAAATGCCGATGAACAAAACCTTCGAATCTTAAGTCTAACTCTCATCTCAAACTGGTTACAGAAAGTATGTAGAACACAACAATAAATAAATAACTGCAACAACCCGCCATCATTATACAAAAGGGCAAAAGCCTAGAAAAAACGCTCCCATTTGGCATATTAAAACACAGCTCTATACACGAACCTGTAACACCAGTAACATTGCCAAGTTCAGCGATTGGGTACTAAATCTGAGATGGTCGAAGCTGTCTCAGATTAAGTCGAGTGACAAACGTTTGCAGTAAAGGACGCTGGGTAAACTTGCAGGGCTATCACAGGCGGTGCGACAAGATATATGTCGCGGCGTGAGTTAAGCTTTGTATTCATTAGGGGACAAATATCTCGCGACAAGTGTCGCTGGTGACGTCACAGGAAACCGAGTGATGTCGTAAGACATCTTCATATTTCGTCTACAACAGTGTTGCCAATTTGTGAGGATTTCCCCAAATCGTGGGGAATTCAAAGTCGATTGGGAATTTAGTAGGGATTGGCACCATGTGAATAAAATGCGGGGATTTTGACATATTAGTCTAAAAATGACAAAATGTTTTAATTTACGTCGGAATTTACTAGGTGCAAACAAAACAACTCCTGGGCAAAAGATGAGCTTTTGTTTGTGGGATCAATTTAATTATATGGAAGTGAATTAATTAATTGAGAATCTTATTTTATGCAATATGGCTAAGAGATTACGGAAAATATATTTATTCAAAGGAGAGCCTATACAGAGTATTTTACACATGCCCGTTTTAGAGCTTTTCTCGCAAGTATTAGGTGTCATGTGGCAAGGAGCCACTTGAGTTATGCTTATATTTTTTCATGAAATCGACTACAATAACGTTTTTCATTTATTTTCCAATTTCCTCTGGCCATATAATATATTTAATTTGCTACAATTCTAATTTGTTGAAATGAACTAGTCTATTATTTATAAACTAGAATCTAAAAATAACAAGAGCTGATTTAAAGATTTAAATATTTAATTAGATATAATTAAAATTACGTCTTAATTTGAAAAAATATCCTGAAACAAATTAATTTTGTGGGGAATTTGAGGGGAATTGAAATTTCATTGATCACAAATTTGGGGAACTAGACCTAGATTTTTGGGGAATTCGGAGGATTTGCGTTGGCAACCCTGTTTATATAGTACGAAAGATGTGCAGAGTCAAGCTGACTAACCGTATTCGCAGCAGCGTAGTAAGAAAGCGTGTAGGTATGAAAGATAGTATCGGTGTAAAGATGAGAAAGGGTATACTCCGTTGGTTTGGGCATATAGAAAGAATTTCGGAAGTAAAAATGACAAAATAGATATACAATGCAAAAGTAGAAAGATGTAGGTACAGGCGAAGTCCTAGACTATCTTACCATGTCTAAATAGACCGTGCCTTAACTGAAGAGCAAGCCAAGAATCTCCGTAATGGGCGACCGTGTATGAGACGAACTATGAGAGATGAGGAAGTCAGAGAAGTATATAGTATAAGTAGTAGGTATCTGTCATACAGTTTTTCTATAACTAGTACAGATACCACCGCACCACAAAGTTGTTGCTCTTGTTCCCTATTATTAAGTACATATAATAACTGTGATGTAAAAAAATGCCTCTGAAACATTGAATAAATTTATTATTATTATTATATAAGGACGGAACCTGTTGGAACTCTGTACTCTTTGCCTACCCCGTAAGGGATCTGGCGTGATGATAGATTTGTTATGTCGGTTACAGCATGTCGCCCCGAAGAGCATTTACACATTATTCGTTCAAATTGTTGCGTAAAACACGTCTACACTATGTGACTCTTGATCCTCAACAAAAGTTGACAAGAAATACATATGTCACCAGACTTGTAGAGCGATGTCGCCCGACGTTACACGACTTTACGCGAAACGTGTCGCGAGAAATTTGTCGCTGAAGCTTCGTATTAATTAAGGGAAAAATGTCTAGCGAGAGTCGCTGGTAACATCAGACTTATCAAATGATGTTGCTCGATAAGTTTGGCAACATCGCCTAACCTGTTCCAGGTCACTGCGTCGCTTTTGTTGGGGGATAAACGTCACATAGAGTAGATGTGTGTTGCCCTAATTTTCGTACGATGTATGGAATCTCCTCGGGCAACATGTTGCCAGAAATGAAACAACTGTGGACGATATAGTTCGCGGGAAAAGATGTGGAGCGATGTCGCTTGACATCGTCTGACGTCACCACTCGGGATATTTGTCTCTTAATGCCTTTGATCTTTTTGCCCAACGTGCTAGCATAACGTGCCGTGACAAAATAGACACGAGACAACTCGTTTCAAGAATGTTGTTGTATTAATGTATAGACAATACTACACTAATTTGTCTTGCGTACAAGACTTAAGTTACGGGCAAAATTTTATCCCGCGTAAGAAAAGTCAGGACCCACAACTTTGTTCGCGTTATTTTCAGCCGTGTATTTCACACTCTGAATTATTTTTTTAAACAAAAGGTAGCCTATGCTTTACCTGGATAAAATCTATTCCCATGCAGAATTTGATCAAAATCTTTTCAGCGGTTTCGGCGTGAAAAGGAAACAGACAGACAGACTTACTTTCGAATTTATAATATTAGTATGGATTGACGTATAGACGAGAAGACTATTTTGACTTGCGTATTGAGACTTGATTCACGGGCTGTCAAAATTTTGTCCCGCGCGACAAAAGTCGTATCGCCAGTGATAGCCCTACCTTACCCGGCTTTACCGGTCTTAGCTCGCTGGACTGAATTTACGAAGCGTGTTGATTAAGTTCACGTATCGGAGAACGGATGGTAAATAGTTTATTGTCGAAGTACGATTTGTAGGTATAAACTATAAGCTTAAAATACTAAATGACTATTGGTTTTAAAGGACTATTCAACAAAATTGATTCAGTGGAGGTGCGCCCAATTTGCCTATATGAACGAATATATTGTTAAAATATTGTTATGTGTACAAAGACCCCTAAATAGTTAATATTAGTAGTTAGAAAATTATGTCTTTACACTAAAAATATTAAAAAAAACTTTTTTAAAATATTTTTAGTGTAAAGACATATAATTTTCACACTTTTATAATTATATACTAGATAGATAGAATCATGCCTGCACTGCCTCGTTGCTCTAGTAGCAAAGCGCATCGCTTTGTGATCTCAAGGTCTTGGTTTCAAATCCTAGGTTTGACAAATGTAGGTTTTCTAACTAAAACTCCCCATTGTAAGTCTGGAGTCTGAAATTGTGCCCGGTATATGGCAATATGCTCGCTCCCTATTACATGGGACCTAACATATAGGCGTAACGGTATTCAGATATAATCATAATAAAATTTATAAAATGATCAACACACCGCGAGCGTGTATGAGATAAACTATGAACACGAAAGAAGTGAGAGAGATTTGTAGGGAAAAAACCTGTTGTAAATCTGTATTCTTTGTCTTCCCCGCAAGAAATGTTTTGTGATTATATACTCCTAGTTAGAAATATGAAACTCAAAGTCAAATCGTTTATTTTGCATAAACCCTGCGAGGGTATTTACAAATGGTCATATATACATTTTTTTTAACTTATCACTGGATAGGAACGTGGCCTGCACTGAGAAGATCCGGCGAGAAACTCAGCAGCCTTGTCTTTTTTTGTCTAATTCTCCAGTCATTTTTTTTCGTCATTTTCTGTATAGATACATAATAATATCAGCCTATACTGCCCACTGCTGGGCAAAGCCCTTCTCTCACAAATCGAGGTGAGAGAGATTAGGTCATACTCCACCACGCGGACCCAGTGCGGATTGGTGGAGGCAGGTTTGTGGCTACCTGCTATTGGAACTTATCAAGCCGCCTTTAAGGCTTCCAACTCGGCTTAACGACTACCACATTAAGTGGTAACCGGGACCAACGGCTTAACGTGCCTTCCGAAGCACGGAGCCGCTCGAATATGAATATGGTCACCCATCTCAGGCCGACCGAGTCGAACGCTGCTTAACCTTGGTGATCAGTAAGAACACCGCGGTCGCACAGCGCTACGAGCGCCTACATACATACAGATAGATACATATAGATACATACATTATCAAAATCATTTATGCGATCCAACTTCAGTCTGATGCCTTACGACTGAGATATAAAACTAATAATAATCTATCTATCTATAACCTCACGCCAGATCCCTTGCGGGGTAGGCAGAGAGTACAGAGTTCCAACAGGTTCTTTCCTTACATACCTCTCTGGCTTCCTCGACTCTCATAGTTTGTCTCATACACGCTCGCCGGTTACGGAGATTCTTGACTTTTCCATCAGATAAGACTCGGTTTATTTGGTCGTGGTAAGATAGTCTAGGTCTTCCCCGGTACCTGCATCCTTCCACTTTCACATGGTATATCTGTTTTGTCATTCTTTCCTCTGGCATTCTTTCTATATGCCCGAACCAACGGAGCATGCCCTTTCTCATCTTTACACCGATACTATCTTTCATACCTACTCGCTGTCTTACTAATAATAATATTTTTAAATATATGTTATTATGAAAAACTAGAGGTTTCTGGGTAGACCAGTCTCCACAAGCAGCACCCGTTCTTGAGTACAACTACTTGAGCAGCCTTCACCTCCCTCGACCATATTAGAAGGATGGAAGTGACCTGCACCAAATAGCCACTGCAAGCACTTTTTGTGAGCATGGTTAATTCCAGTCTACAAAAGGAGCAGTACTTCGGGCTTGTTTGGGACGACACGCTACGCTTGGACATTTTTGTTTACATTAAAGACGTGCTTTATGACCAATAATCGAAAAACAAAAGCATTTAACATTATTTATAACCTCTTTTATAAAAATAAATATAATATATCTACGATCTAAATTCTCGTATAACTAATGAGCGTAAAGCCAAAACAAAATATAAGAAAGTGATTTTAAAATGAACAAGTACTTTGTAAGGATTAATCGGACTGTTTACTTCAAGTAAACGATGTTGGGAGGCTGTTCACTTGCTGATATTAACACTTGAACGAACTTTTCTATGGTTGTAGTGGTTCAAAATGAAAATGGCTGTTCTGATAGTTATAGATTTTATGTTCCTTTAATATACGTATCTACTCACAAGTTATGTAAATTTAAATTTTAGAAGTTATTTAGTATGTGTATACATTTTGTTCGTTCAATAATGTCCATATATTTAGACATTCCGGTGTACATGTGTCTATATTTCGTCTCCTAAACAGCTTGACTGATTTTTTTTTGTAATTATGGGGTCACATGGATTACTGTAGATCGGGTGCAAAGCCGTGAGAAACTTTTTTTGAAACGTAGCCCCACACTTGGATTTAAACATGAAAATTCACATGGACATACAAAACTGCTAGAATTAAATAAAACATACAGCAATGCAAATATTAATTATAATATTTAATAAAATTCGGAGCCTTATTTTATAATTAATACGCAGAATTTGTACCTGTATTTCACCTCCATGCCGACAAATCAATTAATACTACCCTTACCCATCAATTAAAACAGCACTGTTTTACCCATTCCGACCCTGTACTACCTCCATTAGTTAATTGCCCCAGGATATATAATTTTAAACATAAAATTGAATCAAAAGTACAAGAGGGAGATCTCAGGAACTCTGCTCGCCTCTTATTTTCAAACGACACTCTTGCTCCCAATAATGACCTAACGCTAGATTCTCTCCGCGAGAAGCATCCCTCAGCCAACTCAGTCTCTCAGCTGCCAAATCCACCCCAAATTAGCATTAAAAAATTGCAGATTAATGAAAAAGACGTTCTTGAGGCAATTATGTCGTTCCCGAGCGGCTCTTCCGGCGGCATCGACGGAATAACCCCTCAACATCTAAAAGACCTGGTTAGTGCATCCGCTGGAGACGCCGGCGGAGCACTTTTAAGCTCCTTAACAAAATTATGTAATTTTATGCTCGCCGGCCATGTTAATCGATAATTTCTTCCCTACCTCTACGGTGCGAGACTATGTGCCTTCAACAAGAAGGATGGTGGCATCCGCCCTATAGCAATAGGCGCCACGATCCGGCGGTTAACCTCCAAAATAGTTTGTAGACACATAGCCTCGACCCTTAAATCCAAATTTCAACCAATTCAATTAGGATTTGGCAGCAAAGGGGGCTGTGAGGCAGCAGTTCATGCAACCAGAACCTTCGTCTTATCAAATGAGATGGAGGTTCTTCTCAAGGTTGACGTGAGGAATGCTTTTAATTCATTAGATAGGGCTGCCTTGCTGAACGAAGTAGCTTCTCAACTTCCCGAAATTTATCCTTATATTTGGCAGTGCTATAGTGATTCTTCTAAACTGATTTTTGGTGAAAACAGTATAGATTCAGCAGTCGGCGTTCAGCAAGGAGACCCTCTCGGCCCTGCTCTTTTCAGTCTAGGTATACATCGTCACATCTCATCCTTAAAATCAAAATTGAATGTATGGTACCTAGACGATGGCACTTTAGGTGGCAAAGCCAATACAGTTTTTAGTGATTTCATCAAAATTAACAGCACCTTTAAGAATCTAGGCTTGGAATTAAGTCTGTCTAAATGTGAATTTTTTGTCTCAGAGAGTCTTCCTTTAAATGAAAAGCAGTTTATTACCGAAAAGTTTCAAAAGTTTGCTCCAGGCGTAAAAATTCTCAGTAGAAATTCGCTTTGCCTTCTTGGTGCCCCTCTATTTGACGACGGAGTCAAACCTTTCTTGGAATCTAAGATTAAACAATTTCAGGATAATTCTTTCAAATTGGGAGTTCTAAATCGCCATATTGCATATACTATATTAAAATACTGTCTTTTCGTTCCAAAACTAACATACGCCACTCGCGCAAGCCCAATCTGGAAATTCTCGGCCCTTATCAACCAAATGGATACCGCCCTCAAAGATAACCTTGAGAAAATTCTAAATTTATCCTTAAATGAAGCATCCTGGACCCAAGCAACGTTACCTATTAGACATGGTGGTATCGGCGTGCGAAAAATTGCTAGTATTGCTCTACCGGCTTTCCTAGCCTCCGTTTATAGTGTCCAGGAACTGTGTTCAAAAATACTTTCCAACACAGAATTAGTAGCCGGCGCCGCGGAGGCTTTGGAGGCCTGGAAAAGGATTTGCCCCAATGACAATATTCCAAAGGAAGTTAACGTGCAAAAACTTTGGGATATGCCATTGGTGCAAATAGCGAAGGACTATTTGGCCGAAATTATCGTCAGTGACCGCGACCGTGCTCGTTTACTAGCGTTGGGTCAAAAGGAATCGGGTCATTGGCTTCATTCAATCCCTGCATCCAACCTTGGCACACTGCTGGATAGTGAAAGTTTCCGGATCGCGATAGGTATTCGCTTAGGGGCACCGATTTGTGAAGAACACAGGTGTCCGTGTGGAGCGGAGGTGGATCGATCCGGACTCCATGGGCTCTCTTGCCGCAAAAGTGCCGGCAGGTTTTCTCGCCACGGCTCGCTCAATGACATAATCAAAAGGACTCTTGCTACCATCAACGTTCCTTCGGTGTTAGAACCGGCGGGGATTTTCCGTGATGATGGCAAGAGACCCGATGGGATGTCCTTGATCCCTTGGGAACGGGGGCGGGCCCTTGTATGGGACGCCACGTGCGTCGATACATTGGCTCCGTCCCATCTCAGGGAATCAATATCTAGGGCGGGAGCTGCGGCTGAGAAGGCGGACCTGGGTAAACGGCGCAAATATGCTGCTATTAGCAACAATTATATATTTGTGCCGTTTGCCGTAGAAACATTGGGCCCATGGAGTTCGGCTTCAAAACAATTTATCAATAAAATAACACCTACGCTGATCACCTCCTCGGGTGACAAGAGGGCTGGCTCGTTCCTTGCTCAAAAGATTGGTCTGTCTATTCAGCGAGGAAACGCAGCCAGCATTCTTGCCACCATTCCACGCGGATGCGGTCTTTTTGATTAAGGTCTTTTTTTTTCTTTTTTTTTTCTCTTTGTTTTATTTTATATTTTAGTTTAAAGTGAGTGTTTTTATTATAAGTTTTAATGTAAATAATAAAAAAAAAAAAAAAAAAAAATTAAATTTAGAAAACATTTAAATTGATTCTGAATTTTGATTAGGTTTTAACCGACTTCAAAAAGGAGGAGGTTCTATGTTCGGTTGTATGTATGCTTTTTTTTTATGTATGTTCACCGATATTTCCGTCAGTTGTGGACCGATTTTGATGATTTTTTTTGCATTGGGTTCCGTATAGCTCCAAGGTGGTCCCATTGTAATTTCATTGGTATTGGACCTTGGACTTTAAAGATACACCAGGGAACTCCTTAACGATAAACAATACGAATGCGTAAATTGAGATATTATAGGTATTACGTCAATCCTATAGGTACCCTACCATAGAACTAAGAAGAATGTTAACCGACTTCACAAAAGGAGGAGGTTCATAATTCGTCTGTATTTTTTTGAAATTTCTTATAAACTGATTTTGATGATTCTTTTTGCATTAGGTTCAGCATAGCTATGTGATGGTCGAATTTAAATTTTATTGGTATTGGACAATGGGCTTTGAAGATACACCAGGGGTTTCCTATACGGCAAACAGCATGAATGTGAAAATTCTGTTATTATGAGTTTTATATCAATTGTGTAGGTACCTCACGGTATAAATAAGTAGGACAATATAAAGGAGGTATATCAATCAATCAATCAATCAATCAGCCTATCGTAGTCCACTGCTGGACATAGGCCTCTCCTAACACGCGCCATTGCACACGGTCCCCCGCCTTCCGCATCCAGTCCGTCCCAGCGACCTTCTTGAGGTCGTCGGTCCATCTAGCTGGGGGCCGTCCTACCTTACGCTTACCAAGTCGCGGTCTCCACTCTAGGACACGCTTGCTCCATCGGCCGTCGGTCCTTCTGCAGATGTGACCAGCCCATTGCCACTTTAGCTTACTGAGTCTGCGAGCTATGTCGGTAACTTTGGTAGGTAGGTATATAAATAATAATAATTAATTCACTCATCACTAAAAATTGTAAAATAAAAAACTTTAAAAAAAAGGAAAACCGACTTCAAAAAGCAAAAAATAAATATTTGAACCGACTGCACCTACCAGCACCGACTTCAAATATTTATTTTTTGCTTTTTGAAGTCCGTATTCCTTTTTTTTTTAAGTTTTTTGCCAATGCGTGGTCTCCACTAGAATCTTTCTAGAGTGGAGACCACGTATTCACCACCACCATTTAGTTTTTTAATTACCTTTATGATTTAAAATTACCTTCTGATGATATTACCTCACTGGTGAAGTAGCATATAGTGCGGCATGAAATATTGCTACCTTCTATGCTATGCATGCCTGCATGTATGCATAGTAATAAATCATCATCATCATCTCAGCCTATACTTGTCCACTGCTGAACATAGGCCTCCCCAATCGCTTTCCAGCGTAACCGGTCCGATGCCACCTGCATCCAACGACTTCCTGCGATTTTCACAAGATCGTCGGTCCATCTGGCAGGCGGTAGTCCCACGCTGCGCTTGCCAATACGTGGTCTCCACTCTAGAATCTTTCTGCCCCAACGCCCGTCCGATCTACGCGCTATGTGGCCCGCCCATTGCCACTTCAGCTTGCTAATCTTAACGGCTATGTCGGTGACCTTGGTTCTTCTACGAATCTCCTCATTCCTGAGTCGATCGCGTAGAGAAACGCCGAGCATAGCTCTCTCCATAGCTCGCTGAGCAACTCTGAGCTTTTTTATGAGACCTATTGTAAGAGACCACGTCTCTGATCCATATATCTTCACTGGTAACACACATTGACTAAAAACTTTAGTCTTAAGGCACTGAGGTATTTTGGATGAGAAGATGTTGCGCAGTTTCCCGAACGCTGCCCAGCCGAGTTGGATTCGTCGATTGACCTCTCTCTCAAAGTTGGACCTACCTAACCGGACTACCTGTCCCAGGTAAATGTATTCGTCGACAACTTCAAGAGTAGAGTTCCCAACGGTGAGTGCGGTGGGTACGACATGGACGTTACACATTATTTTCGTTTTGTCCATGTTCATTTTAAGACCCACTTGTTGAGATACTCTGTTGAGGTCACCGAGCATTCGTCCTAGATCTTCCAGCGACTCCGCCACGACCACAATGTCGTCGGCAAATCGAAGGTGAGTGATGTATTCGCCATTGATGTTGATGCCAAGTCCTTGCCATTCCAAGAGCTTGAAGGCGTCCTCTAAGGTGGCCGTAAACAGTTTCGGAGAAATGACGTCTCCCTGCCTTACTCCTCTTTTTATGGGGATCGCCTTCGTGCACTGCCCCTGTACTCGGACTGACATGGTGGCGTTATTATACAAGCACTTCAACACTTCGATGTACCGATAGTCAATGCGGCATCGCTGGAGAGATCTAAGAACCGCCCAAGTCTCGATCGAATCGAAGGCTTTCTCATAGTCCACAAACGCCAAGCATAGTGGCCGATTATACTCCTCGGTCTTCTGTATAATCTGCCGCAGCGTATGTATGTGGTCTATGGTACTAAAGCCTTTCCGGAAACCGGCTTGTTCGGGAGGCTGGAAGTCATCAAGCCTGCGTTCGAGACGATTCGTGATGACTCTCGAAAACAACTTATAAACATGGCTCAGCAGTGTGATGGGCCTATAATTCTTCAGTAAAGTGTTATCACCTTTCTTGAAAAAGAGTACCACCACACCCCTGTTCCACGCTTCCGGCGTTTTTCCTTCGAGCAAGACGGAATTAAACAACCTCTGAAGGACTTTAAGTACCGGCGATCCGCCCGCTTTCAGAAGCTCTGCGGTAATTCCGTCTTCACCCGGCGCTTTGTTGTTTTTAAGGTGTTTGAGAGCCATCCCAAACTCGTACAGGCTGATGTCCGGGATATCTTCAGTGTAGTGTCGGGTTAGCTTGGCTCTTGGGTCTTTTACCAAGTCAACAACAGGTTCAGCTACTGAGGTATACAACTGCCCATAGAACCTCTCTATCTCCCTGAGCACCTCTGACCTATTCGACGTTACGTTTCCGTCCTCCGTCTTCAGCTTCGTCAACTGGCTTTGCCCAATAGACGCGTCTCTTGCAAACACTTTGGAGCCCTTGTTCTGCTCTATGGTCTCCTCAATACGTCTTGTATTGAAGGACCGTAAATCGTGTCGCAAGGACTTCAATATCTGTCCATTGAGCTGCCTATAGGACTTAGCATCATCGGAGGTTTGGAGTGTCATGGTACGTCGCTCAGCCATAAGGTTTCGGGTGTAGTCAGATAGCTTTTGAGGCCTATTTTTACGGTGGGGCTTAAAATGCTTGGACCCGACCGTATGGACAGTCTCTACCAACCTATTGTTGATTTCGTCCACTGATGCGCTGCTGTCTAGCAATTCGAAGCAGTTTGACAATTCGAGTTGAAAGTTCTCGGGGTTTTGGATATGTGCATTAGAAGGTCGGAGCGTAGACTTCATCAGACGCGATCTTTCCATTTTGACATTAATATTTAATGTGCCTCTGACCATTCGGTGATCACTGCCGGTTTTTACCCTGTGAATCACGGAGACATCATTAAATATTTGTCGCTTGGTGCTCATGATGAAGTCTATCTCATTTTTTGTGGAACCATCAGGGCTCATCCAGGTCCATTTCCTATGAGGCGGCTTCCGGAAGAAAGAGTTCATCATAAAGAGTCCCTCCTTCTCCAGATATTCGGCCAGCCTCTGACCCCTGGGGTTGCGTTGCCCATATCCAAATTGCCCCACTCTCAATTCATCATCGCCCCGTTTGCCCAGCCGCGCATTGAAGTCACCCATAACCACTGTAAAGTGTGCTTTGGAAGTATGTATGGCTCTACTAATGTCCTCATACATTACTTCGACGTCATCATCTGAGTATGCCGAGGTCGGTGCGTAGACCTGTATGACCTTCAGCGAATATCTTTTGGATATTCTGAGTATCAGGTACGCTACCCTGCTCGACACACTAGTGATGGACACAACGTTGTCTATGAGTGACTTGTGGACGATAAATCCGACACCACCTTGGGACTGCTGTTCGCCCTCCCGGTAGTAAAACAAGTTGCCGGATTTTAAGGTTATCGTGTCCTCGCCCTTTCTTCGGACCTCCGATAAACCAACAATATTCCACCGCAACTTGTTTATCTCTTCCTCCAGCTCAACAAGCTTCTCATCTGTCCTTAACGTGCGTGCGTTGTATGTCACCAGGGCCAATTTTCGGTGTTGGTGGTAGCCGAATCTCTGCCGGAGATTCTTAGCACCCCTTGTCCTGTCGTTACCATGGCTGCTACCGTGGCCAGGACGAACAGGACCGCCGGGGACTAGGGGCCTGGTTTTCTTACATTCTTCCATAATTGGGGGTGTTTGCCATACTCGCCACGCTTGGCAGGCGGGTTGGCGAGCGCAGTTATTGGTCGTCGAAGTGCTAAGGAAACGCTGCTGCCCATTCCCTAGTTTTCCCTTAGTCGCCTTGTACGACACCCGATGGGATGAGATGGGTTGGTCCTATTCTAAGCCGGGAACCACGCGGCAAAGTAATAAATACCATTATTTAAAACAGATAGTACGTTCGACCCTTCCAACTTTCGGCCTATTTCTGTTATCTAACGATTATGGACTTAACACTGCTAATGAGATTATTTTGATAGAAAATATGACATTACTTTATAACTTTTATTTTTAATAAAATTTAGAAAAGCTTATTCGCATTATGTCTATCAGAAACTAAACGACTTAAGACATTAGAGCGAACAGGGCACCTTGGTCCTTTGAAATCAGTCATCGCAGAACATTAAGATTATCTGGGCAAAGTTTGTAATAGAACATGATAATTTAGATAATGTTTGGTAGTTACAAATGGATTAGACTACAAAGCGTATACACCAGACGATATAAGTACCTATATAATCGTAAAATTTTAATCTTACTGTGACCATAGCTGATTTTTTTTGGGAATATTATAATATCATCATATATATGTTTTTAACCGACTTCTAAAAAGGAAGAGGTTCTCAATTCGACTGTATGTTTATGTATGTTACGCGATCTGTTGGTACGAGGCATGCCTTTTAAGTTCTGTAGTTTCCATATTTCCCGGCAATTTTGAATTTGGAACTGTTCTATATTCGAATGTGTTTAAATTGTGAATCTCAAAACAGTTGAAAGTATTAGGATTAATGATTTAGTCACAGCGTCGATTGGAATCTGTCAGGTTACGTACGAAAATGAATCTATCTAAGGAAAATGTTCGTGCAATAATTTTCTACAACTTTAGAAGAGGCCTGACGCGGCTTCAGTGTCTTGAAGAGCTAACATCTGTGTTTAGTGATGAAGCCCCATGTCTGCGGACTGTCGAACGCTGGTATTTAGAATTCCAGCGTGGACATACTAGTGTTAGTGACAAATCTCGCGAAGGACGCCCAAAATCCGCATTCACTGAAGATAACATCATTGCTGTGAGACAACTAATTCTCGAAGATCGTCATGTGACGTATCGAGAGATAGAGCCTCTATTAGGCATCTCAGGGACAACCATTCAGAAGATCTTGCATGAAGCGCTTGGTGTGAGAAAGCTAGTTTGCTGTTGGATACCGCATCTGCTTTCCGACGATCACAACGCGGCCCGCGTCAGATGGTGTAAGAAAACTCTGCAAAGGTTCAACCGAGGAGAGTCTAATCACGTCTACGACATCATCAGTGGTGACGGATCTTGGATCTATGCCTACGATCCTGATTCCAAACAACAATCTACAATCTGTGTTTTTCAAGACGAGCCAAAGCCGACTAAAGTTTTTCGTTCTCGAAGCACTTCGAAGAAGATGGTGGCCACGTTCGTTGGAAAATCCGGCCATGTTGCGACTATTGCACTTGAAGATCGTAGAACGGTTAACGCAGAGTGGTATACCACAGTTTGTTTAGCACAAGTCATCGCCGAACTTTGAAAATCTAACTCAAAGCGACGCATCATTCTGCACCACAACAACGCAAGCTCACACAGCGCTCGTCAAACGATTGAGTATTTGAAGCAGGAAAAAGTAGAAATTCTTGACCATTCTCCCATACAGTCCTGACCTAAGCCCTAACGATTTCTTTACATTTCATAAAATTAAGAAAAGTCTTCGTGGTCAAAGGTTCCAGTCCGGTGAAGAAGCAGTCGACGCAAACGACAAAACTTAAAAGGCATGCCTCGTACATCACTATGCGGCGGAGAGGCCGCAGGACGCGGGACGGGGATGACTGGGAGCGATGACAGCCACGGCACGGGTCTGCGTCATTGTCCGCCGTTCGAAGCACACATGTTTAATTCTGTCTCCGTAATTATCTTGTTGCGCGTATCTAAGTTTATTATACAGTCCATTGCTCAGTCTCCGTTTATTCCTACCAACACTGGTAGGATAAGTCTCATCATTTCCATGATCATTCCGCCAATTATGAATCGATTTTGATGATTCTTTTTGCATTGGGTTCAGTAACCGACTGCACTAACCGGTACCGACTTAAAATATTTATTTTTTGCTTTTTGAGGTCGGTTTTATTATTTTTTAAACACATTTTTATTATAAATTACAGTTCCTTGATTCTTACAGACAGAGTTTTAACATTCTTTGGATATATTTTGACGTTATCTAATGACAAAATATCGATCCACATTTTGAATAAAGAGTGGAAGCCGATTTCTTTTTTAATAATTTTAAGAAATATACACCATCAACTATCCACTGTTTTAGCTGTTTTTTCCATATTAATTTTTTTTTGATTTCCTTGGTGTACAATACTTTTTTTTAAACGTAGCCTCACACTTTATTCCTGTGTCGTGGGTGCGATTACAAACATGAAAATTCAAATACATAAATACCAAGACCGGAACAAATAATTGTGGATCACACAAAGATGTGTCCAGTGCGGGAATCAAACCCGCGACTATTAGACACAGTGAGTGGAGCGGCTTAAGCTCTTAAACATTGCACTAATTTGTCCATAATTTTATTTTTGAATTTAAGCTTAAAGAATCAATAGACTGAACAGATAGTTCCCAATGTTTTTCATTTAAAAGGTTCAATGACGAGTGACCCGTGGTCGAGCAGACGAGCATGGGTAAGCATTAAATTGCAACCCCAAAATTGGCCAGCAATTTGGAAGCTTTAGTACTGTCAAGATCGTTTGTTGTCAATTTTTATGATTAATGAATTCTTTAACAACATCTTGAGTATGTGTAGAAAAAGAAAGTTATAGATCTATTGTAACCTTATACCTGCTTGTTAGATTTTCACTGAATTTAGCTGTCACTCCTTTAGTATAGCTCCTGATAAAGTCTTGAAAAAGCATAGGTTTAACTCGATAAGTTCGTCATGAAACTTTAATTATAGTAACAAACTTTGAAGCTAGTAACGCACGCAGTCACGTAGACACACCTCAAACAATAGGTTGGTAATAATCCGAACGTGACGTAACATGTAATTAGTTATTACATGTCCTTTGCGGTCGCTCCAGATACAGCCACAGTGGTTGGTTTCTGTTGAACAGGGATGGCAAGTATTTGTAATTTTGTTTCGTTACATTTTTACTAATTATTTTTTAATATTCCGAGCACGTGCTCCTTTAAATAAATAAAAAATGACGTCAAATCGATTCAAGCTGTATCAACACAAACTTTGTTATCGTACAACACTAGAAGTGATATAGCTGAGTGAATTTTTCGCCACACATGTGACAAAATTATCTGTCTATCTCATCACGCCAGCTCCCTCGCGGGGTAGGCAGAGAGTACAGAGTTCCAACAGGTTCTTTCCTTATATACCTCTCTGGCTTCCTCCACTCTCATAGTTCGTCTCATACACACTCGCCGGTTACGGAGACTCTTTACTTGCCCTTCAGATAAGACACGGTCTATTTAATCATGGTAAGATAGTCTAGGTCTTCCCCGGTACCTACATCCTTCCACTTTCGCATTGTATATCTGTTTTGTCATTTTTCCTTCTGACATTCTTTCTATACGCCCGAAACAACGGAGCATACCTTTTCTCGTCTTATCAACAAAACAATCATAATATTATCATAAAATAATTCAGGACTGCGTGGACCAATCCATGTGATGCAATGAGTGGAGTGGTGTAAAAGCCTTTAATTCCTTGTAACTGTACATACAAGTGAATTAATTGAAAAATATGTATTTGTTACAGCAATAATGTGTATGTGTATGAGTGTATTCAATTCTGTGTTTTCCAAATTGTGCATGTATATGCATGCAATTTTCCTACCCTCATAATTCCTTACCCTCATAATTGACGATTATCTCTACCGCTCACGCCGCAGCTACGATTGTAATCTGTTTGTTAATACAAATAGTCTGCGATCAACCCTCGTCCTTCGCCGCTGCTGCACCCGCTTTTGAGTCTTCTAGATTGTTCCATACTTTGGATTCATCTACAAAATCCGTTTCTTTTCATTTTTATTGCTAACCGCTCCTCTAAGCTCTGCTGAGCCTAGAAGCCGTGTACTAACTGTTTCCGACTGCACTACAGTGCATTAACCTGCTTTTAACACGACTTGAAGAAGCCAAAAAGAATTGGGAAAACGCGTTACGAAAAAGGCACAAACTGAGGTGACCGTAGCGTACCTATTGCAGAATTTCCGGTTGGGAGACCAGGTTAGTCATTAATATCCTATACCTTCCAGCTCTTGACATCGTCACGTGGAGGCGCGTAGTGTTAAACTACTAAACAGCCGCGCTAACATATAATATTCCCAATTCTTCCATCTATATTCTGATTTCTTCTGGTACGTGGTCGCCATTTGATAACCTTTCTTCACCAATGGCCGTCAGGAGACGGGGAGCGGGCAGGCCCTCTACACGATTGACTAATGTCCTTCTGATGGTCGTACGTAGAAGGTGGCGTACAACACAAAGCCGGTCGTTGTGGCGGTTTTTGCGAGGGACCGTTATCCTGTGGACGTCTCGCAGTCCACATTTATTCATTTGCTTGGCTTTTACCTAAAGAAGGTCGAGCTGCTATTCCGCATAATATTCTCACAAAGGAGAGGAAACTTTAGCATTTTAGTAAGATGAGCTTATGAACGTAATATTGCGTGCCACAGGTTTGACATCCTTGGTGTAAAACAATGCCCCGCCAAGACGCGCCAGAAGTGGGTTAGTGTGACGCGACGCAAATTATCGCGAAATTGAAGCGCTCTTGATTCTAACTGTTGTTATGCGGGCTTGCTTGTAACTTAGAGTGTTATAACGTAGTAATCGTAATGTTGTAAATAGTAAAACATCTTGTGCTACTAGCGATCCGAATAAGAATCATTTGCCTCAGTGGGTAATTACCCACGAGAGATCTACAAAGAAGCTGCGTAGAGCGGCACACCTTACCCCTCTTTATAATTAGTATATGATTGAGCTTTTCTTAGCTCCAAATATACCCAAAGACTATTTTTTGTGTCAACTTCACTAAATCGTAAGTTGTAAGAAGGATCTAGAAACTGACACAACGATCCCTTGGGTTCACAATCATACTAATAACGGGAAAAGCTGATGTAATGATGACGATAAAGCACAAATAATAAAATTTCAATATCATTAATATGATTGTGAACTAGGGTATTGAATTGCGGAGGTTAGTAGGGGGCGGCAAAAATTGAATAGCCTACTGGGGGCAAATGTGTAAATCGGCCATTGATGCTATCTTTTTCTCAAAGAAAGCCTAAGGGTGTGAAATAGATACCTTAGAATAACGTGAGTGAAGTTGCGGGTACAGCTAGTTATAAATAAAGCAATGTCGCGGCTATATTTCCCTAGCAGGACACACTGTACATTCTTGTATATTACTGACGATGTTTGATACCAATTATGTATGTCACAATACAAGCCTATTGCCATTATAGTCTATTACTACTATAGCCTATAACATTATGACTTTGTGCTATTGTCTTTGAGATTTTTTCATAGAAAAACATGTCTTTATGCGACCTACGATTTGAAAGTAAGAATTTCGTGATCCCCACCCGCTTTACGAATGATTATACTAAATATTTATCATAAAAATCACAAAAAATATTGTCTCTCTTTCTCTCTTCAGTTGTTCTGTTGAGAAACGTGATTTTGTAGATGGATATTTATTTATTAATTATCCGTGAGTAGATATTAAATATCGTAATAGAAAATCGCTACACATATCTCACAGTAGTCTCGCTACTAGCTATTCCCATCCACTTCCATCCAATAAAACCGACGTGGCCCGATCAAGCGACTCACAAAAATATATATTAAGTGCGTTAATATAAAAAGGCCAAGTTCTTATCGCTAAGAAGCAGCCGTTTGACGCAGGCCTGCCCGAATAAATATGGATTAAGTAAAGAAAATATGGACTGGAGTATACCGATGTTAGCCATTCAAGTACAATGGATATAGTATTAAAATATACCTAATAATAAAAAAAGCCTACACACTTTTGTTGCTGAGCAAAAATCACTTACAAATTGAGGATAGAGAAAATGAGTCTCCATCTCGCGGATCCAGTGCGGATTAGTGGAGACAGGTTTGTGGCCACTTGCTGTTGGAACTTATCAAGCCGCCTATAAGGCTTGCACCTTTTTTTCCTGTGGAATATCCTGCATAGGGCGTGTCGGATACCTACCGACTAAAAACCCCAGGGTGGCCGACATCAGCACTTTGGAGGGGCTTCGGAATCTCCGTATGGAACGCACCGGTGCCCCTCTTGTGCCGCGCTCTGAAGGCCGACCATCGGGAGGAGATTGATGACACGCTCCCCCCTGCACCGACGTGGTCCTCACAGCGATGTGGGCCACAACACGCCGCCATCCTCCTCGGAGTCGCTCGTGAAGGACGCTCAAGGCCCCCGCCCCTTGCGTCCGCGACCCCGAAGGCTCCCCTGCCGATGTTGTTGCAGGGGAGGTCCCCCGCCAGATATCACGGCGGGGGACGCGAGTTATCCCGTATTCTTAAGCCCCCGGGCTATTGGGCTTGGGGCCTGGGTGGACTGTGCCTCCACCCCTCTTCCGTTGCCTTCGTTAATATATAAGCAGTAGTAATATAAGGCTTACACTGTGGCTTAAGTAGTAACCGGAAGCAACGTTTAGCGTGGCATTCAAAGTACGAAGACGCTCTAAAATGAAATGCCACATACGGTCACCAATCTTAGAACAACCGACCCGAACGCAGTTTAACATTCAATCACGGTCGCACAGCGCTATGAGCGCCGTGATTCGGTACGGTAAGTTTTTGGTAATGTGGTAATCGTTAAGCCTTATAAATTTCAACATTAATCTGCGTGATGCAGTGTGACCTAATCTATCTCAACTCGACTCATTTGAGAAGTCTTTAGGATGTTTCGTGGGACAGAATAGCCTGATTTATTCCGAGATCAGCCAGATCCCTTGCGGGGTAGGCAGAGAGTACAAAGTTCCAACAGGTTCTTTCCTTACAGACCTAAAGAGGTCAATTATGATAGTGGAGGAAGCCAAAGGGCTTCCTCCACTATCATAATTTATCTCATACACGCTTGCTGGTTACAAAGACTCTTGACTTGCCCTGTAGATATTACTTTTTGCTGATTTAGTTTTTTAGTATAGACATTTTATATGAAATCGCTATTTTTTAATTAATTTTCGGTAAGTAGGTCATAGTAATAATTCATTCTATTGATTTTTGTATGTGTGAGGGATCTACGCTGTTACAAAGTTACCGGACAAGAGTGCGAGCGTGCAAGCACTACTCTAGAGCCAGAAGGGCAAGGGGGCAACTAGCTTAAGGGTGCCTCAAGGAGGAACGGCCTCAGCTTGGGAAGTCACTATGGAGGAGGTGGATATACTAGATGACTCGCCGTGGTGCTCTGCACCGGCCGGCGGGCAAGGGATTCTTCGAACTCGCCGGCGATGTCGGTGTCTGATTTTGTGTGCGGTATCTGTATTCGAAATTTCGATTGTTCGTTAGAAACGTTACGTTACGTTAAACGTTCGTGATTCGATGTTGGTTAGAAATGCTGCGGGTGGCGGTAGCGGCTGAAAGGAGGAGAGTGAGGTGCTTAGTTGGCGGTGGCTACGATTAGAGGGTTCTGATGGATGGACGCGTTGCCGAATTAGTGGGTTATCGCCTTTTTGATATAGCGCGAATAGGTTCGAGACTGAGATCGGAATGGAGATCAACATTCCATATCTACTATCGGGCACCTATGGCTTTTCGGAGGAATGGGACTGGAAAGCTTGGAGTCTGTCTATGTGAGTGCAAGCGGCGTGCCCGATTATATTGATGTGTACAATTTTTTTTGCTTCTTCATCCAGCATTCAATCTAAGAAATTCCATTTCTACTTTAAATGCTAAATAATAAAGTTAAATACAGCATAACAATACATGCGTGCATGATTTAAAAAAAATCAAACTAAAGGAGTATGTATGAAAAATAAGTAAATTCAGTCCCTCGACAGATTATTAAATTCTACTTTCCAACTTTATATTACATATCGTACTTCAGAGCTCTGTTTCAGATAAAACAAAGCGAAACTGAACTAAAACGGACCGGATCTATACTTTCAAATTTGTACTGGACAATGAGTATGGGAACATAACGAAGTTACTTCGAAATTTTAACAATAAATCACGGGTCGAATTGAATAATGGTACAAGTAAAAAAGCGAGAATAGAGAAAATCAAGCTTTCGTTTTTAGAAATAAAAGTCGTAATTTAATTAAAAAAAATATTTTTGTGTAAAGATTTTTGCTATTATGGTAGTCGACTTATCTGTTTGTTCAATCATTTTGGGAGGTTTAGACTATTAAAATACCTCAGTGCCTCAAGATTGAAGTTTTTAGTCAATGTGTGTTGCTATCTGCCAATGATGACATGCGGATCAGAGACGTGGTATCTTACAAAAGGCTTCATAAAAAGCCCAAAAGTTGCTTAGCGAGCTTTGGAAAGGCGTTTCTTTACGTGATCGAATCAGAAATGAGGAGATTCGTAGAAGAACCAAGGTCACCGACATAGCCCATAGGATTAGTAAGTTGAAGTGGCAATGTGTGGTCCACATAGCGCGAAGATCGGACGGGCGTTGGGGCAGAAAGATTCTAGAGTGGAGACCACGTATTGGCAAGCGCAGCGTGGGACGGCTGCCTACCTAAAGGACCGACGATCTTGTAATCGGATCGGTGCGCTGGAGAGCTATTAGGGTGGCCTATGTTCACTAGTATAGGTTAAGATGACGATGATAAGACAATTAACCCGCCACGTTTGTCTAATGTGAGCTGGCTGGCCACCAGTCTCGATTGCTAGTTAGCAGGTTGCATTGCAGGTGAGAATGGCTTGGTGCTGAAGTATTGTTGGTCAGGTCCCTTATAATCCAGTCGTCTCAGTGGAGAGTCATGAGAGAGACCATTTCCCAGCATTGGGACGAAATCCTTCTCCTTGCATCGGTTTTCTCATTACTGAGGGTCGTAGTCATATCTTGGGGACGGTTTTCTACGGATGATGAGTCGCCATCTATTCCTATCTCCAGCCAAGTGAAGAGCATCGTGAACCGTGGTATTAAGAGCTGTGCAAATATGATCCGTCCAGTGTGTTGGGCTCCTTCCTCGCGGTCACTGTCTTTTCTAGCAATATGACCAAAATACTCCAGAACACTGCGTAAGCAAGTAGTGGACAGTCGAGTTTGGATCTTGATATCAGCTAGGATTGACACATTGGTACAGTGTGCTATCCATGGTAGACATAGCATCTTTCTCCAGCATCACATCTCATAGGCAATACGGTCACGGTCAGCCTTCTTGAGGGTCCATGTCTCGGCACCGACGGGACGAAATAAGATATTAAAAAAATAAATAATAGTGTGCAAAGCGACCTGCCCTCTATCAGACTTATATAAAGAAATTATATAAATGTTTTTTGTTTTGCCATAAATACTATGTATACCCCAACAAGAATTCAATTTACATTTCAAAATCTCTAACCGTGGCACAATGACGAAGCGTATTCACGAAAGACTTGACAAAAATATTTAGATCCTCACCGTAAAACATTTCATCTCCATATTGGAGGATTCCGTATAGCGAGAGAGATCAATTTACACTGGACGTGTTTTTCGAACGTTTATCTCGATATGCGAATGGTCAAAAAATTGTATTTTTTCGAAAATATAAGAGTTGGGTTTGCCATTGATAGGCAAGGCAGTATTTGATATTTCGACTAACGAAAACAAGGCCATGTCAAATTGATAAGATTAAAAGGCGGTATATAAAGCCATTGTGAAATAATTTTAAAGCATTTTACAATTTATTTGGTATACTATGCTTTTTGGTTAGACAAATGGTTAGAAAGAAGGCCGTGCCGCTTACTGGATTGAGTGAGTAGTCACAAGTTCGATCCACGAGAAAAAACAATCCGTTACCCAAATGTTTATTGTAATCCGGATTTTTGTGTGTTTCGTTTATTTTTGTAAACGCATCCACAATGCAGGCATACTTTTAAGATAATAATTGTGTTTTGAAAAAATATTTGACAGCTCGAATCCGTGTAGTGTAAAGAATAATTAAATAGTGATTCATAATCATCTTTTAGGCGCGTTTAAAGCCAATAATTTCCCGGAATACGTAATAAGTGGGGTAATCACATTATAATTAATCTATCTTTCTATATCATCACGCCAGTTCTATTGCGGGGTAGGTAGAGAGTACATAGTTCCCACAGGTTTTTTCCTTACATACCTCTCTGGCTTCCTCCACTATCATAATTCGTCCCATTCACTTTGGCCGGTTACGAAAACTCTTGACTTGCCCCTCAGATAAGACACGGTCTTTTTGGTCATGGTAAAATAGTGAAGGTTACAATTAATGATTAATTTACATTTTTACTAGCGAAGCAAAAAATATCGAAAAACGAAAAGGCAAAATTCGAACCCAGGACCCTGTTATCACTGCAAACACTACACGCTACTAGACCAATAAAGCAGTATATTCGCAATCAATATTAATTCACTTCCCCTTTATATCCAGTTATCCCACAGGAGTCGGTTTCCAAACCAATCTCGGGTACATTGTTTTCCTCGCATCCACCCGATTTGTTTAATTAAGGCCCCGTCTAGTTGATTGCCTGTGGGTTGTCCACTATTAAGTCTTTAAGGGCCCAAACCAAGTGCCCTCTACTAAAGTTGGGACATAAAACAACAGGCGAAAATAAAAAGCACTGAACAATTTCGCCCCGTGTATAATGAGACTTTTTATGACGTAAGATTTCATGCTTTTTTTACGAGTCAGTCATGTAATTTGGAGAATGATAGGTCTTTAATAGGTATGTGTAGGGGTATGTAAATTTAATAGTATTATTTGTAAAGAGCAGTGATAGTCTAGTGGTTATACCGTTAGACTGCTAAGTCAGAGGTCTCGGGTTCAAACCCAGGCACGCATCTCTGTCTTTTCGAAAGCATGTGCGTATTAAAAGTTAACTATCACTTAGACTAACGTCACATCGTGAGGAAACCTGCATGCCTAAGAGTTTCTCGAAGGTGTGTGAAGTTCGTCAACCCGCACTGGGCCAGCGTGGTGGACTATGTTCTAAACCCTCTCAGTTTGAGAGGAAGTCCGTGCCCAACGGTAGGACAGTTTCTTAACAGGGCTAGTATTATTATTATAATATTTTCAAATAAGAATAAAAAATCAAATCACGCTTTTTTTATTTTTTAATACTGTTTTAAATGCAATAGTACTACTTGCATTGGGTACGTACAAACATCATAAAAATATATTAAGATCAACATTTCTGGCAGTCTTTTCTAAAGGGCAAGTCAAGAGTCTCTATAACTGGTGAGAGTGTATGAGACTAAGTATGAGAGTGGGAAAAGCCAGAGAGGTTCTTAAGGAAGTCCCCAGCAAGTGATCTATCGTGATGATATAGATAGATAGAGATTTATGGCAATTAATTAATTTTTAAATCCACGTCTGATTGTTTAACAGTAAATTTGAATTTTCCAGCTAAATTACTTATGAGTAGTATAGAAAATTATGAAACTGAACAGTCCAATAAACTTGAAACAGAAATGGTAATTAAACAGTGCTATTAACTAGGCCAGTGCTCTCTAATTTATGTAATCAACTTAGGAGCGCCCGCTTCATTTTAAAATTATATTAATTTGTTCAGATGTAGTGGGATGCAACCTTAGACTTCTTAAGACGGGATTTAATTGAAAGAATTCGTTTCTACAATCATGACTTGGTTTTACTTTTTATAAAAGTTAATTACGGGCCAGTTAGGAGACTCCGTAACCGGTAAGCATGAGATGAACTATGAGAGCGGAGAAAGCCAGAGATGTCTGCACGGAAAGAACCTGTTAGAACTCTGAACTCTCTGACTACCATTCAAGGGATCTGGCGTGATAATATAGATAGTTAGAGATGTTCGTATGTCTGCCTGTCTGTTTTTCCGGTTCAAATCTTGTGATCAATTTTTCGAGCACTTACGGTTATCCGCTTGAACTAAAATTTAGCGTGCTTATGGTCACATGGAACTGTTCTGATATAGACACAAAGACAAAGTCAAGTTAACAATTATATTTGTGCCAATAATGTTCATTTTTCTCATGTTTAGCTTGTAACTTAATTCTCAAACTTGTTTTTTGAGTAAGTTGTACATAGAACACTTAAATTTTACCGAGGTATTTTTCACGGACTTGAGATAGATTGGCACGGGAACGCGAAGAATGCCTGAAACAGCTTATTGTCATTGAGCTATATAAAGCGGCTGCTGATAATGATGATGAGTTTTAACCGACTGCACAAAAAATGAGTAGGTTCTCAATTGGACTGTCTTTTTATGTTTGTTACCTCCTAACTCCGTCATTTATGAGTTGATATGGAAAATTATTTTTTGTTCCATTTAAATTTGAAGAAGATATAAGAATTTTATTGTGTAGATTGAGTTATTATGTATTTTGTCTTGATCCTGTACTTGCTTTACTATAGAAATAAGCAGAATAATATAGTATAGGTCTATAAATAATTAATTCACTCATCACCGAAAATTGTAAAAAATGTAAAATAATGCTAAGAAACCGACTGCACCGATCGAAGGGCACCGACTTTAAATATTTATTTTTTGCTTTTTAGTTATGAAGTCGGTTTCCTTTTTTTAAAAAGGTATTTATTCTACAATCAGGTCAGGCAGCGAGCTTGTTGCAAATTTTTCGACCCATTTTGGGCTTTGTCGGAAATTTACTAACAATTTTGCCCCTCTGTGTTAAAAAGTGACAACCAAAAGAACCAGGGGTGCCAACCGAGATTTCGACTCGAGCTATTACTGCTTGTTTTTTACATCTATGTATCTTCAATATGCCAGATCTCTTGCGGGGTTGGCAGAGAGTACAGAGTTTTAATAGGTTCTTAGTACTTTATTTCATACTACGCTCTCGCAGGTTACAGAAACTCTTCACTTGAACTTAGACAAAATCTACTAACATACATAAATGTGGGATATGAGGCCTTTTTGGTAGATTGTGAATGAAGTCTGTTTGTTAGACGATTTACTTATTTACTTTTAAGTTTAAATAAGCCAGAGAGGTATGTAAGGAAAGAACCTGTTGGAACTCTGTACTCTCTGCCTACCCCGCAAGGGATCTGACGTGAGGTTATAGATAGATAGATAGATAGATAGAAGTTTAAATAAATATAATAATAATATTAGCCCTATTAAGAAACTGCCCCACCGTTGGGCACGGGCCTCTTCTCAAATTGAGAGGGTTTAGGCCATAGCCCACCACGCTGGCCCAGTGCGAGTTGGCGAACTTCACACACCTTCGAGAAACTCTTAGGCATGCGGGTTTCTTCACGATGTTTTCCTTCACCGTTTAGATAATATTTGAATTAAGAGTGACAGAGATGATTTATGGAAGACGTATGTCAAGGAGTAGGATTCACGATTCGAAAAACGACGGATGTAAGACTAATTTATAAAGATGTATAATAATTTAGACTTAAGACTGGAACCATGATAAAGCAAGAATACTATTGTGCATTTTCTCTCACGACTTCCGCGACGGCCCTCAGCTCCTTTCATCTCTCGTTGCTTACATAAATACTTTTTACAAGCTTTTATTTAGCTTGCGATGTTTGTTAGTTTGGGTCCAATCTAGCAAGCTGGATTAGAAACATTTCCTCTTATCTTTAGAGATGAAATTTGTCATGTTCGTTCAGTTTCGAAGACAATGCGTTTTTAAGGTAAGCATGACCTGATTCTATACTCAGGATTGGCCGCAGACGAAGGAATTCCTCAACGATCAACAGCATAGACACAAAATGTTGTTTACACATTTAATATTGATTGATTGTGAAATAAAACTATTTTTTCGGATTTTATCGCGGTTTTTTTTTGATTTTTAAGTTCCCGACGTTTCGAGTGCTTTGCAGCACCCATGGTCACGGGAAGGACTGAGGTGTTAGACGTCCAAAAGGCATAGTTCTTCCGGGGTACTCTCAAACTTCTTAATTATTTTTGGTGGTCCGATCTACGCAGAATGAGCTCACGGTGTCTTGAGGTCTTGCAGTGTTATGCTTGGTTTTGGATTTTATTATATTAATTACTGGATCCCAAGTCGATGGAAGCACCCAGCCATCTTCTCTATTGAAATTAGGATGTTTTTCAATTTCAATAGCCTCGTGAATCATTCTTGGTAGGAATCGGTGTTCTTTCACGAGGATTTGTGGTCTATCAAATCTGATGTTATAGCGGGTGCGGTCAAGGACATGTTCACAGACTGCAGACTTCTTTAAGCGACGGTGTTTTAGATCAGCTATGTGTTCTTTAACCCGAGTTTTTACTGGTCTTTTTGTTTGTCCTTGTGACTGGTGTTTTTGACTGATTGTTTTAAATTGCATCATTACCTGCTGCATAAAAGCTTATTAAAATAATATACAAACATTCAAGCATAAATGCCGATATCTATTTCAATAATAAGAAAACAAAAGTGACGTAGCTAACTTACCCCTACTTAAAACTAATTACTTCATTTATTATACCAACACTAGCATGGAATATGACACCCGGGTTGCCAGTTTCCTGGAAGTTTTCCCCGGGGTTCAATTATGCAGGCTCTGACCCTACAACACGATACCACTCGGTGTCGGATATTATAGCTATGGGCCGATACCGTGGTTAATTACGTTACTGATACAGTTATAGTAATATGATTGTGTGGTAAATAGAGGTCAATATGCTGTGTTAAGTCCGGTATTAAGCAATATCAATATTAAGTCCGTTGAAGCGGTAAAGGCCTCGCGGCCAACAGCGTACATCACTCACACACACAGAGGTCAATATATTTGAGTCTATTGTGAATACCAGTACATATAATTGTTTGGAATAATTATTCTTATAACTTTTTACTTTTTGCCTACCCTGCAATGGCTTGATATATCATGAATTATGAGGGCTTAGCACAAAAAAATCGATGTTAGTAAGACGCTGGCGAGTAAGCATGCTGTCACTTTCACGTTTCTTTAGTAAATTAGTATTGTGACAAAGATAGCATATCATTTCGCTAGCGTTACGCTTCCGTCAATTTTTCGCACTGAGTCCTCAGATCCTGTTAAAACTGTTTAGACAAGTAATAAGAACCTTTTAAAACTATTCAGACAACTAATAAGAACCTGTTGAAACTCTGTTCAGACAACTAATAAGAACCTGTTGAAACTCTGTACTCTCTGCCTACCCTGCAAGGGATCTGGCGTGATGATATAGATAGATAGAAATCTCTTTGGATAAAAAAGTGAAACAACTAACATACCCCTACTTATAACTAATTACTTAATTTGTTATAGCAACACCAGCATGCGATATGACACCCGGGTTATCAGTTTCCTGGAAGTTTTCCCCGGGGTTCAATTATAAAGGCTCTGACCCTACAACACGATACCAGTCGGTATCGGATATTATAGCTATGGACCGATACCGGAGCTAATTATGTTACTGATAAAATTATAGTAATATAACTGCGATGGGTCAATATATTTGACTCTAGGGTGGTGTGGGTTGATGTAATGTGGACATACTATTGCTGTATACATCATTATTTTTATCTAGCCTTAGTATCCCACTGCTAGCCAAAAGTGTTCCCATTTACACTGCACATATTAACTTATTTTTTAACCAACTTCAAAAACGAGGAGGTTCTATGTTCGGTTGTGTGTGTTTTCTTCTTTTTTATGTATGTGTATATTTCCGTCAGTTGTCAACCGATTTTGATGATTCTTTTTGCATTGGGTTCAGTATAGCTCTAAGGTGGTCCCATTTTAATTTCATTGGTATGGGACCTTGGATTTTGAAGATACACCAGGGAACTCCTTAACGACAAACAATAAGAATGTGCAAATTGAAACAATATGAGTGTTACGTCAATTCTTAGAACTAAGCAGAATGTTAACTGACTTCAAAAAAGGAGGAGGTTCATAAGTCGTCTGTGTTTTTTATAACTTATTTGCTAATAAACCGATTTGGATGATTCTTTTTACACTGGATTCAATATAGTTTCAAGGTGGTCCCATTTTAATTTCATCAGTATTGGACCTTGGACTTTGAAGATACACTAGGGAACTCCTTAACGACAAACAATACGAATGCGTAGATTGAGATATTATGGGTATTACGTCAATCCTATTGGTACCCTACTATAGAACTAAGCAGTATGTTAACCGACTTCAAAAAAGGAGGAGGTTTTGGTATTGGACAATGGGCTTTGAAGATATACGACGGGTTTCTTATACGGCACACAGCATGAATGTGAAAATTCAGTTATTATGAGTTTTATATCAATCTTGTAGGTACCGCACTGTATAAATAAGTAGGATAATATAAAGGAGGTATATAAATATTAATAATAAATTCACTCATCACTAAAAATTGCCTAAGATTTTTATTTTTTTTTAAAAAAAGTGGAACCGATTTCAAATTGCAAAAATAAATATTTGAAGTCCAAGTGGTGCCAAGTAACCGACTGCACCAACTAACACCGACCTTTTTTTTAAAAGTCCGAAGACCGTTTCCCTTTTTTTTTATAAGTTTTTCTATTAAAATGCGAGTTGCCCCACCTTAGACTTTATTTCGGTGTCGTAGAAGTGTTTACTAATATACTCATTGTTTTTCGTTTAATAGAAAACTTTTGCAGGTTTATAAACATAACGATATTTTTTTTTCAAAACTCGTGTCCGACCCTGACAATTATTCCTGTTTTAAGGGTGCGCTTACAAAAACATATTGTATTAAATAAAAAAGATGTCCGTCCTAATAACCGTACTAAATTGTGTAAAAATTTGTTTCTTTCGAGGATCAAAGTCACAAATACTCGATCCAGTTATCTAACTAGACCAAGCCGTTGTCAAAATAGATCATAATTAGAATTGCAGACCCTTTTGGGATTGGTGGGGGCAAGATTGTTGCTGAAGAACATGAAGTGGCGGTCGGAACAAAGTAAGCCGTTGGTCCTAACCACCAGTCGATTGTCGTGCTGTGACTTCCGTAGCACGAAGATTCTCGAAAATGGGTAGATTCTATGAGCCCATAAAGCTACGACAGATTTACGGCAAAATCTAACCAGCAGAATATAAACATTAAAATATAATAAAGACCATCGAAGATTTTGAAGCTGAAAATGCCGATGCACTCCACACATTTCTTCGTCAAATCCTTTACGATTTAAGCTGTTCGTTTGTGGAATGCATTGCCCATGTCAGTTAGATGTGCAAAGTCGTTGGTTTCGTTTAAAAGAATGGTTAAGCATCACTATTTATCAATAATTTAACTGTTTGCATTTTTATTAAGGAAATCTGAAACTGTCGTAATCTTTACCAGTGTTTTAGTTATAATATGTATTAGATTAAATTATAAAATGTGTGTATCTTTACATAATCAGATATATATTTGTGTATGTATTGTTATGTATGTATGTATAATTAGGAATCTTTATATGTATGTATCGGAAATCATTAATAATGTACGCCACCAACTGCCCTATTGAGTATGGCAGCTTTCTGTAACGTAAGATATGAATATGGTGACACATTAAGTAGTTGGATACTGTTAAATAGTTGTTTGGGAATTATACCAGTAGTAGAAACAATTATGGGGACTATCGTGACTATTCATTTTCCAAAATCTTTTGATCTCTTGTTGTAGCTCTGTATATTTTCTTATTTTTGCGGCTATTGTTGTTTGCAGGTTATTTGTATTTGGTACAGCAATATCTATTAAGTATGTATGTTTATTTTCTTTATCTACAAATGTAATATCGGGTCTATTATTATATACAGTATGATCAGTTATTATTGTGCGATCGTAATATAATTTAACAGAATGATTCTCTCGTACTGGTGGGGGTGAATATTTATAATAAGGACTGTGTGGTTTATTAGTTAATTTATGTTTAGTGGCTAGTTTTTGATGGATAATAATGACAAGCTGATTATGTCTGTGCATGTAGTCTTTCTGTGTGAGTGTACTGCAGGCGTCCGTTATAAGCTGGATCGTTTCCGGCTTTTTATTACATTTTCTACATAGGTTATTACGGAGCATGCGGCTTTTCACTATGTATTTTCGGTAACTTTTGGTGTTTATAACTTGGTCCTGTATAGCTATAAGGAAACCTTCAGTTTCTAGAAATAGTTCTCCTAAGTCCAGTCATTTGTTGGAAGCTTCTTTATTGATGTGAGGTTGATCCAGGTCATGTGTGTGTGCATGGTTGCTTCGGGCGGTATCTGTGGCGGATCGGGCGTGAGGAGGTGGAGCGCTGCCACCATTGTGCAGCCAAACTTTGCTGGTGTGCCCGGCATGGGATGACGAGCGGCGCCGGCTCGCCGGAGCGCTCGGTGGGGGGGGACAGGCGCTATCGCTCCCGACTTTGATATCATCCTTGGTTGGGAGCGAGAGCGCCTGGGCGGCAATGGCGGCCTTTTGCGAGGCCGTCATGTCCGCAAAGGAGGAGGCAGAGTGGGTGAGGGAGGAGACGTCCTCCAATCCCGCTCGCAGACGGCGCGTTGGGCGAAGGCGCATGGACTACGCCCGAAACGACCTTCGCCCACCGTAATCTCGGCCTGCAGGCGTCGGGGCGGGTACCCCGGCGCCCTAGCACTTAGCAGGCCCGCGCCGGAAAAGCGCTGCGTCCGCGCAGCCTCCAAAAGGTGGTAGGGGAAGACCGAACTCCCCTACACGTGTCGAGGTCCGCGCCAAACTGCGGACCGAGCCCACCGGTGCCATAGACGTCATGCTGGTGACGATTCCTGTGGGCCGGCAAAAGGGCAGTGGGACGCCGAGGGGTTTTAGTGGGTGCGAGCCCCACATAATCACCCGGGTCGTGCCCTAGGCCCGGGGGTATGCGTTAGGCATTTCCCCTTGTAAAAAAAATTCATGTGTGTGTTTGCCATGTAATTCTTTCTGTCTCCATATTCTATGTCTGTTTCTATTGTGTTCTATCTTCTCTATAGGCTGGACCACCTCATCACAGAGATTTAAGGTTGTGAATTGTTGTTCTACTTCAACTATTGCTTTGTGTAAAAGACTATATTCTTTCTTTTTAGAGAAAAATTGTTTTAAATTTGTTATAGTTGCGTAATTTCTATATGTAAATGTAAATTTAAAATTATGAAGTCTATTAAAGTATTGCTGTTTTAATTTGTTTTTAATATTAGAATGATCTATGAGTCTAGCCTGATTGTAACCCAAATATTTATATAATTCTTCATTACTATTGGCCTGTATACATTCTGTTTCGTAATCATAAAGTCTCCTTCTATAATTTTCCTGTCTTTATATTAAGCTTACGGCATTTGTCTATCTATCTATCTATCTATAACCTCACGCCAGATCCCTTGCGGGGTAGGCAGAGAGTACAGAGTTCCAACAGGTTCTTTCCTTACATACCTCTCTGGCTTCCTCGACTCTCATAGTTCGTCTCATACACGCTCGCCGGTTACGGAGACTCTTGATTTTCCCATCAGATAAGACTCTGTTTATTTGGTCGTGGTAAGATAGTCTAGGTCTTCCCCGGTACCTGCATCCTTCCACTTTCACATTGTATATCTGTTTTGTCATTCTTTCCTCTGGCATTCTTTCTATATGCCCGAACCAACGCCATAGCATGCCCTTTCTCATCTTTACACCGATACTATCTTTCATACCTACTCGCTGTCTTACTATGCTGTTGCTAATGCGGTCGGTCAGCTTCACTCCGCACATCTTCCGCAGAGCTCGCATTTCTACCGCATTTATCCTACTTTCATTCTCCTTCTTACATAACCAGCTCTCGCTACCATATAACAGCGTTGGGACAAGAACTCCGTTATGTATGGCCAGCTGCGCCTTATGGCTTAAGTGCCGGCTCCCGAGTAGCTTTCCAATCGCACCATTCACTCTGTTCCCTGCACTCACTCTTCTCTCTATGTCAGCGGTGTATTTCCCATCCTTACTGAAGGCGCATCCAAGATATACAAACTCATTCACTTGCTCCAGCACATCGTTACCAACCACAATCCTTACATTCGTTCTGGTTTCTTCCCTTTCAAAAACCGACGGCATTTGTCAAGCCCGAAAGCCATTTTTATATCATATGAAAACTTTTTAGTTCATTCATCATCATCATCAGCCCGTGTTAGTCCACTGCTGGACGTAGGCCTCTCCCATGGCACGCCACTGAGCTCGATCTTCAGCTCTCCTTCTCCAATCCCTGCCCGCTGCCTTACGAATATCGTCGCCCCACCTAGCTGCAGGGCGCCCTACACTACGTTTGCCGACACGCGGTCTCCACTCAAGCTGAGCTATGTCGGTAACCTTGGTTCTCTGACGAATAACTTCGTTCCGGATTCGATCCCTAAGAGAAACTCCGAGCATAGCTCTTTCCATAGCTCGTTGAGCGACCTTGAACTGGTGGACAAGCCGCACAGAGAGTGGCCACTCTTCGGCTCCGTATGTCATTACAGGTAGGACGCACTGATTAAAAACTTTCGTTTTTAAGCATTGGGGTATGGGCGATAAGAAGACTCGACGGAGTTTCCCAAATGCTGCCCAGCCCAGCTGTATCCGTCTCTTAACTTCCTTGTCGAAGTTGTTTTTACCCAGTTGGAGCACCTGCCCTAGGTATACGTACTCAGAAACAACTTCGAGGGGGGCTCCGTTTACGGCGATCGGTCCCGGGTCAACATGCTTGTTGATCATAACTTTAGTTTTATCTAAGTTCATCCGGAGACCGATTCGCTGAGACGAATTAGCAAGGCTGTCCAGCATCTGTTGTAGGTCTTGCAACGTTTCAGCCATGATGACGATGTCGTCTGCAAATCGCAGGTGAGAGATGTATACGCCATTTATATTGATGCCGCGACCTTTCCAGTCCAGCGTCTTGAACATATCCTCCAGTACATTGGTGACTGTTTTGGTGATATGACATCACCTTGGCGCACTCCGCGGCGCAGGTGGATATGTTCAGTCCGCTGGTTCTGTACTTGGACGGTCATCGTTGCAGCTTCAAAAAGGCATCTCATCACCTCGATGTATCGCCAATCAACTTGGCATCGTTGCAAGGAGTCCAGAACTGACCAGGTCTCGACAGTGTCAAAGGCCTTCTCATAGTCCACGAAGGCTAGACATAGGGGCAGATTATACTCTGCAGTCTTCTGTATAATCTGCCGCACTGTGTGGATGTGGTCTATGGTGCCGTAACCACTTTTAAGTAGTTACGGCACCATACCACTAACTTTTTAGTTATATAAAGTAAATTATCAAGATCTGTACCTCTTCTAGCGTATAATTTTAAGTCATCTATATGAAGTAAGTGAGTCAATTGAAAAAGTGTTTGTATGTTGTTTTTTATCTTACAACCTAGTTTAGAGTCTATTAGTTCCCGAGATAATGGATTTAAGGCGAGACAAAACCATACCACCAACAAGGGCTCAGAGAATCCACTTGAAATATACCTCTTTTTATTGATCTGTCATTCGAAGTAAAGTTTTTGCTATCTGTACGTATGTGGAGAGTAGTTCTCCAAGAAATCATTACAGTTTGAATAACGTTAATAATAACAGGATTAATTTTATATATTTTCAATACTTGTAGTAGCCACGAGTGAGGAATACTATCAAACGCTTTCTTGTAGTCTATATAAGCAAGAAATAAGTCTTTCCTCGATTTTCGTACTGATTTTAAAATAGCTGAATCTATCGTTAATTGCTCCTTACACCCCCTATGATGGCGTCTACAACCTTTTTGCTCTTCCGTTAAAATACTAAATTGTTCATTTATCCTATTTGCTATGCTATGCAAGATGAAATTATTTGCGAAACGTGGGTGTACTCAGTACACCTCTGCCAGCCCCTCTGGGGAATATAGGCGTGACGGTGCATAATGTTGGCAAACAAGTGATAGGTCTATATTGGAAAGGATCTTGTGTTTGGTTACTTTTTGGTAACATATAGGTGATTTCTTTAGTTAAAAGCACTGGTACCTTTAAATAATTCATCTGTTTAGTTAGCGTTTCATGGACGGCGTGTATTCTTTTAATCCAAAAGTAATGTATACCATCGAACCCTGCAGCTTTCCAGTTTTTGGTTTTATTTATGTTTCGTTTCAGTTCTTCTAATTTTATTTCTTCAAATTTCATTTCATCCATTGTACTTGATCGAGTAATTTCTCTATTAATCCTATGCTTCCTGATTGTTTTCTGCATTATTTGACCATATATTACTCCAAAAATGCGTCATTGCTTCTTCATCAGGTAAAAAAGTTATTGGTGTATGTTTGTCCTTTAACTGTCTGTAGAATCCTTTTTGAATGTGAGAAAATAATTTATTATGACTTGAATAATACATTATTTTTTCACATTCAAATTCCCAGTATGAGTCCGGAGTCTGGAATTTTGCCCGCTATATGGCAATAGGCTCGCCCTCTATTACTGGGGGTCTAATATCGTAGGCGAAACGTGGGTGTGCTCAGTACACCTCTGCCATCCCTGCTTGGGGAATGTAGGCGTGACGGTGTTATTATTATTATTCGTTGAAACTTGAGCGTCTAATATTAAGTAGTGGATAAATAAAACGTAATAAATTGAAATGTTTTCCACGCAAGCATTGTAAATCGGTTTTCGTTAAAACAATGGCGACCGCAGCCCACGTAATGTGGTCGAATGGATATTCCACGTAATTTGCCGGAACTAGTAAACCATTAATATAACGATAACGGAATATGTATTTTATTACAAAAATTAGTTGGTAATTGTTGTCTGCGCATAATTTTCAGTTGTGGCGTATGGTTATCTAATATTTGTGTTCTCAGCAATAAAAATTAAACACCATCACGCCTTTATTTCCTAAGTGGGGTTGGCATAGGTTTATTGTTACACCCACATTTCGCCGAGAATGTTAGTTCCCATGTAAGAGGGGGCGAGACTATAGCTATTATACTGGGCACAATGCTAGTCTCCGGACTTGTACTAGATTCATTTCTATTGTGATGTTACATTTTGTCTGACCAAAGTTCCAAACTCAGGACCACGTGATCGCTTCGAGCATTATTCGCTACTAGAATAGCGAGCTGGTCTGACTATATTTTTTATAATTGATTATTCGCTGAAATCTGAGCGTCCTATATTTATTGGTGGATAAATAAAACATAATGAACTAAAATGTTTTCCACGCACGCGTTGTACATCGGTTTTCGTTAAAACAATCGCGACCGCAGCCCACATAATGTGGTCGAATGGATGGTTATTAAAATTAGCTGCTATTTGTTATCTCATCATCATCATCTCAGCCTATACTTGTCCACTGCTGAACATAGGCCTCTCCAACCGCAATCCAGCGAAACCGGTCCGATGCCACCTGCATCCAAACGACTTGCTGCGATTTCCACAATATCGTCGGTCCATCTGGCAGGCGGTCGTCCTACGCTGCGCTTACCAATACGTGGTATCCACTCTGGAACCTTTCTGCTCCAACGCCTGTCCAATCTTCGTGCCATATGGCCTGCCCATTGCCACTTCAGCTTGCTCAACCTTAGGGGTATGTTGGTGACCTTGGTTCTTCCACGAATATCCTCATTCCTGATTCGATTACGTTGAGAAACGCCGAGCTTAGCTCTTTCAACAGCTCCCTGAGCAACTCTGAGCTTTTTATGAGACCTATTGTAAAATTGATTGTCTGCGTTATTATAATGCTCAGTTGTGATACGGTTGTCTAATGCTTGCGTTGGCAGTAATAATATTTGCGTTAGTGAAATGTAATGTTTTGGCGTTCGTAGCGGACGTTCACTTAAATTTGTAAGACTTTTTATTTGACCGTCTTTGCTCCTGCGAATCCGCATTAAGTCTGCCTGGTGAAGTATGCCTAAGTTCTCTCACCTTATTTGTACACACTCTGTAAGAGAAGTCCGTAAAAAGAGAAGAAGAGAAGTTTGTCGAGTAGTGGGATACTATAAACTGATTTAGTACCGTAAATTTACTATCTGGCTGGAGCTCCCGTGGTCTAAAAATTCTTAGCAGTCTTCCCGAGTCTGGAATTGGGATTGATATAACGAATAGATTTGTGACTTTCTATTTTATAAACGTGAAATGTTAACTTAAATATTATGTAAATGGGTTATTATACTAACATGAAGCTACTCCTATTTCCTTTGACTACACCCACTTCCTGTGGTCGGCCAAAGGTTCGCCTCTTATTATACGGGCTGTTTAAGATCTTGTTGTTGAAATATGCATGATTACACTAAACTCAAAATAAGGAGACCGGTTTGACAGATGAAATAAGCAAAGAAAAAATAAAATGTATTTTTTCTTTGCTTATTTCATCTAATCATCAAGGACCTAAATTGTATGTTATTCATCATTCATATTTACGTCAATAAATCTTTGAAGCTTATGTTCTCGTAACAAATATTATTATACTATGCACATACAGCCGTCGAATTAGACTTTTAATCCTTTATTTATTTTAATCCTTTATTGTATACAGTACATTTACAGTTGTAATTACACAGGTGATATACAAAGGCGAGCTTAACTCAAAATATGAGTTCTCTTCCAGCGAACCTTTAAGTGTTGAGAGATGAGAATGTTAATAAGAGGGTAGTTATACAATTACACATTAAAACATACAATAAAATAAACATAAATATAAATAAAATACATACTATACAAAACTAAATATATATAATTTATAAAATAAACATACATAAAAATACACATAGTATATTATATTACAAATGTGTATCAACAATCAGATAGGAAATGTTCCCTGACAACGAATTAGACTTTTCGTAATGTCTGTTATTCAAAATGGCACTTTTGGGTTTGAAAGTTTTGCGAGCATCTCTGGTCATTGGCACTTAGGGTTACGGGAGCAATGCTACAGTCTAGTTTAAGAGTAACGGTTTGCCTTTATACCAAGTTGTTTTTTTTTCTTTTTTGTATTTAAAAAACGTAGCCCTACAATAGGATTTATTCCTGTGACGTGGGTACGTTTGCAAACACGGAAATTCACATACACAAATACCCAGACGGAAACAAATTATTGTGGTTCACACAAAGATTTGTCGCGAGCGGGAGTCGAACCCGCGACGCGCCACAGTGGGCGGAGCGGCTGAAGCTTTTAACCACTGCGCTAAATCGTCCGTCGACTTCTACCTGATTTTTGAAACTTAAGAAAATATCCGCTAACTAGCAATCTAATTATGTCCATATAGTAAGTGCAGAATTCCAACAGGTTCTTTACTAACTGACCTCTCTGATTAAATATTTCTCCTTTCTATTAATATCTATTTTTAAGTCAGAATATAAATTTAAACAGATACAACACTACCCACAAATAGACACAAAGGGAATAAAAAAACATAGACACATGACCAAATATAGCTCAGCGGGCACGCCACCATCAATTCCAATTCACATCCATAACGCAATTTTGTAGGAACACGAAAAAAATAGCATTCGAAAACTTTCACCCGAATAATTTAATCGTGTACGTTTAAGAGATTTATATAAAACATAATTGGCATCGTATCGGGGCCGAGTAGCCTATTTAGGTAATGGAAGGCTTGTGATCTCAACAATATTACCGGTTGGACCCGCATCACAGAATAAATAGAGCAGCTACTTCATGGTGCGGACTTAACCGCCAAAATAGTATGTGCATAACAAATGTTTCTCTCTCGCAACTATGCCGTGCCGCGGTTCTTGACCAGAACTAACGTTTGAGCAGCATTCAGTGCGGTCGGTCTTATATGGGTTTATAGCAAGTACATTTTCGAGAAACTCCCTGCTTGGGAAACGCACGTTAAAGTGTGAAGGCTGTTACTTAATGTGGTAGTTGTTAAGCCGAAATGAATGCTAAGCAACTTGAGTAGCTACAAACATGCCTCCAACTCCTTGTACTAAAGCTCTCTCATCTCATAATAAAAGGTCTTTGCCCAGCAGTGGGATAGTATGTATACGTTATATAATAATATACAAAGGTATCAAAATTCATGCAGCATATCGGATTTTTCTACAATGGTTTTTACATTGTAAATTCTTGCTATGTCGTTACCCTGCAATGTGATGTTATGCGTAGGCTCTATGGCTGCACGTGCACTTTTGTGCAGGAAATGAGGTCTTATTCACGTTTTGTTAGTTTTTTGAGGTACTATACACGCACGTAAATATCTTTTTGAGTAACTATTTACTAGTACTTTTGAGTATGCTCGAGATTCGTCTCTATCGCCGCTCATTATATATACACACAAAGTGAAGGAGCTGTTCTAAGTTTTGACCGGGTTCTCCTGCAATTTGTCGTGCGAAAGCTCCGTCCAAATGTATTTCCTTTACAAAGTGATTTCGGATTAAGGTGTGTCTATGTGTATGAGTGCGTTATTTGGTATATAATAGGCGTTTGTTATTTTCGATGTTTACTCCGTTGTTTGGGGATTTGATGTGGTAAATTGGGTGTGTTCATGTTTCTTTTGGGAGAATAAAGGAGACAATTTGGTTAGATATATTCAAGTTGCTTTGTTTTGCTGTTCATTATTTTGTTTTCAATTATCGGTTTGTATAGTAGTTCTAAAACTTGGTTAGTGTCTCTCACGGCTGGTAAGAGTTAAGCAGTCGTTCTAGATACTAAAAAATCTCATGTATTATGCTAGTATCATTGGATATAAAAAATTATATAATTTTTTTATATCTAATATGGATATGCCCGGTCGAACTAAATAGATTGAGTTCCATGCAAAATGGGCCGTTTTCCAGCGTTCTAAAATTTATTCAAAAAACATTACTTATTCAGAGATTTTTTTAATCCAAGTAAAGACTACTGACCCAAAAATTGAATTTGTCCAAAATTCCTCCACAAAAATGTAAAACAAACTTCGTTCTCAAATACATGATAATTTCTCACAGGCCATTCTCAAAGTAGTCCCTGGACAGTAAATATTTGTTTTGATGATTGATTTGACGCAAGCCCGCGTGCGGGCCTATCGAATATTTCTTTTATGTCTCACAGGATTTGTTCTGTATTTGTAACATAAGTTTATTTTAGATAGGTTAATTTTATATATTTTTATACATTTATAAGTATAAAAGGTGTAATACATGTACATAAATGTCGCAAGACATCAGACACCCCAATTAGATTATTGCTTTAGGAATCCAATGCGAATATCATACTAACAATTTTAGGGAGTTTTCCACTATTTTTTAAGCTCGTTGGTGCCCAAATTAGCCACGAAACCTGTACTTTTGTGTGAATATTAAGATGTATGTTTTACATATGTATTTTAAATCACCGTATTGTTATGAATCATCATTAAATTTTATTTTCTACAGAGGATTGAAAAGATAATAGCATTTTTTTTAGTAAATATAAAAAAATACGTAATTTAAGAATAGTTGGAATCAATTCAGTTGCCGATTTAGAACAAACTACTTTGAGGTCTTGCATTAATTATGTTACACCTTGTATAGATTTATAAGCCAGTTTTTTTTAAATATTCATACAAACACCATTTATTTTAAGTAACAAAATACTTAGCCATTCTTCTTCAAGTAAAGTACCTTTGAGCATAATTCTCCTATTTCCATTAAAAAAATGCCTAAATTCCAGACCAGAGTCAAAGGTGGCCAAGGTCAACTGTATATACTAACATACCGGGTACACTCATTCACACTCACAAATTCAGGCGCCAAACTGCTACTGAAAAACTTTCAATAAAGGATTTCCAATAGCACTTAGTCCGAAATATTATTCGAACCTTGGACCTCATGATCTCCAACCACACCATACGCTACTAGAATAACGAGAATCTTGATAGATATCAGGTTCCCCATAATACATTATGCGCTTCACTCATAACTTATTCAAGGCTCACACCACTTAATATCTCCATTATGCCGTCCCACACCTGGGCTGGGTGTGTATAATTATAAATAAATCGGTCCCACATCTGTCTCCTTAATTGTGTTAGGACGCAGGCGTCGCTTGATGTAATGTAATTGTTTGCGGTCAAAGTGTCCTACAGCAACGTTGGGTGGGGTGGGTTTGCAGTGAGAGCGGATACTGATTGTATAAGATGATTAAGTTGTTTATATTTTATTTAATTGGGATATAATATAGGGATATGGGATAAATATATAATACCGTGGGAACTCTAGCCCTATAGGATAGATTTTATTGGTTTCGATAACTTTCAGCTGGTACATGCATGAAAATAATCATAAAAAGCGAATACGGAAGCGTATTGCAAGTTGTCACTAATATGATAGATTCTTGAATATAAACGCTGTTACTCATACAAATCCCAAATTTGGAATGACAACGGTTCTCCCTCCCACATTCTACCGATAACGATAGGTATCCGTACACCAAATACACCCATAATTGATGCTATATTCTATAATCTATTCCAATGAAAATTTAATTATTTTTGAGCAAACTATCACCATTTTTAGATTTTTTAGTTGTGATCCCAACCATAACAAGTGTAATATGAAGGACAGTATTTCCGAAGACCTCGAAATGAAAATGATGTTATCAAAGAAATCAATGTTGTTATGTTGAGTGACAAAAGTTTATAAGTTTGATAGGAATAGACTATAGTGTGTAGGCGAAGCATTAGTCATAATAACAAGCGCATTCCCAGACTAATTATTTACATTTACTCTATTCATTTTGTACTTACATATTTAGTGTGATGATGATTTTAAATATAGAACTGGCTGTGAGTGATACTTTTTTATAGTCTGTATTTGTAGCTTAGTGTCAATCGAGATATAAGAATTTTAAAGTCAAGAGTCTCCGTAACCGGCGAGCGTGTATGAGACGAACTATAAGAGTGGAGAAAGCCAGCATGGTATGTAAGGAAAGAACTTGTTGGAACTCTGAACTCTCTGCCTACCCTGAAAGGGATCTGGCGTGTTGATATACTCGTAGTTATATAAAAATTTCTTGATAAAATTTTAATGGTGGCACAAAGACAAAGTTCTCTCTATCTTTTAGCTACAAATAAAATTTATAAAATGTATAGCATAAAATAGTATTTCATAAGAATGCTAATATAATGTAGGTATTAAAACGGTTATCTATATGAGACCTTTTAGAATTTTATACAAATCATACTAACATAATTTTTAAATCGCTGTCTGCCTCTCTTCAACTCGCGCCACCGACTTTCCGATACATACCGCAAGATGGTGGCAAGGGAAAAGAAAATGGAAGGAAATGTTTCTGTACGTTACTCCGCTAAATTGATTTACCCTCTGTGTATCAGTTGTTGAATTAGATCTAACGGAATAGAATTCCCAGAAGAACGTACTGGAATAACCACGGAAGAACATTTGTTTACTTAATTTATTTATTCTTTATTGTATGCAAGGCTGTTACCATTACCGTTTTAGCAAAACTATTGTAATCTATTTTTGCCATGAAAGACGACGGACCTATCTATCTCTCTGCATCATCACGACAGAGCCCTTGCGGGGTAGGCAAACAGTACAGAGTTCCAACAGGTTCGTTCCTTACAGACCTCTCTGGCTTCCTCCACTCTCATAGTTCGTCTCATACACGCTCGCCGTTTACTCTTGACTATAAACAAAGCAATAAACTGCGTAACTCTTTCTTTCAGGAAAGTAAGATTACAATAGGTTTGTGGCCCGCCGCGTGGTTCCCGGCTTAGAATAGGACCAACCCATCTCATCCCATCGGGTGTCGTACAAGGCGACTAAGGAAAAACTAGGGAATGGGCAGCAGCGTTCTCTTAACACTTCTGCGATCAAAAACTGCGCTCGCCAACCCGCCTGCCAAGCGTGGCGAGTATGGCAAATCCCCTAATCAATATTATGGAAGAAAAGAAGAAAACCAGGCCCCTAGTCCCCGGCGGTCCTGTTCGTCCTGGCCACGGTAGCAGCCATGGTAACAACAGGACAAGGGGTGCTAAGAATCTCCGGCAGAGATTCGGCTACCACCAAAAACGAAAATTGGCCCTGGTGACATACAACGCACGCACTTTGAGGACAGATGAGAAGCTTGTTGAGCTGGAAGAAGAGATAAACAAGTTGCGGTGCAATATTGTTGGTTTATCGGAGGTCCGAAGAAAGGGCGAGGACACGATAACCTTAAAATCCGGCAACTTGTTTTACTACCGGGAGGGCGAACAGCAGTCCCAAGGTGGTGTCGGATTTATCGTCCACAAGTCACTCATAGACAACGTTGTGTCCATCACTAGTGTGTCGAGCAGGGTAGCGTACCTGATACTCAGAATATCCAAAAGATATTTGCTGAAGGTCATACAGGTCTACGCACCGACCTCGGCATACTCAGATGATGACGTCGAAGTTATGTATGAGGACATTAGTAGAGCCATACATACTTCCAAAACACACTTTACAGTGGTTATGGGTAACTTCAATGCGCGGCTGGGCAAACGGGGCGATGATGAGTTGAGAGTGGGGAAATTTGGATATGGGCAGCGCAACCCCAGGGGTCAGAGGCTGGCCGAATTCCTGGAGCAGGAGGGACTCTTTATGATGAACTCTTTCTTCCAGAAGCCGCCTTATAGGAAATGGACCTGGATGAGCCCTGATGGTTCCACCAAAAATGAAATAGACTTCATAATGAACACCAAGCGACAAATATTTAATGATGTCTCCGTGATCCACAGGGTAAAAACCGGCAGTGATCACCGAATGGTCAGAGGCACATTAAATATTAATGTCAAAATGGAAAGATCGCGTCTGATGAAGTCTACGCTCCGACCTTGTAATGCACATATTCAAAATCCCGAGAACTTTCAACTCGAATTGGCAAACCGCTTCGAATTGCTAGACAGCAGCGCATCAGTGGACGAAATCACCAACAGGCTGGTAGAGACTGCCCATACGGTCGGGTCCAAGTATTATAAGCCCCACCGTAAAAATAGACCTCAAAAACTATCCAACTACACCCGAAACCTCATGGCTGAGCGACGTTCCATGACGCTCCAAACCTCCGATGATGCTAAGTCCTATAGGCAGCTCAATGGACAGATATTGAAGTCCTTGCGACACGATTTACGGTCCTTCAATACAAGGCGTATTGAGGAGACTATAGCACAGAACAAGGGCTCTAAAGTGTTCGCAAGAGACGCGTCTATTGGGCAAAGCCAGTTGACGAAGCTGAAGATGGAGGACGGAAACGTAACGTCTAACTATGGGCAGTTGTATACCTCAGTAGCTGAACCTGTTGTTGACTTGGTAAAAGACCCAAGAGCCAAGCTAACCCGACACTACACTGAAGATATCCCGGACATCAGCCTGTACGAGATTAGGATGGCTTTCAAGCAACTCAAAAATAACAAAGCGCCGGGCGAAGACGGAATTAACGTAGAGCTTCTGAAAGCGGGCGGAACGCCGGTACTTAAAGTCCTTCAGAAGCTGTTTAATTCCGTCTTGCTCGAAGAGAAAACGCTGGAAGCATGGAACAGGGGTGTGGTGGTACTGTTTTTCAAGAAAGGTGATAACACTTTACTGAAGAATTATAGGCCCATCACACTGCTGAGCCATGTTTATAAGTTGTTTTCGAGAGTCATTACAAATCGTCTCGAATGCAGGTTTGATGACTTCCAGCCTCCCGAACAAGCCGGTTTCCGGAAAGGCTTTAGTACCATAGACCACATACATACGCTGCGGCAGATTATACAGAAGACCGAGGAGTATAATCGGCCACTATGCTTGGCGTTTGTGGACTATGAGAAAGCCTTCGATTCGATCGAGACTTGGGCGGTTCTTAGTTCTCTCCAGCGATGCCGCATTGACTATCGGTACATCGAAGTGTTGAAGTGCTTGTATAATAACGCCACCATGTCAGTCCGAGTACAGGGGCAGTGCACGAAGGCAATCCCCATAAAAAGAGGAGTAAGACAGGGAGACGTCATTTCTCCGAAACTGTTTACGGCCACCTTAGAGGACGCCTTCAAGCTCTTGGAATGGCAAGGACTTGGCATCAACATCAATGGCGAATACATCACTCACCTTCGATTGGCCGACGACATTGTGGTAGTGGCGGAGTCGCTGGAAGATCTAGGACGAATGCTCGGTGACCTCAACAGAGTATCTCAACAAGTGGGTCTTAAAATGAACATGGACAAAACCAAAATAATGTCTAACGTCCATGTCGTACCCACCGCACTCACCTTTGGGAACTCTACTCTTGAAGTTGTCGACGAATACATTTACCTGTGTCAGGTAGTCCGGTTAGGTAGGTCCAACTTTGAGAGAGAGGTCAATCGACGAATCCAACTCGGCTGGGCAGCGTTCGGGAAACTGCGCAATATCTTCTCATCCAAAATACCTCAGTGCCTTAAGACTAAAGTTTTCAGTCAATGTGTGTTACCAGTGATGATATATGGATCAGAGACGTGGTCTCTTACTATAGGTCTCATAAAAAAGCTCAGAGTTGCTCAGCGAGCTATGGAGAGAGCTATGCTCGGCGTTTCTCTACGCGATCGAATCAGGAATGAGGAGATTCGTAGAAGAACCAAGGTTACCGACATAGCCCTTAAGATTAGCAAGCTGAAGTGGCAATGGGCGGGCCACATAGCGCGTAGATCGGACGGGCGTTGGAGCAGAAAGATTCTAGAGTGGCTGGCGACCACGTATTGGCAAGCGCAGCGTGGGACGACTGCCTGCCAGATGGACCGACGATCTTGTGAAAATCGCAGGAAGTCGTTGGATGCAGGTGGCATCGGACCGGTTACGCTGGAAAGCGATTGGGGAGGCCTATGTTCAACAGTGGACAAGTATGGGCTGAGATGATGATGATGATGAATAGGTTTGTTAAAAAGATGGAGGTACGCGCCCGGCATAGAAGTAATTGTAATATTTATAGGTGATATATAAACGCTTAGCGCTTGCATGACTTAAAATATGAGTTCTCTTCGTATTTAAATATCCTCAAGCTTCGATATAAAAAAATGAACACTGACACGCATATATTCCAGAACCGGGGGTGGTAGAGATGTACTTTGTAGGCTCACTTTTTGCTGACGATTCTCTGGACTAATATCTATTGGGAATTTTTCTACCCAACAATTACACTTTTTCCAAACTAGGATTCAAACTCAAGGATGCTTCACTAGACCAACGTGGTAGTCTATATTGCTATATAAATTAACAGGTAGCAAGTAGCTACTCGCTGCTGATGCTAATTCGGAGGACTTGTACCAGGATGCACTACCTTTATACATTTTACTGTGCTAAGGTCCGCAATGATAAAGTTCTTTAGCATATTGGTGTTTGTGATCTATATTGTAGATTCTAAATAAGACTCGGACTGGAACTTTAAATAACTTATAAGCAAGAACGATTTGGTGGAATAAATTATAAAAATCAAGCGCATAAGTGCCGCTGATGGCGTCGGGTGACGTGTTAATCAACTGTTTCGACCGGTGTATGCGCCCCACCACGCAGTGCCGTGCCGTCCCCGTTCCACGTCGCTATTGTATCCCATGAAGCTCGAACATTGGTTAAATTAAATAAAAATTAACATCGCATTACCTATATTTCCCAAGCGGGAGTGGCAGAGGTGTTCTGAGTACACCCACTTTTCGCCGACAATGTTAGGTCCCAAGTTGACAGGGGCGAGCATATTGCCATATATCGGGCACAATTCCAGACTCTGGACTAATACTGAGAAGTTTTCGTTAGAAAAACTATATTTTCCGACCTAGGATTTGAACCTAGAACTTTCTGATCCCAAAGCGATGCGCTTTGCTACTAGACCAACAAGGCAGGCAGTGAAACATTGGTATGACCCGAATATTGATGCAGATCTTCAAAAAGCGAAAAGTTGGATATCTTGGACAAGTAAAGGGCTACGATAGATATCACCTGCTTGAATTGTTATTGATGGCCAAAATTAAGAGCAGAGGCCGCATTGAAAGACGGAATCGCCAGCGCAGAGCAGTTGTTCCATGTGCCTCAGGATAAAGGCTTTTCAAGGCGGACGGCCAACCTCCAGTAATAGAGAGGCACTTAAAAAAAAAGACTGTGCTAATAATTATCGTGTCTGACTGTATGTGGACGCGTATAGCCAGCTACATACAAAATATTTATCATTGGAACTCCCCGACCTTTACCATACGGCTCAAAATGTGTAATCAGACAGTTGTTAATAAACCGTATAATAATTAAAGGACTTAGAATTTCGTTCACGACTACATTGTTCATTGAATTAGAACATTTTAATAATACTAGTTTTCATTATGTTCTAATAAGTTGTTATAGTTTTCTTCATAAAGTGATCTTGTTAAAATAATTTAGTTCAATAGTTTTGTTTTGAAATTGTTACTATATACTACGGGTATATTGTTTTTTTTTTTTATTTGATGAAGGCTTGGTTTACTAAATCACGTCGTTAATAATTTAAGCCTATACTGCCCACTGCCGGACAAAGGCCTCCTCTCCCAAATCGGGGTGAGAGAGATTAGGTCATACTCCACCACGCGGACCCAATGCGGATTGATGGAGGCAGGTTTGTGGCCACCTGCTGTTGGAACTTATCAAGCTGCCTTTAAGGCTTCCAACTCGGCTTAACGACTACCACATTAAGTGGTAGCCGGGACCAACGGCTTAACGTACCTTCCAAAACAAGGAGACGCTCGAATATGAAAATTCCTCAAACGGTCACCCATCTCGGGCCGACCGAGTCGAACGCTGCTTAACCTCGGTAAGGACACCGCGGTCGCAGAGCGCTACGAGCGCCTTAATCAAGTGGTTATCAAATGCGAAATGGTTTGAGGGTAAGATGCATTACTGAATTGAGTAGTTGCGATTCGATTTCAGTTCAAAAAAGTATTTGTGTGACTCACACTTATGTTTTTCAGTTTTAGTATTTAGTAACACAACTTTGGGCCTTTGTTTCCCAAACGAGGGTGGCAGATATATGTTATACTAGGTGTATCGTAAATATAGGAATGCCTCAAACATTACGATTCGTTAAATGCTTCGCCAATTTCAAAATTTCAACGTTTTTCAGGATACCCCAATTAACAATAAAAATTGAAAGCGTATATGTTCGAATTGAAAAACACGTTCTAGAAATGCATTTAAAATCTCCGTATTGCTTTGAATCTAGAAAAAAAATTGTTTGTTATAACGCACTGAAGGAATAACAGCATATTATGTAAATTTGTAAATTAAAAAAAATCTAAGATACGTTAATAATTGTTGGAATCAACTTAGTTATCGATTTAAAACTTTCAGGTCTTGCGTTTATTATGTTACACCTTGTATACAACTTCGTTTTGTATAGGGATTGACCCTGATACTATAAGACTACTATAAGACTGGACATAAAGACTTTCAGTAGAAAAATCTTACTTTGTCCATCCTTAGATTCGAACCCAGGACCTTATAATAGCCCACTGCATTACTAGACCAACAAAGTAGTCTAAGCAGTTTACATTTGGCTAAATCTAATAGTGTTATAACTCGAAATACGATTATTCGATTTTGAACTCAAATATCAAAACTATTTAGCTCAATTCCTCTTGTACAGTTTTTTTAGGTTTGCCACTATTTTATCAATACTATACTTACATATCTTTTTATCATTTGTTACAGACACCGTAGCACTAAGGGACGTGCAGTTAATAGCGCCATCTGCCGTAAAACTCGGTGATACAGTGTTGCTCGGTTGCAAATGGACACTCGAAGGCAATGAAACTTTGTACAGTGTGAAATGGTACCGGGGTAGGCAGGAGTTCTTCAGTTACCTGCCTAAGGAGTACCCTTTCACGAGGATCTTCGCTCAGCCTGGAATTGATGTTGATGTAAGTATTAGATCTTTTATATTCAGCCATTATCGTCTCATTTTGGGCAAAGGCCTCAACTGCTTCCATTTTGAACAACTTTCGGTGTTTAAAATCTTTCGAGTCCATAATTGAAAGGCCCTCTTTTAAGAGATGAGAGAGAATAGGTCATACTCCACTATGAAAACGGAGTGCGAATTGAAGGCAGGCTGGTGTTGGAAACTATCAAACCTTCCAAGTCTTCCAATTTGACTTAATGACTACCACATAAAGGGTCTCCTTTATTTCATAGAAACCAAGCATATTGTCATAATACAGGGCTAAATACTAGGATGTCTATCCTGCAAGGGATCTAGCGTGGTGATATAGATAGATAGACAGATAGAAATTCTAAGGTCCAGACTGTTACTGAGAATGTTTAAATAGAAAATCCACACATAGAATTCGAACCCAGATTTTCATGATCCAACCAACGAGGCAGTATTTGTCAATGTCTTCAACAAACATTTATGCAGAAAAACCTTTATTATTATCGATTTATACGACAAGATTTCGTTATGACAAAATGTTTCCCTACGTAGAAACATTTTCTTAATGATGTAACCCGACCTTTTTTTGTATAAATATACGTTCAGGTCACCTTTACCCCAAATAGTGGAGAATTTAATTAATTCGAATCATGATTTTCGTTTTTGCTAAAAAATAAATATTCCTATATATTGAATTAATTTACTTTCGAAATCAATTATTTTGTATACATATTAATTTCCCGAGCTAATATAAAATTAACGTTACACTTTCTTTCGATAGACAAGGAAAAAATATGAACACCAGAACACATATACCACAAATAAAAGTGGCAAAAGTGTTCTGTGTACACCCTGATTTTGTTGACAATATTTGGCGCCAATGTAATAGGTAGCGAATCTATTACCATTGTACTGAACACGATTCCGGACTCTAAAATATGGTTAAGTATTTTTTAATAGAAAAGACACACTTTGCCCGACTTAGTATTATTAGGACTTAAGATCCTTACTTATAATCGCCAGCCGTATAGTGCGCCATAAGACCAACACGGCGGTCAGTAACTTTTTGCTAAAGAGTAAACAATATTAGTAGTTCTATGATCAATTTTTCTAGCTCTTCCGACACGCTTGACAGCTAAAACAAGTTATAGTTGAACACGGTCGCGAAGGAATCCATTTCTTTCAGCATTTTTCTTATGACATAAAGGACGTGCGAAGTTTTTCAGTGACTATAAAAAACCATAGTAGTTTCACTGCTTTCCTACTACGTCGTAGCAAACTATGATGTAGCTACACTACGATTTCGTAGACCGTAGCGTCTTAGGCATATCGTAGCATTCGAGAACAATTATAATAATCGGTGAAAATAATACTAAAGTATATTAGAATAATCTTACAATTTTAGCTTAAGTGCCTCTTAAGTATGGATTGATAGAAAACATGATGCTAGTACCTGTCCTACTTCGAACTATTGTAGGTGTAGTTTTTCTATCAAAAAATCTTGACCAGTTGGAATCTGGAATTTGTCTAGTATACAGTTAATGACTTCGCCTACTGTTACATTGAAATGTTACATCATCGTAAAAATTCAGGTGTACACAACACTCACACGACATTCTATGTTCATTTCCGCTATCACTACAAACTCTATAATAACCAAAACCTTACTTTTAAAATAACCAGAAATGTGGCTACACAGCAAAATAACATCACTCGGTAAAATGATTATTCCTTCCCCCATTGCATAAGTTATCCAAGTTGTAAGTTAAGGTCTCGAAGTTCAGGCACCGAGGCTAAACCCCGACCGTAATTTTTACGCATCAAAATACGATCATGGACGCTAATAAATTATTATACGTGGAAACTTTGTATCTTAAAAATAAGGAAAGTATAAATATCAGAGCCCGTAGTCAAGTAGTCTTATTACAGGCGTTAACTCTCATAGAAAAAAAAAACGAATGTTCCTATGAAAAATCACGTAGTCAGAGGCCTTAGCTTGAAAATTTTGACGTTATCGTGACGTTAGTAAGTTGATATGCCAAACCTGTCATACTACAATTTACTAAGTATATGCTGGATTCTGTCATTGACAAGGGTTGCTAACGGTTGTTTTTTGACGTGTGCCAAATTCAATTTAATTTTTTTCCATTTTAACTTGTGGCTTTAAATTTTTGATATTGTGTTTCTCAAGGATTGGACGAGGTATTTGTCGAATCTTTCTATTTTAACCTCTCTATCCCTTAGGGGAATGAGTGTAGATGAACCCCCTGATGGGGGCGGAGGTTCTTCTCCGGATGTAACTACTAGTACTAGACCTTCTTTAAAGCGCTCAGCTGGTCCTGAGGTTACCAATGAAGGGAAAAAATCTAGATCCCCAGCAGAATCTATCCAGTCCGTCTATATTAAACCAGGCTTCGAGAACGGCTCTATCCAGCGGTACAATGATTGGGACAAGGGTCCATTCGTGGTTTATGTTTCTCGCTCGGAGAGTGATCCCTCCTCTGGTTCTCCCCTAAAATTATTAAAATTTGCCCAATTCCTGCACAAGAATAAAGTATCTGGCATTTTAGAGGGCGGCATCAAATCGGTTGGCAGAAATAAAATATTGATTGAATTTAGTTGTGCTGAATCTGCCAACAAATTTGTATCCAGTGATGTTTATGGGGGGTTCAAAGCCTACATACCAAAATTTTTAATATCCCGTATGGGCTTGATTCGGGACATCCCGACTGAATGGTCATTAGAAGATCTGGTGGCTGGGATTGTGATGCCTGCTCATTGTAGCAAGGTAGTTAAAGCGAGCCGCCTTAACATAAAATCAAAGAAAGGTGACACAGTACAATGGATTCCATCAAGCACAGTGATGTTGCCGTTCACTGGACAGACCCTCCCTGAGAGGGTTTTTTGCTATAACACATCTTTACCTGTTTCCGTCTATCATTTGCCTACCATCATTTGCTATAACTTTTGCAGATTTGGCCACACTAAAGCCCAATGTAGATCTCAACCACGTTGTTTTCGGTGTGCTCAGCCACATCCAGGTGACAGCTGTTCCGTGTCGGATGCAGATTTCACCTGTTTGCTTTGCCGGGGTGGTAGCCACAAGGCTACGGTTTCTAAATGTCCAGAGCATTCCAGGCAAAAATCTATTAAAATTGTAATGTCCCAGGAAAACGTCAGTTACAGGGAAGCATCAGCTAGATTCCCTTCTATTCGTAGAGTATCCTATTCGGATGCTGTCGCCAACCGGATCCCGTCAAGTTCGCTCCAAAGCTCGCAATGTTTATCCCCTTCTTCGTTGCCAGACTCTCCTTCCTTACCACTTAATAGCTCTTATAGAAAGACTGTTTTCCTCTCCCCAAAACCTCGACCGCAGCCTGGTAAGTCGTATGACTTAGCGGCTCACCAATCTATTACTAGGTCACCTAAATCTGCCCAGCCCAATGGCTGCGCGTTTCGTGAGAATGTTGTCCTCTCTCCTTCTTCTCCATCTGATATAGTCGAATTATTGGCGTGTAGCTTAATTAAGCTCCTGTCCAATTCTTCGGATGATCTACCGAACAATGTTGTAATATTAGTTAAACAACTCCTTTAATCGTTGATTGACAAAAATGGCTCGAGCAATCCTGCAATGGAATTGTAGGAGTATCCGGCAAAAAAAACATGAGATTTTATATTTAATAAATCGCCTAAATCCTGTGGTTTTTGCTATCTCGAAGACTTGGCTCAGACCGGGCTCTCGCTTTAGGGTGTCTGGCTTCTCTTGCCTGCGGGATGACAGGAATGACGCCAGGGCGGGATGTGCTTTACTAGTAAGTCGTTCAATTATATATTCCCAAATTTTAATTCCTATCCATGATCCTGGCTTACATATTGTAGCTGTTAAGGCCTTAGGCTTCTCTTTTATTTCCGTTTACATTCCTCACCCTAATCAATCTATTCTCAGAGAGTTTAGATCTATCTTAGGTTCTATTGCTGGTTCTGTAATAGTACTTGGTGATTTTAATTGTCGCCATTCTTTGTGGGGATCGCATACTAACGACCCTTGTTCTTCCTTATTATAAGATATATTGGATGATATAAATCTGTGTGTACTGAATGACGGTGCTCCTACTCGTAGAGTTTCACCTTCCCAGAATGCAGGCGCCCCTGACCTGTCATTAGTCTCCCCTTCTCTAGTTTCTATCTTATCTTGGTCTGCTCTGTCTTGTACTCATGGAGGTGATCACTTCCCCATTTTAATTAGGTTTTCCAATTCTACTCCTTCCTTACCCGCTGCGAATCCTCTTCTGAAATACCGGTTATCTCAAGTAGACTGGGACAGATACTCTTTGGTTTTGGATCAGTAAATTAAAGCTATTCCTCCTGGCAACTCGGATTTTATTTGGCAGTATGAACAATTTATGTTATGTGTTCTTCGCGCCGCCGATCAGACTATTCTTGTTAAAAACTCTGTTAAGAATCAGGTTTCCTCTCCTCCCTGGTGGGATGCGGATTACTCTCAAAGTGTTCGTCTGCATAAAGAAGCAGAGCGAAGGTTTGCTGCTGATTTAAGCGTCGAAAATTATTTAAACTTGAAGCATACTTCTGCTCGAACTAAAAGGCTTCTTGCGGGGAAAAACGTTCAGGTTGGCATCAATTTTGCGATTCTCTGTCTCCTCGATCTCCTCCTTCTCTTATATGGAAGAAGATAAAGATGTATCGCCGTTCATATGTTGATTCTAACGCTTCCTCTAATGATCCCAGCCCTTGGCTGGAGAGCTTTATGAACAAGTAAGCCCCTCCATTTGTTCTTTGATTGCTTTCCATCCTTGGACTCCTCTTCCACCGCCTCTTCAAACGATCCCATGAATGGTCTGTTTTCTTTTGCTGAACTTCATTGTGCCCTTGATCATCTAAGGGATACTACCCCAGGCATCGATGGTATTCCTTACTCATTTATCTCAAAGTCTTCCCATTCAAGCCAGCTTTTCCTCCTAAGTATATTTAATTCTATTCTTGATTCCGCTCGGATTCCGGATGCGTGGAAATCCCAGATTGTTATCCCTATTTTAAACCTATCCCTATTTTGAAACCTGGAAAAGATCCAAAGGTGGCGTCTTCTTATAGGCCAATTGCTTTATCCTCGGTTTTAGCTAAACTTATGGAAACCCTTATAAAAAACCGTCTGGAATGGATTTTGGAGAATAAGGGTTTATTACCCAAAAGCCAGATTGGCTTTAGAAGGGGTGTTGGTACTCTAGACAGTCTTAGTATCCTCGTCTCTGAAATACGGTTAGCTTTCTTTGACAATAATAATGTGGTAGGTGTTTTCTTGGATGTGTCTTCAGCATATGATAATGTTCTTCTTCCTGTTCTCAGAGAAAAATTGTTTCGGCTAAGTATCCCAGTGAGGTTGATAAATGTCATTTGCAACCTCCTTATGATGCGCTTTATTTTAGTTCGTCATCAAAATAGTCTCCTCCCCTCTTAACTGGTTTGGAGAGGTCTTCCTCAGGGTTCGGTTTTAAGTGCTCTTCTGTACAATATTTACACTTCTGATTTAGATTTATATGCCAATTCCTTTTGTTGTATTTTACAATATGCTGATGATATTGCTCTTTATGTTAAATCACCCTCTTTTGTGGATGCTTCTTGTCGGCTGAATTCTGCTTTACGCTATCTCGACCTTTGGTTAACGGATCATGGGTTGAGTCTTTCGGTGGAAAAGTGTAGTGCTGTGGTCTTCTCTCGCAAGCGCAATATCCCTTCTCTAGATTTGTCTGTAAATGGGGAGCCAATTGTAGTACAGGACCGGGTGAAATTATTAGGTATGATCTTAGACTCCAAGTTATCTGGTTAACACCATTTAAACCATGTGATTAAAAAATATGAAGCTAGTGTTAATGTCATGATGGCGCTTTCTGGTGTTCGTTGGGGCTCTCATCCTATGACTCAAAGGATTATGTATAATGCTATTATCCGTAGTCACTTAGATTATGGCTGCTTTCTCTTTGAACCCTCTCTTGTAATAAACTTGCTCTAGCGAAATTGGACAAAATCCAGTCAATATGCCTGCGTATCATTACTGGAGCTATGAAGTGCTCTCCTATAAATGCTCTTCAGGTTGAGTGTGTTAAACCTCCGTTATGTTTGCGAAGGCAATATTTGTCTGATAGGTTTTTTTATAATCTTATTAAGACTAAATGTCATCCTCTTTTATCTGTTCTTAATCTACTTTCTCAGGCCATGGTTTCTTCAATTTATTGGACTCATAAAGATTCTCCTCGTCTTGTAACCAGCTAAAATAAGTTCATAAATTTATCTTCGTCTGTTTTTCAACTGAATCAACATCCCTTGTTTGAGGTAGATTTTTCTTCTTTAGTCTTTAAGCCAGAAGTTATTGTAAATTTTGGTATAAGTAAACATTGCCCTGAGGCTAACAAATGCTTTAACAATATAATTCTTTCGGAGTGGTCCGACTGGCTTACAATTTTCACAGATTCTTCTAAGCTTTCAGAAGTTCATAGTGTTGGAGCAGCCGTCTGGATTCCAAAGTTCAAAATCATCTTAAGCTTTAAGTGTCTTTCAGTCCGCACGGTTTTCACTGGAGAAGCTGTTCTTGAGGCAATTCTTTATGCAGAGTCGCACAAGTTCAAGGCAATTCTTTATGCAGAGTCCATCATTTTCTCTGATAGTTTAAGCTGCCTTCAGGACATATCCAAAGTCCCGTTTCGTTCCCGGGATAACTTTATCATTACCCTCAAAATCAAAGAAGCTTTACTGAGGTGTAACCGTAACAATATTCTCGTTTGTTTATCATGGATCCCTGGGCACACAGGCATTTCGGGTAACGAAACAGTGGATGCATGTGCTAGAGCTGCATCTCATACTGGATGTGACACCTATTTTAATTGTTTTTCCCGAGATCTCCGGTCTCTTGTCAAGCCCTCGCTTGTCAAATCTTGGCTCAATTTGTAGCAAAAATCTCAAGCCATCAAGGGAAAATATTATGGCAGTATTCAGCCTACTATCTCAACAAGACCATGGTTTTTTAAACATAACGTTAATAAGTTAGCAACTTCGGTGATAATTAGACTACGATTAGGCTTTGTTTGCACCCCGATATTTTTGGAGAAGATTCGAGTGAGGGATCATTCTCTGTGCGAGTGTGGATTGGCGGAGGGCTCCTTAGAGCACCTGTTCTTTTTCTGCCCTCGACTTAGAACCCATTTATATGATCTTTTACCAGCCAATATACCTCGTCCGGTAAACATCTCATATATGCTGTTTTTGGCGCATTCCCCGTAATTAATACTTTGTACAAATTTATCAGTGTAAATCATATTAGGTTATAGCTAATATTTGTTTTCATATTATGCTTCATAAGCGTTTCTTTAATCCTTTTTTTTTACTTTGACTTATTTTGACTTTGCCGCAATTCATTAAAAAAAACAGCTTTTCGTACCTACTTTACCAAGTTTCTTTATTGCCCAAGTTAATTTGATGTTCTGGTGTTTTTTCGTTAAGTTTACCGCTCATACATACTTAAACCGATTGTTTGTCACTTTTTTTTTAAACTTGGCAAACTTGACATTGGCAGAATCATCGGTTAACGATGGAGCCATAGATTATAAATTGGATTGGATTGGAAGTATACGCTGTTATCGTACTAAGACCTCTGAGCCTGTAGGCAAAGTGTACTTTCTACAGTAATTTATGTACGGGAATGAAATTTAACAACGAAAAGACACGTCAGAACCAGGAGCTATTGATTGCGGTAAGAGAATAAAAACAATATGTTTGCCACTTGAATAGGACTTCTGACTTAAGGATAACATTTAGCTCCATCGAAAGACAGTGAGCTGATAAGTAGATATAAAACTGGCCAGTGCGAGAATGTAAATCACAGTAGTGGACACAAAACCAAAAGACTAAATATTTAAATAGAGACAAAGCTTCATACAATCTCGCTACCACAAGTACACCACCCACCCGTACACTACTACTAGAGGAGGTGGCAAAGAAATCCTTTCTACACTCACACATCGCCGATGATTTCAGGTCCTATAATAATAGAGAGCGAATATATTGCTATTACATCGTCTACAATTCATACACTGGACTGCGAATTTTCATGAGAAAAGTCAGTCTTTTTTACAAGCTTTTATTTAACTTGCAATGTTCGTATGTCTGTCTGGCTTTCCGGTTCAAATCTTGTGATACATTTTTCAAGAACTTGCGGGTATCCAATTAACCTGAAATTTGGCATTTGTATGTAAAATTGGTGACAATGAAATAATATGGTACCATGGAGCTGGTCTGCTGATGGAGTTGGAAGGTGGCCATAGGAATATGTCGACCGTACAATGCACCCCCTTGTGCTTATGCTTGTTAAATTAGTATTAATAAGTTTTATACGACCAGATGATGTTCAGGGTCTGATGATGAAGTCGAAAGGTAGCCAATGGAACCACCCAACTACTTAATATTACCCCGCCGTGATTGGGCATGTTGAATTTATCTTGACGAGTTCTTTAGACACAAATGGTGTCCAAGGTCTGATGATGGAACCGGTAGTAAGCCATAAGAACGCCTTAAGCAAAATATCTTCGTTGTTTTTTTGCTATAAAAGCTTGTGGTTAAAATGGTCTTTTTAAACTAAAATTATTCAACCATAGCTGAAACCCTGCCCTGACCGGAACTTGTGATCGTCACCTGCAATATAAACCAACAAAGCAGTCTCTTTCTCTCTCTCTCTCTCTGTATTTCTTTTCTTCAGCCAAACGACGTTCAATGCAGGACATATACCTCAAAGATTACCACAAGCGGTGGCTTTGTGCTGTACGCCTCCAGAATTTATCGGCGACTTTCATAAGGTCCATTCATCGTCAAGTAGGCCTATTTTCTCCAGGACCGTCTCCTCACCCTAAATTAAAAACATCAAACACCTTCATTTAGCTCACCGCCATAACCTGCAGTAATCGAAAAAGATTCCAATAAAGCGAAACGGACCTATTCGTGGGCCGATTTTGCTTAACGGCACCCAGTAAACAGATTTTATTGATCGTTAACGCACTTTTCATGTTTTTATTGTGAACATTGTTAAGGAGATTCGGTTTACGACCGCCACTAAAAACCTTCGCGTTTCATATAAATAAGTAACTGCTGATGTTGCTTTTTATATCTGTTTGTGGTATTTTATTGTGTATGAATTGTTGATGAAAATGAATTGATCATGTTTGTATCAGCATTAGTTGAAATACGTCCACTGTAGAACAAATCTAAAAGCTTTTCATGACGATTTTCACCAACGATATTAGGTCCCATGTAACAGAGGGAGAGCCGAAATAATTGATTTTTGTTTCTTATTTATTTAAGAACCCACTAGCTTTTGCCCGCGCGCCGCGGCATAGAGTGGGGAATATCTAGCATCATAAAGGATCTTTTTTTTTTTTTGTTCGTTTGGATATCCTCATGTACTCCCGCCAGCCTCGGGGGAAGCTGGCGGGGTATGTCGGACTCTTACCGACTAAACCCACGGTGGCCGGCACTGGCACGTGTCAGAGAGGCTCGGGGATCTCCGTGTGGAACGCGCCGGTGCCCCCCTTGTGCCGCGCTTCGAAGAGCCCGCCTCGGGAGGGGAAACTTGTAGCTTACTTCTCCCCCTGCAACGTCGCGGTGCTCACACGGTCATAAAGGATCTAGCTTATGCCGACGACCTATGCCTGTTGAGTTACACACGCGCTGATATGCAAGTCAAGCTAAACGACCTACGTCAGGAGGCAATGAAGATGGGACTTAAAATGAACAACCGGGAGTCCCAGGAGATATGGTGCGGGGCGACAAGCTCATTGCCGCTGCTTATTGGCACAGAAGTTGTGGAGCGAGTCAACAAATTCACTTACCTCGGAAGTGTCGTGTCATCAAGCTTTTATGAAGCCATGCAATGATGTCATTTAATGGTAAAATCAAAATTAAATGTGTACGAAAACCTAAACAACAACAATTGCAAACAAACATTGCTTGTTAAATAAAAGCTTTTAACAATGTTAAATGGTTAATAACTACGAAACCTTGTAGGGTTTATACAAAATAAATTATTTGAGTGACTTTCTAACATGTCGCGAGTATAGATCGTTACCAAAGATCTCACCACTTGTAATCAAGAATGTTCTATTTACGACAATAACGATGTAGGCGATGTCCATCGCCGCATTAATAGCGCATTACAAATAAAGACAGAGAACGTAAAAATTAATGGTAGTGTAATTATTGAATACAATCTGCCGTCTGATAATAACATTAGATTTTATGTGATTATTTTTCCCGTTCGCTGAAAGGGGGTTTTGTATAATACTGAGTGGTTTCGCTGTTTTCAACAATGAAAGAGTTAACTAATGATATTTATTGAAAAAAATAAATAATGTGAAAGTGGAAGGATGCAGGTACCGGGGAAGACCTAGACTATCTTACCACGACCAAATAAACCGAGTCTTATCTGATGGAAAAGTCAAGAGTCTCCGTAACCGGCGAGCGTGTATGAGACGAACTATGAGAGTCGAGGAAGCCAGAGAGGTATGTAAGGAAAGAACCTGTTGGAACTCTGTACTCTCTGCCTACCCCGCAAGGGATCTGGCGTGAGGTTATAGATAGATAGATAGATAGAAAATAAATAATTATTGAGGACAGGAACCGGTCAGTTTTAGTTTTAAATTAGGTACGTCAGGATGACATGGTTTAAGTCACTCCACCCACTGGATCGATGGATCGCGGGTTCGATCTTTGCACGGGAAAAATCTTTGTATGTCTCGAAAATGTTTGTTTCAGTCTCATTTGTGTAGTATGGAATAATTACAAGAGAAAAAATACGATTAAAAATATATAGCTTAAAAAACACATTTTATTAGCAAGCCGAACTGAAAAGGAGCAAATAATAACGAAATAATTAATTTTATTGTGAAAAAGTGTGGGGTGCTTGACATCAAATGTTTTAAATAGTTAATTGGTAGCTAGAGTTATAAATATATTCTAAAAAGCACCCTATGCTTTTTTAAAACTATAATTTATTTTCTTATTTTTAATCTCAAAACAACATCAAAGTAGTTAGTACATGATTTTAATTTAAAGATGTGATGATACATCTTTCTGAAAAATGAGCTTTTATGGCAAAAACTTAAAAAAATATTTGCTTGGTTCAGGAGTTCCTACGGCCCTCTTCCGGTTGCATCATCAGACCCTGGACACCGTCCGTATATGCAGTACTCGTCAAGACGAATTCAACGAGCCCAAACAGCAGGGTTATATTCAGTAATAGGATGGTTCTATTGGCCACTTTTTGGCTCCATCATGAGACCCTGATCACTATCTGGTTGTATAGTACTTGTCTAAAAAGCCTAAACACAAGGGGATTATGTTGTATAGTTCACATGTTCCTATGGCCAGTCTCCGACTCCAGCATTAGAGCAGCTCCATGGTACCCTTAACATATTATTGTATAGTAATCGAACTCAGCAACCGAAACAGCTCAATCCGATTACCGCAAGTACTTGAAAAGTGGATCACAAGATTTAAACCGAAAAGACAAACGAACAGACAGTTCCTGGTGCTCCTGATCAGGATATTAGGCTGAGGTTATAAAATTCTTGTATTGCCATCGGCCCTTGGTCCTTGTATCAATTTGCAAGTTAATTGGACGCCTGGAAGTTGGTAAAAATTACGTTGAAAGATTCCGTTACATACATAGATTCATAGATACGAGTACATAGTAACAGGTCAAACTAACAAAAGCGTATTAAAAATGGCAAACTTTTTACTTGTGTATGTATATTCATAATGTAATAATATTAGCCATATTAAGAAACTGTCCCACCGTTGAGCACGGGCCTTCTCTCAAACTGAGAGGATTTAGTCATAGTCTATTACGCTGGCCCAGTGTGGGTTGGCGAACTTCACACGCCTTAAAGGAACTCTTAGGCATGCAGGTCACGATGTTTTCCTTTATCGTTGAAGCAAGTGATAGTTAACTTAAAATACGCACATGCTTTCGAAAAGACATAATATAAGACAAAATATACATAATGTTCCAGTAAATTTCAATTTAACAAAAATTGGTCCTGTCTGGGAAAAACCCTATGGTTACTGTATATAAAGACAATAGAAAAAAATTACAAAGAAAGTTTCATTTTCCTAACAAATATTGTCACAAAATAATACAGCTTTTTAAACATCCAATCCAAATAAAAGCAATATAATCGAACGAAGTTCAAATACAAATAGAGCAATAAAAAATCTGAAACAAATAAACGTGTTGGAGTATGAATTCCATATATTTTACTGGTTATGTTTTATTTTTTCATACGCATCGATACACGAGAATAAAACCAATTTACAAAAAAAAAATGAGATAACAGAACTGGGCGTTCACGTATTGTTGAACACACAATTTTTGTCATTCTTTTTTTACCCAAACCCTGTAAGGGTTTGTATTATACTTGTCTCATGGGTACGTTCACAAACATAAAATTCATATAAACAACCATCCAGACTGAAAGAGATTAAAAAAAGTATCAAATAATTTAAACCGGAATCTTAGTCATTTATATAACGGAGTGCTTGTCCCAACGCTGTTATATGGCAGTGAGAGTTGGGTATGTAAGAAGGAGAACGAAAGCAGGATAAATGCGGTCGAAATGCGATCTCTGCGGAAGATGTGCGGAGTCACGCTGACCGACCGTATTCGCAACAGCGTAGTAAGAAAGCGAGTAGGTATGAAAGATAGTATCGGTGTAAAGATGAGAAAGGGCATGCTCCGTTGGTTCGGGCATATAGAAAGGATGCCAGAAGAAAGAATGACAAAACAGATATACAATGCGAAAGTGGAAGGATGTAGGTGCCGGGGAAGACCTAGACTATCTTACCATGACCAAATAGACCGTGTCTTAGCTGAAGGGCAAGTCAAGAGTCTCCGTAACCGGCGAGTGTGTATGAGACGAACTATGAGAGTGGGGGAAGCCAGAGAGGTATGTAAGGAAAGAACCTGTTGGAACTCTGTACTCTCTGCCTACCCCGCGAGGGAGCTGGCGTGATGATATAGATAGATAGAGATAGATAGATTAGTCATTTATATTTTTTTGTGTAATAACTACTCTTGTTTTTAAACGTTAGCCACTCTCTATTTTTCCTTATACAAGGTGTAACATAAATAACGCAAGACCTGAGACACCCCAATTAGATTACTGCTTTACGAATATCAAACTTCCAATTTTAATGAGATTTCTGCCAATTTTTTAAGCTCTTTGGTACCCAAATTAACCATAAAATTTTATAATTAATTATCATTGTAAGCGTATTGAGGTGTGTGTAATAGAAATACATATCAAATAGCCGTAATGCTTTGAATAATTATTAAATTTTGTTTAATACGAGTACAGCGAAAAAAACGAGTAACAGCATTTTTTGAAAATTACAAATATAAATAACTAACTTTAAAAATAGTTGGAATCGATTCAGTTGCCGATTTAGAACAAAATACTTTCGGGTCTTGTGTTAATTATGTTACACCTTGTATATAAACAAAATAAAAAAGTAGGGCACAAGTAATATATATATATATATATATATATAACTACTATTATGTCAAGGAGGCTGAACAATCTTGCATACGTTCAATTTTAGATGTAGTGTGATATTTATTTACTCTTATATACATTCTTATTATTTTCCCATCTATAAAATAAAGGCATGCAACGCAGCTCAGCAGATAAGTTTAGCTAATAAGTCGATAAAGTTCCCAACTATCGAGGAACATTGCAACTTTAATATTGAAAGCCGTTGGCCCGAAAAACGGGTCCGACTTTAATGGCACGACCCGGTAAGTAGCCTGGCTTTAAATTTTGCAATCGATTTTAAACTAACTTTTTAATATATATATATATATATATATATATATATATATATATATATATATATATATATATATAATAACAAAATAATATTAAATCAAAACTTCTTTATTCATGTAGTCCAAAAAGCACTTATGAATAGTCAGCACTTATATGCATTGCATTCACGGGGTATGAAAGAACAGTTAAGTATATATTAAACATAAGTGTTCTTAGATTCATGGTATTAGTCAGTGTCCATTCATTTAAAAAATAGAGACTCTGTAAAGGTATATAATAAAAAGTTTAATAATAATAATAAGAGAAGAAAAGGGTTCTTATAGAATATGTATAGAGTGCGTACAAAACAGTTGCTCCAGTGTGATGCCGAACGAGACAAGATTCAACAGTACTACGGTACATGTTTAATCAGTCAAAGGATAGAGGACGGACCAGTCCCCACCAGCAGCATCCGTTCACAAGTATGTACTTGCAAAGCAGCCATCACTCTCCTCGACCATATTAGAGGGAAGAGGGAATTTTGAGGAGGGGATTGCCTAAGCCTCGCCAGCGAAAAGGGACCCTCATTCAGCTATATGATATAATATTAGCCCTGTTAAGAAACTGTCCCACTGTTGGGCTCGGGCCTCCTCTCAAACAGAGGGTTTAGGTCATAGTCCACTACGCTGGCCCAGTGCGGGTAACTTCACACACCTTCGAGAAACTCTTAGGCATGCAGGTTTCCTCACGATGTTTTCCTTCACCGTTAAAGCAAGTAATAGTTAATTTTTAATACGCACATGCTTTCGAAAAGACTGAGGTGCGTGCCTGGGTTTGAACACTAGGCTATCACTGCTCTATGATATAAAGAGGCAATAATAATGCCCATTTCCCTACCACAGCGCTGGTTTTCAATGAGGCACCAAGTGACGTGAAGGCATTGAGTCAGAATAATAAAATAGAAACAGTATGCCTGTCCCTTTCTCCCAGCACGTTTCGGGTATGACACTCGGCCGCCATACTGGTCATGAGTCGCGCACGACGCGAGCTAAACTAAACGCGAGATAAAGGTACTTTTTTATCCATAAAATAGCAATATCAGTCCGGAGTCTGAAATTGTCTGCGGTTAAATGGAAATAGACTCGCCCATTGTTACATTGGGACCTAAAATTGCCTGCGATATGGGTGTGTACTAGGCATATCGATTCATTCTGAGAAAAATTGATCCTTAGATCGATTCGAATCGAACTGTTATACCCTATAATAATTCGTAGAAATGTTGACCACCAACCCCGATCTGCTATGTCAGCATCTCGGGGTGGTCGGAACACTGAGCGTAGGAGCACAGGCCAACAATGGGCCAGTCTGTTGCGAAACTCCAAACGGGTCGGTTCAAATCCATTTTATTCTGTTTCTATTTCCAATATACCCTTTCCCAGTTAAATATATTTTTTTTTAAAAACCCGTTGACGAACTCTCTTATAATATTTGGTGGCAGCGGTGGGATACCGATGGTGAAGGTATCCCTGGTACGTCTCCGTTCAGACTCATAAACCAAGTGAACATTTTAAACAAATCCTGTGTATAAATCGTTACATTACCCTTGTGAGTGTAGTGAACAACTTTGGAAGTCAAGGTCGTTGTAACCTTGAAAATTTCGTGTCTCGTCTCTGAGGAGAACACACTTATACAGAGACCCTTATTCCATAAGCTTCGTGGTAAACCTGAAAACAAAATCTCGAAAATTACAATACTTACCGAAACCGTGTCTGAAAGCCGCGGTCCTGCTCCATTTCCTGTGTATCCTGAAAGAAAAATCGTCGAAGTTTGGCTACATCGTGTTCCTGAAAAGTGATCATGTTCCAGTACATACTCTGCGTGTTCCTGTAAGTCTTTTCCATGATAACTTTTTCTGTGTTGGTGAAAGTGCAAATCTAACGTAACTTTAAATAAAATAAGTGTGTGGTTTCAGTGACAAAGTTTATAGATTTAAATTAATTAATTTTATTACCATTCTAATAATTGTCATTGTAACTTTCCCATATGTATTATTTTTTACCATAAGATAGTTCTAAGAAATATCTCGGTGCCTTATCGCGTTCGCGGTAATCGACACCTCACAGTAGTGAACAATAATAAGTGGCCGTCTATTACACCGAACCGTATCGTGTCTATCTATCTATCTATCTATAACCTCACGCCAGATCCCTTGCGGGGTAGGCAGAGAGTACAGAGTTCCAACAGGTTCTTTCCTTACATACCTCTCTGGCTTCCTCGACTCTCATAGTTCGTCTCATACACGCTCGCCGGTTACGGAGACTCTTGACTTTTCCATCAGATAAGACTCGGTTTATTTGGTCGTGGTAAGATAGTCTAGGTCTTCCCCGGTACCTGCATCCTTCCACTTTCACATTTTATATCTGTTTTGTCATTCTTTCCTCTGGCTTTCTTTCTATATGCCCGAACCAACGGAGCATGCCCTTTCTCATCTTTACACCGATTCTATCTTTCATACCTACTCGCTGTCTTACTATGCTGTTGCTAATGCGGTCGGTCAGCTTCACTCCGCACATCTTCCGCAGAGCTCGCATTTCTACCGCATTTATCCTACTTTCATTCTCCTTCTTACATACCCAGCTCTCGCTACCATATAACAGCGTTGGGACAAGAACTCCGTTATGTATGGCCAGCTGCGCCTTATGGCTTAAGTGCCGGCTCCCGAGTAGCTTTCCCATCGCACCATTCACTCTGTTCCCTGCACTCACTCTTCTCTCTATGTCAGCGGTGTATTTCCCATCCTTACTGAAGGCGCATCCAAGATATACAAACTCATTCACTTGCTCCAGCACATCGTTACCAACCACAATCCTTGCATTCGTTCTGGTTTCTTCCCTTTCAAAAACCATAATCTTGGTTTTCTTCACATTCAAGTGTAAGCCATTGATCATGCAGTCGTCTTTCATAACTGTGACTAGTGTTTGCAGATCAGTGGCTGTTGGCGCTATTAAAACCGCGTCATCTGCATAAAGTAGATGGTTTACCACTAAGTCACCCATTTGTACACCTTCATTCATCGCTTTCAGTCTTTGAAGACTTTTGTCCAGATATATTATAAACAGTCTAGCGGACAACACGCAACCCTGCTTGACGCCGATTTTAACGTCAAACCAGGGTGACCTGTTACCACCCACCCGTACGCATGCCTTGCAGTCCACATAAGTGGACTGGACGGCTCGCAACAGAGTGCCATCTATACCATACTCTGGCAAAATGTTCCAAAGTCTCTTTCGCACAACTCTGTCAAATGCCTTCTCCAGATCTACAAAACCGCAGAAAACCTTCCGGCCCACTGCCAGATGCTTCTCTACGATGTTGCGGAGTGAGAAGACTTGATCCGAACATCCTCTTCCAGACCTGAAACCCCCTTGTGCCTCGCACAACATTCCATCGGACTTCACGCGCATTCTCCGTTCAATAATTTTACCGTACACCTTGGCTGCCAAGCTGATCAAACTGATGGCTCTGTAATTGGTGCAGTCATATTGTGAACCCTTGCCTTTATACAAGGGTACTATGACTGCGCGGCGCCAATCTGTAGGGACTCTACCGGTCCTCCAGCAAAGGTTTGCAAGGGCCCGGAAAGCGTCCCGGACGCAAGTTCCACCATATTTGATCATCTCGGTAGATATCATGTCTACTCCCGCAGCTTTACCGTTTTTCATACTTCCTATCGCCCATTCAACTTCTTCCATAGTGATGTCCTCCGTTGATTCTGGTGCCGCAATCTCGCCTTTAGGCACGTCTGCGGCATCAGCATCCGGGTCATCTCCATACATTTCTCCAAAATATTCACTCCACCGGTTTAGCACAGCTTGTGTGTCTGCAAGAATGTCACCATCTTTAGATTTTATCCTTTCCATTCTGGAGCCTGACGAATCACCTCGAGCCTTTCTCACCTTGCTCCAAAAGAGTTTGGTGTTGTTCTCGAAGTTCTTCGCCAGCCTCTCCTCCTCAATCATACTGGCTCTTTCACGCTTTTCTTTCACTAAAGATTTAGTGGCATTCTTGCATTGCCGGTATATTTCTTTCCTCATCTCTGTCATACTGGCATTCAGGTTCAAAGAAGATACATAGTCCTGCTACGCTTTCTTCTTACTTTCTACGGAGCTTTGCAACTCCGCATCCCACCATGCATCACCTTTTGCTGTAATATGCTTCTTTGAGCAACCACATACTTCTTTCGCGGATTCCACCAAACTCTCTTTCAGGCTATTCCAGCATTCATCTACATTTGAGTCCGAAGAGTCTGCTGTCAAAAGCTTGTCCCGGACTCTGTCTTCATACATTCTCCTCACGCTCTCATCTTGCAAGTTTTCAACCTTTAATCTTTCAAGGTCTCCGAAGGGGATACGCTCTCGCCAGTGCCTCCACTTCCTGAACAGACCACTAAACCGCGCAACTACGAGATAGTGGTCTGATTCCAGAGTGGGGCCTCTATACGCACGCGTATCTTGTAGTTTGCTTCGGAGACAGTTATCAACCAGGATCAGATCTATCATGCTTTTTTGTTCATTCCTTCTCCACGTATACATATGTATGTCCTTATGCTGGAATATCGTATTAGACACAAGGAGACCCCTTTCCAAACAAACATCTACAATGAGCTTACCTGCATCGTTCACTCTCTTATCACCATAAGGACCCAGAGCAGCGTCGCAAGTTTGCCGCCTGGTTCCTACCCATCCGTTCAGATCGCCACACAGAATCACCTTTTCGTTAGCCTCAGCCAAATCCAGAACTTCCCTGACATTATCCCAAAACTTCTCAAGGTCCTGGGGTGTCGACGAGCTTACGGGAGCATTTTGTTAACAGAATATTTTCTTTTATTAATATAAAATGATGATGATGATGAATCGTGTCGTATTTTGTTAACAGAATATTTTCTTTTATTAATATAAAATACCTACCGAGGAACCACAAGTTAAACAAGAAAAGTCAGACCTCGTTGAAATTGGAACCCTATTTAAATTTATAAAACCCTTCGATGGTACACGCGAAAAATTAAATTCATTTTTGACTAATTGTGACAACGCATTTCAATTAGCTTCCGGTACCCAAAAACCGATTCTATTTAAGTATATTTTATCACAACTCGGAGGAAAAGCTGAGACAGCCTGTTCCATCAAAGAATTTGAGTCCTGGGATCAATTAAATAATTTCTTAAAAACCCAGTTCGGTGAAAGAAAGCACTATGCCCATTTGTTGACTGATATACAAGAATGCCGACAGCTTAGCAATGAACCAGTAAATCAATTTGCATTACGTCTAGAAACCTGCTTATCAAAATTATTGACGGAAATAACTTTGTCCAATAAGAAAAAAACTGAATTACCTGGCCGGATAGCGGCTATGGTAGACTTTTATTTATTTATTTATTGATAAAAAACACAAAACAGAATACAATCAAATATAACAACAATACAGAACTTAAATTAAAACTAGACTGCATTCCTAACTATGTGTTCTAATTTAGGACTAATACATAATAAAGTGACAGTGACAGTTATAAGATCAAATTATAAAAGTAAAAGTAAACAAAAACGAATAAATAATATAGACAAAGGAAAACCTCCAATTACCCAGTATGGAAAAGTATTTTTCTTAATGTACCAAAAAAAGTTCCAGATCTGCAATTCATTATATCGACTGATTTATGTCTACATACCAGATCGTTGTATAGACGGCACATTCTAACTATAGGATTATAGAATGAGGTATTATTCTTATAGATTTGAAGCGAGAAGATGTTGGGATTACGAGTTCTAAAATTTGTATTAAACTGTATTAAAGACAGTATTTCCGAGGAATCTATGTGTGAATGTATAATTTTGTAGAGGTAGACAAGATCAGTGAATTTCCGCCTCTCCTCAAGCCTGTGAACCTTGAATTTTGACAATCTCTCGCTATAAGACCCGACGTTACGACCTAAGCCACAACGATAGCATAGAACCCTTAAACACTTATTCTGGATACGTTCGATTCGTTCCGTGTGAACAGAATAAAAAGGGGACCAAATAACAGCACCATATTCAAGCACAGTTCTGACAAGGCTGTAGTAAAGCAGTAAGAGGCTGTTCGGTTTCTTAAATGGTTTAGTGGTCCGTAAAATAAAGCCTAATAGTTTACTAGCCCTGTTACAAATATAATTATAGTGGTCACGAAATGTCAGTTGTGCGTCGAATATAATCCCAAGATCCTTAACACTGCTCTTACGTTCCAATACGTGATCACCAATGCTATACGAAAACAGGATTTTATTAGTTTTCCTAGTGAAGGTAACAGTAAAGCATTTGTGAACATTTAAGGACATCCTATTAACTAAACTCCATTGGTGTACTTTATTTAAGTCATCTTGAAGGCGCCAGGCATCTTGTGCACACTCAACTGTGGTGTAAATTTTTAAATCGTCTGCATACAGCAAACATGGGCATGATAGTTTATCAATGAGATCATTAATAAATAATATAAAAAATAAAGGCCCCAAATGGGAGCCTTGGGGTACCCCTGATGAAACAATTACCTCAGTTGATTGAAAGCCCTTTACTGCCACTAGTTGGCTTCTGCGTGAAAGGTACGAATCAATCCACCGAAATAGGTCTCCACTGATACCGTACGCACTAAGTTTATGGCAAAGTAGCGAATGGTTGACTTTGTCAAATGCCTTTTGAAAATCTGTGTATATTGAGTCAACCTGCTGGCGATTAGCAAATGCCGAACATAAATAGTTTTTATAAATGAGTAGATTGGTAATTGTTGATTTACGGTTCATGAAACCGTGTTGTCGTTCAGATAATAAAGGTGATACATGACTGTGCATACAGTCATATACTAGGGACTCAAATAACTTAGCTATAGAAGAAAGGATACTAATGGGACGGTAGTTTTCACACAGAGATTTGTCCCCTGACTTATATATGGGTATTATGAAAGCTTTTTTCCATAATGTTGGAAAAACGCCCTCTTTTAAAGACTTGTTAAATAATAAGTACAGAGGAGTATATAGCTCAACTGCACAAGTTTTAAGAAAGTGAGGTGGGATTCCGTCTGGGCCAGCTCCCTTATTACTATCAAGACTCTTAAGTTTAAGTAAGATATCGTCCCTACTGAAGTAGACTTTCGACAGAGAGATATTACTGCCTACAAATCCCACTGAATCAGGAACATCGCCCACCGTATTGTCAAATACTGAACTAAAGAACACCGAGAACAATTCACTTATCTGTTTTGCATCAGACGTTACAACATTGCCCAGTTGCATGGTTTGCGGAATTGTACAAACACTACGCCTAGCATTAACATAATTCCAGAATGATTTAACATTGTTACTGATGCTATCCTCGACATTGGAGATAAATGAGTCAAAACATAATTTTAAGAGTACTTTGCCACGTGACCTAAGCAGGTTGAAGGTGTCATAATCTCTGGGATTTTTATACTTCTTAAACCTCTTATGATATTTCCATTTTTCGTATAGACATTTTTTAAGAGACATGCTGAACCAGACGGGATAGTTATGATTTTTTTTCTTACTGAAAGGCGTGTGTTTTTTAATGATGTCCATGATTATGTTATAAAATTCCTGAACTGCTTCGTCGATTGCAGAAATAGATAGTAAACAATTCCAGTCAATATCATTTAATGCTATTTTAATAGAAGTATAATCACATTTATGATAATTCAATCTTTTATTATTATTGGGTTTTATTGATTTGAATAATGGATTAATGTTTAATACAATTGATAATAGACTTAGCACTTCACACGTTTTTACTTGGCCTTAAGCCTGATATTTCTAATTTAGTTCGGGGTAAAAATCCATCCACCCTTAATGATGCCATTAACTTAGCGGTATCTGAGGAAAAAATCCTTAACCTATTTACTAAACGTAATATCCACACATCAGCGCCACAACGCCAAGCTCCAAAACCTAACTACTCGTCTAGGCCTCCTTATGTTAATTTTTAGCTCCAAACGCCTAAACAATTTGATCGAAATAATCAAAGTCCATTTTGCCGATACTGTAAAAACCCAGGACATACCATAGAAACGTGTCGGAAACGGGAATATAACAATAACAGGTTTAAGGTTCCTCAAATACCATATTCAAATCAACACTTTGCCATGCCGAAGCCCGCTCGCGTTAACTGTGTAAGTAATGCAAACGATTCTGATGACCCTGAGCCGCAACCTACCAGCATAGACAACACCCAAAACTATGATGAAAACAATTTAAACGAATAGTGGGACCACGGAGGTGTCTCGTGATACCCAAACTCCTAACCTTAGCCATACCCTTACATGATAACGACACCCTTTCTATACCCAAGGACCACATGGGTAACCAGCCCCAAGCAAGTGTCCACTCTACTATATCCAAGGGCCACACGGGTAACCAGCCCCAAGCAAGTGTCCACTCTACTATATCCAAGGGCCACACGGGTAACCAGCCCCAAGCAAGTGTCCACTCTACTATATCCAAGGGCCACACGGGTAACCAGCCCCAAGCAAGTGTCCACTCTACTATATCCAAGGGCCACACGGGTAACCAGCCACAAACAAGTGTCCGTAGTTCTATGTCCAAGGGCCACACGGGTAACCAGCCCCAAACAAGTGTCCGTAGTCAGTCAAAATCCAATACAATTCAATGCAATGAAGTATATAAAATATCATGTATCCCTAACAAAACATCCTTGCCTAATATACTCGTTCAAACTTCAATATCTAATAAACCACTCAGGTTTCTCGTTGATACAGGATCTTCTGTGTGCCTTATCCAAAACTCTTCCATCCAATCTTACTCCAATCTGAAACTAAGGGGTAACATCATAAAATTAAAAGGTATAAACAGTTGTGAAGATACTATGCCCACTCTAGGTGATTTTGAAATGAATCCAATATTCGGGAAAGAATCTATCCCTTTTATGTTTCACATAATAGAACACATAGACCTACCCTATGATGGTATTATAGGAAATGATTTACTTACTGTCTTTCAATGTTCTATTGACTATAACCGACAAATCCTTAATCTAAACAAAAATAAAATTAAACTTAATTTTACTGACCCAACTTATCAAATTCCATCTCGTTCTGAAATCACTGTAGAATGCTCGGTTACTAATCCTGAAATAGGTGAAGGTCTCATTCTTGATCAACACTTAAGTGAAACATTATTGATAGCTAACTGTTTAGTTAAAGTAAAAAATAATAATCGAGTAAACCTTACAATCTTAAATACATCTGAAAAACCAGTTACATTAAATTCTAACCTTCAACTTACCTTACACCAAGTTGATCGTGGATCTTACCAATCATATGATACTAATAAAACATGTTTAGACAGAACTAACGAAGTCCTTCAACTCCTCCGCGCTTCACATTTAAATTACGAAGAACGCGAAGCCCTCTACGATATGTGCTCTAAATATTCAGATATATTCCACTTACCTGATGATATACTTACCTCAACTGATGCTATCCAGCATGAGATCCGAACTTCCTCTGATCGGCCTATCAACATTAAATCCTATCGATTTCCCGAAGTACATAAACAAGAAGTAAATGCCCAAATCCAAAAAATGCTGGATCAAAAAATTATCCAACCCTCCTTATCTCCCTGGTCTTCTCCAATATGGATAGTTCCCAAAAAGATTAATGCCTCTGGTCAGAAGAAATGGCGCGTTGCAATAGACTACCGAAAATTAAATGACATTACCATCGGCGAAACTTATCCTATTCCCAATATCGTCGAAATTCTTGATCAATTAGGTAACTCCAAATACTTCTCAACGCTTGACCTTGCATCAGGATTCCATCAAATTAAAATGGCCCCACAAGATGCCTGCAAGACTGCATTTAGCGTCCCTCAAGGACATTTCGAATTTACTCGCATGCCTTTCGGCCTAAAAAATGCTCCATCTACTTTTCAACGCCTAATGAACAATGTCCTTACCGGTCTCCAAGGAGAACGATGTTTCGTTTATTTAGATGATATTGTCATATATTCTCATGACCTTCGGAGCCATATCCAAAATCTAACTGCAGTTTTCCAAAAACTTCGATCATTTAACCTTAAACTACAGCCTGACAAGTGCGAATTCCTTCGAAAGGAAGTCGGTTACCTAGGACACGTCATTACTGAAAATGGCTTAAAACCCGATCCTAGTAAAATTCATGTTGTACAAAAATTTCCAGTTCCTAAATGTCCCAAGGACATTAAATCATTTTTAGGGCTTGTATCTTATTACAGACGTTTTATTCCAGATTTTTCAAAATTATCTAAATCCCTTACAAGCTTATTGAAAAAGGATGTTCCTTTTGTTTGGACCAACGAACAACAATTAGCTTTCGAAATGCTCAAAGAAAAACTTGTCACTGCTCCTGTCCTTACCTATCCAGATTTTACCAAACCCTTTAACCTTACTTGTGACGCGTCTAACTATGCGGTCTCCGCTATCCTTTCCCAAGGCCCCATTGGAAAAGATCACCCTATAGCATTTACCTCCAAAACCTTAAACAAATGTGAAATCAACTATAGCACAACTGAAAAAGAACTGTTAGCTATAGTCTCCGGCTACAAAGCCTTTAGACCATACTTGTTTGGCCGCAAATTTACTATTGTAACAGACCATCGTCCTTTAAAATGGCTTTTTAATCACACTGATCCAAGTAGTAAATTACAACGTTGGCGTCTCCAACTTCAAGAATATGAATACGAAATTGTATACCGCAAAGGTAAATTAAATTCAGCAGCTGATGCGCTTTCTCGTTACCCTGTTAATAAAGTTTATCCTGAAAATCCTGCAAACTTACCTGATACTGACCTAATCGACCTTGGTCCCCTAGATATGAGCCCTTTCAACACAGAGGTTAATGATTTTAGTCCTTTCAATATCCCAAGTCCAGAAAATCTACCTAATCCTTTGTTAAGACAAAGACAACAATCTTCAATTCCTCAATTAAACCCCATAGACTTGGAACAACTCGAAACTAGCCCTAGGTGTGCAGAACCCAACCTTGATTTCGATTCATTATTAACTCCCTCACCTTCTAAAATTACGCCAGACCCAAAATCAAATTTAAATAACGACGATTATTCCAAATTCTTGAAATCCATCTCTGATAAGGAGGTCACACGCAACACCGTCCTAAAAGAACACAGCGAAAACTTACTTAAGTCTCCTTATTAAATAATCCTTATTCCTACGTCTATAGATCTTGATGAATCGAATCCTTATATCGCAGAAATCTTACTTAATGCTAAAAATAAAGACGAAATCTTAAATTCTGAAAAGGAATTACATTCCTTTCTGAAAGTAAACCAGGATAATAAAATCGTGTACCTAATATTTACCAAAGTTCATCACTTTGATGAATCATCTTATCCCGATATTTATAATACCCTGAAACAAGTGAGAAGGGAAATCATGAAATCTGAAGAAGTAACAGATATTGCAATATCTGATTTTAAGAATCCTTTTGATCAACACTCATATACAAAAATATTTAATATTCTAACTTATATTTTCCATAACACTAAAATCTGTATCCATGTTTATTTAAATAGAATCATTTATCCTACCTTGAGCGAAAGACCTAAAATTCTCCGTGAAAACCATAATGTCCCAATCGCTGGACATTTAGGTTCAACACGTATGTATAACCGTATACAAGAACAATTTTATTGGAAAGGAATGAGGAGCGATGTAGAGGACTATGTCAAAAGGTGTATACAGTGTCAGGAAAACAAAGCCCTAAGAAAATTGAATAGAGCTCCTATGGAAATCACCACTACTTCCACAGCCCCATTCCAACGAATAGCGTTGGATGTCGTAGGTCCTCTGCCGGAGTCTGGACCTGCTAAACTGAAATATATCCTTACCTTACAAGATGACTTAACAAAATACTCCGTCGCTTACCCCATACGTAGCACAACAGCTGAAGAAACTAGCGATTGTCTCATACATTTTATATCCCTTTTTGGGATTCCTAAATCAATCTTGACAGATCAAGGCACCAATTTTACTTCCGACCTTTTTAAGACTACATGCCAATTCCTCAAAATCAAACAATTGTGGTCGTCGCTTTACCACCCACAGGCACAAGGCGCTTTAGAACGTAGTCATTCAACCCTTAAGGAATATCTAAAATCATTTATCAACGAAAATCAGGACCAGTTGGCCCACCTACGTATATACTGCTATGTTAACTTATAATACTACGCCACACTGCACGACAAAATTTACACCCTACGAATTAGTCTTCGGACATAAACCTTACCTACCAAACTCCATATACGAAAGTGGTCCTGGAACAACCTATTCAGACTATATTAAAATGCTACAACATAAGTTAAAATACTCAAGAGAAAAAGCGTTACAGAATATTATCCGGTCCAAAGAATCTTCTAAACCTTACTATGATAACCACGCTAAACAACCGCCACAATATAAAGCCGGCGATTATGTCTATCTTAGGAACCATCTTAGACTTAGGAAAGCTTTGTCACCCGTCTGGAAAGGGCCGTACAAGATAGTAAAGGTACATAAAATCACACAGCTACTCTTCTCATCAACCGACGCCATGTGTTAGCTTTTATTTATTTATATCTGATTTATTATCTTAACAAAACACTTATAAAAACAATTTATAAACTCTTAATAATAAAGCAGTACTTAAATGTTTATGTTGGCGTGTCACATTTGCTTTTTCGACTAATAGTTCGTTCAATCTCACAATCTTGTTCGGTCATTCATTTAGTTCACATCATTCGATGCGACACGCCAACAAGGGCATTCGTGTCTCGGGACTTGAGAAGTGAAGAACGTTAAAAGTGATTCAAAAGGTGCAAATAAAGTGTTTAACTGAAGAACGTCTGTAGTCTCATTTTCTGACCTCTCAAAGGTCAGAAGTGGGATAACATCGAAACTGACAACTGTTTTGGTGCATGAATCCACGCCCGTTAAAGGTTCGTTATTATTTGTTTAATCTATTGGCATCATGGATTGATATAATTTAAATTAATTGAACAATGTTTTGCCGGTTTTATCTGTAAATTCAGTTTACCCCCTATTTTCTATTTTTATTTTCGCTTTTGTAAATCGTCATGGTTAAAAGGATTTTCAAGCATAAGGTAATGTTTTGATTCATTATTTTATGGAAATTATTCGAATTTGAAATTACCCACAATCTAGTAGATATTATATACTTCGCTGTTTTAGTTTCCTATTATATTTTAAAATCTGTTTGCTGCATACTACCTAAGGTTTAATATAATTAGAGATTACTATGATATAGTAGGTATGGGTACAAACCTTATAAGTTTACTCTGTTTGCTTATGTTACACTATTACTTTCATGAAATTGCAAAATTATTTTGTTGCAATTTTACACCTATGACCTGTAGAGTTCTTTTCCCTTCTTAAAACATTTACTTGTTCTCGTATATAAATTATTCCAGATAAGAAAGTGACATGCCTACCCGCCGGTCCCGAAAGCGAACGAGGAGCTCTGATGTGACGTCCAGTGACGCAGAGTCCTCTAGGGACCAGCGAAGACGTGGATCTCGGCGCAAGCATTCGCGGCGTAATAGAAGAGAAAGAAGACATTCACGCTCTCCCGCGGCATCTCCAGTGGCACGGGCGAGTGGAAACACCAGACAGCAGCGACGTAGCGGCACAGCAAGCAGCACGCATGTAGATGTGTCGCCACCCCCAACCAGTAACCATACTCCATTCCTAGACTCTAGTAATATTCTAACGGTGTTTAATGAACTGGTAAAATCAATCCAAACTGAAGGGTCGATGGAACGTTTTCCGAGTATGAATGTCGTGCCTGAATTCGACCCGTCGAAAAGGAACCAAAGTATAAATAGTTGGATTTCGAAAGTAAATGAATGTGCTCAGATTTATAATTGGTCGGAACGCCAAGTTATACATTACGCTTTACCAAAATTAGCTGGGTTAGCCCAAAAGTGGTATCAAGGTTTACCTAGTTTATTATATTCATGGGAAGAGTGGCAGGAAAAGTTACGTGTAGCATTTCCTAGTGATGATAATTACGGACGACTGTTGTCAGAGATGCTTGCCTGCAGGGCTCGGTTCGGGGATTCATTAGAAGAATATTATTACGAAAAGATAGTTCTATTAAATAGATGCAATATCACGGGCAAGAATGCCATTGATTGTATCTTATTTGGTATAGAAGATCGATCGGTTAGGACTAGCGCGGAAGCTGTTCAGTTTAACGAACCCGATAAATTGTTAGTTTTCCTTCGAAATGTAAGAATGACAAAGAAAACCGAAAAGTTAAGCCCGGCCTTGTCGGCGGGTATTTCTGGAAACAGACTAAATAAACCTGCCAGAGATAATGCGATAAATAAAGTTAATACAAAGTGCTTTAATTGCGGAGAAGAAGGACATCCATATTTTAAATGTAAACTCCCAATCAAAAGATGCGATCACTGTCACCAAGTAGGGCATTTAGCTACCAACTGTCGTAATAAACGCGAGCTCGTAAATAATAAGACTGTTTTAAATATATCAACAGACCCGGATAATGATTTAAAGTATTTTAAAGTAGCCAAGGTTAACGGACATATTGTAGATTGTTTTATTGATTTTGGTAGCCAAACAACTATGCTCAGACAATCTAACGCACAATCTTTGAACCAAATGTTATCTACTAGCGATTTACCCGTACTGAGAGGGTTTGGTAATTCAGTAGTTAATTGCACGGGAAAATGTTTAGTGCAACTCGAAATAGACTCTGTGTCGGCTTGGGTAGAAGTACTGGTTGTTCCAGATCATTACTTAAAGGTACCTTTACTTATTGGACAAACTTTTACTGAACAGGCACATATTGTAATTTACAAGACAAATGACGAATTAATGATTACAAATAAGTTGACAGATACGTTTAATAGCATAACACTCTATGTTAACGAAACTACTTCTGTTACCGGTATTACTGAAGTCCCTGTATATGCCAAACCACTATATAACGGTGAAGTGTTAATAGAGCCAACTTTTTGCCTGCAACCTCAAAGGAGGTACGATATAACTCCATGCATATTGGAATTAGTTCATGGCAGAGCAACACTTGTCCTTAAAGGACTTTTAGATACCGGTTTTAAAATTAATAAAGACACTCTTATTGCACGCTCCCTCCCGTTGAAAAAAAATTAAATATTCAAGCGTAAATCAAATAGAAAGATACGAAGATAGAGACTCTCTTGATAATACTTTTAATATTAAAACTGTGATTGTAGGTGACCGAATAAATGAAAATGAACTTAATTTACTGATTGATCTATTAAAAGAATATAGAAATTGCTTTGCTTTCTCAAATAAAGAACTCGGATGTATTGACAGTGCTGGGATGGAGATACGGCTGAGCGATACTACGCCGGTTGTATATAGACCATACCGCATGCCCTACACAGAACGTGAAGTAGTTCGTAATATGGTTAAAGATCTTGAAGAATCGGGGATTGTTAAAGCTTCGACTTCTTGTTATGCTTCTCCGATTCTACTTGTAAAAAAGAAATCTGGAGAATACAGGTTGTGTATAGACTACAGGGCACTGAATAAAAAGACTATGAAAGAACATTATCCTTTACCGAGGATCGATGATCAATTAGATAGTTTGTCCGGCTTTAAATATTATAGTACCATAGATCTTATGTCCGGTTACTATCAATTACCGATGGCGGAATCTTCAAAACACATAACCGCGTTCATAACTCCCGATGGGCATTATGAATTCAATAGAATGCCGTTTGGACTTGTAAACGCGCCTGCTAACTTTCAACGGTCGATTAATAATATTCTAGGAAACGCGCGGTTTAAAGAAGCATTTGCTTATATGGATGATGTAATTATTCCATCAAAAACAGTCTCAGAGGGGTTACATAAACTTCGCTCAACTTTGGATTTGTTTCGAGAGGCAGGTTTGACGCTTAAATTATCGAAATGTAAATTTTTAATGCAATCTATAGATTACCTAGGGTTTGAAGTTTGTGCAGATGGGATAAGGCCCGGTAAAGCAAAAATAGAAGCCGTCGAAGCCTTCCCTCGACCTACAGATCAACATAAAGTTAGGCAGTTCTTAGGCCTCGCGAGCTTCTTCCGCAGGTTTATCAGAGGATTTTCATCTATTGCTCGACCACTAACGCAACTTCTAAAGAAAGATGCAAAGTGGAAATGGGCTGATTCCGCGGAGAACGCTTTTGTAAGCTTAAAAGGTGAACTAGTAAAACGTCCTATTTTAGCTTTTTATAACCCCGCATTTGAAACACAACTACACACAGATGCTTCAAAAATTGGAATTGCGGGAATTTTACTGCAAAGACCCAATAAAGATGTCCCCTTTAGCGTAGTGGCATATTATAGCCGACAAACCTCCCCTGAGGAATCACATTTTACTTCGTATGATTTAGAAACATTGGCAGTCGCGGGTTCATTAGAACGATTCAGAAATTACCTTTTAGGTGTACACTTTACCATTGTAACGGATTGTAATTCATTAAGAGCCACATTCGAGAAAAGAGATGTTTTACCTAGAGTCGCAAGATGGTGGAATGTAATGCAGGAGTACGATTTCAAAATTGTTTATAAGGCAGGAGCAACTATGTCACACGTCGATGCTCTTAGCCGAAATCCTGTAGAATTGGAAGTAAGATGTGTCGACACTAGTTGGGTAGCTACGGTGCAGCAAAGTGACCCTGAGCTTCAGCGAATCGTTACTATTCTAAAAGACAAAGACACAGACAATATTATTGAAATAACAAATAATTTTGTAGTTAAAAAAGGTCTTTTGTACAGGAAAACTGAGGCTGGGGATCGTTGGGTTGTGCCGAAGGGAGTTAGGTGGCAAGTATTAAAAGCTCACCATGATGACATGGGGCATTTTGGGTTTGACAAAACTTATGATAAAATTAGAAGTAAATATTGGTTCGCCAAAATGCGAAGATTTATAAAAAAGTATGTAAACTCCTGTCTGGAATGTGCTCATACCAAAATACCAGCTGGCAAAAGGGCTGGCGAACTGCACCCTATTCCAAAGATAGAACGTCCCTTTCATACTCTACACATAGACCATCTAGGCCCATTCGTGCGAAGTAAAAAGAAAAACTCGTACCTGTTGTTGATTATAGATGCGTTTACGAAGTATATCATCTTGGTGCCCGTCAAAAATACAAAATCTATTAGTTCAATATCCGCTTTAAAGAATTATTTTCACACGTTTGGTGTTCCCACGCGAATAATTTCAGATAGAGGTACGTCATTTACATCTAAACGTTTTCATGAGTATATAGATTCGTTGGGCATTAAGCATGTTATGAATGCAGTAGCAACACCCCGTGCAAATGGACAGGTCGAGCGCTATAATCGCACAATACTTGCCGCCCTATCTGCTACTAACCATAACAAATCCGAACATTTATGGGATGAATGCGTATCTGAAATACAATGGGGCTTAAATAATACACTTAACAAAGGTATTGGAAAGACTCCGTCCCAAGCGTTATTTGGAATAGACCTGATAGGTACACCAAATTCACTACTTAATTTGAATATAGTGGATGAACCCGAAGTACATAATAATTTAGAAAACGTTAGAGAAGAAATATCACGACATATTGAAAAGAATCAGACACATCAGAAGAAAAGGTTTGATAAAAGTAGAAAGAAAGCTAGTTTTAGACTAGGTGATTTAGTCAGAGTAGAAAGAGAAATTCAGTCAACGGGGAAGAGTAGAAAATTGATTCCTAAACTTCGTGGGCCTTATCGTATCATAAAGGTTTTTGACAATGACAGATATAAAGTGGAGGACACCCCAATATCTCGGAAGGGTAATAGGAATTTCGTAGGCGTTTTCCCAGTAGACAAGATATACCCGTGGCTAGCTTACAGTAGACAGACTAGTGATAGTGAAACAGGATCCGAAAATGATGATTGAAGACTAATGATTATTTCTTTTGATTGGGCTGTAATGGTTGCCACTGAGTAAATAATTAGTAACTGCTATATACCTAGCAGTTTTCATGTGCATAATGATGTAACCTTACAATTGAATAATATTAATTAGGAACTTTGGAAATAACCAATATTATGTTAATAAGTAATTCGCTGAATTTAGACCTGACATATAATTGTTGAGTAATTAATTCAAGCAACAAGTAACGATGGTAGGTGTGTTGTGGACATGAAGGGGCCACAGCATGCCACGACTATCGTGGATATGAAGAGGCCACGGTAGTTCGGTTTATTTGTAGTGAAAGTATTACAGGTGTATTGTGGATATGTAGAGGCCACAATAATTCCTACAGGGCCTACGCTTATACTTGTACATATCGGTACCGTATGTACGCATGATTATAGACATGAAGGGGCTATGGCATGCTAGAGTTGTTGGTGGATATGTAGAGGCCACCCCAACTCCTTCGGTGCTTATATGTGCAGGTGTGGTGTGTGATTGATAATAAGACTAGATTTGTTTTGATAGCGTTGTAGTAGGTGTGCTGGGGACATGAAGGGGCCACAGCATGCCAGAATTGTTGTGGATATGTAAAGGCCACAATAATTCCTACAGGGCCCACGCTTATACTTGTGCATTTCGGTACCGTATGTACGCATGATTATAGACATGAAGGGGCTATGGCATGCTAGAGTTGTTGGTGGATATGTAGAGGCCACCCCAACTCCTTCGGTGCTGATCTATGCAGGTGTGATGTGTGATTAATAATAAGACTAGATTTGTATTGATAGCGTTGTAGTAGGTGTGCTGGGGACATGAAGGGGCCACAGCATGCCAGAATTATTGTGGATATGTAGAGGCCACAATAATTCCTACAGGGCCCACGCTTATACTTGTGCATTTCGGTACCGTATGTACGCATGATTATAGACATGAAGGGGCTATGGCATGCTAGAGTTGTTGGTGGATATGTAGAGGCCACCCCAACTCCTTCGGTGCTTATCTGTACAGGTGTGATGTGTGATTGATAATAAGAGACTAAATTCATCATAGAAATAAAAGTTTTGTAACTAATAATAAAACTAAGATATATCATGAAATAAAATTCAATAAGAAATTTAGTCTCTAAATATTTATAACAATAAAAGGAGTTTATGACTCAATGTTTATAATTAATTATACAGCAGATTTATATTAGGATCATGATAATGTACTAATCACTAATCAAAATGTTTCACGGGACGTGAAATTGCCAGGAAAGGCCGACTGTTAGCTTTTATTTATTTATATCTGATTTATTATCTTAACAAAACACTTATAAAAACAATTTATAAACTCTTAATAATAAAGCAGTACTTAAATGTTTATGTTGGCGTGTCACATTTGCTTTTTCGACTAATAGTTCGTTCAATCTCACAATCTTGTTCGGTCATTCATTTAGTTCACATCATTCGATGCGACACGCCAACAAGGGCATTCGTGTCTCGGGACTTGAGAAGTGAAGAACGTTAAAAGTGATTCAAAAGGTGCAAATAAAGTGTTTAACTGAAGAACGTCTGTAGTCTCATTTTCTGACCTCTCAAACATGTGACTCATCATTTCGATCAGTTTAAACCGGCAGAAGTCATATATCCTTCGTAGGCTGTAGGAACTTAAATACATGACTTATCCTATTTATGTTTTAATTAGAGTTCATTTCTATATAAATTACTATTTCACCTTATTTCAGCGTCCCAATCAGTGCAGAGCCGGATATTGTCCAGCCACTTCCCTCTAACTCTGGTATCTACTTCGATAGCCTGGGAAGACTTAAAATAATTAACGGCCAGTTAAATGTCGTAAGTCATATAGATATATCCTTTATAAGTCCTCACCTTGCGAATCTTAACGAAGTACTTGGTACCGTTAGATTTATTTGTCAACAATCGAGTATTCACCAGTGCCTGAATACGCTCTCGCCGTTAACAGTTCGCTATAATGATATAACTCGTGAATTGGAATCTATATCTCATTTGATTACTAAACGAAATCGGCGTTCAGCATGGTTCGGCGCATTAGGCACGACTTTCAAACATATTTTTGGTACTCTTGATGAAGACGATGCACAAAAATATGACTCAGTCATAGAAGCCATTCAAAACGATGAAAAGAAATTAGCTCAGATGATGAAAGATAGTATTTTGATTACTATTTCTACATTAGACTCATTCAAAACTACCATAAATAAACTAATGACCAACCAAAATGTGCTTGATGTTGAGATAAATATTCTTGTAAATTTAACAAGTAATATTACGAAGGTCTCAAATTCTTTGATATTGGAAACTAAGGCTTTAGCTATACTCAGCAATTTGGAAAGTTCTCTCATGACCCTCTCGTTCCAACTCGAGGATTTGATAAATGCTATTATACTGAGTAGTCAAAATATCTTACATCCAAACATAATTACTCCAGCTCAACTTTATCGCGAACTGGTTAATAATGATAGGCACCTTCCAAGGAACTCCAGAATTCCCGTTCTAATTAGTATAGATAATATACATTTAATTTTAAGTATATCCAATGTAGCATGTTACTATTTTAATAATAAGCTCGTATTTGTTCTACAAGTTCCATTGGTTACGAATGACGAATTTATTTTGTATCATAATCTAGCACTGCCCACCCCTCACGGAGTGGACAATCCTAAAACATTTAGTATGATTCAACCTTCCAGTACGTATACTGCTATTTCTAAGGATAAAGTTAGTTTTTGTAATCTAGATAGTTTAGATAACTGTAAAACGATAAACTCTGAGTTCTTTCTATGTCAAATACCCACAGTGTTATTAACGAGTAGTAGCCCTACATGTGAAAGCGAACTGCTTGTAAAAACAGTCAGTGCTATTCCCGAACAGTGTAAAACTAAAACTATTATCGGTAACTTAGATATTTGGAAACCACTCGTAAATAACAAATGGATTTTTATACAATCTCATTCAAATAAGATATACATAGATTGTGGTATTCCAGAAATACGCGAAGTAGTAGTATTAGGTGCGGGTATACTACACACCCTAGGACAATGTACGGTGTATACCAATAGTATAAGGCTTATATCGTCTGATAATGTTGTAGAAATAAATATCCCAGCTCCTAAGTTAGAGTATAGTATTATTAATGATTCCTGTTGTAAACTAGAAAATAAGTTCGATTCCGTCGATAACAATGTGTCTCCTTTTATACTTCAGAATATTGATTTGGACGATTTAAAGTTCAATCAAAATGATAGACTACTTTCCAATTTAAATGACATTATTAATAAAGAACCTGTCCTTGTAAAATATGGGACACACTATTTTATATTCAATTCTTTGGTCATACTAATTCTTATAATTGTAACTTGTCTTATTATTTTTAAACTATTTCATGTTACTCCTAGACTTAAAAAATTAATTGTAAAACCGACCCCTATCGAGAATGACGTCACAGACATACAGCTTGAAGACCTAAGTACTTCAGCACCTCGTTTAAGAGAAACCGTTTAACTTGTATTTACTGAAATTCGGCATATATCCCCGAATTTCAGTCTTACGCGGGGGGTTGTTATACCCTATAATAATTCGTAGAAATGTTGACCACCAACCCCGATCTGCTATGTCAGCATCTCGGCGTGGTCGGAACACTGAGCGTAGGAGCACAGGCCAACAATGGGCCAGTCTGTTACGAAACTCCAAACGGGTCGGTTCAAATCCATTTTATTCTGTTTCTATTTCCAATATACCCTTTCCCAGTTAAATATCTTTTTTTAAAAAAACCCGTTGACGAACTCTCTTATAATAGAACGCTTAAGAATCGATACTCGATTTAATCGAGGATTAGAAGATCGATTCAAGTCGATTCTTATGTATTTGCCGATCGAATGAATTTTTTTAGGCAGTCTCGTTATGCTTAATGCCTTTAAATTAGTGATAATCAAAAATCTTTTTTAAAAAAAACCGACTTTAAACAGCAAAAAATAAATATTTGAATTCGGTATCGGTTAGTGCAGTCGGATACTTGGCACGGACTTCAAATATAATTTTTTTGCTTTTTGAAGTCGGTTTCTTTTTTAAGTTTTTATTTTACAATTTTAAGTAACAAGTGAACTATTTACTAATATTTATATACCTATATTATATTATTTTGCTGAGTTGTACAGCAAGGTACCTACAGGATTGATACAATAACCATAATAACGGAATCGATACATTCGTGCTGTTCGCCGTTAAGGAGTCCCCTGATTTCAAAGTCCAAAGTTCAATACCGATTTCATTAAAATGGGACCACCTCGAAACTATACTAAACCCAACGCAAAAATAATCATTAAAATCAGTTCATAAATAAAGACGTTATAAAAAACACAGACCAATTGTCGACCTCCCCCTTTTTTTGTAGTCGGTTAATATTCTGATTAGTTCTATGGCAGGGTACCTTAAGGATTGGCGTAATACCCATAATATCTCAATCTACGCATTCGTATTGTTTGTCGTTAAGGAGTTCTCTGGTGTATCTTCCAAGTCCAAAGTCCAATACCAATGAAATTAAAATGGGACCACCTTGGAGCTATACTGAACCCAATGCAAAAAGAATCATCGAAATCGATTCATAATTGGCGGAATGATCGCGTAACATACATACAAAAAAACATACAGTCGAATTGAGAACCTCCTCCTTTTTAGAGGCCGGATAAAACGACAACTAATTTTAAATAATCTCATGTTTAGTACGTAGTATTTTTAATAATAAACGTGTTTTGCTATTATTCATGTGCCTGATTTAGACAATTTAAGTAAGTTATATTTTCGATTGCCAGTTTTTTATAACTGAATTGAGAATCGATCCGATTTGACGGCTTCCGGAATCGATGCATTCAGTACAATCATCATGATCGATTTAGGTCGATTTAAGAAATGGATTCTTTGGCTCGAAAAATCAATTACACGATTAATCGATTTTAAATCAACATGTCTAGTGTGTACACAGATGACTTCTCCCACTTCAGATTTTTTGTTTATTTATTTTGTTTATCTTACGCTAAAGCTACAAGTAGAAAGAGTGTAGGCACTAGTTGCAGTTTTTAACGTATAGTCCTACAAGTATCGTTTGGCCTGCGGCTAAAATCGTAACTAAACTTGTCATCAAGTGAAATGTTACTCCATGACAGTCTCAGAGTTGTCGTTTGCTATGAAATTTACCCATGTTCTTTTTTAATAAGTAAAGAATGTAGACCCACCTGTTGAAATAAATCTTTCGAAGTATAAAAGTCTTACTAAATGCTTAACCTTTTAACTCACTAAGCGACAAATTTGTCTCGGGCAAAATCATGCCTTATACTCACTAAGTCACAAATTTGTCTCATGATATTACTGATTTAAAAAGTCCATTCTAGTATGAACTCGTGACCTTGTAGACATACGGTTTGTTCGGACGAAAGATGGCGGCGTTTACGTTCTTATTTTGGTGTATAATACTTGTGATAGATTGTCTGTGAGCATCGGCCATTCATATTCTAAAACTCGTGAGAGAGGACGCACGTCATTTTGGTCACAAATGGTCACTTGCCATCGTTTTGGGCAATTATTTTGTTTAAAAGACATAAAACTAGATATGCAGATTTTTATAACTACTTATCCTACATTACACAAAATCATAACTTGTTATTCCAAGGTAGAGTAATATTATCTAAAAAAAATATTTGCGTGAACACAATTTTATTTCGTTTCTCGTTTTTATTTTTTAGGCTGAAAGTAATTGCTGAAAGAAAATAACTACACCACCTGCATATCTAGTATTATCGACGGGCCAAAATAACCTTGTCGGACTATAACTGTAAATATAGTGTTCATAAAAGCATTAATTTTGCGGTACCAAACTAAACAACATTTGTATCATGATTTGTTCGAAATGAAGTAATTCTAAATCAGCCTATCTGCCCTATTGCCTTCTCTTACAAATTTAGATGAGAGAAAATAAGTCATGCTGCCGTTACCCATCGCGTTGGTGGCGGCAGGTTTGTGGTCACTTGATACTGGAACTTCTCAAACCACAATTAAGGCTTCCAAATCGACTTAAAAACTAAGTCGCGATCATTAGATCTAGTCATTGAAGTGGCATTTATTCTAATCTTAAAGTGATCATATAATCAACCGAAATTAATGTAATATATCGCAACATGCCGTTGTCGTGTATGTAAACATAACTATTGCAACATTGCTAATTCCGGGAAATATACAATGTTTACTTTCCATTATCTATTTATAACAGAGCTTTAATCTGTCAACAGCAATTTCGTCTATGTTTGAAAATAAACCGAGTACCGCTAGTCACCCAATGTTTTGCAAGGATCCGTATAATTATACTCAAACTCAAGCAACTTATTTGGCATATATCCTGCGGAAGCACTTAAAATTTTCAATTTTACCTTTTTTCATCTTATCTTATCTACTTTCTATCAGAATGCGTCCTCCACTGAGATGATCCAGCATGAAGCTCAGTTATGTTGTCTTTAATTGTTTGTCCATTTCGATCTCGGTCTCGAACCTATTCGCGCCTTTATTAAAATGGTGACAATCCGATATTTTGTGAACGCATCGAATCATAGTAATCCGCTAATCGTAGCCGCCGCCGACTACGAACCCAACTCCCCTCGTATTAACCACTACCGCCGTCCGCGGCATGTTCTCACCGACCCTTCCGATACCCTTACATCCTTTCTTTCGGATACAGATACCGCACACAGGATCAGACACCGACCTCGCCGGCGAGGTCGAAGAATCCCTTGCCCGCCGGCCGGTGCAGAGCACCACGGCGAGACACCTAGTATACACCCTCCCCCATAGCGACTGCCCAAGCCGAAGCCGTTCCTCCTTGAGGCGCCCTTGAGCTAATTGTCCCCTTACCCTTCTGGCTCGAGCGTAGTGGTTACACGCTCACCCTCTTGTTAAACATGTTGTATATAGTTTTTATTTCTATCTATCTATCTATATCATCACGCCAGATCCCTTGCGGGGTAGGCAGAGAGTACAGAGTTCCACAGGTTCTTTTCCTTACATACCTCTCTGGCTTCCTGCACTCTCATAGTTCGTCTCATACACGCTCGCCGGTTATGGAGACTCTTGACTTGCCCTTCAGATAAGACACGATCTATTTCATCATTTCAGCCTATACTTGTCCACTGCTGAACATAGGCCTCCCCAATCGCTTTCCAGCGTAACCGGTCCGATGCCACCTGCATCCAACGATTTCCTGCGATTTTCACAAGATCGTCGGTCCATCTGGCAGGCGGTCGTCCTACGCTGCGCTTGCCAATACGTGGTCTCCACTCTAGAATCTTTCTGCCCCAACGCCCGTCCGATCTTCGCGCTATGTGGCCAGCCCATTGCCACTTCAGCATGCTAATCCTGAGGGCTATGTCGGTGACCTTGGTTCTTCTACGAATCTCCTCATTCCTGATTCGATCACGTAGAGAAACGCCGAGCAAAGCTCTTTCCATAGCTCGCTGAGCAACTTTGAGCTTTTTTATGAGACCTATTGTAAGAGACCACGTCTCTGATCCATATGTCATCACTGGTAACACACATTGACTAAAAACTTTAGTCTTTAGGCACTGAGGTATTTTGGATGAGAAGATCTATTTGGTCATGGTAAAATAGTCTAGGTCTTCGCCGGTATCTACATCCTTCCATTTTCGCGTTGTATATCGGTTTTGGCATTCTTTCATCCGACATTATTTGTATATGTCTTAACCAACGGAGCATACCCTTTCTCATCTTTACACCGATACTGTCTTTTATACAGATTTTATTTATTTACTAGTTTTACGTTTAACAAAAAACTTGGCCTCACGCTACGAATTATCCTGTATCGTGGTTGCGTATACAAATATGAAAATTCATATACACAAATACCCAGTCCGAAATAAATAATTATTTGTCTCGCAAAGATTTGTCCCGTGCGGGAATTGAACACGCGACTATTCGATTCAGTGGGCGAAGTGGCTTAAAGTTTCACCACATAGTCGATGCAGCGCGATGGGAGCGCGACGGTCGCGCGACCTGGAGAATTGTAATATACTGAAATATACGGGAGACGTCACACTGCGCAGTTACGATCGGCGAGACGGCAAACAACATGACCCGCCGCCGTCGCGCCCGACGCGATTATAAACGAAGCACGTAGAGAGCGAGATGCCATTGCGCGTGCGAGCGAGACGCTAATGTTGGGCGTGGGCCCGGCGCGAGGTCGCTCCCGCAGTGTGACGTCTGCGCCGCGCTGCCGACCGCCGGCCGAGTACTTCCGCCCTGCTTCCGTCGCGCTCCGTCGGCTGTTTGACCAAACATTTAACCGCTGCGCCAAATCATCCGTCAATGTACTACGACTAAATGGAAAATTGACTTACACAATGTGCATGTACATTGACTGACGGACGGTTTGGTCCAGTGGTTAAAAGCGTAAGCCACTTTGCCCTCCGGATCGAGTGGTCTTGGGAAGTGTCTTTGTGTAACCCACAAAGACGGACGATTTAGCGCAGTGGTTAAGAGCTTAAGCCACTCCGTCCACTGTCTAATAGTCTCGTTCGATTCCCGCACGGGACAAATCTTTGTGTGACCCACAAATATTTGTGTCGGTCTGGGTATTAGTGTATGTGAATTTACATGTTTGTAAACGCACCCACGATACTGGAATAAATCCTAGTGTGGGGCTACGTCTTAAAAAAATGTTTGTTTTGGTCGACAAGGATATTTTAGCCCGTAAATTACATTGGCAGGGGGTTGGTGTGAAATTAGGGTTATCATTTATTAAAAAAGTTCTACTTCCAGGGAAATATTTGAACAGGTCGGTCCGCATAGTTTCTAATTAAAAAAAGACTTGGGTAAATTTCATAGCGAACGGCAACTCTACGTCTGTCATGAAGTTGACATTTCACTTGATGACAGCGTTAGTTCCGAGTTTGGCCGCGGACTACAAAATCCTGGTATGACTGTATGCAAATTTCATGTTTGTTAACGCATCACGACATAGGAATAATTGCTAGTGTGGTTCTATGTTTGACAAATAACAGACAAAAACATATATTAACACTTTGTCTCGAAAAATATGAATGTCTTTAAAAGCTCTACTTAATATATATTTATTCGATATAACTTAAAACCCATTACATAATATCCTATTTACTGGTCACCCTGTACGCATCCCAACTCAATCTATCAAGTACAAATCCTCCCTTCCTGAAAATAATCCCGCCCCAAGTTCCGGAATAAGTTTTAAATCGATAAAATTTGGAAAACGCACAATTAACTTGGGGGTGTCTGATAATCCGAGGGTTTGGGACCTGAACAAATATTTGTATTCGCAAGTATCCCTCCAGTGCTTCTCGACCTAGATACTGATTACATAAATGGGTCGGCAAATATATGGGCGAAATTGTATGTAATGGGGGTTAGTTAAAAAAATTAGAATTATTAAAATTAAACACCGTCACGCCTATATTCCCCAAGTCGGCTGGTAGTGTACTGTGTACACCTACTTTTCGCCGACGATGTTAGGTCCCATGTAATGGGGAGCGAGCCTATTGCGAAATACCGGGCACAATTCCAGACTCCGGACCGACGCTGAAAATTTATCGATAGAAAAATTACATTTGTCCGACCTAAGATTTGATCTCAGGACTTCGTGATCGCAAAGCGTATTATTCGCAACTAGACCAACGAGGCAGTCAAGGCGAAAAAAATTCGCTCATAAGTAGATTGGCCGAAGCTGCTTGCGTCCGTACGATTCACTAGATCCTTTACACGTGGTTCCTGGACAGTGCTAAACGAGCAACACCTTCACCGGAGGTGGGTTACGGCTGTGGCCACCCTTTCAGTAAAGTCAAGCTGCCAAGTGACTTAGTTGCTGTCTGTTGTGTGTTGCCTTACAAGGAGGCGGGTCTAGCCCGATCATATCGATACGGAACGCGGTCTAACTTCCATCCCCTCAGCCTATTTCAGAGTAATTAGGCTATTACTCTGTCAGCGAGCTGCATCTCTAGCCCCGTTGTCACTTTACATCAGGTGAGATAGGAGTCAATCGTTGACTCAAATAAAAAAAATCACGTCATGTTTTGATTGGAACCCCACAATGGACTCACTAAAGCAGTGATAGCCTAGTGGTTAGACCGCACGCACCTCTATTTTTTCAAAAACATGTGCGTATTAAAAAATTGACTATCACTTTTTTTAACGGTGAAGGAAAACATCGTGAGGAAACCTGCATGCCTAAGAGTTTCTCGAAGGTGTGTGAAGTTCGCCAACCCGCACCGGGTCAGCGCGGTGGACTATGGCCTTAACCCTCTCAGTGTGAGAGGAGGATCGAGCCCAACAGTGGGACAGTTTCTTAACAGGGCTAATATTAAATAATATATCAAGTGCTAAATATGTTTAACCCTTGAAGTATAAAATACCTGACGTCATAGATTTGCGCAATCGTAATAATACAGACTCTCAAACTAAAATAATTCTTAATATTATCATCATAGAGATGAGTTTACATCGATAAAATAATATTATCAAACCAAGAACAAACACAAAAGCAATCACACAATTGCAAAAACAACATCGACATTATTACTCCCATCACAGAACCCAATTCGATCATAGCCATCGATAATTGAACGATTCCAATTGTAAACTCAAATATAATAGGGACGTGCGTAATCGATTGTAAATCGTTCTCGATTCGGATTGAATCGATTACTGTAACACCTTCATCGCAGTTCAATGTTATTGCGTGTTTATTAGATTCGGGGCCGCATTTTGGGGTGAAAAGGTAGTAACAGTAATAGGTAGGTTTAATGTGCACCCCTTGTAACTGTTATCTTTCGAGTCGTAACACTGAGGGCTTGTATGACATGATTGTAGGCGTGGAACCGTGAGATTAGAGGTGTTCCCTTGGAAGTTTGTTGGGTTTTCCTTCGCATTTTCATTTGCCGCAGAAGTAAAGAGGATTACACGATGATTATTTTTTGTTGGGTAATGTTTTCGTAATTATTATGAGAGTTATTGTGCTAAATAAGCTTTTGAATTATGTGGAATTACTTTTCACATGTAATTTTCTATGATTATATTGTATAAGGTTACGATTGAAGAAGTAGGCTCGTTTGTGGAGCGGTGAAATTTGAATATGAATTTTTACGCTTCATTTGCGATTCTTTATAGGGGGAGGTATATTTGTGTGGCATTAATTTTTGAACGATAATTTCACTCAAATTGACTAGGGCACCCGTTTGTGTTGTTTGTCTTTAGTGTCTTATATTTTGCGAATTTGTATTCTAAGAGCATAGCACGAATATGCCTTGATGCGTAACGCTACCGATTTGGTATCCTTATCAAAATTGAACTTACAAGCACGCTTTCTTGACAACGTTTCTCTTATGTCAATTTGCTAAGCTCTTAGTATTAGCAAAGTATCTAGTTTGACGTTATAGTTACGCCATCAAGAAATTAAACAGATATACAATGCGAAAGTGGAAGGATGTAGGTACTGGGAAAGACCTATACTATCTTACCACCATCAAACAGATCGCGTCTTATCTGAAGGACAAGTCAAGAGTCTCCGTAACCGGCGAGCGTGTATAAGACGAACTATGAGAGTGGAGGAAGCCAGAGAGGTATATAAGGAAAGAACCTGTTGGAACTCTGTACTCTCTGCCTACCCCGCAAGGGAACTGGCGTGATGATATAGATAGATCAAGAAATTTTGATGCCACATTCATTTTTATTTAGAACATTGATAGTGTGAAAAGGATGACATACCAACTCGATAGTGTCGCGCTAATTTCAATCTGTTACTGTTAAACCCTTCGATTAGTTAGGTATCGTATTACGACGACGTTACTGTTCGATGCGCTCGTAGCACTGTGCGACCGCGGTGTTCTTACCGATCACCAAGGTTAAGCAGCGTTTGACTCGGTCGGCCTGAGATGGGTGACTGTTCGTGGCATTTTCATATTCGAGCGTTTCCGTGCTTCGGAAGGCACGTTAAGCCGTTGGTCCCGGCTACCAATTAATGTGGTAGTCGTTAAGCCGAGTTGGAAGCCTTAAAGGCGGCTTGATAAGTTCCAACAGCAGGTGGCAACAAACCTGCCTCCACCAATCCGCACTGGGTCCGCGTGGTGGAGTATGACCTAATCTCTCTCACCTCGATTTGTGAGAGAAGGCCTTTGCCCAGCAGTGGGCAGTATAGGCTGACATTATTTATTATTATTGTTACTGTTCGCATCCTACTTCCTACTAACATTATAAATGTGAAAGGTTTATGTTCAGATGTTTCTTAATCATGCAAAAATAGGTAAACGGATTTGTATGAAATTTTGCACATGGATAGTATATTATCTGATTTAACACACGGGATACTTTTTATCCTGAAAAATGTTGTGTTTCTGCCTGAAGTCAACGTGGGCGAAATCGCAGGCAGAAATTAGTATTAAATAAATTAGATCTTGCCTCGTTGGTCTAGTAGCGAATTATGCTCGTAGCGATCACAGGGTTCAGGGTTCAAATTCTAGGTCGGACAAAATGGAATTTTTAAAAAGAAAAAAATGTAGTGTCAGTCTGAAAATTGGCACTGAGCCCGGTATAATGGCAATAGGCTCACCCCCTTACATGGGACCGAACTTCACAAAATGGGTCAAAGTCAAAATCCAATATTTTTTATTTGTATAGGCTAATACGAAAGTTCTTACAAACACGGATGCACATAATACACCTATGCCACCCCCGCTTGGGGAAGATACACGTGACGATGTTTATAAAATAGAGCATATAGTTACGTGTACTGTTTAGTTCTAAATCAGTTTATTTCAAAATCTAGGGTAAGTGCTCCAGTGAGTGAAACCTTAAGAAATTTGCCTTATTTAAAATATCATTTTGGTGTGTTACCGTTACGGGATACGGTTCAAATTTGTATAAGGAATACGTTTAAGATTAACAATTTAGTATCCTACTAATATATTGTAAGGTATGCAAATAATCATGCAATAGTAGGTAGTTGTAAATCTTTGTACATTCTTTCTGTCTGAGATCAAATGTGTTACATGAGCTTTGCGTCTTATTAATTTTCGGCTGTATATACTTCACTTTTTTTTATTTTTTTTTTATTTTTCTCATGCAACACATTTAATCTCAGACAGAAAGAATGTACAAAGGTTTACAACTACCTACTATTGCATGATTATTTGCATACCTTACATATATAAGCAAGCAATTCAATTTAGATTTATTCTCTACAAGTATTACATGTGCAAGACGGCAGCTTAGCCTTGATTTCTTTAAATGAAATTACTATATTAGGTAACATAGGAAACTACTTTAACCTACCCCGTGCCTGTTCAATTTTTTCCACATCGTCATATTTTTGCTTTTTAACCGACTTCAAAAAGGAGGAGGTTCTATGTTCGGTTGTATGTATGCTTTTTTTTTATGTATGTTCAGCTATATTTCCGTCAATTGTGGACCGATTTTGATATTTTTTTGCATTGGGTTCAGTATATCTCCAAGGTGGTCCCATATTAATTTTATTGACATTGGACCCTGGACTTAGAAAATACACCAGGGAACTCCTTAACGACAATCAATAGGCATGTGTAAATTGCGATATTATGGGTATTACGTCAATCCTATAGGTACCCTACTATAGAATGCACTGGTCACTTAAAATTGTAAAATAAAAATCTTTTATAAAAAAAGGTAAACCGACTTCAAAAAGCAAAAAAATAAATATTTGAAGTCGGTGCCAAGTAACCGACTGCACCAACCAGCACCGACTTCAAATATTTATTTTTTTGCTTTTTGAAGTCGGTTTACCTTTTTTTATAAAAGATTTTTATTATATAACTTCTTACTTATTGATTGCCTTGTTGGTCTGGTGGCAAAGCGCATCGCTTTGTAATCACGAGGTCCTGGGTTCAAAAATTTCCAGTATGAGTCCGGAGTCTGGAATTGTGCCCGGTATATGGCAATAGGCTCGGCCCGTATTACATGGGACCTAACGTCGTCGGTGAAACGTGGGTGTACTCAGTACACCTCAGCTACCCCCGCTGGGGAATATAGGCGTGACGGTGTATTCTTACTCATATACTCATAGCTCACGCCATATCATTTTCATAATCTACTATTCGTGAAGACCTGTAATTGGTTTTCCGTTGTTATTTTTAGTTTCTATATTATTTTATTAGCTGTAGGTCTTCCATCAAATAAATAAATATTATAAATATGAAAGTTTGTGTTTGTTACTCAATCACGCTAAAACGGCTGAAAGGATTTGGATGAAATTTGGCACACAGTTTGTTATTTGCTCCGTTCTCTCTGCCTACGTCGCAAGGGATCTAGCGTGATGATATAGATATGGAGTTCATTACGTGGATTAACACATGGGATAATTTTTATCCCGGAAAAATGGAAGGTTATGCCTAAAGTCCACACGGACAAAGTCGCAGGCAAAAACTAGTATTAAAGTAAGAGCTTAAAATATAATAAGATTTAGTCTAAAAATATTATGTTCACATATTGATTACATTGAAATTAATCATCATCATTATTAAATTAAATCTTAATAAAAATGCCTAGCGAATAAACTTAATAAAAAAATCCAGGTAATTTTTTTGAACCAGTTAGTAACCCATCCTAATACTGGTCAAAAGATTCTAAATCGTATTTTAAATCTCCTCCTCAAATATACATCTGGTAACACGAGAATAAATTACATTAATGACTAAAATTAAGAATTCACATATATGAATTACCGTTCATTCACAGATTTTTATATAAATTCTTGTTCCAATGCTGGGACACCTAAAAATCAATACAAACTTTTTGCAACCAAATTGTCTAACTGTCCTTTACAACATTCAATAAAAACTGTATCACAAATAATTACAAATACTGAGAATGTGCGTGAAGTCCGATGGAATGTTGTGCGAGGCACAAGGGGGTTTCAGGTCCGGAAGAGGATGTTCGGATCAAGTCTTCTCCCTCCGCAACATCGTAGAAAAGCATCTGGCAGTGGGCCGGAAGGTTTTCTGCGGTTTTGTAGATCTGGAGAAGGCATTTGACAGAGTTGTGCGAAAGAGACTTTGGGACATTTTGCCAGACTATGGTATAGATGGCGCTCTATTGCGAGCCGTCCAGTCCACTTATGTGGACTGCAAGGCATGCGTACGGGTGGGTGGTAACAGGTCACCCTGGTTTGACGTTAAAATCGGCGTCAAGCAGGGTTGCGTGTTGTTCGCTAGACTGTTTATAATATATCTGGATAAAAGTCTTCAAAGACTGCAAGCGATGAATGTGTGCAAATGGGTGACTTAGTGGTAAACCATCTACTTTATGCAGATGACGTAGTTTTAATAGCGCCAACAGCCACTGATCTGCAAACACTAGTCACAGTTATGAAAGACGACTGCATGAACAATGGCATAGACTTGAATGTAAAGAAAACCAAGATTATGGTTTTTGAAAGGGAAGAAACCAGAACGAATGCAAGGATTGTGGTAACGATGTGCTGGAACAAGTGAATGAGTTTGTATATCTTGGATGCGCCTTCAATAAGGATGGGAAATACACTGCTGTCATAGAGAGAAGAGTGAATGCAGGGAACAGAGTAAATGGTGCGATGGGAAAGCTACTTGGGAGCCGGCACTTAAGCCGAAAGGCGCAGCTGGCCATACATAACGGAGTTCTTGTCCCAACGCTGTTATATGGTAGCGAGAGCTGGGTATGTAAGAAGGAGAATGCGCAGATGCCTACCCCGTCCGCTGATTGTCCTGGGGGACGTTAACGCCCACGCTAGGACGTGGGGCAACCCCAGAGATAGTCCAAAGGGAGAGACGCTGCAAAAGTGGGCGGCTGGGCTGGACCTCCGGCTCGTGAATCGGGGGTTCGTGAGTACATGCGTGCGGTGGCAGGGGGAGTCGGTCGTCGACCTAACGTGGGCGACTCACGCTGTCATTAGCATGCTGTCGGGGTGGCGCGTAGCGGAGGAGGTGGTCACACTATCCGACTACCGCCACATCTTTTTTGATGTGGCCCTCCGACCCTCCGACTGTCCCAGCCGCAGAGCAGGCAGGCCCCCGCGACGCTGGTCCCTTAAGCGGCTAGATCGAGATCTTCTCGTAGCCGCAGCCAGCGTCGCGGTGTGGTCGGAAAACGCCGATGATGTTTGGCCTGATCCGGAAAGGGAGGCGACCTGGTTACGGGACACGGTGACGGTGCTGTGACGTCGCCATGCCCCGGGCCAGCTGTCCCAAGCGAAAGGCGGTGTACTGGTGGTCGCAGCAGATAGCGCAGTTGCGCGAGGTCTGCTTGCGCGCGCGGCGCCGGTACACCCAAGCCCGACGAAGAAGGCGAGCCACCGAGGAGGAGAAGGCCAGAGCCTATGAGCCCTATCAAACGGCTACTAAGGCGCTCCAAATCGCTATTGCGAACGCCAGGTCTCGGTCCTGGAGCGAGCTCCTAGAGGGACTCGACGGGGATCCATGGGGGCGTGCCTACAGGGTGGTGCTGGGCAAGCTTCGTCCCTGGGTGCCCCCCCTTGACGGAAACCCTAGACCCTGGACTGCTGCGTCGGGTAATCGACGCACTTTTTCCGACGGTTCGGGGTAGTCCCTCAGTCCCCGCGACGGTGTCGTCGGCCCTTTACACGGACGAGTTGGGGGTGACCGAACTGGAGCTGGACCGAGCTGTTAGCCGCTTGCGGGCTCGCAATACCGCGCCCAGCCCCGACGGTATACCGGGGTGGGCGTGGGTGATGGCTCTGGCTGCCCTGGGGGACAGGCTTAGGCGGCTGTTCAATAGCTGCCTCCGTTATGCTAAGTTCCCCACAGCCTGGAAGGAGGCTCGCCTGGTCCTATTGAAGAAGGAAGGCAGGACTGCAGACACACCCTCTGCGTACCGTCCCATATGCCTGCTAGACGAGGCCGGCAAGTTGTTCGAAAGGATTCTTGCCGCTCGTCTCGGTGGGAATGTGTCGCGTGTCAGTCCCGACCTGGCTGAAAGCCAACAGCAACAACGGGTTCCGACAGGGGCGTTCCACGCTGGACGCGATACTTCGCGTCCGCTCCCTGTCGGCGCAGGCCGTGTCCCGGGGTGGGGTGGCGTTGGTGATAAGTCTGGACATCGTCAACGCCTTTAATTCCCTGCCTTGCGGCGCGATCCTGGGGGCGCTGGAACTTCATCGCGTCTCCACATACCTGCAGGCTGTGGTCAGGGACTACTTGCGCGGCAGATACGTCCAGTACATCGGACAGGGCGGTACATTGCACCGGAGGGAAGTGTCTTGCGGGGTTCCGCAGGGGTCCGTGTTGGGCCCCCTCGTATGGAACCTCGCCTACGATGCTGTCCTGCGTGTCGATCTCCCCCCTGGCGTCAGCGTCGTATGTTACGCTGACGACACACTGGTGTTGGCCGAGGGGGACACCTTCGAGAGGACCATAGGGCTCGCCGAACTCGGGGCAGAGGTCGTCGTCGCCAAGATCCGCGAGTTGGGCCTGGAGATAGCGCCTCATAAGACCGAGGCGCTATGGGAACCATAGCACAAACTGCCGAGGAGCAGGGAACCGCCCGACTCGTGGGTTCGCGTTGGAGACTCGCCAGTCTGGGTGGGGAGGTACCTAAAGTACTTAGGCCTCACCCTGGACAGTCGCTGGGGCTTAAAAATACGAGCTAACCCGCGTCCGCCACCGTAATATCTAGCGGGGGACCCCCCCCCACCCTGCTACAACATCAGCAGGGGGGCCTTCGGGGTCGCGGACGCAAAAGCGGAGGCCCTGAGCGTCCTTCACGAGCAACCCCGAGGAGGTCGGCGGTGTGGTGTGGCCCACGTGGCCGTGAGCACCGCGCCGGTGCGGGGGGGAGCATGTCATCAAGTGTCCGTCCGATGGCGGGCTCGTCAGAGCGAGGCACAAGAGGGGCACCGGTGCGTTCCATACGGAGATCCCGGAGCCCCTCCAAAGTGCTGATGTCGGCCACCCTGGGGTTTTTCGTCGGTAGGAATCCGACACGCCCCGCGAGCTTCCCCCGAGGCTCGCGGAAGTCCTACGCAGGATTTTCCCCAGGTAAATAAAAAAGGTCTTCCCCGGTACCTGCATCCTTCCACTTTCACATTGTATATCTGTTTTGTCATTCTTTCCTCTGGCATTATTTCTATATGCCCGAACCAACGGAGCATGCCCTTTCTCATCTTTACACCGATACTATCTTTCATACCAACTCGCTTTCTTACTACGCTGTTGCTAATGCGGTCGGTCAGCTTCACTCCGCACGTCTTCCGCAGAGCTCGCATTTCTACCGCATTTACCCTACTTTCATTCTCCTTCTTACATACCCAGCTCTCGCTACCATATAACAGCGTTGGGACAAGAACTCCGTTATGTATGGCCAGCTGCGCCTTTCGGCTTAAGTGCCGGCTCCCAAGTAGCTTTCCCATCGCACCATTTACTCTGTTCCCTGCATTCACTCTTCTCTCTATGACAGCAGTGTATTTCCCATCCTTACTGAAGGCGCATCCAAGATATACAAACTCATTCACTTGTTCCAGCACATCGTTACCACAATCCTTGCATTCGTTCTCGTTTCTTCCCTTTCAAAAACCATAATCTTGGTTTTCTTTACATTCAAGTCTATGCCATTGTTCATGCAGTCGTCTTTCATAACTGTGACTAGTGTTTGCAGATCAGTGGCTGTTGGCGCTATTAAAACTACGTCATCTGCATAAAGTAGATGGTTTACCACTAAGTCACCCATTTGCACACATTCATCGCTTGCAGTCTTTTATCCAGACTTGAAGACTTTTATCCAGATATATTATAAACAGTCTAGCGAACAACACGCAACCCTGCTTGACGCCGATTTTAACGTCAAACCAGGGTGACCTGTTACCACCCACCCGTACGCATGCCTTGCAGTCCACATAAGTGGACTGGACGGCTCGCAATAGAGCGCCATCTATACCATAGTCTGGCAAAATGTCCCAAAGTCTCTTTCGCACAACTCTGTCAAATGCCTTCTCCAGATCTACAAAATCGCAGAAAACCTTCCGGCCCACTGCCAGATGCTTTTCTACGATGTTGCGGAGGGAGAAGACTTGATCCGAACATCCTCTTCCGGACCTGAAACCCCCTTGTGCCTCGCACAACATTCCATCGGACTTCACGCACATTCTCAGTATTTGTAATTATTTGTGATACAGTTTTTATTGAATGTTGTAAAGGACAGTTAGACAATTTGGTTGCAAAAAGTTTGTAGTGATTTTTAGGTGTCCCAGCATTGGAACAAGAATTTATATAAAAATCTGTGAATGAACGGTAATTCATATATGTGAATTCTTAATTTTAGTCATTAATGTAATTTATTCTCGTGTTACCAGATGTATATTTGAGGAGGAGATTTAAAATACGATTTAGAATCTTTTGACCAGTATTAGGATGGGTTACTAACTGGTTCAAAAAAATTACCTGGATTTTTTTATTAAGTTTATTCGCTAGGCATTTTTATTAAGATTTAATTTAATAATGATGATGATTAATTTCAATGTAATCAATATGTGAACATAATATTTTTAGACTAAATCTTATTATATTTTAAGCTCTTACTTTAATACTAGTTTTTGCCTGCGACTTTGTCCGTGTGGACTTTAGGCATAACCTTCCATTTTTCCGGGATAAAAATTATCCCATGTGTTAATCCACGTAATGAACTCCATATCTATATCATCACGCTAGATCCCTTGCGACGTAGGCAGAGAGAACGGAGCAAATAACAAACTGTGTGCCAAATTTCATCCAAATCCTTTCAGCCGTTTTAGCGTGATTGAGTAACAAACACAAACTTTCATATTTATAATATTTATTTATTTGATGGAAGACCTACAGCTAATAAAATAATATAGAAACTAAAAATAACAACGGAAAACCATTGGGGAGGTTGTCTGACTTAGCATCCCACCGGGGAAGACCTAGACTATCTTACCACGACCAAATAAACCGAGTCCTATCTGAAGGAGAAAGTCAAGAGTCTCCGTAACCGGCGAGCATGTATGAGACGAACTATGAGAGTCGAGGAAGCCAGAGAGGGATGTAAGGAAAGAACCTGTTGGAACTCTGTACTCTCTGCCTACACCGCAAGGGATCTGGCGTGATGTTATAGATAGATCACAAATACTTCAAATATGGCTAAAAAGTTAAGTCAAAGATGTCGTGCCCTACCGAATTTGTTAATTCCATCTCGATCAGTTTTACGAAATCTCGACATTGACAACTTTAATAGCTCATAATTTTGAAATGAATCATAGAAGTAAGAAATTAATTTTGCTACAATATAGGAAAATGAGTTTGGCTCTAGGAAAAAAATATACCATTTTTTTGGACTAACCCGCCATCCTTTGCCGCCATTGTAACTAATGTAAGCCAGAAACCACAATGATCTCCTTAGTTGACACCAAGGTTTGATCATTGGAGTATCCCGGGAAGCGCTTAAATTGTCTTAGAGGTAGGAAAAATAAACTTCAACTTCTTTTTATTTGCAAAGTGGGAGGGACGAAAAATTGGCACATCAGCCATAAAGAAGGAGACTACAACTAGGATAAGCCCAGTTGTAAAGCACCACGTATACGAAAAAATTATTAGGGCCAATTAGTTAGCCTCATTTTTGATTCCAGTAATAGGTATGGCAAAAATGTTTGAACTCACGGAAATTGACCCGAGTTTCTACACGATCCGTGTAGTAGATTACCCCAGACGCAATTCGCAGTCTGCTTATTAAAAATCCATTGCATAAAAATGTCCCATCTGCGTTTTGTCGTTTCACTGGGGTGTGTTGATTCACTGGAGCACTTACCCTAGTTTTAGTTGCAACTAGTTCTGTGCCTTTTATTAAATGTATATGTTCGTAAATAACAAGAAATGAACAAACAAAGCAACAGTGGGTTGAGGTCGAGCAAGCTTAGAGCTCACCGCCCGGGGTCTATTAAACCAATTCGGGTCGGCCAGCAATGGCCGCCAATTAGCGCGATTCAATGGCCACATTAGCTGATACTGGCGCTTTCCCCGAGAATCAGTTCTACGGTAACAGTTATGCTTTTTGGATGTCCATCTTGGGTGGGTTTACGAGTTCTTTATTTACTAAAATCATTATGCACTAGCACGAAACAGCTTTAATATACTAAAATAATTTTGTTTCTTATACTGTTTTTTAAGTTGCAGTGTTAAGCTTGGTTTTGGATTTGATTATATTAAATACCGGATCTTAAGTCGATGGAAGCACCCAGCCATCTTCTCTATTGAAATTAGGGTGTTTTTTAATATCAAAAGCCTCGCGAACCATCCTTGGTAGGAATCGGTGTTCTTTCACAAGGATTTGTGGTCTATCAAATCTGATATATATATCTGTCAAGGACATGTTCACAGACTGCAGACTTCTTTGAGCGACGGTGTTTTAGGTCGGCTATGTGTTCTTTAACCCGAGTTTTTACCGATATGTTTGTTTGTCCTATATAAGAGAGACCACATTCAAAATCAAGCTTGTATACTCCTGCATCTTGTAGAGGGATGTGACACTTGACAGATGGTTAAAATTGACCGATCATCTTCGGCGGCTTATAAAATGTTTTAATTGAAGCACGCTTCAATATGTAGCCAATCTTGTCCGTGACTCCTCTCATATAAGTTAGTACAGCAGGGGGACGCTCGACTGTGGCTGGTTTCACTCGGTCACTGTGACATTGGCGTGGGACTCGAAGCTTATTGTCGTGCAGGACTTGCTTGACATGGTGAAGCTCAGCAGCCAGATGTTTCTTGACACAGATCCCTTGTGCTTTCTGAAACAAAAATTTACCCACGGTAGCTAACTGTGTTGGATGGTGGTGAGATTCACCGTTTAAGTACCTATCAGTATGGGTCTTTTTTCTATAAGCCGTGTAGCTTAAGGTAATGTTGGGGTTACGGATTACTAAGATTTGGCTAACGATTGGACGTAGTGGAGCATTCGGTTTATGTATTTTTTGGAGCCCATACAACTGTGGTGGTTTTACACAAGAAAGTATTAGCGATTTGACGTCCAGATTCAATGTTTCGGAGTACTTCTTTATTAAATCACTGGTTTGTTTAAATATATTGGTGGTTGGGTCTGTCTTGATCTTTTAAATGTGTTTACATCCGATAAAAGTTCTTGTCTTTTGGACATTATAATCTGACGTATCCATAATGACCGTAGCATTTCCTTTATAGAATAGTAATATTCTTTCTATTGCGTAAGGTTTTCAACGCTAAATATTGGTTTTTAGGAAGATTAGTTTAAGTAGAGAAGTTTTAGTTGGGGCACAGAACTTCGACGTAACATAGATGAGACATCCTGACGTATTGCCTCCGAATCTTCCTTCCCTATACTACTCGTATTTTTGGATAGGACGTCTTCAAAGGCTAGTTTAGTTTCTTTTATAAAAATCTATGAATAAACACCGTTACGCCCCATGCAGGGGTGACAGAGGTGTACTGTGTACACCCACTTTTCACCGATGATGTTAGGTCCTACGTAATACGAGCTTATTGCCATATACCGGGCACAATTCGAGACTCCGGACTGATACTGGGGGTTTTTTGATAGAAAAATTATATTTATCCGACCTAGGACTTGAACCCAGGACCTCGTGATCGCACAGTACGTTAATTGGCCCCTATTTGGTTCAGCCATGAGACACATACTCATGTGCATTACTTTGTTGTGTTCCTTTTTTTTATTTTGGTCCTCAAGTGTATTTTTTTAAGATAATGGTAATAGTTCGTATAGCAGTGATAGCCTAGTGGTTAGACTGTTGGACTGCAAAGTCATGCACCTCTGTCTTTTCGAAAGCATGTGCGTATTATTAACTAATTATCACTTGCTTTAACGGTGAAGGAAAACATCGTGAGGAAACCTGCATGCCTAAGAGTTTCTCGAAGGTGTGTGAAGTTCGCCAACCCGCACTGGGCCAGCGTGATGGACTATGACCTAAACCCTCTTAGTTTGAGAGGAGGCCCGTGCCCGTCGGTGGGACAGTTGCTTATGGTTAAAATTAGTAATATGTATGTGTCATATGAGCTAAATATTATGTTTCTCATGCTATGACCAATAAAATTTCTTTCTTTCTATACGATACTAGACCAACGAAGAAGTTATGATTTCTTATATTTCTTCTTCAACTGTCAAAAGACGAGGTGTTCGTCTTATTGTGCGACCGCGGCGTTCCACCACGGTGTCACCAAGGTGAAGTTGCGTTTGGCTCAGTTGGACTGAGATGAGTTACCGTCCAGTATGTCCGGTATGTCCGGTTGGTCTTGGCTACCACAGAATGTAGTAGTTGTTAAGTCAAACTTTAACGGTAGCTAGTTTCAACAACAGGTAGCCACAAACTTGCCTCTACCAACCCCCCTGGGATTGGCGTGGTGGAGTATGACTTAATCGCTTTCACCTCGATTTATGAGAGAAAGCCTTTGCCCATTGTCAATGTTTTCGTTATGGTTTAGCTACATTTTACATGAATAAAGTCAATATGACGGATGTTACCTCGAAAATAATTTTTATTTAAAAAGATCTTTTTAAAAACAGCGTTGAAAACCTTTCTTCGCCGCCTCCGCGTAGGACTATATCATGGGCCGTTATTCGCCAGTGCCCCACGTCTTACAACCTTTACAACAGATTCAGCAGTGATGTCAATTTTACTGATTCTATTTTCAACAAATGCAAAGCTGCATTTCACTAATAATTAGCTTTGAAGGTGTCACTTCTATTTAGATAATTATTAGCTCTTTTTTGCTTTTGTTAAAGCACTTTCATTGCGCATGTTGAATTTGTCCAAAACTGGTTGTACAGTTAGTTTAGTACCTCTTTTGCTGAGCAAACTATCTTTAAACCATAGTAATAACTGTTGACAAACTTATTAAATAAATAAAAAAAACAGCTTTTATAGACAAAACACAACTGAGACCGACAAATACTATGGTATATGTCTAGACAAATACTATGGTATATGTCTAGACAAATACTATGGTATATGTCTAGACAAATACTATGGTATATGTCTAGACAAATACTATGGTATATGTCTAGACAAATGTAACGAGCGGCCCTAACACGTCGGCGTTGTGTTAAATAGTTGGGCAGTTCCATTGGCTACCTTCCGGCTCTCGCATCAGATCCTGGACATCATTCGTGTCTGTCTTGCCAAGACAAATCCAATGAGCCCAAACACGGGGAGGTTATGTTGAGTAGTTGAGTAGTTCCGTTGTCCACCTTCCGACTCCATCATCAGACCCTGGACATCATCCGTGTCTACAGATCTTGTCAAGGCAAATTCAATGAGCTCAAACACGAAGGGGTTATGTTGAGTAAATGAGTAGTTCCGTTGGCCACCTTCCAGCTCCATCATCAGAACCTGGACATAATTCGGGTCTACAGAACTCTTCAAGACAAATCTAACGAGCCCAAATACGGTGGAGCTATGTTAAGTACTTGGGTAGTTCCGTTGGCCACCCTCCGGCTCCATCATCCGACCCTGGACATCATACAGATCTTCACAACTCGTTAAGAGAAATTAAATGAGCAGAAAAACGGCAGGATTATATTGAGTAGTTCCTTTGGTTACCCTCCGGCTCCATCATGAGACCCTAGACACTATACGGATCTACGTAGCTCGTCAAGACAAATCAAATGAGCCCAAACACGGTGCGGTTATGGTGAGGAGTTGGTTAGTTTCGTTGGCCACCCTCCAGCTCCATCATTAGACCCTGGACACCCTCCGAGTGTAAAGTACTCGCCAAGACGTATCCAACGAGCCCAAACACAGCAGAGTTATATTGAGTACTTGTGTAGTTCCATTGGCTACCTTTCGGCTTCATCATCAGACCATGAAAACTATTTAGTTGTATAGTACTTCTCAATAGCAATCTAACGGGCCTAAACACGAGGGCTACGTTGCATAGTTCACAAGTTCCTATGGTCATCTTTCGACTACATCATCAGACCAGCTCCATGTTACCATATGATTGCATTGTCAACAGACTTACATATGTATGCCAAATATCAGCTCAATCGGATACCCGTAAGTGCTTAAAAAATGGATCACAAGATCAGAACCGGAAAGATAGACAGACGTACGAACATTGCAAGTTAAATAAAAACTTGTATAAATGGGGGTCTCTGAAATAAGTGGGATGTTAAATGAAAGAAAATAAAAATACACTAAGCCACAGAAAATACATTTAACGATATTTCAGCGTTTATTTTGTAGTCAGGTCACAGTTTATTAAACTTATTTCTTGTTTCCCAATACACGTTGCCTGGCAATCATACAAGCATTATACCTATATCGCAGTTTCCGTCGCACCAAGACGACTTAGTGGGGAAAATTTTGCAGTATAAGGGGGTATTTGAATGGCTACGCGCTGTGAGGCCCAATGGTTGCCAAATCACGTCTATCACCATGGAATGGTTTCCGTTACTTGCATGTGTGGCGAATAAACAGCGGACAAAATGAGCATAATATTTTTTATGGTATTGTGACTCTGGAGAATAGCTGCATTATTATTTTTATTTTTTAACGGAATTACAAAAATGATATTTGTGTATGATATGATCTATCTATCTCTATCTATATCATCACGCCAGCTTCCTCACAGAGTAGGCAGAGAGTACAGAGTTCCAACAGGTTCTTTCCTTACATACCTCTCTGGCTTCCTCCACTCTCATAGTTCGTCTCATACACATTCGCCGGTTACGGAGACTCTTGACTTGCCCTTCAGATAAGACACGGTCTATTTGGTCATGGTAAGATAGTCTAGGTCTTCCCCGGTACCTACATCCTTCCACTTTCGTATTGTGTATCTGTTTTGTCATTCTTTCTTGTGACATTCTTTCTATATGCCCTAACCAACGGAGCATACCCTTTCTCATCTTTACACCGATACTATCTTTCATACCTACTCGCTTTCTTACTACGCTGTTGCGAATACGGTCGGTCAGCGTGACTACGCACATCTTACGCAGAGATCACATTTCGACCGCATTTATCCTGCTTTCGTTCTCCTTTTTACATACCCAACTCTCACTGCCATATAACAGCGTTGGGACAGGCACTCCATTATGCATGGCCAGCTGCGCCTTTTAGCTTAAGTGCCGGCTCTCAAGTAGCGTTCCCATCGCACCATTCACTCTATTCCCTGCATTCACTCTTCTCTCTTTATCAGCGGTGTATATCCCATCCTTACTGAAGGCGCATCCAAGATATACAAACTCATTCACTTGCTCCAGCACATCGTTACCAACTACAATCCTTGCATTCGATCTGGTTTCTTCCCGTTCAAATGTATGATATGAAGCTTTAAAATCTATTATTACAACAATACTAGATAGACAATACTTTGTTCGATCTAGGATTCAAACCCAGGACCTCGTTATCTTCAGCCGCAGCTATGCCTCTTAACGAACGAGCCATGCAATTTTTAGAAAGAAATACGAATTATCTCTATCTAATTATATCATCACGTCAGATCGCTTGCAGTATATGCAGGGAGTACAGATTACCAACAGGTTCTTTCCTGACTCTCTGGCTACTTCCACACTTAAATTATGTCTCATGCACGCTCGCCGGCTACGGAGACTCTTGACTTGTACTCAAGATAATACAAATAATAATTTTATTATCTCCGTATGGCTAAAAGTCCTACAGTATAGACCTAATTTATAGGACTTCATAAAATAGAACTTTTACATAAAAATAGAACATTTACTTACAAGAATCCGTAAGTAAAAGAAAGTTAAAAATAAAAACTTACACTTTAAAAAGGCCTTAAAAGTTTCCGCTGTTGTTTCGAGTGACGACATTGTAAATAACTTCTTCGTAGTATCTCCATTATGATATCACAATTCCGGTCTTCCATTAATTTTGGTTAGGTACTTGTCAATAACAAACGTCATAAATCCTGACACATTAAATCGGTTGCGTTCCGGATACTTAATTTTACATACCTTTAGCACTGTTCAAATTAGCCGTTTGATATTTTTTGTTTTTTTTTTTTTCTTTGTCTATGTTTATAGTTCTATTTTAATTTAATTGTGTTTTTTTTTGTGTAGTTACAGTGACTTTCTGTTTTAAGCCTTACTTAGTGTTTTTGATGTTAGCTGGCGGGTGATGCAGTAACGCGCAACACCTTGTATTTGAGTTACATTTTTTTTATTTTTTGTTTTTCTTTTATATATATTTAGTTTTATTTTTACATATATATATATATATACATTTGTTCTTATGATATCAGATAGTGATTCCTTTCATTCCGCCAATGATTCAGTTGCCTCGTGCGATACCAGTTTTTGTTCTTTAGACGATAATCTTGCTAACTTTTTACACGACAAATTCAATCAACAGTTAGGCTACTTGCTAAACGTGTGTCATATCAACGCCCAAAGTATACCTAATCACCACGATGAATTGTATGACACATTTAGCAACAGCAATGTTCACGCCGTCCTGATTTCCGAAACTTGGCTTAAACCTCAACTTCTGTCAACCACCTATGCTCTTCCTGGCTTCGTTCTCATTCGTAATGACCGCATTGGTAAGGGTGGGGGCGGAGTTGCTATATACCTCCGTAGCGATCTCCCTTACAAAATCGTAGCCATATCCTCCTCAAACTATTCAGCCTCTTCAGAGTTTCTCTTCCTCGAGGTTTGGGTCAAAGGGGTTAAAACCATAGTTGGTGTTATGTATTGTCCTCCCTCTATTGATTATTTCACCGAATTCGAATCGGTACTAGAATCCTTGGGGTCTGATTACGAGCATCACATCATCATGGGCGATTTCAACACTAATCTCCTGGCCACAAGTTCTCCCCGATCCCTTAAACTCCTTCACCTTATTGAGTCAGCTAGCTTGCATATTTTACCTCTTCAAGCCACACATCATAACGTTAATAGTGATGATACCTGGCTCGACCTTATAATAACTTCTAATCCTTCACTCGTTTCCACGCATGGTCAACGTGATGCCTCCGGTTTTTCGCATCATGATCTTATCTTTCTCTCTTATGTCCTAAAGTCCCCGAAACCCCATCCTAAGGTTCTGCACAGGCGTTGCTTTGCTCGAATGGACATTGACAAGCTAACTGGTGACGCATCCGAAATTGACTGGAAGCCAGTCATGAAAGCCGATACGATCGATACAAAGATACACTTGTTTAACAAAGAGGTAATTCAATTGTATGACAATCATGCCCCAATTAAGAAAATAAGGTTGAAGCGCCCACCTGCACCGTGGATGACAAAGGGTATCCGCATGGCGATGAGGAGAAGAAATCGTGCTTTTCGGAAGTTTAAAAAAGAACGTACAGAAGACAATTGGTCTCTTTTTAAAGTTGCAAGGAACAGATGCAATAAGATGATACGTGACGCTAAACGCCGCCATATTCTAAACAATATTACTTCGTCGTCGTCTGCCGACATTTGGAAGTTCCTAGGAACCCTAGGTATTGGCAGAACACGACGTGTAGACCTACCAAAGACATTAAGTTTAGATGATCTTAATTGTCATTTCTCTACTGTTCCTCCTGTAGATCGTCTAACGATTAGTCATACCTTGGCCTACATGGATGGTCTCAAACGTCCCATTATCAACACTTTCTACTTTTCTCCAGTTGACTCTTGTGAAATCAAGAAAACCATCCTATCCATTAAATCTAAGGCAGCGGGATGTGACAAAATATGTCGCTTTATGATTACAACAGTTCTGGACATTCTTCTCCCTGTAATCACTCACCTTGTCAACTTTTCCTTAAAGTCCGGCACATTTCCATCTCTCTGGCGTAAAGCCTTTGTCCGCCCCCTTCCCAAAATCGCTAACCCGTCCCAAGCTAGCCATTTTCGTCCTATTTCCATTCTTCCTTTTCTTTCAAAAGTGCTCGAGGCCTGCGTTCACAAACAATTGTCGCATTTTATCTACTCTAACAATCTAATTAGTCCTCTTCAATCTGGGTTCAGGCCTGGCCATAGTACCGTCTCTGCTCTGCTTAAAGTGACTGATGATATCCGAAGAGGCATGGAGGAAACCAAAGTTACTGTTCTTGTCTTAGTAGATTTCTCTAATGCTTTCAACTCCGTCAGTCACGATGTCCTACTGTCCATACTTTCCTATCGTATGTGCTCACGAGAGTCACTGGACTGGTTTTCTTCCTATCTTCGGGAGCGTCAGCAGGCTGTTTTGAGTGACGAGTTATCATCAACTTGGCGCTGTTTGGAAACTGGCGTTCCTCAGGGTGGTATACTTTCTCCTCTTCTGTTTTCTATTTTTATTGATCTAATAACCTATGAACTTCAGTGTGCGTATCATCTTTATGCCGATGACCTGCAGCTTTACTCGCAAGACAGTGCCGATCGTATCCCTAACATTGTTGGCAAATTAAACCAGGATTTGGGGGCAATCAAGAACTGGTCTGACAGGTTTGGAGTGACTGTTAACCCGGCTAAGTGTCAAGCCATTCTCGTAGGCAGTTCTAGAACTATTACCAAAATAAATATGGCAACTCTGCCGTCACTCATGTTCAATGGTAAAATCATACCCTTTAGTTCTAGTGTCAAAGATCTCGGCTTGCACATTGATACTACACTCAGCTGGCAAACCCATATCACGGCCGTCGGTCAAAAGGTCACCGGGATGTTGCGATACCTGTATCGGCTTAAAAACTTGCTCCCCTCCAACACTAAAACAATGCTCGTGCAGTCCCTAATCCTACCTATATTCGACTATGGTGATGTGTGCTACTACGACCTGAATGCAGATCATCTCAACAAACTCGACCGTCTTCTTAATAACTGCATTCGATTCATATTTAATTTACGTAAATTTGATCATGTGTCTGAGTATAGATCTCATTTAAGGTGGTTGCCTATTCGCAAGCGCAGAGCTCTACGAGCACTGACAATGCTATTCTCCATTCTTTATTCTCCTGCTTCACCTGATTATCTTTCCTCCCGTTTTCAATATCTATGCTCTAATCACGATAAACTTCTTCGTTCTTCTAATAATCGCCTTCTTCAATGCCCTTCTCACCATTCAAATTTTATTCACTCTTCTTTCTTTGTCCAATCCATCTTACTATGGAACTCACTACCTCTGGATATCAGGATGGCCACAAATCGCTTATCTTTCAAAAGCAAAGTACAGGATTATCTGCACAAAACTTTGGCGGAATCATCTCAATATTAATTTAGTTTATGTATATGTGTACTTATTATTTATATTATTATATGTATACATTATATGTGTATTTATCTGTATATATATTATATCGTTATATATCAGTTCGATATAATATTTATTCTACTAATTATATATTTGTTACATATTTTCCTCTACATTTTTTTGGTTTTATGGTTCTGCACCTACTTCACTCGTTTCTGCATCACCCTAAGGTAGACTGGTAGATAATGCCTTAGGCATTAAGTCCGCCTTTGTACCAATAGTGCAAGAAGAATTAAATAAATAAATAAATAAATAAATAAATAAATAAATAAATAAATAAATAATGTAAATTCTACCTTATTATCTGTACCATTCGTTTCAAATTAGCCTATCGATATCGTTCAAGTGTTATAAGAAACGAAAGACTTTTTTAAAAACAGAGTTAAAGTTTTATTAGTTGTATCAGTCGGCTCATGTTGGGATTTCATGTTTTTATTTAATGAATTCTTGTTATATGTACATAAATTTTAATATTTCGTCAGTAAACTAAGAAGCTTATGATTGTTACAATATATTTAAATATGTGTGGCGGCGCAGAAATGTCATCCCAATCCACCTAGCCGTCCGCACCGCGCACCTAACATCGTCGGCGAAAAGTCGGTGTACTCAGTAGATCTTTGCCACCCCCACTAGGGGAATATGGGCGTGACGGTGTAAATGCAATTAATAGTACAGGGTTGTATTCCGCCAAAAAACACGCATACCCGTGCCAAAGACGATTGACAGTATATGTCACGTTCATCTTTGTTTAGTCTCTGACTATCCCAGTGGGAAATAGGCGTGAGTGTATGTGTGTATGTATGTAATAAATATTACCTCGTTAGTCTATGGTAACCGGTCCTGAGTTTTCCGCTCTAGGTTTAAAAGAGTATAGTTTTTCTATTTAAAATCTAAGTCTCAGACTAAATCTAAGGCTGAAAACACCAATGCATTCCATAAACTTTTTTCAGAAACCCTTTACTAATCAAGCTGAGTATCTCAACAACAGAGTATCTCAACAAGTGGGTCTTAAAATGAACATGGACAAAACGAAAATAATGTCTAACGTCCATGTCGTACCCACCGCACTCACCGTTGGGAACTCTACTCTTGAAGTTGTCGACGAATTCATTTACCTCGGACAGGTAGTCCGGTTAGGTAGGTCCAACTTTGAGAGAGAGAGGTCAATCAACGAATCCAACTCGGCTGGGCAGCGTTCGGGAAACTGCGCAACATCTTCTCATCCAAAATACCTCAGTGCCTTAAGACTAAAGTTTTTAGTCAATGTGTGTTACCAGTGATGATATATGGATCAGAGACGTGGTCTCTTATAATAGGTCTCATAAAAAAGCTCAGAGTTGCTCAGCGAGCTATGGAGAGAGCTATGCTCGGCGTTTCTCTATGCGATCGAATCAGGAATGAGGAGATTCGTAGAAGAACCAAGGTCACCGACATAGCCGTTAAGATTAGGAAGCTGAAGTGGCAATGGGCGGACCACATAGCGCGTAGATCGGACAGGCGTTGGGGCAGAAAGATTCTAGAGTGGAGACCATGTATTGGCAAGCGCAGCGTGGGACGACCGCCTGCCAGATGGACCGACGATCTTGTGAAAATCGCAGGAAGTCGTTGGATGCAGGTGGCATCGGACCGGTTACGCTGGAAAGCGATTGGGGAGGCCTATGTTCAGCAGTGGACAAGTATAGGCTGAGATGATGATGATGATGATGAATCAAGCTGTTCGCTTGTGGAATACATTGCCTGTTACAATCCGACGTTGGCCCCTTATGGTTAAGGATCACTTTCTATCTGCTGGATAATTATTATATGGATATTATATTTGTGTTTCCTTATATGTATTATGTATGTAAGTATGTATTATGGTAGTTACATAATATATCAACTTATATAGTACGTTACCAACTGCCCTATAATATTTTATCTATTGATGATTCCAAAGTACTGGTTGTCTAGACGTGTTGTAATAATAAAATTCTACTTTACCGATAAGTGACAACACTATTTTCTATTTTTTTTAACATCAGCATTTATGGTAGTATGTGCTCTTTGGTAAAATCTCTTAAATAAAACTACACTTTTCTTACAAATTTATTTTTATTTGTTATTAAAATCATCAGGAAGAGATTGCTTTTAGCAATAAGACTGCCAATTGTACCTATTGTCATAAATTATATTGTATTTCTGTACTGTAATTACACTGGAGTACAATATAGAGTCCTTTATTAATCTATCTATCGATCTAAATCATCAATAGCACTTCCTAGTCTGGTGTGGTGCCCTATAAAATGGAAATTATCACGCCCCTATTAAATAGAACCGAATGTATTAGGAGTTAAATGGGTTTACACAGTCCACCTCTGCTAGTGCTTGAGGAGGATGGAGAGTATAGCTAGGATGGTGTTTTTTTAAGGGGGAATCTAACCCTAACTCCCAAAAAGAAACTATTTACAGAAGTTGATGAATGTACTGCGTATTTGTTATAATAAAAAATGTTAAATGAAGATGAAAGGGTCGTAAATTTAATGTCTATATATCTATATCATCAAGCCAGACTCGTTACGGGGTAGGCAGAGAGTACAGAATTCCAACAGGTTCTTTCCTTACATACCTCTCTGGCTTCCTCAACTCTCATAGTTCGTCTCATACACGCTCGCCGGTTACGGAGACTTGACTTGCCCAATGCATACAATAAAAAAATTTAAAAGCTTGTAAAAATTGAATATTTTCTATAAAATTCGCTTGTTTTCGTCTCGGATATACCGAAAGAGCTAGATAAGCAACTAACAGCAAGTTTTTCAAATAACTTACATCGGGTGCCCTAATTTCGGACGTTCCACGAAAATTCGGTCAATAGCTCCGAAGTTATTGCGATATTTTCTACGTTGTAGCGATCCACAGACGAGAAATAGTTACTTTTTAAAATGAAAGTTTTTGAAAAACATAGATACATTTTATATAGCAAAATATAAAAATTAAAAATTGTCACGCCTACATTCCCCAAATGGTGTGACAGGTGTACTATATAAACTCAGTTTTCACCGAAGGGGGTAAACTCACAAAATTGAGGCAAAACACACACACCATCACGCCTATATTTCCCAAGTGGGGGTGGCAGAGGTGTAACTTTTCGCCGACGATGTTAGGTCGCATGTAATAGGGGGCGAGCCTATTGTCATATACCAGGCACAATTCCAGGCTCCGTACTCATACACTTCATTTGTCTGACCTAGGATTTGAACCCATTACCTCGTGATCACCAAGCGATGCGCAGTTGAGGGAAAATATTTATCTAAATGAGATATAATTTAGTTTAAGGAAATTTAATACACTTAGCGCATCCAAATACTGAGTGAAATGCCACAAACGGTCATCCATCTGAAACTGACTGAGCTTGGCTTAAACTTGAGAACACACTATCACACGCTACGAGCGAGAATTTTTATACTGCCTCGATAGTCTATTGGCGATTAATGCATGCATGAGGTCTCGGGTTCGAATCCCCGGCTAGATAAAGGGTAATTTTTCGATCGAAAAATTTTCGATCGAAAGTATCAGTCCGGAGTCAGCGATTGTGTCAGGTATAAAGGTAATAAGCTCGCCCCCTATTAAAATGAAAACGAACATCATCGGCAAAAAGTGGGTGTAGACAATATCTGCCACCCCCTTTCGCAGAATACAGGCGTGACGGTGTTTATTTATTTTTATTCATTTTTCGTCAACACATTCAGACATTAAAATCAAAAACTTCCTTCAACATTAGTCCTATCATTTCAATACCAACATTCAATTATCCCAATAAGTATATATGCCAATAAAATCAGTATTCGGAACTAACGTAGTAAAATTTTATCGTGCAATAAAAATGAAGTGGGCGAGCTTAGTACGAATATTGTCAATCGCTGGAGAACGGGGATCCGACACTATTTAGGAAGCGTCGGACGGTAACCGGAATGGTCGGGAAATAAAAAACAGAATCTGTGCGTAATAGCACATGCGATAGCGAAGATCCGACAATTTCGTAGGTGCATAGAAATTGATTTTATATTGGCACGTACGTCTAGGGAAGTGGCGGGTGCGCAAAGATATTTGTTTTTGTTGTAGTAACCACTTAATTGTTTGGGTTTTGTCTTAGAAACAAGTGAAATAAGCCGCCTATACGCAATTCGTTTAAATGGAATTTAATTATTTCCTACTTCTCCTTTTACAGATAAATTCGTTAAAGTGGAATTTAATATTTATTTACTTCTCTTGTTTTCTTTTCTTTCTAATCTAGTTTGTTGTGATTTCTAAGAGAATTAAAATGCTCCTCGGGACACCTTGAAGTTGAAAACTTAGTGTCATCTAAGGAGAGCATTGTAGATCCGGGCTTACGGAGATACACTGGTGGGATTGTGTGACGAACTTAGTCCCATATATATAAAGATAAGTTCATCGTATTTTAAATATACATATAGACCGTAATTTTAATAAGATTGCTATTGCATCTATATGAATTTTAGCCTAACGTAGATCTAAAATGTTAGGTCTTGAATGTACTAATTATTCATATTTAAAACTTATAAAAAGTTCAAAGAGAAATGTATTCAATTTCGCAGTCTTTTGTTTAAATTTGAACTAATTATGCTACCGACAGAATAGAATTTTTCCTTCCTCCATGTCGGCGGGGTTTTAAAACATGTGAACAGCTAGTAGGGAGCGTTCAATAGTAGTCTCTTTCTATTGTGAATTCCCCTACAAATTATAATTATTTTTAAATTTCAAATTCAAAGCTAAAATTTTCTTTTTCGTGTATTTTGGTTAATTTCTATTTATATATAAGGCGTCCTAAAATATGTAGGCATATCCATAAAAAAATTTACTATCCCACTAAAATACTCGTAAGTCAGACCCAAATTCGCCGACACAAAGGAATGTCTTCATTCTCATCGTTCCTTGCTATCGAACATAATAAGGGAGAAATATGTTGAAAAATTAAAATGAGAATAGTAAGTGGTCAGCGCAAACAAGGGTGGGTGTGGGTAGCCATTTTATTTTCAATGTTCGATCAATAAGGAAAAGTAGGACAGGATATTGCTGGACATTGAAATCGGGGAAAAAAGTGGTTTAATTACGCAACGACGCTTTGAAGATCACTGGACTTTTGTAGTCATCCGGCCGCTTATTGGATTGAATACTTTTAACAGTCCAGTGTTCTTGTGGAATTTTATCGTGGTTATGTAATAGGGAAATATACTTATCTCTTGGCGTGGATGTGTAGTCAAATAAATGACTATAGAACAGGTCAATGTAAGAATATAATCCGTGGAAGTGAACAGAGATGTAAAAATGAGCAGAATCCCATATGTTATTCAGTTTTCATCTACAACCTACCTATTATTATTACGCCAGATCCTTTGCGGGGTAGGCAAAGAATCCAAAGTTCCAACAGGTTCTTTCTTATACAAAAATCGATAAGGCTAACATGCAAATGAACATGCAACTATGCAAAATGCCCAACTATCGAAAGGTCTATATAGCAAAATGACCAATTAGCCAGGCCCAATAATGCTCATAAAATAAAATATTGCTTAACATGCACTAATTTCTGCAGGTGTCGAGGTCGACGTCCCAGCAGGTGGTGCTACGCGAGGCGACGCGTGCGCTGGCCGGACGCTACAGATGCGAGGTGTCAGCGGATGCGCCTTCCTTCCATACGCAAGTCCGTTCAGCGTACATACACGTTGTGGGTGAGTACTATTACAGTTCAGAATACTAGAATACCTTAGAATAAGTTAAATTCATTTAAAAAGCGTGGTTCAACAAAGTAGTTCGATATATCGAACTACGATTTCCTGTTGAGATGTAAGTAAAGCCGCGTAGAACGCGCGTTTGTGTGCGTAATTCTTAAACGAATTGCTAATATTAAGATGTTCTACTGGCTTAAACCACTTATGTTTACTTACTATGCTTTGAATGATTTTGTCTTGAGAGGTATAATATTAATGTTATTTTTCCGGTCCGTTTCAGTGAACGATTGTATTATGACTAGCTTTCAATATTTAAAATCCAAAAAAGCGCCGTTCAAATATGGTTTGAGTAGTAATGTATAAAATAATTTAATAAAAAATGATATTTTTATACAAAGCTTACTTAAAAACATTATCACAGTTTATAACCATTTTTAAGTATCTTTACAAGCTTTTATATAACTTGCAATGTTCGTATGTCTGTATTTCTGTCTGTCTGTCTTTCCGGTTCAAATATTGCGATTCATTTTTCAAGAACTTGCACTATATTTCAAGTAACGTCGGTGACAATACAATAATATGGTACCATGGAGCTGGTTTGATGATTGAATCAGAAGTTGGCCATAGAAACATGTAAACTATAAAACGTATCCCCCTTGTGTTGGATTGGACAAGTACTATTTAACCAGATGGTATTCAGGGTCTGGTGATGAAGCCAAAAGGCGGTCAATGGAACCACCAAACAACTCAATATAACCCCGCCGTGTTTGGGCTCATTGGATTTGTCTTGACGAGTACTTTAGATCCGGGTTGGGTCCAGGGTCTGATGATGGAGCCGAAAGAAAGCCACGGGAACTCCTCAACTAAGCGAGATATCTTTGATGTTTTTTTGCCATAGGTGGGATCATAGGAATAAAGATTTACGTCTCTGTTTGGTTTCTGTTGCATAAAATAATAATTTGTATACACATATTTTTGATGCGTGAAGTCCGATGGAATGTTGTGCGAGGCACAAGGGGGTTTCAGGTCTGGAAGAGGATGTTCGGATCAAGTCTTCTCACTCTGCAACATCGTAGAGAAGCATCTGGCAGTGGGCCGGAAGGTTTTCTGCGGTTTTGTAGATCTGGAGAAGGCATTTGACAGAGTTGTGCGAAAGAGACTTTGGGACATTTTGCCAGAGTATGGTATAGATGGCACTCTGTTGCGAGCCGTCCAGTCCACTTATGTGGACTGCAAGGCATGCGTACGGGTGGGTGGTAACAGGTCACCCTGGTTTGACGTTAAAATCGGCGTCAAGCAGGGTTGAGTGTTGTCCGCTAGACTGTTTATAATATATCTGGACAAAAGTCTTCAAAGACTGAAAGCGATGAATGAAGGTGTACAAATGGGTGACTTACTGGTAAACCATCTACTTTATGCAGATGACGCGGTTTTAATAGCGCCAACAGCCACTGATCTGCAAACACTAGTCACAGTTATGAAAAACGACTGCATGATCAATGGCTTACACTTGAATGTGAAGAAAACCAAGATTATGGTTTTTGAAAGGGAAGAAACCAGAACGAATGTAAGGATTGTGGTTGGTAACGATGTGCTGGAGCAAGTGAATGAGTTTGTATATCTTGGATGCGCCTTCAGTAAGGATGGGAAATACACCGCTGACATAGAGAGAAGAGTGAGTGCAGGGAACAGAGTGAATGGTGCGATGGGAAAGCTACTCGGAAGCCGGCACTTAAGCCCTAAGGCGCAGCTGGCCATACATAACGGAGTTCTTGTCCCAACGCTGTTATATGGTAGCGAGAGCTGGGTATGTAAGAAGGAGAATGAAAGTAGGATAAATGCGGTAGAAATGCGAGCTCTGCGGAAGATGTGCGGAGTGAAGCTGACCGACCGCATTAGCAACAGCGTAGTAAGACAGCGAGTAGGTATGAAAGATAGTATCGGTGTAAAGATGAGAAAGGGCATGCTCCGTTGGTTCGGGCATATAGAAAGAATGCCAGAGGAAAGAATGACAAAACAGATATACAATGTAAAAGTGGAAGGATGCAGGTACCGGGGAAGACCTAGACTATCTTACCACGACCAAATAAACCGAGTCTTATCTGATGGAAAAGTCAAGAGTCTCCGTAACCGGCGAGCGTGTATGAGACGAACTATGAGAGTCGAGGAAGCCAGAAAGGTATGTAAGGAAAGAACCTGTTGGAACTCTGTACTCTCTGCCTACCCCGCAAGGGATCTGGCGTGAGGTTATAGATAGATAGATATTTTTGATTAGGTATCAATTTAGATATCAACTTACTATATTTTATCCTTTATTACCTCATTATTGTAAGTAGGCATATAACGCTGAAACAAGAAAAACCCTTCCCAATAAAGTACTTGTATCTCATCCATCATTCGGTTACTCTTTTTATATGACGGTAATTATACGGATAAAGCATGGCGGCTGATTTATCGCGGCCGCGGAAGTTGTTGACTTTTATCGCGTGTCCTACGTGAGTATGCGATGCGAGAGAACGTGATGCGATGCGGGTTGATTTGATATGAATACCGACGGGAATTGCTTGTGGGTTTTTGTTTTTAAATCTGTTGTTTCAACAACACCGTGTAAGGTAATTTTGTGAGTTCTAACATGCGCGTGGTACCAACTGAAATTTCGGATAGCATCGAGAAGTAGATTTCTTCTGTGGTGATTTGACAGAAGGTCCAATTTTTTTTGACAACCAGTTGCTGTGGAATATCAATACGTTCTCTGTGAAGTTCGGTGGTGATAGCATTTGGTTACTCTTTTTATGTGACGGTAATTATCCGAATAAAGCATGGCGACTGATTTATCGCGGCCGTGGAAGTTGTTGACTTTTATCGCGTGTCCTTCGTGAGTATGCGATGCGAGGAGAACGTGATGTAATATTATTAAAACGCTTGGGGGTTTGCTTTTGAATTTCTTGTTTCTGCAACATTTTATAGAGCAAATTTGTGGTTTCTAGAATGCGCAAACTGGAATGTTGGATAATACAGAGAGGAATTTTTTACCTTCAGGTCCAAAAAGTTGAATTTGCAGAATGTTGAATTCCCAATATGTTGAATTCCCAATATGTTGAATCTCAAAATGTTGGATTCCCAAAATGTTGAATTCTCATTATGTTGAATTTTAGAAATGTTGAATCCCAAAATGTTGAATTCCTGTAATGTTGAGTCTCATAATGTTGAATTCCTATTACGTTGAATTTTTCAAATGTTGAATCTGATGGGGCTGTTCTCATAATATTTTTCCCGTGTGGTTCCGTACTTAGAATATATCAACCCGTATTATCCCGTGGGTGCCCTACAAGGCGAAATAGAGAATACCTAAACCAGAAACAAGCAGCACCGTAATGATGAGAATAAATATAACTTAAAAATAAAGGGAAATGGACTTCTTAAAGCAAAAAATTAATATTTAAAGTCGGTGCCGGTTAGTGCAGTCGGTTACTTTGCACCACAGACTTTTGCCTTTTTAAGTCAGTTTTCCTTTTTAAATTTTACAATTTTAAGTGATGAGTGAAATTTAATATTCTGCTTAGTTCTACAATAAGGTACATACAGGATTGATGTAATACCCATAATAACGAAATCCACACATTCATCCTGATTGCCGTTCCTTATACTTTCAAAGTTCAAGGTTCAGTACCGATTTCATTAAAATGGGTCCACCTCGCAGCTATATTAAACCAAAAAGAATTATCGAAGTCAGTTCGTAAATAAAGACGTTATAAAAAACAGACGAATCGTAAACCTCCTTATTTTTTAAGTCTTAATATTCAGGTTAGTTCTATAGTATGGTACCTATAGGATTACCACAATACTTATAATAACTCCATCTACATATTTAAGTTACTTGTCGTTAAGGAGTGCCCTGGTGTATCTTCAAAGTCCAAGATCCAATACCGAACCCAATGCAAAAAGAATCATCAAAATCGGTCCTCAATTGACGAAAATATCGGCGAACATACATAAAAAAAGCACACATACATACGAACATAGAACTTTCTCCTTTTTGAAGTCAGTTTAAAAGCATTAGGATTGACGTTCTTGTAGTCAACGTAACAAATATGAATTCAACATTTTGGGACTCAACATATTGGGAATTCAACATTTTGATATTAAACATTTTGATAAGTTCAACATTGTGAGAATTGTTTGTTCAACATAATGAGAATTCAACGTTTTTGGACTCAACATTTTGGGAATTCAACATTTTGAGATTCAACATATTGGGAATTCAACATAATGAAAATTCAACATTTTGCAAATTCAACTTTTTGGACCTGAAGGTTTTTTATTGCACCCAGTTGCAGATTTAGAATCCTGTCTAATCCAACTGATAACGATGTTCGACTGCGCGACGGTAGTGAGAAGGGTTGAATCAGTATAAGGTCTTATGAGAAAAAAAACAATATATATATTGCTTTAACCTAGTTACACTATGGGCCAAGTTTCTCGATACTAAGCAAACCTTTTCTGTAGGTATTATATACCTAGTACCCACAGAAAAGGTATAGTTTCAATATCTAAACTTTAATATTAGCTCAGTCAACTTCTTAATTATAAATTAAGATTAACATTAAGTTATACTAAATGATCTTTTGGCCCACGGAGGACATTGACAGGGGGCGTTGGTGTGAAATTAAGGTTAAGATTAAGTAAAATTTTCCTACTAACTAAAAAAAAGAACTTAGGGTAAATTTCATAGAAAATTTTTACTCTGTGATTGTCATGAAGTGACATTTCACTTGATGGCAACGTTACTACTGATTTTCACCGCGGGCCAAAATATCCTTGTAAGATTTTATACAAGGTGTAACATATATAACGCAAGACCTCAGACAGCCCATTTACATTATTGCTTTATGAATTCAATACGAAAATCAAACTCCCAACTTTAAAGAGTTTTCTAACATTTTTTAAGCTCTTTGGTACCCAAATTAACCACGAAATTTAATAAATAATTATCATCTGTGAGCATACTGATGTGTGTGTAATAGAAATACATTTAAAATAGCCGTATCGCTTTGAATAATTATTAAATTTTGTTTAATACAGCGGACTAAACGGATAACAGCAATTTTCGATAAGTAAAATAAAATGTAACATACTTTAAAATGGAAACGATTCAGTTGCCGATTTAAAACAAATTACTTTCAGTTCCTGCGTTAATTAGGTTACATCTTGTATAAAATACATATGATATAGCTACCTACTAAACCTCCTATAATCCAGCGAATATCCTAAAACCTTCCCAAAAGAGCTCTTTAAACATAGTTTACAGAACATACCTCGTAGTACAAAGCTAAAATTTTGCAAATGATGTTATCCGTTAGAGCAAATCTCTCAAAGCCAGCTTCCTTGCAACTATTAACATATACACAATGCCTATAAGCTATTGTGGCCTATTTGCATGGCAGAATAGGCGGGTATCGATCCGACAACCCTATAACATTGTGTAAGAGAGCTACAGTAAACTAACTAAAAAAGATATTTAGTAACTTCTATCTATATCATCACGCCAGATCCCTTGCGGGATAGGCAGAGAGTACCGAGTTCCAGCAGGATCATTCCTTACATACCTCTCTGGCTTCCTCCACTCTCACAGTACTCTTAAGTAACTTACTGCGAAGAAGGCGTTGTTGTCTCGCGCTCGTTTAAGTAAATCTAAATTAATAATAATATTGTCCCACTGTTGGGCAAAGGTTCCCCTTTCTTAAATATATTGCCCAACTTCTAGGCAAAAAAAGGTCACTGACCGAGGTGAGAGAAAAATTATTCTTACGTGGGCCCCGTGCGTTTGTGGTACGTTTGTGGCTGTTGGAACTTATCAAGCTTCTCATAAGACTTCCAATTCGGCTTAGCAACTACCATATGAATTTATATCAGGGATCAGCGATCCTACAATAGAACGAGCTGTGAATTTCTAAAAAAATAATTACCTACATACTAAAGAAACACCATCCGTTCACGGTCTCGAACCTATTTGTGCCTTTATTAAAAGGCGACAACCCGAAATCTCGTGAAGCGCGACATGGTCGCAGCACGTTCTCACCGACCGAAGCCCTTACATCCTTTCTTTCGGATACAGATACCGCACACAGGATGAGACACCGACCTCGCCGGCGAGGTTGAAGCATTCCTATCCCGCCGGCGGGTGAGAGCACCACGGCGAGACACCTAGCATACGCCCTTCTCCATAGCGACTGCCCAAGCCGAGGCCGTTTCTCCTTGAGGCGCCCTTGAGCTAGTTGTCCCCTTGTCCTTCTAGCTCGAGCGTAGTGGTTACACGCTCGCTCTCTTGTCGGGTGAAGCTGTAAAGGCCCCGTGGCCAACAGCGTAGATCATTTACACACACACACAAACTAAAGAGAGAGTATAGTCATTTGATATCGGGGTTTTCTTAACAGTCACATGAGTTTAACAGCGGTCAGGTCTCTAGGTAGAATTAGAAGCATTATGGATGGCTTCATAAGATCCAGATGGGCTACAAAACCGGCATCACCGATCCGCACTAGTTCCGTTTGGAGAAGTATGACCCTATTTCATCTATCTCGCTTGGTTTTAAGAGAGAAGGCCCAGGCGTGGGATAGTATAGGCTTGTTAATTGTTATTCGTGAAGGCATTCACTAGTGGATCTTATACTTATGTTTCAATCATTTTACAATCATATTTTCAATCATGGTCAGTTTCAGCATACCGAATTATAATTTTATAAATTGATCAATTAACTATTTATACTTATTGCAATTGTCTTAGCTCTGGTATTGCGTTGGTATAGTAACAACGATACTTCACTACGCCGCTACATATCGCGATATGAAATACCAATGCTAAGTTTAATGAATTAAAACTGATAATAATTTAACACAAGAAATGCCGTTTTATCTTGCACTGGCTATAACGACATTGACAAAAGTAAAACGTACACCTGACTACGTTTCCAGCCCAACCCTCCCAACCTCTAAGTTTCTTTATACAATTTTTTCTTTCTTTCGAAGTGTGTACTTGGAATATTGAGGAGTCCTCGCTATACGGGGTACGACCGCGGATAACTCGACATACAAATATGTTAACATACTTCAAATATTATCCTAGATGAATGTTTTTTTCTGATGTTATGAGTTACATGTTAACATACATTATATAAGAGCTATTCTTAGTTTTAGATATCAAAACATATAACTTTTAGTCCCTGATAAAACAATACCGGGAAATAATGGCAGATCTCGAACGGCTTACCGACCTTACCCGTTTCAGATCTAGGATTAGAACGGCCTGGGTTCCAATCCTAGATCCTCCTGATCGCCAGCTATACACCAGTAGACCAATAAGGAAACCTAAACAGTTATACATATAGAGATATCGGAATGACATGGCTTAGCACGAAAAACTTGTCATACTCAAAAATTTACTAAATAAACATGAACGTATTGTCTAACAAGGACCTCTTTGCTCCTGGATGAAATTGACATTGGCGTTGGTTTGAAATTAGTGTTACCATTTAGTAAAATTTTTCTACTTTCAAGAAGATATTGGAAAAGGTGTGTTTGCATAGTTACTTAATAAAAAAAGAGCTTGGATAAATTTCATAGCAAACGGCAACTCTACAACTTGACAGCTGTAGAGTTGCCAGTAGGTTGACAGTTGTAACGGGTAAGGTCAGAAACCGTTCAAGATCTGCCATTATTTCCCGGTATTGTTTTATTAGGGACTAAAAGTTATATGTTTTGATATCTAAAACTAAAAACAGCTCGTATATAATGTATGTTAACATGTAACTCATAACATCAGAAAGAAACATACATCCAGGACAATATTTGAAGTATGTTAATATATTTGTATGTTGAGTTATCCGCGGTCGATGCCCGTATTGCGAGGACTCTTCAATATTCAAGTGATATTTCTCTTGATGACAGCGTTAGTTCCAATTTTAGCTACTGGTCAAAAGATCCTTGTCGCACTGTGACAGTAAGATTACTCTGTTACATCAATATTTTTGTGCTAAGCTCACAAATATAGTATAAATATGTGCTGTCGTAAGTAAATACAATGTTTTATAGGATATAGGTAAAGTTATCGGGACTATTAAATTCGTCTCCTGGCTTAGGTTAAGGCTTCGATTGCTGAGCCTGGCATTACGGTTTTCCAGGAGCTCTTTATGTTAGGGGCACCTAGGGATAACACCAGTTTTAGATAAGAAAAGAAAAATAAATGTTTTTACGATAGACTTACACGGAATGTAGCTAGAATTCACCCCGAATGTTGGCTATTTTAATATAAACATTGTTTACACACATTATCACGCCTATATTCCCAAAGCGGGGGTGGCAGCGGCGTATTGTTTACGCCCACTTTTCGCCGACGATGTTAGGTTTCTTGTAATTGGGGCCGAGCCTATTGCAACCGGGCCACAATGCCAAACTCCGGAATGATACTGGGAATTTTTGATAGAAAAACTGTCAACCATTTTGATATACATGATGATGATGATTGATCCGACCGATTTCGGCCATGGCGACCACTTTGACCCCTAGATTTACATCGCCACAGGACTTTTGCGTACTCGGAGTCCAGTAACGGAAGCGGTCAGATGCGCAGGAAATATTAAGGTGCACAAGTATACGCGCGAGACACAGGTGCACTTACTCATCCTTATTCCTTCTGGGCCCAGTGGAACGGAGACCGTTACGACCGGAGAAGGACTCAGACAGACGGAGCTGTATCACGGTGAGAAAGATACAAGGAGTCAGTATTTTCTCACACTCCCTTAATCGCCTTTTACGATACCCACGGGAAGATATGGGTGGTGCTATTCTGCTCTGCCGGCACCACACGGAATACATAGGTACGTACAGTATGGCTTAGAAAAAAGTTAATATCTTCATGCTGAAATTCCTTGAGCGGTGATGGCAGCGATGTACTTGTAAACACCATGTTGTGATGTACACTACTGTCTGGAGTCTGGGATTGGTCAAACTCGCTAAAAGGTCTATATTTGCAGTGACCATTTCGTGCGGGCCACTTCCTTTCCTCTAGGGAGGTGATTGTCGCCAAGCACCCAACTTAAGGTGCTCAACGAATATCTAAGCTACCCGGCGCCTCCACCATGTCGCCAAGCACCCAACTTAAGGTGCTCAACGAATATCTCATTTGGCCGGCATGTCACCGACCGCTCCAATCCCTATAATCACGGAAAGCTTGCTTGGCGCACCCCATAGTGGCCTTCAACCTCTCGCGGTCTTGCGGGGCGCACTCGCTTGTACTCAACACTGATACTACTACAGATTCCTCCGAATCTGACCGCTATCCTTGAATAACCCGACGCATCGGTCACTAGCTCATATAATACAATTAAAATATATACCATGCATTGGAACCCTCCAAGTTCTCACATTCATTAAACCGTATACCTTTACCACATATTATAATGCGTCAATGTCCTTTCAGTCATGCTAGACCATATTAGATATTTCTCTGATATTCAAATCCTTTCCTTTTTTCTTCCTGAGACAAAAGCCGAATAATTTTCATCTGTCATCATCTGCGGAAAAAGTATAACGGCTTGAACGGCGCAACCATAAACCAAAAAAGGTTATTCGCGACCGCAGTTCGCGACCGTGATGGCTACTCAAGTTGTCATACTCGTGAACGAGTGCTGCTTGTGGAGACTGGTCCACCCTTTAGCCTATCGTTCTTTAAAAATATTATTATTAGTCTAATATCTCATTCGTCATGCATCATACTGGAGCTGGTTCGCATGCCTAATTTTGTATAATATAAAAATGTATCAGAAAAATATGAAAAAGAAAATCGGCTTATCTCCAAAACGGGTGGACCGATTTTGGTGTGACTTTCACTGGCAGGTATTTATAAAGAGTAATATAGTAAATAGGCTACTTTTTATTTTAGTAAATAAATATTTTTTTGTTATATACAACGCGGGCGAAGTCGCCGGTAACAGCTAGTCTACATTAAAAGAATAAATAGTTTATTTTTGAAATACCAGTTGGATTAAATTCTTCTTGCATTTGATATACCAATTCTTAAGGGAGGTTAGGTAAAGCTATTTAACATCACGCTACGACGCTTAGGGACCGAACAAAAAGACAAAAAGTCAGTAAGAACGCTAAGCGTAAACGAAGTAATAGGGTGGGCGATGTATTGCGACCGTTTTAGCTTTGTGGTAATCGGCAAGTGAAACCCGGGGCACAGCTAGTATTAGAACAAAAATCATTGGTAACAATGCTGAATCCGCATGTAAAATATCGTCTAATTTCATCTAAAGAGCTAAAAATTCATCCATCCAAAGCTCAATATAAAATATTACATGAACTTCTATAATGAATACTCAATTTATAACGGAAAAAAATCAACCCTTACCCGACTTTCGTCCGGTCAGCTTTACCCTCCGACAATTTTTTACTGTCAAACTACTCTGCGTACGAATTGAAACATCTCATTCCTTTGAATATAGCTAATTTAGCGGCCTCCCTCGCGGACCGGCGGGTTTTTATTCGCCTAAACTTGTGTATGTGAAAGTTTTTGAATAAAAATTTCTGTATCACTGGATACAGAAATTTGTCCTGCTTTGCATTCAGATTTTCGTAGTTGGAATTTTAAGATGACATTAAATTAAGACTTATTTATTAAATGGTAAGTGTATCGCTTCGTAATGACGAGGTTCTGGGTTCAAATCCTAGGTCGGACAAATGAAGTTTTTCTAACGAAAACTTCCCAGTATGAGTCCGGAGTGGAATTGTGCCCGATATATGTCAATAGGCTCGCCCCCTATTACATGGGACCTAACAGCGTCGGTGAAAAGTGGGAGTACTTAGTACACCTCTGCCACCCCCGCTTGGGGAATATAGGCGTGACGGGGTGTGAGTTTGTTTATTAAATGGTAAGAAACGAGTTTGATGGTTGGTGAACGGTTAACTTTAAGGGTGTGGAAAAGAGAAAGAGTAATATGACTTGACGACGGCTTGGTCCAGTGGTCAAGGGCTTAGCCGTTACTCTAACTCATTTGAGTAGATAGTCACGGATTCGATCCCCGCACGGATCAAATCTTCGTGTGATCAAATATATATATTTTTTTAAATAAAACGTAGCCGCACACTTAGATTTATTCCTGTGTCATGGATGCGTTTACAAACATTTCAATTCACATACACAAATACCCAGACCGAAACAAAGAATTGTGGATCACACAAAGATTTGTCCGATGCGGGAATCGAACTCGCGACTATTAGACACAGCGGGCGGAGCGGCTTAACCTCTTAGCCACTGCGCTAAATCGTCTGTCTCGTACATTTGTCTCGGTGTGGATGTTTTTGTATGTAAATTTCAATAAGCATTAAAAGTTTGTTCATGAAGTGCATAGTTGATGGCTTTTTTATGGTTTTCCATAGGTACCATGGACAAAGAGAAAGGTAGTTAAAAGGACCAGAACTTTACCAATTTGATCCGAGACCGAACTCACCAAACATGTGGGATAGATAGATATAGTTTTTACATAAATATTAGGTAATGGATACCTCATATTTATTTAAAAAAAGAAAGTTAAAATAACAATGGAAAGAATCTGGAAAACTTTAAAAAGATTCAGCTCAAAATATGCTTTATACAATGTCCAGTTGTTCAAGTCTTCTATTTTCAAATTAAACTTTTTAAAACAAAATGGCGATGTTATCTGTTTACCGTGATTGTATTTTCCGTAGTCCTATTTTTAAACTTTTATATTTTAAAGAGACTTTTTACACAGATTTTATTAGTACTTTTGTGTTTACTACCTTTTAAAAACATTGATGTACTTACGTACCTATAAATTTTGTGGCCACTCTCAAGCCAGATTTTTATATTCTAAGGATACTTTTAATGAAAATAACAATCTTTAGTACTGATCTTGATAAATAATTTTATAGTTAATGAAATATTATAGCTTCGGTGTAACATCTCACGTTTTTCACACATCTTGACGATAAAAGAAATAAAAAAGAAAAAATATTAAAAACAAGCATGTACCTTGAATCATTTAACCATTTTTCTAACAATGATATTTTATAGGTAGTTATTGAAATGTGCTATGAAATTAAGGAAGAAATGAAAAGTTATTTTACCTATTTTTACTGACCTATTATGTTCTGATGGGTAATAGTTAAATATTTATATTTTATTATTTTTTGTGCATTCGGGTCCTACTGTTGGGGACTGGTCTGTCCTGTGTCCTTTGACTGATTGAACGTGTACCGTACAGTTGTTTTGTAAGCACTCTTTACATATTTTATAGTAACCCTTTCTCTTATTATTATTATTATACTTTTTATTATATACCTAAACAACATCTCTATTTTGTAAATAATAATAATAATACTTTATTTCACCAAAAATAGTGTACAATGAAACACAACAGATTACATCATACAAGTAATAGTAATAGATCAAATGACATTATATTTTTGTTTTAAACTGTTTGATTGAACTCAGGTGCCCAAATTAAGAATTAACTTGTGTTATGGACACCAGTGCTCGCTTCTTAGAAAGTTGAGCTAGAACTATGACATCACAGCAGAGTTTATTAGAATGTATAATGTGTTCTCGAAAAAGTGCACGGTGTGGACAAATACTTACGAGCAAGTATTATAAATAAAGTTTTATTTTATAGCTTCAGTTGGAATAATTAAAATTTGAGCATATTCTCTGTTTCAACATAATTTTTAGTTAGAAGAAATTTAATTACACTCATTTTACATTGATGCCTGTTCATAGGATAAATATTACACATTTTGTTCATTTTGTTATATATAATATTTCCAATGACTTTAAAGTGTCGTTTGGCCATAGTCGTTCTAAAAGCAATTGATGGACAAATATTATATGCTCGTCGTTTTTTTAAGGCGTTGCTGTCAAACTTAAGAGAAGAGTGCTTCCTTAGGATCGTATGGAGAATAAATAACTGTCTCACAGTAAGGACCTGACAATTGGTGTACAGCTTACAAGTTGGGTATCGGAAAGGTCTAGAGGTCATGACCTTCAACACCGCTCGTTGAGCGCGCTCCAATATCAGGAACATGGTTTTAGATGCACCCCCCCACACAGAGATGCAGTATGATATGATGGCTTGACAAAGTGCATAGTACACAGTTTTTAGTGTCTCGATATCTGCAGAGTACCGCAGTTTTTTAAAGATAAAGATAAGTTTCCTTGTGCGAGACGTTAGCGATTCTAATTGTGGTTTCCAGATTCAAAGACTATCGACTTGTACACCAAGATATTTGGTTTGGTTAGACCTCTTCATCATCATCATCATCATCATCTCAGCCTATACTTGTCCACTGCTGAACATAGGCCTCCCCAATCGCTTTCCAGCGTAACCGGTCCGATGCCACCTGCATCCAACGACTTCCTGCGATTTTCACAAGATCGTCGGTCCATCTGGCAGGCGGTCGTCCCACGCTGCGCTTGCCAATACGTGGTCTCCACTCTAGAATCTTTCTGCCCCAACGCCCGTCCGATCTACGCGCTATGTGGCCCGCCCATTGCCACTTCAGCTTGCTAATCTTAACGGCTATGTCGGTGACCTTGGTTCTTCTACGAATCTCCTCATTCCTGATTCGATCGCGTAGAGAAACGCCGAGCATAGCTCTCTCCATAGCTCGCTGAGCAACTCTGAGCTTTTTTATGAGACCTATTGTAAGAGACCACGTCTCTGATCCATATATCATCACTGGTAACACACATTGACTAAAAACTTTAGTCTTAAGGCACTGAGGTATTTTGGATGAGAAGATGTTGCGCAGTTTCCCGAACGCTGCCCAGCCGAGTTGGATTCGTCGATTGACCTCTCTCTCAAAGTTGGACCTACCTAACCGGACTACCTGTCCCAGGTAAATGTATTCGTCGACAACTTCAAGAGTAGAGTTCCCAACGGTGAGTGCGGTGGGTACGACATGGACTTTAGACATTATTTTCGTTTTGTCCATGTTCATTTTAAGACCCACTTGTTGAGATACTCTGTTGAGGTCACCGAGCATTCGTCCTAGATCTTCCAGCGACTCCGCCACGACCACAATGTCGTCGGCAAATCGAAGGTGAGTGATGTATTCGCCATTGATGTTGATGCCAAGTCCTTGCCATTCCAAGAGCTTGAAGGCGTCCTCTAAGGTGGCCGTAAACAGTTTCGGAGAAATAACGTCTCCCTGTCTTACTCCTCTTTTTATGGGGATTGCCTTCGTGCACTGCCCCTGTACTCGGACTGACATGGTGGCGTTATTATACAAGCACTTCAACACTTCGATGTACCGATAGTCAATGCGGCATCGCTGGAGAGATCTAAGAACCGCCCAAGTCTCGATCGAATCGAAGGCTTTCTCATAGTCCACAAACGCCAAGCATAGTGGCCGATTATACTCCTCGGTCTTCTGTATAATCTGCCGCAGCGTATGTATGTGGTCTATGGTACTAAAGCCTTTACGGAAACCGGCTTGTTCGGGAGGCTGGAAGTCATCAAACCTGCGGTCGAGACGATTCGTAATGACTCTCGAAAACAACTTATAAATATGGCTCAGCAGTGTGATGGGCCTATAATTCTTCAGTAAAGTGTTATCACCTTTCTTGAAAAAGAGTACCACCACACCCCTGTTCCATGCTTCCGGCGTTTTCTCTTCGAGCAAGACGGAATTAAACAGCCTCTGAAGGACTTTAAGTACTGGCGTTCCGCCCGCTTTCAGAAGCTCTACGGTAATTCCGCCTTCGCCCGGCGCTTTGTTATTTTTGAGTTGTTTGAGAGCCATCCTAATCTCGTACAGGCTGATGTCCGGGATATCTTCAGTGTAGTGTCGGGTTAGCTTGGCTCTTGGGTCTTTTACCAAGTCAACAACAGGTTCAGCTACTGAGGTATACAACTGCCCATAGAACCTCTCTATCTCCCTGAGCACCTCCGACCTATTCGACGTTACGTTTCCGTCCTCCATCTTCAGCTTCGGCAACTGGCTTTGCCCAATAGACGCGTCTCTTGCGAACACTTTAGAGCCCTTGTTCTGAGCTATGGTCTCCTCAATACGCCTTGTATTGAAGGACCGTAAGTCTTGTCGCAAGGACTTCAATATCTGTCCATTGAGCTGCCTATAGGACTTAGCATCATCGGAGGTTTGGAGCGTCATGGAACGTCGCTCAGCCATGAGGTTTCGGGTGTAGTTGGATAGTTTTTGAGGTCTATTTTTACGGTGGGGCTTAAAATGCTTAGACCCGACCGTATGGACAGTCTCTACCAGCCTGTTGTTGATTTCGTCCACTGATGCGCTGCTGTCTAGCAATTCGAAGCGGTTTGCCAATTCGAGTTGAAAGTTCTCGGGGTTTTGGATATGTGCATTACATTAGACCTCTTCACCGATCTGCAACTACAACCAGTGTATGGAGGAGAGATTGAGCATGAGTGCGCTTTGAGTATAAAAGAGTCCAGTTTCGGTTGCAACGCTTGCTTTAGGGCAAAGGTCAGGTAGGTGGTCTTATTTAAATTCAGAGTGAGAAGGTTGTGGGAAAGCCAGCTCATAACTTGGCCAAGGGCATACTCAGCGTGGGAAAATGCATCGATCCAGTCCTTTCCATGAATGAGTAATGCTGTGTCATCAGCATACGTAAAAATGGAACAGTTTGGAACACAGAGTTGACAAAGTGAGTTAATATAAATGAGAAAAAGTGTAGGGCCTAAATTAGAGCCTTGTGGAACACCATAAGTGAGAGTCACAGTATTACTGATGTGTGAACCTATTTTGACACATTGGGTTCTGTTTGAGAGATAGTCTTTAAAAATATCAAGTCCTTTGCCTCGAATCCCAAGTCCTTCCATTTTCGACAAAAGGTGGGGAATAGAGACGGTGTCAAAGGAGTAAGGTCTAGAAAAATTCCAAGGCATTTTTTTCTAGAGTCTAATTTTTCAACAATGCTTTCAACCAACGCCGCAACCGCATCTTCCGTAGATTTCTTGCTTCGGAACCCAAACTGATTAGGTGCTAGGATTATGTGTTTCTAAATATTTCATTAAACAAGTATTTAAAAGTTTTTCCAAAATTTTCGAGATGGCAGGTAATACAGAAATTGGCCTATAGTTGTTCACGCTACCTCTATCTCCACCCTTGAAAACGGGATAAACAATAGCCTTCTTAAACATATTAGGGAAGGTGCCTGTGGCAATTGAGATATTGCAAATATGAGTAATCAATGGAATCAGTTTAGGTGCACATGCCTTAATGATCTGAGGAGACACACCATCCCATCCAACCGCAGAGTTTGTACGTAGACCAGAAATTAATTCCCTGATTTCGACCTTGTCCGTGGGAAGTAGAGCAAAAGAGTTTACAAATGATTGTGATTGAGAAAATTGAGGATTAGGTATAGTTGTGGGAGGGATCTTTTCAGCTAGGTCTCTACCAATATTAGAGAAAAAGTTATTAATCTGGTTAAGCGCGGAAATTGTATTCACTGAAAGATTAATTAGTTCTACAGGGGGTGTAGCAATACGATGCAAGTCAGTTATGCTTTTAATTACTCTCCATGTAGCTTTTACATTATGTTTGGCTTTCATGAATTCGGTTTTTTCATAAGCGCGTTTTAATCTTTTAAGTAATTTATTGCAGAAATTCCTATAACGAACATAAGTAATCTTAAGCAAGTAGTTATTAGGTTCCTTTTTAAAAGCACGACACATAGAATCTCTATTTCGGATACACCTCAGCAATCCGGGTGTAATCCACGGTTTAAGGAGCCTACATTTTGATGATGTTTTAACAGTTTTTGAATGTTTTTTTATAATTTGGTCAATTGTGGAAACCAAATAACTAGTGGCCCAGTTCGCGTCGTTGGATTTCAAAACATCGGTGAAATCTGTATTAGAAATTTCTTTATAGACAGCAGGGTAATCAGTAACTGAGCGTGAATAGTTGGCGTGGACGCGCATAGGTATAGTTTCGATACATACGAGGACTGGTGCATGGTCCGTAATGTAAGTGTCCACTACAATAGTCGTTGATTTTGCATCTGATTTTAGAAAAACGTGATCAAAGCAGTTATTTAGACGGGTGGGAAGAGTGTGAGTTGGAAGAAATCCATGCGATGCAGTTAGATTAAGGTATTCATTCGCCTTCGGGTTCAATTCCAAAGAAGCAATATTAATGTTCATGTCACCTACTAAAATAACATGTTTCTGATTTGAGTTAGAGGTAAGCACATTATCTAGACTTTTGATGAAATTATCATGATTAAGAAAAGATGGGGACCGATACAGTGCAATTATGACTAAATTACTAGAGTTGAGTTTGCAAACTAAGCAGTTACCATCCAAGAAATCAGGTTCCCTTACTTGATGAGTTAAGTAAGACCGGATGTATATAATAACCCCGTCGTTCTGGTTATTATTACTCAATGTGTGATATGATGAATATCCCACTAGAACAGGAATTATCGGAGTTTTGTTAATCCAGCATTCTGATAGACAAATGACGTCTGCAGTCACATGAATACTGACAAGAAAAGCTCTATGTTTCTCGAAATTGTGGTTGACACTACGAATATTTAAGTGAAGTATCTTTAAATCCTTCATACTCTTTGTTACAAAGTTAATACATTCTTCTGGCTTACAAGATCGAGAAAGTTGAGAACCAAACTCATCAAGTTCATTAGAAATGTAATTTAATGTGAGCATATTTGTAAACTAAAAATTGATATTGAACATTGACAAGTAAAATAATTGACTAGGTTTATTGGGTAGATGCAGTATATATAATAACTTACATAACAAACACGAAACATTAAAAACAGTAAGCAAGATATAGTTTTAGAACTGGTTATAAATATGGAAATTGTATAAATTGTGACCTTAAATAAATTAGTTTGACATAGGAGCAGGTTAAAATGAACATACGAAATTGGGACAGAGGTACTATTATGGCTACGACGAAGTTCATGTAGGAATTTCAAATTTGTTTTGGTGGTTTCAACCAGGTTATGCAATATACCAAGAATAAGCACCAACTCAAGACTGAATACATACATTAGTTTAAGTGTAAGTGTTATTATAAAATATTTCAAAAACCTAAAAAACATTAAAAACATACACGTGTGGTAGTAATTAATCCAACATGCAAGCAAATGTAAAATAATATTTAGTGAATGATTAGTACAAAATCTAAATAACAGCGACATACAAAGTGAAAAGTAGGAGTTCCACTTATTATTCAGGCTTATGTAATTGTTTAAGACTAGATATTGAAGTAATAAGCACTGATTTTGTTTGTTCCGTTTGACGAAGAAATATTTTTCCGTTTTGTACCCAGCAGAACTTATACTTATATGACTTTGCAAATTTTCGTGCTTTAAAAAACAATTGTCTCTGGGTCGCTGGAAGATATTCTGAGATATAAATCGGACTTTTTTGTCCACTTATACCAATATGCTCAGTATTTAATTTTTCAGCAAATGGTAGGCCCTTGTTAAAGACTCTAGAGGACTCAAGTACTTGGTTTTTCAGTTGGACAGTAAGGAATTCCGTGACTATTGGTCTAATATCCCCTTTCTTTCCGGGAAGGTGGTAGACATCACGCAGATCCGCTTGGCTAACACAGGATTGAATTGCAGAGCAGGTTTTGAGGACAACAGCAGTGAGGTCCTTATAAGTTTCTTTTTCGCCAACAGGTACGTTACGGATTTCAACGCATGCTGATCGAGAGCTGTGCTGGAGATCGTTTAGCTTCTTTTCCAGCTCAAATATGTAATTACGTTGAGCGGTTCGCTCCTTTTCCATTTTTTCAATTAATTGCCTCATGTTTTCATATTCTTTATTAAAATATTCCATGGATTTTTCAATTTCAGTGTTACATTTTTGAATATTGGTGTTTTGAAGCTTTACTTCCGCAATGTCCGATATTAATTTCTGTAAAATAGCGTTCTGGTCCTTTTTCCATGTCTTAAGCATATTCATAATACGAACTTCAAAGGATTGCTCTTCAGTCTCATGGGGTGAGTCACTGATTCGTACACGTTTAGGCTTGTTTCTTTGAGAAACATTTGAGGTTTGAGGATCATCGTCCATAATAGTATCAACCTGTTGGGTGTCTGAGACAGGTGTAGAGGGAGGGGTACGTTGAACCCGCGGCATTTTACTTTTTTGGTAAAATCGGGGAATCAGCAGCCAGTAGTCGGATAGACAAAAGTACGAAACACGACGCAACAATCTATTAAAGAATAAACTTGTTACCAGGCCACTGTGCGGGCGCAGCGAGACGAGTTGAATGGGCCGCGTAGCGTGTAGCGCGTAGCAGACCCGATATATCCGATACTTTCGCATCCTTTCACTTGTCAGGCGGTTAAAGCAGCCAGGGGCGGCGCCGAGGAACCACGTTCAAATCCCGCGCCGAAACAGGCACCAGTCACGAGCCAGCACAATTTATCAACTAGTATGCAAACAGTGAAACAGTATTATATCTCTTACGTGGGGCGGAGTTTGGCCATTAAAACACTTCAAGAGGAAACGAGAATTTGAAAAATAAGGCCAATAGTAAAATAGGATTTGATTTACTGAGGCACGTCCGCGATACACGTCCACACCGCACTGCGTAAGCACGGCGAGCCCCGAGCGGCGAGAAATGAGAGGACTATGTAGACACTGACCGATACCATGAATCTAAGTACACTTATGATTAATCTATACTTAAGCACATCTATTTAGCTCGTTCTGCATTATTTTCCCATACTCCATGAATGCAATGTATACAACAAGAATTGTAAAGCTCTCACTTTTAAAAAGAGTAACCGTGGAGTTTCTTGAATGATCGATTTTAATAATAATAACAAGCAACGAAACAAGCGATTCTTCAGAATATTTTTTTGAGAAATGGCTTGATTCATAAATAAATAATGAGATTATTTATTTTGTTCTCCTTTTATTGCTAAATTGCATTTATTAATATCGATTCATTCTTCGTTATAAATTTTGTCGATACGATTAAATCGATTATATATCACACTCACCACATTTCTAGAAACTTCAAATTCTAAACGTCAGCGTACCCATGACTGGTAAAAAGGACTATAGACCAACAAGGCGGTCATATCTTTTATAATATATAGGTACAATTGGAGTTCTCTAGTTTTCCGAACGTGATGAATATTATTATTATGTATATATTTATTAAGTATCATTTCTTATAAAATATATATAAAAATATAAAATACAAATATTTTATACCGGACCTTCAGGGAGCTCAGTTTTAACATGCTTGGGCTGCTCCGGAGACAAATCACTGAGTGCACTAAGCAGCTGGACACACTTGAGACCAGACACAGGCGGAAAACTCTGCTCTTTCTAGGGATCGCTGAAGTCGAACAAGAAAACAGTATGGATGTCATACTAGGCATACTTCACGACAGGATGGGCCTCAAAAACATCTCAGCATCCTCTGTAAGCAGTTGCCACAGACTTGGGGCCTCTGGGCGAGATCATCATAGGCCCATTCTTGTCCGGTTCGCTTGTGTCGACGATAAGCACTCGACCTGGAGGGCGAAGACTAGGTTGAAAGGGTCTCCCATTTCAGTCCGGGAATTTTTGACCAAGTGCAGGCAAGCAATCTTTGGTAAGGCGCGTTTGCATTTTGGCGTAAGATCCTGCTGGACTCAAGACGGCACCATTGTTCTGAAAGCCCCTGATGGTAGTCGGCACCGCATCACTTCAGCCGACGAGTTGAGCGCCTTGGTGACGCAACACCCGAAGCCAGGCGGATCATCTTCGAAGGGGGGCGCGGGTGAAGCTGGGGGGGATCTAAAAAGACGGAAATAATGAGTGGGTATACAATATACAGGTAATTTAAATGGGTTCAATAATTGATAGGAACAACTTACCTTGTGTTTTATCAGTTTCTTTTGTTGTTTATTTACTCACTCCTTTAGTTTGTTTAATGTAGGTATAATTATGTTATACCATCTTTTTAATTTATTTTTACTTTCAAATTCTCTCCAATCTCCATGTACCGTCTATAAAATTAGCTTCTTGTCGTCAAATGCCATGACAATCAAATGTCATTTTGAGGTTAACGGATGCGTTCAAAAACTAATTGTTTTCTGTAGCTATTAGACTTTGTAGGTTTATTTATTTCTTTTTTTTCCATTTTTTTGTTGCTTGATTTGTGTTTTGAATCGTGTTATCATCACGGAGATCTTGTTATTATATTCTTATTTTTTATAATTATTATGGAGTGAGTTGAGCATGTAAAAGTGTATACTGCTACCTGTGTATTTAGCTTTAGTTTTGATGATGTTAGCTGGCGGGTGATGCAGAAACGTATCGTAGTGCTACCAGTCTAGCTTACAATAATATAATATTATTTATTAAATCTGTAAAATATATATTAATAGACTTATATTTATATATAATATTTATATATAGTTTATGATATCAGACACTGACTCCTTTCATTCCGCCAATAAATCTACTGTCTCCTCGTGTAACGTAAGTTTTAATTCTTTAAATGATAATCTTAGTGACTTTCTACAGAACAAATTCGACCAAAAAGCGGACCATCTACTGAATATTTGCCACATAAACGCTCAAAGTATACCCAGTCATCACGATGAGTTGTATGACACATTCAGTAACATAAACGTACACGCCATCCTGATTTCTGAGAGTTGGCTCAAACCTCATCTTCTCTCTACCTCTTACGCTCTCCCTGGTTTTATTCTCATTCGGAATGACCGGGTTGACAGAGGCGGTGGTGGAGTTGCTATCTACCTGCGTAGTGATCTTTCCTTTAAAATTCTAGCCATATCTTCCACCCAATCCGCTTCTGCCGAATTTCTTTTCCTCGAGGTTTGGGTCAAAGGCGCCAAAATCGTAATTGGTGTCGTGTATTGTCCTCCAACCGTTGATTATTTCACCGAATTCGAATCGGTAGTAGAATCCTTGGGGTCTGATTATGTGCATCACATTATCATGGGCGACTTTAATACTAATCTCCTTGCCCACGATTCCCCTCGTTCCACTAAACTGCTACACCTCATTGAGTCAGCCAGCTTGCACTTTCTGCCTCTCCACGCTACACACCACAATATCAAAGGTGATGATACCTGGCTCGACCTCATACTCACCTCTAATCCTTCCCTCGTTTCCTCCCATGGTCAGCACGATGCCCCTGGTTTTTCTCACCATGATCTTATCTTCCTTTCCTATATCCTAAAAGCTCCTAAACCTCGTCCCAAAATTCTGCATAAACGTTGCTTTGCTCGAATGAATATCGATAAATTAACCGAAGATGCATCCAAACTCAACTGGACACCCCTAATAGAAGCCGAGACCATGGATGACAAAATATGCATCTTTAACGAAACGGTAATTCAGCTTTACGATACCCATGCCCCTGTAAAAAAAGTGAGGTTGAAGCGACCACCCGCTCTGTGGATGACTACGGGAATTCGTATGGCCATAAGGCGTAGAAATCGCGTATTTCGTAGATTTAAAAAGGATCGCACTGAAGAAAACTGGGCCAGTTTTAAGATTGCAAGAAATAGGTGTAATAAGATGATACGTGACGCTAAACGCCGCCATATTCTTAACAATATTGAATCTTCTTCGCCTGCTGATATTTGGAAATTCTTAGGCACTTTAGGTATCGGCAAGTCTCGACGTCAAGACCTACCAAGAACAATAAATTTAGACGATCTTAATTGCTATTTCTCCACAGTTGCTCCTGTCGATCGTCTAACTGTACAGCAAACTCTTGATTGCCTTGGTGGTCTTAGACGGCCGAACATTAATCCTTTTTACTTTTCTCCAGTCGACTCTTGTGAGGTTAAGAAGATCATAATGTCTATTAAATCCAGGGCTATTGGTTGTGACAAAATATGTCGATTTATGATCATAACTATTCTGAACTATCTCCTTCCAGTAATCACCCACCTCGTTAATTTCTCCTTGGAGTCCGGTATTTTCCCAACTCTCTGGCGAAAAGCTTTTGTCCGCCCCCTGGCCAAAATTCCTAATCCCTGCCATCCCATCCACTTCCGTCCAATCTCCATTCTTCCTTTTCTTTCAAAAGTACTTGAGGCCTGCGCTCATAAACAATTATCTCATTTTATTTACTCTAATAATTTAATTAATCCTCTTCAATCTGGTTTTAGGCCTGGCCATAGTACCGTTTCTGCCCTGCTTAAAGTGATTGATGATATTCAAGCAGGCATGGAAGATACCAAAGTCACCGTGCTTGTATTGGTCGATTTTTCCAATGCCTTTAATACCGTTAATCACGATATCCTTTTGTCCATTCTCTCCTATCGTCTGTGCTCTCAAGAGTCGCTGGATTGGTTTTCCTCTTATCTTCGGGAACGTCAGCAGTCAGTTTTGAGTGATGAAGCGTTGTCAGCATGGCGTTACCTCGACTCTGGCGTTCCCCAAGGCGGTATACTCTCTCCTCTTCTATTTTCCATTTTCATCGACTTGATAACCTATGAACTTCAGTGTGCGTATCATCTATATGCCGACGACTTGCAATTATACTCACAAGATAGTGCTGATCGAATTTCTGACCTTATCGGCAAATTAAACCGCGATCTGGGGGCAATTAAAAATTGGTCCGACAGATTCGGTGTCGCAGTAAATCCAGCAAAGTGCCAAGCAATTCTTGTGGGGAGCTCCAGACTGATTAACAAACTAAACATTGGTTCTCTACCTCCGCTTGAGTTCAATGGTACAGTTATTCCTCTAAGTCCAAGCGTCAAAGATCTCGGTTTACACATCGACACTACGCTTAGCTGGCAGACCCAAGTTACGTCGGTTGGTCAAAGAGTCACGGGAACGTTGCGATACCTGTATAAATTAAAAAACTTGCTCCCTTCTAATACCAAAGCAATGCTTGTGCAGTCCTTGATCTTTCCTATTATCGACTATGGTGATGTGTGCTACTTCGACCTGAATGCAGATCAACTCGATAAACTAGACCGCCTACTTAATAACTGCATTCGATTCGTATTCAATATGCGCAAATATGATCATGTGTCGGAGCATCGTTCACAGTTAAAGTGGTTGCCTATTCGTCAACGCAGAGCTCTAAGGGCACTGACAACATTGTTTTCTATCCTTCATTCTTCTGTAGCGCCTGCTTATCTAACTTCCCGATTTCAATATCTATGCTCCAATCATAATAAACATCTTCGCTCTTCTAATAATTGTCTTCTTCAGTGTCCCTCTCACCGTACTGATTTCATCCACTCTTCTTTCATTGTCCAATCGATCCTTCTGTGGAATGCATTACCTCAGGATCTCAGGATGGCTACCAATCGTCTCTCATTTAAAAAAAAACTGCAGGACGATCTGTTGACCAAAATGTTGGTGGATTCTTCTAAACGCTAGTTGTTTCATGTCGTTATGTCATACTGTCTGTTTCATATATAGTATAGTTATATGTGTATGTATATGTATGTATTATACCTGTATGTATTATATGTTATTTATATACAACTGCTTTTGTTGTATGTATGTAATTAGTTTTGTGTCTTTCAATATTATAATTTCCTTTTTTTTTTTTAATTGTAATTGTGTTTTTAGTATTTTTTTAATATTTTTTTTCTCTAAATAACTCATAATTTTTGGCACCTACTACAGCTGTTTCCACATCACCTCAAGGTAGACTGGCAGAAAATGCCTCTGGCATTAAGTCCGCCTATGTACATAAGTGCATAAAGAATAAATAAATAAATAAATAAAATATTTTTATATATATTGTATAAAAAAAATGTGCTCCACCGACAGCAAGGTCTACGACCCAAGCTACCGGTGGTCAGGGCTCCAAAAGGGAAACCTCCCTACAATGCGTGCCGTGTCGAACATTACTGCCTTCTGTATCAGGCCCTTCACCCAAGTGCCTAGCGAGAGCTTCTTAAGATGTTTATCGAAGCTCTTCGCTATAAGGCCGTTGACTGAAACGACCATCGGAATTATGATAGTTGAATCAACATTCCACATGGCGGTAACCTCATGGGCCAGGTCCAAATATTTAGATAATTTTTCTTTTTCGGCCTTCACAAGGTTCTCATCATGCGGAATGGTGACATCAACTAGCATTACACGACGCATCGATCGATCTATTATCACGATATCAGGTTTATTGGCTACAATAGTCCTGTCCGTGATAAAAGATCGATCCCAGTAGAGCGTGATATCGAGACCACTTTCGAGAACTGGAAGAGGCCGGTACTGGTAGTACGGTACTTCAGAATCCACAAGGCCATATTTAAGAGCAAGTTGCTGATGGATAATCCTAGCCACTTGGTTGTGTCTGTGCAAGTACTTTCCGTTAGCAAGACGAGAACAACCGGAAACAACATGTCTAATAGACTCACCGGGACGGTGGCATGCCCGACAAATGTCAACCGTGCCGTCCTTTAGGATGTGCTTCCGGTAGTTGTTCGTCATAATAACTTCGTCCATAATTGCAAAGACAAACCCTTCAGTTTCCCCAAAAAGGTTGCTGAAGCGTAGCCAGGCCACGGAAGCGAGCTGGTCCACATCAGGCTCTGTAAGAGCCCGATAGAACCGTCCGTGTAGCTCTTTGCCCTTCCATATGGCTGTGCGGTCCAAAATACTTAATACCTGGGGCCTTCGCCAGTTCTCGTTTGCCAAGGAAAGCGGAGTTAGGCCTCTATAGATTGCGGCAACATCTCGATACATCACCACGGATACACTCAAAAAGTACTGTCTGAGATTGTACACCTCGCGGTTGTATAGTGTCTTAGCGTTTAAAAACCCACGACCACCGCACTTCCGCGGGCTGTACAACCTCATAACAGACGGCCGCGGGTGATGCATACGATACGCTGTCAGCAATCGACGGACCTTTCTATCCAGGGCATCCAGTTCAGACTGAGTCCACTTTAGTATGCCAAAAGAGTAAGTAAGAACAGGCAAGACCCAACCATTGAAAGCTCGGACCTTGTTTCCACCAGATAGAAGGCTTTTTAACACTTTTATCAGGCGGGCAAAGAACCGATCTTTCAATGATTGTTTTATATCCTGTTCAGCTATACTTAAGGCTTGTGACATACCAAGATACTTGTAGGAATCCATTTCAGAGAGACCTGAGGGATATATCTTCAGAGAGCTGTAGATTAAAATAATCTTCAACTCTCCCTCTTTGTACATGGATGACCGCACACTTGTCTACTCCAAACTCCATTCCGATGTCATTGCTAAAAGTGCCGGTTATTTTGAGGAACTCCATCAAGTCTGTTTTCTTCGAAGCGTACAACTTGAGGTCATCCATGTACAGTAGATGAGATATAGGCTCACTCTCCCTCCGCAAATCGTAACCTAGCTTTGAATCCTTAAGTATAGCGCTTAATGGATTCAAAGCTAAGCAGAACCACAACGGACTCAAACTGTCGCCCTGAAAGATACCCCTGCTTATCTTTATCAAGTCCGAAGAACCAGAAAGGCCTCCACTTACTGGGTGACGAAGAACTGTGGTCCACTGCCCCATACACGAACCGAGGAAAGAGCATAGCGCCGGGTGTACTCTGTACAGCTCTAGCACCCTCCCCAGCCATGTATGAGGCACCGAATCATAGGCCTTCTTATAATCAATCCAGGCCATGGAGACATTCTTTCTGGATCGTCGCACCTGTAATATTATTAAAAAGCATTATGACTGCCTCGTTGGTCTAGTGGCAAAGCGCAACGTTTTGTGATCACGAGGTCCTGGGTTCAAATCCTAGGTCGGACAAATGTAGTTTTCAAATGAAAAACTTCCCAGTATCAGTCCATAGTCTAGAATTGTGCCCAGTATATGGCCAAAGGCTCGCCCCCTATTACATGGGACCTATCATCGTCAGCGAAAAGTGGGTGTACTCATTACAGTTTTGCCACCCCCGATTGGGGAATATAGGCGTAACGGTGTTTATTTTTTACTAAAATCCATTATTGTCCCACTACTGGGAAAAGGTGTCCTCCACCTTTCCACTCTCCTCTGGTAATATAAAACTGCAAAAACCAAACTGACACAATAACAAAAAAACCTATCAACGTTTTTAAAAGAATCATAATAAAGCGAGGTACATACAAAGTTTATGGGATTAGCGAACACTAGCAGCACCCCAGATAGCCAATAGCAGTAAACAGTGAGCATCGCCGCGGGACATAATCACGTATAGGTAATATTTTATTACGTTATTCGGTCCGTCGTGTTCGGAAAAATAAACAGGTTTGTGAGATTAAATTAGATACGTGGGTTCTGTGGGTATTTTTCTGTTTGTGTATCTATAATTAGCCGGAATATCTGCACTGTAAGACAAAAGGCTTCCTTTGTTTGTACCAATTTAGCTTTTACATGCAAACTTCACCAGATTATCAGTCCGCCTTGTGGATGCCCACTCCATGTTTTCCGGTACCAGGTTGCCACTCGAGAACTTTTCTGCCCTCAGTTCTACGAGTAATGTGCCCCGCCGACTGCCACCTAAGTTTGGCAATTCTGAGGGCTTTATCGGTGACTTTGGTTCTCCTGCGGATCTCCTCATTTCTGATCCGATCTCGCAGAGAAATTCCGAGCATAGCTCTTGCCACTGTCCTTTGGGTGACCTTGAGCCTTCTTATGAGGCCGTTGCGAAAGTTTTTACCCCAAAGGCCGTCAGTTTACAAGCAACGTCCTACTAGCGATTAAGTTGTTTGCGAATACACATACCTATGTATTTAAGGACTGGATGGTTGCTGAGTAGCAGAATATTATAGCTTCTCTGGTACTTTCCGTTTAAATCGTGAATAAGTCTTCGCTTGTGAAAGGAAAGTCGAAATACTGTAGTACTGGAATACACCTCAACGAAATATGGATGTACTATAGACAATTTTATCTACATTTTCAAGAGTAATGCAGGCAAGGAATACTTATTTGTTTTTTCTTATAATGAGAAAGGATTTTGTCCGGTGGTTCAGACATAGAAAGAATGTCACAAGAAGGAATGACAAAACAAAAATACAATGTAAAATGGAAGGAATATACGATACCTCTAGTATCGGATAAAACCTTAACTATCTTACAATGCCATCTTTTCACTCTGGAAGTTTGTGAACAAATTTTTTATTATGACTTATTTTCACAATTAATTTCATATAAAATACTAAACTTATTAATTACAATGTCTAGTTAATAATATATCTGTCAATAATATGTAGAATAAATACTTGTTATGTATAATAATAATAATAATTTCCGTCCCCTTTGAAATAGTCCAGTTTTTGTCCATCAAACCTCATTTACATAGTCCTTGTTTCTTTCCATAATTTACAATAGTCCTTGCACCTGCCGGGGTCAGTTCGCTGGTTATGTTTCTTCATTTTCAGCAAGTGATCTCAGCAGGTGGCTGACATAACATTAACTTCTCGCAAAGGGCCTCTACGTGTTGGACCCATGTCCCCATGCAAGCCTTTCAAAGGTCCGGGTAAAGCCCGTGAATCTCAGCGAGATACATATATAATAATAATAATATCAGCCTATTCTGCCCACTGCTGGGCAAAGGCCTTCTCTCACAAATCGAGGTGAGAGAGATTGGGTCATACTCCACCACGCGGACCCAGTGCGGATTGGTGGAGGCAGGTTTGTGGCCACCTGCTGTTGGAACTTATCAAGCCACCTTTAAGGCTTCCAACTCGGCTTAACGACTACCACATTAAGTGGTAACCGGGACCAACGGCTTAACGTGCCTTCCGAAGCACGGAGACGATCGAATATGAAATGCCACAAACGGTCACCCATCTCAGGCCGACCGAGTCGAACGCTGCTTAACCTTGGTGATCGGTAAGAACACCGCGGTCGCACAGCGCTACGAGCGCCTCACTTGTTATGTCTTCACCTGTAATTACTTATGCAATTGGTCATGAACTCAAAATTTGTATCACTTGCAAATGAATTGTACTTAACTATTGGTGAATCTAATTAAATAAATAAATGCCAAGCCGGAGGGCTTCGTCCAGTAGTTAAGGTATTAAGCCACTTCACCCGCTGGATTAAAATTCGCGAGTTCAATCCCCGCACGGGACATATCTTTGTGTGACCCACATATATTTGTTTCGGTATGGGTGTTTGTGTGTGTACCGTATGTAACGTTCCTACGACAAAGGATAATTCCAAGAGCGGGGCTCATTTTGAAATTTCATTTTCAAAAAAAGACCAAATAGCACCGTGCTTCGTGTCTTGGACAAGTCAAAAGTACCGCAGGGCGATGGAAAAGAACTACGAGAGTTGAGAAAGCGAGAGAGTTATGGAACGAAAGACCCAGTTAGAACTCAGTTCTTTTTACCTACGACGATCTGGAAAGGTACACGTAGAGAAATCTAATTTATCCATTCTTTTTTCTTTTTAATTAAATTGTATGCTGGTTGGGAGACGATCCGAGAACTCGCTAAAGTTCAAACCTTGGTTTCATTTCATGAAAATCACTCGAAAATCTCCTAAAGCTTAAGTCTACGGTACCCTAAAAACTCAAAGGCCTTTTTACGTTGCGAGTTCAACTTTATGGTGAGCGGTATAGGTTATGAGCGACTCCCGGCGTTGGCCGAAATTGTCAGTGGTTGGGCCGAGTAATTTGTGGGATTATTTTCAACCTCGTGTTTTTATTTTTCGGCCGAAAAAGTTCAGAATTACCGAGCTCTCGTTATAATAAATGAGAGGTTTTTTGTTTATGTATACATATTTTTTTGGTTTAGGTTAAGTGGTGTTGTAGATGCTTGCTGTTAATTGGTTAAGTTCGAGTAGTTTTGAAAAGCTTCTGAGTTAATGAGATGTGAAGATTACACAGACCAGCATTATAAAAATAAACTATAACTATGAGTATTATTTATTTTATTCTTAGTTCTTAGATTTACGCGAATATTACACATGAAATAAAACTATTTTTCGGATTTTATCGCGGTTTAGTTTTGATTTTTAGTTCCCGACGTTTCGAGTGCTTTGCAGCACCCATGGTCATGGAAAAGACTGAAGTGTTAGACGTCTAAAATGCATATTTGTTCCGGGGTACCCTCAAACTGCTAATTATTTTTTTGTTTTGATCCACACAAAATGAGTTCAGTGTCTTGAGGTATTGCAGTGTTATGATTGGTTTTGAATTTCATTATATAAAAATCGGATCCCAAGTCAATCGAAGCTTACAGCTATCTTCTCTATTGAAATTAAGATGTTTTTTTTTAATTTCAATAGCCTCGCGAACCACCCTTTGTAGGAATTGGTGTTCTTTCACGAGGATTTGAGGTCTATCAAATCTGATATTATGGCGGGTACGGTCAAAGGCATGTTCACAGACTGCAGACTGCTTTAAGTAATGGTGTTTTAGGTCAGCTATGTGTTCTTGTGTCTTGTTTTGTCGTCGGGAACTTAAAAACTGTAGCGATAAAATCCGAAAAATAGGTTTATTTCATGTCGACTGTAAGATTAAGGCCTGCTCCAAATCGCTATGATGACCATTTTTATTCTGTACGCATTCAGTTTCCACTTGCGACCTTCACCAGGTCATTCAACTACCTTCCATCTGCCCACTTCACTTTCGGTACTGGGTTGCCACTCCAGAACCTTCAAAACACTCGAGAACAATTAAAATTATGTAACAGTACCCACGCTAATGCCATAATGATGTTTATATTCACAATTAATTAAAACTATATTATTTACGTTGGAATAATTCCAATCCTTTCGTTTGCCAGATAAACAAATGGAGTGGCCGAGCCGTGGAACGCGGCCACATAATTAAAGCTTGTTTAATAGCTCGTTTGTTTATTTTGAGGGGCAAGTTGAACGTCAAGTTCATGCAGAAATAAGCTAAAAGCGAGCAAAGTAAGCCGCTTGCTGGTCCGCGGGCGTTCACAATCAGAACAGCTTTTGTTTGTATATTCTGGGCGGCGTGTTGTATGTATGTTACTGGGAAAGTTCTGGTATCGAACGAAAAATGATATAGATAAATGTTTGTAATATTTTTATGATAAAGACGATGGCTTGGGCTAGTAGTAACGTATAAGATGCTCTATTCACTAGAATAAGAGTAGTCGTAGGTTCATAAAAATTGTTTTGTTAGATGGTTGTGTGTGAGTGTGTGTGTTTCATGTTTGTGTCCGCACTCATAATGCAGGAATAAGACCTAGCATGTGTTACGATTTCCGGTTACAAATAATTTATTTTGAATTTTAAGAGTATTTTATCTGACTTTGAATTGTTAAAGAAAATAAATAGTACTTCATTTGATTTGTTGCTTTAACGTAAACGCTGATTTTAAACAGTATCTGATTTGACTCAAATACGAATATCATTTGATGACACCGGCCATTTTTAAGTAAGTTGGATTCGAGCGCTCGAACAGAGCGGACGTAGATAATCAAGTCCAGGATTTGTTAAAAAGTGTATTGTGTACCCACACGGAATTTATGTTCGAGAATAAAGGTATTCTGATAACGATATATTAAAAGTGTTTTGTTTCTTCATACATGGGACAACTTCATTGTTTTCAGGTGGATATAGATGTCTTTATTATCACGTCATGCGTAGGCAGCGAGTACAGAACTCGAACAGTTTCTTTCTTAACAGTCCTCTCTCACTTCATCCACTCACATAGTCTCATATACATTCGCTGGTTTTGAAGACTTTGGTTAGGTACTGATTAAAAAAAATAGTCATCTCAAATTGGTATCACCGCATTTGTCATGATCGAGACCTCTCTAGCATGTTTCAGAAGAAAAACTGCCACTTTACGGTGAGTCCGACGATCAAAAAGGAATCAACAAAAAATATATATAAACGAGTACTTACCACAGCGCGCCTTTCCTTTGCTCAGCCTGAGCTTTTTATTCCTTTGCTTGTGTTTATTTCTTTTTTTTTATTTCTGATTGTACACAAGCGGCCACAAATCCGATTTGTGCATCTCGAGAGTTTGAATCGGACCACTAGCATTTTACATTTGAGATAACGTTATTTGTGTTGTGTTGGTCTGATCGATGCCCGAAGCTTTAATCGGATCAAAAGATGTTTGTTTTTGTTGGAAATTTTCGCATTTATTTTCTGAATCTTTTTTATTTTTTTTTATACTGTAGATAACAGACTTCATTTATATTATCTTAATTAAGAACTTCTAATTTATTAATGGATAGTTGTTATTGTTAGTCTATAGCTCAGATAAAATAAACATCTAAAGACAGCGAAAAACCTACTAATATACGAAATGCCATATTGTTTTTTAATTAAAATATATCCATGAATAGTACCAGCAGTTTTTCGTGCCTTCGCGCCCTATTGGCAACATCGCCACCTCTCGGGTCTATATTACTTCTGGACAACGTAATGTTCTAATAGTCAAAGAATTATTAAAATCGATTCAGTCGTTTCATGGTTTATTGTTTACATACAAAGAAAACTACCCTCTGCATAATATTAGAATAGATGAATATTTTACCACTACGATTATAATCTTGCCCGAGTAATTCTTACGCCCTCATTCAATACCCCTATTTACCTATAGTTTTCAACATTAATCATTCGAGGAAAGTTTTGTCGATATTTTACTAACCAATTAAAGGGGGGGGGGGGATCCTATGGACCCGCTTCCCCTCTGCACCGTCGCAGTGCTCACGGTGGCATGGGCCACACCACGCCGCCGTCCTCCTCGGGGTTCACTGTTGCTGACCTAACCTAACTATTTATCTAAAAGCAAAAATACCAAATATTTTATTCTGCATATCGACGAAGTACCGTAACGATGTTCACACAAGTTATGCCACTCACAAAACTGTGTTCCAGTGAAAAACGTTTGAACACTTTTCCAATAAAACAGCGAAACTTTTGTTGCCGCCTGTCTTTCATCTTATATTCACGGTTCTCGTGAGCTATTTCTTTTTTTAACGGGTGATTTATGTTGGTAGGCGTTTACTTGGGGTATGAAACATTTAGCTTTTCACTGTGGCTTTGCTCGTGCGTAATGGTGGAGTTATAAAACACACCGTTACGCTTTTATCACGTGAAGAAATATCTCAGTAGATCTAGAGCTTTATACAACAGTGCTGGCACAGTGTAAATATAATAATATACTGCGGTGCTACGATAGTACACTACTACAAGGCGGCGGTGTGTGCGTGCCCTCTCACCGGCTGCAGACGGCTGCGGTTCACGGATACGCCTACGGACAAAACCGGTTGACGCCGGCCATTGTCCTCGGGCGGTATGTTACTCGTATTCTGGGTGTGATTCTGGGAGGGCACTGATATTTTTAAAAAAGTCTCAATATCTCTGATTTACCTATTTAAACCCAGTATCTCATCATCGCCAGCTGCACTTTGTGCCATCAGACCAAAAGGTAGTACATACATACACACACTCACGCCTTTATCCCACTGGGGTAGGCAGAGACTACAGTTTGCCACATACTACGTATCTGACACACCTCTTTCGCTTTATCTACGTTCATACATCTCTTCATACATTTTCGTAGATTTAGAGTGCTACGCACTTGACCCTTTTCCAAGAGACTATTAATTTGGTCATGATAGGTTTTCCTTGGGCTACCTCTTCCGACGCTTCCACTCACTTTTGTTCGACATATTCCTTTCGTTAGCCGCCTGTTACACATCCTCACCACATGCCCATACCAATTCAACATACCTCTTTCAATCCTAGTCACCACGTCATCCTTCTTGCATCGGTTTCTAATCACACTATTCTTCATTCGGTCAGGAAGGGTGACCCCACATATACTCTGTAAAGAGCGCATTTCTACAGCATTCACTCTACTAGGTACAAACACCATTGTGAATAGGTAAAGGGTAGTGATTCTTCCTAATCAGTAACTAATATGATAAGTTAGAAGTGCTTATCAAATACCAAAAAAAAATATCTTTCTGCTTAGCAAAGACTTCATCTGCTGTGACAAATAATAACTTATATTCCACTACTACCTACCTAGTGCATGACGAAAGCAATTTTGTGACACCTGCTGTTGGAACTTATCTGATCATAAGTTTCCCGAGCAGCAGTGATAGCCTAGTGGTTAGACCGTTGGACTGCAAAGTCAGATGTCTCAGGCTTAAACCCAGGCACGCACCTCTGTCTTTTCGAAAGCATGTACGTATTAGCAGTAAGCTATCACTTGTTTTAACGGTTAAGGAAAACATCATGAGGAAACCTACATGCCTGAGAGTTTCTCTAAAGTGTGTGAAGTTCGCCAACTCGCACTGGGCCATCGTGGCGGACTATGGCCTAAACCCTCTTTGTTTGAGAGGAGGCCCGTGCCCAACGGTGGGACAGTTTCTTAATAGGGCTAATATAATAAGTTTACCAAAGTGACTTAACGTATACATTATTAAGCAGCAGCTGCTACTGACAGATTGAAGTAACTTCTAAAGCAAGCACTCCAAAAAAAGATATACCACAAACGATCACACACGTGATCTCTGGGTAGTGCTAAATGAGCGACACGTTCACCGGTGGAAGGCTACGTACCTACCTACCATGGCTGGTAACCCCATTCCCCGCAAAGTCATGCCGCCAAGCCACCCTAGTCGTGTTTCGGCATATTGCGCGAAGCTCCCTTACGACAAGGCGGGTCTAGCCTGATCATATCGATTCAGGACTCTGTCCTAATTTCTGTATCCTCTGCCTATTTTAGTGTGATTAGGTTATTACAAGGTCAAAGAATCACATTTTGGGTCCCATTGTCACTTTCCATCAGTTGAGATATAGGTTGTTCGTTGACCAGTTTTTATTAAATAAAAATTCCTCAGAGTCACCGAGCCAAACGCTGCTTAGTCTTAGTGTATACTAAACCACTGCGCACTATAAAAATCAACTTATACTGTTCCAGTGCCGGGTAAAGCCCTTCTCTTACAAAAATAAAGGCGAGAGAGGGAGAGAGAGAGAGAGAGTTTAGGTCATTATCCACCACGCGGACCCAGTGTGGATTGGAAGAGACTGCGTTCTTAATATCATATTTTATTTAAAAAGTCACGTGATTATATTCTAAATTTGGCAATCGCTCGTATAATAATTTCCATTAATGAACCGGCATTATGAAAATGAAATTCTGGCTAATTTCAATTCACATTATGAATCGAGTCGGTAATCGATACAAATGATCACTCGATGTCAAATAATCGTTACGCTGGGGAGTACAATCGTGCACGTTACACTAAAGTCGTTATTTATTTATGGTCCTCACAGATGTAGAGAATTTTATCGGCGAGTTATTACTTTAGAATAAATAAACCAGGTTAATAACAACTTATTATTATTGTCAACATTCAGCATCTTAACGTGTTATTTTGTCTTTAATAAGAAACAGGAAGCAATAAATTTTTCACTCTCTGCCTACCCCGCTAAGGATCTGGCGTGATGATATCGATAGATAGAGCATGTAATGCATGTTACTTCCTATATAAATAAAAATAAAATAATCGCCGTCACGTTTATATTATCTTTGAGGAAGATACAGGTGTACCCGTGTGGGCACATTTAGCCGACATTTTAGGGTTCAAATTTAATAGGGTGCGAGCTCATTACCATTATGGCGGGCATAGTTTCAGACTTCTAACAGTTGCCAAGATTTCTTCATAAAAATAAAACTTATAATCTAGGTAATTTATTGTAGGTACCACAAAAATAAAGCGTGGAATTACTCCTTAAAATATAGTTCACAATAAATCACAAAAATACTTCATGATTTTATAACCTTATAACAATTCTACGCAATTAATTCTCTAAACAAAAAATTGACTACAAAATTAAAAAAAAAGAAACAATTCCTAAATATGTAATGTAAACACAAATAAAATGTGTATGCATAAAACATTCCACGTTCCATGTATCCATTTTTAAATAGCTAATAGAACGTGTTAATTGCCGCTGAAATAAATTTGAATACAGAACCGCCCAAGGCGGCGTCGAAACGAGTGCGGTAATCGTTATGGAATCGATATAAATGATCACTTGATGTCAAATCATCGATGCTCCAGGGAGTTCGTTCGTACATATAAAATGCACGGTGTAAAACTCCAATCATTTATTATTTGTCGACACGTGAAATGCTCGAGGGATGCGGGTAGTGATGTGAATTTACACATATTTTGATATAGCTTTTTTTGTATATGAAGTGCTGGTTCAGAGCATTTTTTATCAAGTAGTGTTTTGAAATAGGAATTTTAACTTGAAAATGTTGTTTATAGAGTTTTTAATATCATAGTGATAATAAATGTGTAACCATTAAACACACTAGCAGAAGATATAACACTTGCTTAGTCGAAAGGAAAGGGTGCTAGCTAGTTTAATTTTAAAAGTAGGTTCATTTTTACGATTTGATAGCTAACGTGATAAAGCTTACTTTTACTTTACAAGCGAATTATGGTAAAGTTTTTTCATGTATCTATATTTTTGCTAAATAAACTATTATTATTATATCAGTTTAGGATTATTGAAGTATTTTATTAGAACATAAAATCTAGTTATTATTTAGGTAGGTAATCTAGTTATCTAGGTAGGAGTACAGAGTTCGAACGGGTTCTTTCCTTACATACCTCTCTGGCTTCCTCCACTCTCATAGTTCGTCACATTCACGCTCGCCGGTTATGGAGATAAGACACGGTCTATTGGGTCATGGTAAAATAGTCTCGGTCTTCCCCGGTACCTACAACCTTCCACAGATTTATATAATATTATATCACGATATTAGAACACTAAAACATCGACCAACCACAAATTAACCCATATTTTGCATTGAAATTACAATAATTTATTGGGAATAAGGCTCTTCATACGTTCGCGGGTCGTGAAAATCCAATTGACATCTGACCCGCGATTGAATCTATTATTGATAGGGAATTCAAAATGGCGACTATTCATTAGTCCCTCGATACGTGAGCTTTGTACGTTTTCGATTCGAAAATCGATTTTGATGGCACGAGTATTCGATTCGTTTAATGAGAATCGAATGATATTTACATTATCTTTACCAAGTAAGGCGTATTGAAAATTTACACGTGCTTGGTATAACGAATTGTTTTGTCAAACGAAATTTGTACAACAAAGTAGGTTGGATCAACCGAATCACATCTTTATTCTGTTGATGTAATGTCTGAAATTCAATGAAGCCTCTTATTTTGGTATTAGTAAGTGCTTTGTCAACGCACTCAGCTATCTGATAGTTGAACAAATTAAGTAAATACTTGACTGTCCAACATGATTGCTATTGTGACGTGCTATTCTTCTACTTGTTTTGATGCGCCATTCTAGTAGAACAAAATTAAGGAATGACTAACAGGTCGCGGGAACATGGTCAAGAGGTCAATGGTTTTAGATATAAAATTTTTAGTTAAAAATCATCAACAACATCAAGAGTATCCATGTCCGACGAGCGTGTATGAGACGAGCTATGAGAGTGGAGAAGCCAGAGGGATCTCTAACGAAAGGACCTGTAGGAACTCTGGTCTCTTTGCTTACTCCACAGGGGATCAACCGTGTAATACAGATAGATAAACATCATAATTGTTTGCTTTAATTATGGTAGCAATTGGGTTAAAAAGGTAGCTTGTAGCGCTGTGCGACCGCGATATTCTTACCGATCACCAAGATTAAGCAGCGTTCGACTCGGTCGGCCTGAGATGGGTGACCGTTTGTGGCATTTTCATATTCGAGTATCTCCATGTTTCGGAAGGCACGTTAAGCCGTTGGTCCCGGTTACCACTTAATGTGGTAGTCGTTAAGCCGAGTTGGAAGTCTTAAAGGCGGCTTGATAAGTTCCAACAGCAGGTGGCCACAAACCTGCCTCCATCAATCCGCACTGGGTCCGCGTGGTGGAGTGTGACCAAATCTTTCACCTCGATTTGTGAGAAAAGGCCTTTGCCCAGCAGTGGGCAGTATAGGCTGATATTATTATTATTTTTAAGAGACTCGAATGAGTCTCTTAAAAACTCTGAAATATGGTCGATCACTATCCAAAATATAAAAGTACCATTTATACTCAGCAGCTAATCTAAGTACCTATGTTTTTAACACAAGTTTAATTTACTTAAAAACTCTTTCACACAAACTCTCTCGTATACTTTCTCACCAAACGCAAAACTTTTTGTTGAGAACTAACAACGAAAAACACTATAGTAACAGTTTAAAGAGTTTCAAACAAAAAAGTGTATAAAAAATATACTATACTGGAAATAAGCTCATATATTTTCAAACAATGTACAAATCTTTTGGTTCCGACAAACTGGCGCATTAACTCGACAAGTTTCAGGCAGGTGGCGCCGCCGGCGCTTCCGGAAGTGGCGGTAACAGCCTACTTCCGGCACGTCGACGCCTCGAGCCCCCACCTTGTTGGTATACATGAGAATTAGGCTTTTTATTTTCCCTTCCAATCGTGTTGATGTCGGAAAGTGTTGAGCAGAGTTGAGCAATGTGTTGAGCAAACAGACCGTGGAAGTTGGCAAGCGGACCTCGGAACAAAACAATTGAATCTTGTGAATTCGTTGGCGGAATCGTTTTGGATTTTTATCAAGTGGTAGGTTTGGGAAATGACGGCGTAGAGAAAAGAACTAAGTAACTAGAATTTAAAGGATAAAATAGGCGTTTCAGCATTTATTTAAGCCGGAATGATAGTGACCTATACACCGTCACGCCTATATTCCCCAAGCGGGGGTGGCAGAGGTGCACTGAGTACACCCACTCTGCGCCGACGACGTTAAGTGCCATGTATATGGCGAGCCTATTGCCATATACCGGGCACAATTCCAAACTAGTTTTTCTAACGACAATTCCCAGTATACGTCCGGACTCATACTGGGAATTTTCCGTTAGAAAAACTACATTTGCCCGACCTAGGATTTGAACCCTCGGAACTCGAGATTACAAAGCGATGGGCTTTATTACAAGCCTAACGAGGCAGTCTGATAGTAAACTGTAGGTTTGATAAGGCGGGAAAACATTTTTTTTTTTTTTTTTTTTAAACGTAGCCCCACACTAGGATTTATTCCTGTGTCGTGGGTGCGTTTACAAACATGAAAATTCACATACACAAATACCCAGACCGGAACAAATAATTGTGGGTCACACAAAGATTTGTCCCGTGCGGGACTCGAACCCGCGACTATTAGACGCAGTGGGCAGAGCGGCTTAAGCTCTTAACCACTGCGCTAAATCGTCCGTCATTTGGGACTCACCTCCTGATTGCTCTGCGCCTTGTATCGACGCTCGCTGCTCAACACAAGGAGTTGACGACATTTTCTTGCGACACACACAAACTCCCACTACTTGGTCTGACCGGCCTGTTACATGTTAAAGTTTATGATTGAATTTTATGAATTTAATTAGGTGTGCGCTCGTAAGCGAGGCGCTTGTTCGGAACCGGAATGGGGAATTGTTTTTTTTTGGCGGAGATATACAAGGTGTAACATAATAAACGCAAGACCTCAGACACCCCAATTAGAGAATTGCTTCATAAATTCAAAACGAAAACCAAACTTCCAAATTTAAAGTTTTTCACCCTTTTTTAAGCACGTTTATACCCCAATAACTATTAAACTTGTACGTGTATATGCGTTTTGAGAAATACGTTTGAGGAATGTATTTAAAATCTCCTTATTGCTATGAATAAAGAAAAAAATTACGTTTTTATAGCGCACTGAAGGAGTAAAAGCGTTTTTGCAAATTTAAAATCAAAATTAATATATATTAAAATTGTGGTAATCAATTCAGTTACCGATTTAGAACAAACTACTTTCAGGTCTTGCGTTTATTATGTTACACCAAGTATAGGGATGTAAATTTATATTAGAGATGGGAAAAAAAGCATCGACTATGTCGAAACTTATCATAGTCACTTTCCGAACGTTAAAAAAATATGAAAAAGGTCTGTTACGCGTTTGTGCCCTCACAAGGGTGTCAGAAGTGTGCTGTCTACACTAACATTTTACCGAAAATCTTAGGACGTAATGTAATAAAGAGGATGCCATTATTCCCAGAAAAATCCAGTCTCCGGATTTTTACTGGAAATTTTTAATTAATCCCAATAACATTTCGTTTATTTCTCCGACTTGTTAGTATAGTAAGATACCGGGTTGAAATCTTAGGTTGGGCTAAGTCTTCTGACTTATCTTTTTCTCCTTTTTTATCAAAAAACTTAGCCCAGCACTAGGATTGGTCGTGGGTGCATTTACAAACATGAACATACGCATACAAAAATACCCAGGCCGAAACATATAATTGTGGACCACACAAAGATTCATCCCGTGCGGGAATCGAACCAGCGACTATTAGACACAGTATGCAGAGCGGCTTACGCTCTTAACTACTGCGCTTAAGCATTTCTTTTTATCGAAAATTTACAGTTTTTCAGTCCGTAGTTTGGAATTGTACTCGGAATAATAGCATTTGGCTCGTCCCTATTCCATTGGGACCTAACATCGTCGGCATCGCTATGTATATATGTATGTGTATACAGTACGCTTTTACCAATCCCGTTTAAATGTGACGGAATTAATTTTGTTTGTTATTTGATCACCAACTGCATCATGGTTTACTAGACCAACAAGGGAGGCAATAAGCCGTTCATTCCCAGACAGTTAACCCAATAATAATCTTATAGATTCTCCCAACTGACCCAAAACCGACTTTTAATTAAGCAATAAATCATTCAACAGGTCAGTCTTACTTAGGAAGTTACAAATACACTGTCATAGATCATGGTCACACCATGTTAATTAAGTACCCTCTGATCTCCTGGTCAAGATTTTGACTGAACTTTGACAACTTAATTATTGTTAGTGAAGTGAACTAAAAGTTACTGGCGGCCCGTCCCGGCTTCGCACGGGTGGATATTGCGCGTGACTACCTATTTGATAGATGTGCACGCCCCTCTCCCGCACTTCGGTCCCCCCTCCATCGCCGCGTTGTCCGCTGCGCTGCTGGGGGCCAACCCGCCACGGCGTAGCGGTGTTTATTTTTGCTATTACGAGGCACCCCTTTTAAGTTTTGTCGTTTAAAAAAAAAACACAACTAGAACCTTATAGTATTTTTTTTTTTTTTTTTTTTCTTTCTTTTAAGAACGTAGCCCCACACTAGGATTTATTCCTGTGTCGTGGGTGCGTTTACAAACATGAAAGTTCACACACACAAATACCCAGACCGAAACAAATAATTGTGGATCACACAAAGATTTGTTCCGTGCGGGAATCGAACCCGCGACTATTAGACACAGTGGGCGGAGCGACTTAAGCTCTTAACCACTGCGCTAAATCGTCCGTCGTAGTACTTTTTATTGTTTTTCAAAGTATTCACCACGTAGCTTAATACACTTTTCCATTCGCTCAAACCAGTTATTATAACATTTATTCCACTCTAAAGTGGGGGTGTTCAAAATGGCTGACTTGAAAGCGTCGACTGCTTCTTCATCGGACTGGAACCTTTGACCACGAAGACTTTTCTTAATTTTAGGAAATGTAAAGAAATCGTTAGGGCTTAGGTCAGGACTGTATGGAGGATGGTCAAGAATTACTACTTTTTCCTGCTTCAAATACTCAATCGTTTGACGAGCGCTGTGTGAGCTTGCGTTGTCGTGGTGCAGGATGATGCGTCGCTTTGAGTTAGATTTTCGAAGTTCGGCGATGACTTGTGGTAAACAAACTGTGGTATACCACTCGTTCTACGATCTTCAAGTGCAATAGTCGCAACATGGCCGGTTTTTCCAACGAACGTGGCCACCAACTTCTTTGAAGTGCTTCGAGAACGAACAACTTTAGTCGGCTTTGGCTCATCTTGAAAGACCCAGATTGTAGATTGTTGTTTGGAATCAGGATCGTAGGCATAGATCCAAGATTCGTCACCACTGATGATGTCGTAGACGTGATTTGACTCTCCTCGGTTGAACTTTTGCAGAGTTTTCTTACACCATCTGACGCGGGCCGCCTTGTGATCGTCGGAAAGCAGATGCGTTAGCCAACGGCATACTAGCTTTCTCACACCAAGCGCTTCATGCAAGATCTTCTGAATGGTTGTCCCTGAGATGCCTAATAGAGCCTCTAACTCTCGATACGTCACATGACGATCTTCGAGAATTAGTTGTCTCACAGCAATGATGTTATCTTCAGTGAAGGCGGATTTTTGGCGTCCTTCGCGAGATTTGTCACTAACACTAGTATGTCCACGCTGGAATTCTAAATACCAGCGACCGACAGTCCGCAGACATGGGGCTTCATCACTGAATACAGATGTTAGCTCTTTAAAACACTGAAGCCGTGTCAGGCCTCTTCTAAAGTTGTAGAAAATTATTGCACGAACATTTTCCGTAGAAAGATTCATTTTCGTACGTAACCTGACAGATTCCAATCGACGCTGTGACTAAACAATAGCATTAATCCTAATACTTTCAACTGTTTTGAGATTCATAATTTTAACGCTTTCTCAATATAGAACAGTTCCAAATTCAAAATTGCCGGCAAATATGGAAACGACAGAACTTAAAAGGCATGCCTTGTAGTATTTTGTTTCGGTTGACATTTTTAAATTCGTAGTATCCTTTGAATGGAATGTCCGATTTGAACAATTCAAAAGTAATATACATGTATTAAAACAGGCTTGAATACGATATGATTGATATGGATAAGTATTGATACAAAGGTATGGATAACATGGTCTGATTTTGGTCGGAATTTCTATCAACTTTTAAAATGTAAAAAAGTAGTTATAGTGACGTAACTACAATAGTTAGACATGTAGTATCGCAAAGTTTTTTGTAGATATTGTTCTTAAATATTGAAGAACATTTTTTTGTTCTATCATCAATACTTTCCATTTTTTACACCTTGGCTTACATTATTGAAGTTGTAGTAGGGATCCCTATTTTTTTCTAGTAATAAATATAGCCTATGTTACTCAGGGATAATGTAGTATTCTAATGGTGAAAGAATTTTTGAAATCGGACCTGTAGTTTTTGAGTTTATTCGTAACATATATACAAAAATACAAATCTTTCCTCTTTATAATATTCTATCTATCTATCTACATCATCACGCCAGCTCCCTCGCGGGGAAGGCAGAGAGTACAGAGTTCAAACAGGTTCTTTCCTTACATACCTCTCTGGCTTCCTCCACTCTCACAGTTTGTCTCATACACACTCGCCGGTTACGGATACTCTTGACTTGCCCTTCAGATAAGACACGGTCTATTTGGTCATGGTATTTATAATATTAGTATAGATATAGATTAGAAACCTACTGATATGATGGAGTTGATGTTACAATGTAAACTAATACGATACGACGATAATGATGTTGAGAAGACGAGAGTTTGTGTGTATTTCAAAAGAATCAAGGTACTATAACAATTTCGATTATTATTCCAGAACTTTGACGATGCGATAAGCGTGCTGTAATGTTTCATGTTTATTCACTAGATAGATAGAGAGATAAACTGTTTATTTTACACCAATAATGTAAGTAGTGTAAAACAGAGTGACAAGGATGGCATATCAACTTGCTAGCGTCATGCTTACTTCAATATTTTCGTGCTAAGCCCTCTAATTTAAATTTTGCTAAATATTGGATCGAGATTGAATCTGTTGAAATTGCTGTCAATCTATTTAATATGCTACATGGGCTATGCGAATTTCTAGACAGAAACCATGAATGACTTTCATATCGATGTTTTTTTATTGCTTTTATATAAATATATTTTCAATTTTATTGGTATGCATGGTAATAAATTGAGTTTTAATACCGAAACCTTATTATATGACACAAATTTTCAAACACAAAAACTTGTTCTGTAATTGTTGTTGGATGTCCTGAAATGGACGTATTTCGGCTGAAGAATCATCAGTAGTCTGACCGATCTGTACTATCAATAGTATCGATATCCTTCCTTTTTTAGATCACTATAGTATCAACCGGCGAGCGTGTATGAGACGAACTATGAAAGTGGACGAATCCAGAGCGGTTTGTAACGAAAGAACCTGTTGGAACTCTGTACTCTCTGCTTACTCCGCAAGGGATCTGGCGTAATCATATAAATAGACTATGGTGTCGAGAGGCTAGGTACCGATAATTTCATTATTGCTACGCAATTGATTTTATATTTTGATAATAGTTTAACGGCGTATCATTAAGGTTCCATCTCGGAACAAATAAATAAGCTTATATGCTCAAAGAATTTTAAAGGGACACTTGCTTCTAAGATACAGGTACATAAACCTAGTTTAGAAGTCAGAGTTTTTAAGGCTATACCCTAGTTTAAGCTGTATTTATTTAATATTGTAAGTCGAATGCATTTTTTGAGAAATGAAGATTTATTATTTATTTATTATTTCTACTGAAGAAAGGAAAACTCCGTCAGTGCCCAAGCGGGGGTGGCAGAGGTGTACTGTGTACACCCACTTTTTACCGACAATGTTAGGACCCACGTAAAAGGGGGCGAGCATATTGCCATATACCGGGCACAATTCCAGAATCCGGACTGACACTGGGAATTTTTCGATAGAAAAACTTCATTTGTTCAACCTAGGATTTGAACCTAGGACCTCGTGATAGCAACGCGCACTATTTGCCACTAGACCAACGAGACAGTCTGAAAATGAATATTTGTTGAAAACACATTCTTCCTCAACAATGTGGTCCCTTTTCGACGAATGTACTAATAAACCGTGAATACGGATAAAGTATATATTTAATGCCATTAATACAGCTTAAGTGCCCTAAACAAAAAGCCTTATAAACTTCTTGCAATGAGTCCAAATCAATTTTTTGCCGCCATTACGGCAAACGTTTCTATTACCGTCCGTATACGAACTAATGAGTTTGACACGTGCGGTGGGTATTAACTTTGTTATTATTGTGGTTTTTATCGTCATCAACACGCAACTCAAACAAAAAGCTATGGAGTTTCCTTTTAGTAATATTTCTGGATACATCAGTCAACTGACTGGTGTAAGACATCTCTTTTTGGGTTTATGCAAAAAAATGATGAGAAGAAGTCATTACTGTAATTAGCAAGAACTTTTTATTCCTATTTTAGACTAGTTTCTGCCCGCGACTTCATTCGCGTTGACTTTAGACCAGAACCTTATATTTTTCCCGAATAAAAAGTATCCTATATATTAATTCAGGTAATATCCTGTATATTAACTATCTGTGGAGGTACTTAGGAGGAGATAGACAACAGTGTGTTCAAATAAACGGAATGAAATTTCTAGGAGCTTTAGTTAAAATGGGCGTTCCTCAGGGATCGATACTGGGTACGTTTCTATTTTTGGTATATATGTATAAATGACCTGCCTCGAGCAGTTGAGGGGCGGGCGAAGGCAGTGTTGTTTTCTGATGATACTTCTTTGATCTTTAAAGTAGGTAGACATGTAAATAACTTAGACGAGGTAAATGACGCTATTCTTCAAGTACATAATTGGTTCACATGCAACAATTTAGTGCTTAATAACAAGAAAACTAAATGTATACGGTTTTTCTTTACCGAATGTGAAAATTACTGCATGTGATATTATACTAAATAACGAGAAACTTGAGTTTATAAATGATACAGCTTTCTTAGAGATTACGCTTGACTCTAAGTTGCAATAGGGCCCTCATATTAAGACTATAGATAAACGAGTCAGTTCCGCTGCCTATGCCGTAAGAAAAATCAGACAGCTTACTGATGTGGACACCGCACGGTTAGTCTACTTCAGTTACTTACATAGTGTCATGTCTTACGGTATATTATTATGGGGTAGAGCAGCTGACATTGACTCTATTTTTATCTTACAAAAAAGGGCTAGTAGGGTCATCTATAACTTAGGCAGTGGCGACTCTTTAAGAGAATTGTCTAAAGAAGCCAATATTATGACGGTCCCTTGTCAGTATATTTATGAAAACATAATGTACACACGGAAAAATTTAGATCTATTTAATCAACTAGGTGATAGGAATTGCTATAACACACGGCATAGAAATAAATTGGATCAACCGCAATTTCGTCTGTCTAAAATTCACACGTCTTTCATGTGGTACTGTGTTAGATTTTATAATAATATTCCACTTCACGTCACTCAACTTAGTGAAAATAAATTCAAATCCTGTATTAACCGTACGCTGTGCAAGCGAGCTTACTATACTCTAGATGATTATTTAAAAGATAAAAATGCTTGGATAGGTGCTGTTCCAGATCTACCAGAATATGGATAGCATGTTCAGCTATTATCTATATATTAATACGTGAAGCAAAAACTTTGTACACCTTTTTACCAAAATTGCGCGGACAGAGGAGTATGAAATTTTCCACACTTATAGTTTATATAGAGAAGGAGTGCAGAATGCTAATATTTTTTTTTAATTATGCATAAAACATACATTAAATCAATGAAAAAAACCTTACACACACAACCATGTATTTGACACACACACGATGTCAAAGTTTGTGGTCAAATTGAAAATAGATTAATTTTTTTTTGTTTTTAATACTATTTGTCTATAGTCTTACTGAATGTCAAACAACCAGCAAACGATGAAAGAGTTTTACAAAAAATATCGCTTACAAAGAAGTTTTCTATCATTAATTAAATTATCGAAATATGTATGTCAAGTTCAATGGACAGCATTTTCTTTATAGAGTGATTTTTTGTTATAATAAAAAAAAGGTATTCTTTATAGTAATAATTTTTATTTTTTTTTTTTAAATTTCATATAATGTGTTTGAAAAAATTGGTAAATGAACAGTGTACCCTTGGCGAAATCTGTGAGTATAGAGGTGTAGTTTTTGACAATAGAACCTTAATAATGTTTAAACTTATAATTTAAATTAATTATGGTCGAATTTCGACCAATGGGCGACCACTAGTTATTTATTATTCCCTCTCTTCCTTCTAGTAGTTAATTAAATTGATCATTATTCTTCCTCATTTCTTTATCTGTAAATGAGAGAACCATGCAGCCATTCACATGAATAGTTTAACTTGGTTAATTTAATTTAGTCTTACCTGATACTACATTGTTCTCCCTTACCCCACAACAAAATGTAGATGGAAAAATTGTAAAAATACTATTGTAAAAGAGTAACCGTGGAGTTTCTTGCCTTTCTTCTCCACAGGAATGACATTCCGAAGTGGTGGTAGAGTCTTTGTTACTATTTTGACGATTCATAAATACTGTAATGGTTTACATGAATAAAAAATATTCTAATTCTAATTCTGTGTGCCAAATTTCATTCATATCCATTCAGTTGTTTTTGCGTGATTGAGTAACAAACATCCAAACATCTAAATATCCAAACATACAAACTTTGACATTTATAATATTAGTAGCATTGCATTACCTTTCATTTGTAAAAAATTGATATAAGGTTTATAAAAGGGATTTGTTGAGTATTCAATTACCTTAAAAGTTTGACCCGCTGGCTAAGACTACTTGCGATAGTTTTTACAATCGACAAGTATATTTTTCTATCTATCAAAGTAATCAATATAACTATGAAAGTGGATCAAAGGTATCACGTCGCCGACTTAATGACTAAAGTTTTTGCTTTCCAACAATTTAGTAAAAAATATATAGACCGATGTGGGAAATTTCTTCGCTAATTGGACGATACATTCTAAGCCTCGTCATTAAGCTTAATGGCCAAATTTCTTGCCCCGCTCCCGTCGTTGTACGAAAACATAAAGGACGGCTATATAGTGACATGAGACAGTCAGAAGATTTCATTTTACATTGCGTTGATATTGAAACGTTTTGGGAAATTCATTGTTTTTCTAAACTGACTGCGTCTGAAAACTGATAGATGATTGGTCTAATACTTTAGAGATAAAGAATTACGGTTTGGAACTTGGTGTTTTTAGATTATGTTGTCAATTTTGTCTTCTTTCGTTTGCGGAACGTAACAACGGGTTGATGAAATGTAATATTACAAAATTTTACCTACCAAACCTAATGCGATATAACTTTAAGGTAGTTCACAGTTGAATGCAAATCGCAATATTAAAGCTGCGTATGCTGACACTTCAATAACTTTATCAAGTTGATAACTGTAACGATTTACAATAAACAAAGACATCCATTCTCTTAAATCCATTCATTCAATCACTCAATCCTCCTCACATACGATGGTTATCGATGGTTATTAGAAACTCAATGGTCCATTACCCACCTGTGACCACATACACTGCCAATGTATTGAATTAACTCGCAAATGACTCCATTTGGCATAACGCCGACCGAATCGGCGTTGGCTAGAGAGCCAGTTTTAGCAGAATTAAAAATAAGTAGAATTTTAATTATAATGAGCATCCTTCAATTTTCATGGATTACTGATTGGTATCGCGATTTACTTATCGGACAAACATTATTTTTTAATATACGGTATAAGCTAATCAAAATCATATAGGACACAGTGTGGTTTTTTTATCAAAAATTCTGGATAGCTGTCCGCAGTCCGGAAATAGGCTCACTCCCCACTATATTGGTACCTAACATCTTGGGCGAGAATATTTTCTTATACAAGGTGTAACATAATAAATGCAAGACCTGAAAGTAGTTTGTTCTAAATCGGTAACTGAATTCATTCCAACTATATTTAATGTATCTTATATTTTTTTCAAATTTTGCAAAAATGCAGTTACTTCTTCAGTGCGTCATAAGAAACTAAATTTGTTATTAATTCAAAGCAACATGGAGATTTCGAATGCATTTCCAAAACGTATTTCTTAATATGCACACATACAAATACCAGTTTCATTGTTAATTGGGGTATAAAAGTGCTAAAAAAAGGGGTAAAAACTTTGGAAATTTGGTTTTTGTCTTAAATTTGTGAAGCAATTATCTAATCGGGGTGTCTGAGGTCTTGTATTAATTGTATAATTATAATACACTTTGTAAATTCTCTTTGGCGAGCACAGTGCACATTTGCCATCCCAGCTTGGGAAGTAAATAATTAACGATGATGACTTTTTTTTCAATTTGACAAGAGACTTTGGGACATTTTGCCAGAGTATGGTATAAACGGCACCCTGTTGCGAGCCGTCCAGTCCACCTACGTGGACAGCAAGGCATGCGTACGGGTGGGTGGTAACATGTCACCTTGGTTTGACGTTAAAATCGGCGTCAAGCAGGGTTGCGTGTTGTCCGCTAGACTGTTTATAGTGTATCTGGATAAAATTCTTCAAAGACTGTGTGCGATGACTGAAGGGGTAAAAATGGGTGATCTAGTGATAAACCACCTATTGTATGCAGATGACGCGGTTTTGATAGCGCCAACAGCCACTGATCTGCAAACACTAGTCACAGTTATGAGAGACGACTGCATGAACAATGGCTTACATTTGAATGTGAAGAAAACCAAAATTATGGTTTTTGAACGGGAAGAAACCAGAACGAATGCAAGGATTGTGGTTGGTAACGATGTGCTGGAGCAAGTGAATGAGTTTGTATATCTTGGATGCGCCTTCAGTAAGGATGGGAAATACACCGCTGATATAGAGAGAAGAGTGAATGCAGGTAATAGAGTGAATGGTGCGATGGGAAGGCTACTTGGGAGCCGGCACTTAAGCCAAAAGGCGCAGCTGGCCATGCATAACGGAGTGCTTGTCCCAACGCTGTTATATGGCAGTGAGAGTTGGGTATGTAAGAAGGAGAACGAAAGCAGGATAAATGCGGTCGAAATGCGATCTCTGCGGAAGATGTGCGGAGTTACGCTGACCGACCGTATTCGCAACAGCGTAGTAAGAAAGCGAGTAGGTATGAAAGATAGTATCGGTGTAAAGATGAGAAAGGGTATGCTCCGTTGGTTCGGGCATATAGAAAGGATGAAAGAAGAAAGAATGACAAAACAGATATACAATGCGAAAGTGGAAGGATCTAGGTGCCGGGGAAGACCTAGACTATCTTACCATGGCCAAATAGACCGTGTCTTAGCTGAAGGGCAAGTCAAGAGTCTCCGTAACCGGCGAGTGTGTATGAGACGAACTATGAGAGTGGAGGAAGCCAGAGAGGTATGTAAGGAAAGAACCTGTTGGAACTCTGTACTCTCTGCCTACCCCGCGAGGGAGCTGGCGTGATGATATAGATAGATAGATAGACTTTTTTTTCACATAATTCATTATTAATAACTCATCTTTAAGTTGATTTTGGTGTGAATATGTACATATTGTTTGCTTGGTATACAATGCTTTTAATTGTATAGTTGTTTTAAAGTCCCTAAGATATACAAAACATGGTTTCATGATGATAACAAACCATACCAACTACAAATTAGGTCATAAATGCAGAACATAATCACAAACACATTAATCTACTTACCGAGTTCTTAGATTTACGCGAATATTACTCATAAAATAAAACTGTCTTACGGATTTCTCGCGGTTTATTTTTGATTTTTAAGTTCCCGACGTTTCGAGTGCTTTGCAGCACCCATGGTCACGGGAGGGACTGAGGTGTTAGACGTCTAAAAGGCATAGGTGTTCCAGGGTACCCTCAAACTTCTTAATTATTTTTGTTAGTCCGATATACGCAGAATGAGCTCACGGTGTTTTGAGGTCTTGCAGTGTTATGCTTGGTTTTTGATTTGATTATATTGCTTACCGGATCCCAAGTCGATGGAAGCACCCAGCCATCTTCTCTATTGAAATTAGGATGTTTTTCAATTTCAATAGCCTCGCGAACCATCCTTGGTAGAAATCGGTGTTCTTTCACGAGGATATGTGGTCTATCAAATCTGATGTTATGGCGGGTGCGGTCAAGAACATGTTCAATGACTGCAGATATTAATTTACTTCCTTTTATATAGACTACTATTTTTCTATGTCCCAAAAGCACAAGAACACCCATTTTAATTTAACCGTAAGACTTAATACAAAATAGTCAGTACCGCTAGAACAAATAAACAAAGACGTTAATATACTTCCAAGTTATATAAACTACTATTTTTCTTCGTCCCAGAAGTACAAGACCCATTCTAATTTAACTGTATTGTATCCCACACGTAAACAGACACGATAGTTCCCACCGCACGGCTCGCAAACGCAACGCAAATTAAATCGGCTACATGGATTACTAGGGTAAATGGTCCAATTAGTGTTTCGGTGGGTCGTCGCAGTACGGAGTCAAGACAAACGAGATTGCCTGCTACGGGCACCTGCTTGACTATTTACGAAATGGGATTTGTTCCGTCTTGATTGTGTTTTGGTCTATTTACGTTTGTATAGTCTCTTTCACGAGCGCTGGGTATGGTGACTTTTGATCAAATTGCATTTCAGGCATACAATATTCCGAAATAAAATTTCGGAATATTTAAAATAGGGAATCCAAAAAATAAATAAGAATATAAAGATGAACCAAAAATCTATTTTAATATGCATATAAATCGTGTTTATAAATTTGGAATTTCGTGAATAAGACTATAGTGGACGACAATAAGAAAACGAAAATTAGTTATTGTGGATTTTTAGATCCACCAAAATGTAGTTTTACATAAATTAACAGTGTAACTATTTAAAAATGGCTCGTGGGTGTTTGTTCCTAACACGAGCAAACAATATTCACGGCGAGAGAACTGCGCGTTTCCTCGTTCGTCGACTTATCAAAAAACTACCCTTCTCTATTAAAGATAATCTAACGCAAAATAATATTAAATCTAAGCTAAAATGTTATTTTCTCCGTTCTTAGTTTAACTTATTGTGCGTGTGTATGTTGTACCAATTAATGTAATCCTACGTAACTCTTTGGTTAGGTTGATAACTGTTGATTTTTTGTTTATTTTGCTATCAAACAGTATGAAACATTTAAATTAATTTAATTTATATACTTTGTGCACTCATAGGCCTGATGTAGATTTTTTTATTCTTGGTATAAGTCACACACCTCAGTGGTTTATATTGTGCCAATTATGTTAACCTTTTATTTTGTTATCTTTTATATTGATAAATAAATAAAAAACAAAGAAAAAAAAAGAATGCGTAAATATTGTTATTATAAGCCCATACTGTACCACTGCAAGGCAAAGGCCTCCCCTTCCTTCTTCCACTCATCTCCAAGGCTTAAACATATATTTTTTAAATTTCCGCTCGAACTGTACATTACCTGTAATAAATGTATGACGTCGTGTGCCTAGATTAGTGTTTCGTTTGACATGAAGGACAGTAATAGAATTGCTTATCCACGAAGAGAAGATTACATATAAGAAACATTATTTCGAACTGCATTTTTTTCTTTTTATAAGGACAAATCATTATTGTTTTGAGAGACTCCTTACATTTTGTCATTCTTACAAAATCTATAAGAGAAATTAAATACGTTGAAATTTCTTTATCAAAGTCCACGTGACTTAACGACAAGAATGAAACGTTCTACCTCATTGTTTCACACATATAAAAAAAACGTTATACTAAACACGACAATTCAACTCAAATTAACACTAATAGCACATTGATTTTCGAAAAGAGACAGTTCAATTTTCCATCATTTGAATACCATTAAATTCATGTGTGCACAGTAAACGGTCCACGAATTATCACAACGCGATGAAATGGTATAATTGAAAAGCCTATTTGGGCGGAAACGTAAAGTGTAGGCAGTGACAATTTGCAATTGCATCTGTCCACCCTCAAATTTTCACATAAAATTAACCGCAATTTCGGGGTAGTTGGATTAGAATTTATTATGTTTTAGCGGGACGAGAAACGTGTTTTAGAGTAGAATTGTTAAAGACTACCCATTTTCCGCGGCTTCGGACCCGGTCAAAAACAGCACCAGCTATCGGGTCTATAATACTGCTAAATAGTGTAACTTTCTAATGGTAAAAGAATTAGGGTTTGGTTAAATAGTCGACGGAGCGCGACGGGAGCGCGACGGTCGCGCTCGGCTACGATCGGTCGTGACGTTTGCCGTCGCACCGAGCAGGGCTGCGCTGTGTGACGTCTCCCGTGCATTTTAGTACATTAAAACTCCCCAAGCCGCGCCACCGTCGCGCTCCCGCCGCGCTACGTCGGCTATATGAAGAAACCTTTATTAAAATCAGTTCAGTAGTTTCAGAGTTTCTCGATTACAAATACAGAATAAAACAAATCTTTCCTCATATTATGTTTTGGTATGTTCGAGTGGCCCTCCACGAGGTAGACCGATAACTTCGTGAAGGTCACAAATAAAAACTTGGAGGAATACAGCATGAAGGTGGTCGTTATAGCGATCTTTGGGGAGGGCTTTGTCTTATAATGGACTTTATTTGTCTTATGACTACCATAATTTGCACGTAAACTGGTGAGAAAAGGAGGAAGGTCGACTCCCGGTTAAATTAAGCCTGATTTTGCGGCAATTAATTAGTCATAAAATTAGGCAGAGATAAAAACAAATAAGAAACAATGCACAACAATCATCAAAATCGGTTCAGAATTGACGGAGAAATCGGTGAACATACATAAAAAAACTTACATACAGAGAACATAGAACCTTCTATATTTCACGCCTTTATTTTTGTTGGGGTGGCAGAGATGTTCACCCACATTTCGTCGATATATGGTTTCAATGAAAATAAATTAACATCTCAAGAAAATAACAAATTTACCAATTTGACAGATCAACAATTTGGTGACGTATGTTTTTTAACTGGGTCAACGATTATCAAAATCAAATTGTTAGTGTAGCTAATTATGACTAATTAGCCTTCTGGCGTGGGATATTACGCGATCATGAACTGGAATCCTAGATTCGCGAAAGTGTTATTAAGTTTTTTTCACCGAAAAAAACTCAAAAGCAGTGTTCATTCTGAAAATGTGGCTGGTGGGATGCCATTATGATGCTCTCTTTTTATTACTGTGAGACTTAATTCATCATCATTGCCAATTCTTCGCGGTCCTGTGCCAATCTACCCCAATTTATTCCTCCAACTCTCCATATATCATCTACCTATCGAGTGATTGTGTGCCCACTCGTCGCTTGCTTGTTCTAGGCCAACTTTCTGACACTATTTCACTCCATCTATTGTCATTTCAAGTAACATGTTCTGCCCATTTCCACTTCAATGAAGAGATGCATTACACAATGTCTTGAACTTTAGTCCGTTGTCTAATCTCTGTGTTTGTTACGCGATCGTTCAGAGTTGCGCGACACTTATTTCGTTGACAGCCCCTTTTGTGAGAGGACACATTGGACTTAATTATCATCGGTAAAATGTGGGTGAACGTAGTACATATCGCCTTGGGGAATTTAGTCCTGTTAGTTTTTTGTATTTTTAATAGTAATTTAAATGTTACACAGTATAAGTTCTTTATTTCTATTTTTTCTTTGTTTAAAAAAACGTAGCCCCACACTAGCATTTATCCCTGTGTCGTGGGTGCGTTTACAAACATGAAAATTCACATGCACAAATACCCAGACCGGAAAAAATAATTGTGGATCTCACAAAGATTTTTCCAGTGGGCGGAGCGGCTTAAGCTCTTAACCACTGCGCTAAATCGTCCGTCAAATACGTTAGTAATAAATAATTTAGTGAATACCGTTCAATTATAAACAAAAATCCAAATTATCACCGGACATCTGTCCGAACTTGGCACCGCAACACACATTTCTTTCTCTCTTAGCCGTCGACGATTGGCATGGCAGTTCTTGTGCGGAGATTAGCTTAGTTGGCATAATGCCCTGACAGTTGACCTGCCTATATTGCCCTTATGTACTCCTAGCCAGCCTGACCTAGATACACCTAGTTCGTATCGAGCTCGAAGCAAATATAAAGAGGAGTCGGTCTAAGTAACTGTGCTCTGTGTCTTTCAACTAGGCCCTGACGTCATCGCGATGAGCGTAGTTTAAGTGAATCTGGTATGTCTAACTAGTTGGAAAATACAGAAGTGGGTGGGGTATACGTCCTCTTCATCCCGCGTCACCCCGCGCAGTGACACGCTTGATTGTATGGCGAAATTTAAATACCATCTCCTCTTTATATTTGCTTCGTGGTACCGAGAATGGATGGAGGAAGTCGGCTTAAGCAGGACTCTGTAATGGCTATGCTGGATTAATGTAGAATGGTTAGTGACTTTCTCAAGTAAAGGGTAAGTTAGATGTCGTTTGCTGATATATCGTTAAGTTTAGTGGACATGTTAGTTATTAGGATGTATGTAAGAGTAATTTTACGGTGCGTGATTTGAAAATTTAAAGATAAGATATGCCCAAAGTAGGGGTGGCAGAGGTGTATTAACACATTTGACCAACGATTCAAGGATCCAATGTAATAGACGGCAAGGTAACGTAATGACCACTATTACAGACTTCAGTTTTTCTTAATTCAAACAAAATTAACTAATTTTCAACATAATTTTAAGTTACCAAATGTCAGTAAACATTGAATTTAGTAATAAGTTTCAATGTTTACACATATTCAACAATAACACATCAGCACGCCAAATCCCTTGTGGGGTAGGCAGAGAGTACAGAGTTCCAACAAGTTCTTTCTTTAGATACCACTTTGGCTTCCTCCACTCTTATAGTTCGTCTCATACACGCTCGTCGGTTAAGCTGTTATATGTCAGCGAGAGCTGGGTATGTAAGAAGGAGAAAGAAATTATGATAAATGCGGTGAAAATGCGAGCTCTGCGGAAGATGTGCGAAATGAAGCTGACCGACCGTATTCGTAACAGCGTAGTAAGAGAGCGAGTAAGACTGAAAGATAGTATCGGTGTTAAGATGAGAAAAGGTATGCTCCGTTGGTTCGGGCATATATAAAGAATGTCAGAAGAAAAAATGACAAAACAGATATGCAATGCGAAAGTGGAAGGATGTAGGTACCGGGGAAGGCCGAGTCTATCTTACCATGACCAAATAGACAGAGTCTTATCTGATGGACAAATCAAGAGTCTCCGTAACCGGCGAGCGTGTACACATATTCAGACATTTAAAATTCAATTAACTTTTTCAACTTCTCTGTAACTACGTAATACGTGTAAATCAGCCATAATATCCTTTAGTGTAAATCAGCCATAATACACACTTCTTTGTCATCAACCTACCTTTTTAAAACATTTAAAATGAATAACCTAAAACGAAAAGACATCGACTCAATTGTAAACGCCCCATAACTCAAGTCAACTCTATGAAATTCAATAGGAAATAATAAAAAATTACGCTCCCGAATCCACTTCACGGTTATCATCAGTCGCACACCAAACTCCCTAATGCTCTGAGCCTAATTCGTTATATTAAGCGGTTTAGTTCAAGTGTCACGAACTATGACCACATTCGGTGGCTGTGGCCGGCGAGGTTATCGAGTCTAAATCCCTGGCATTAATAACGTGCAGGTCGGCTTGCGTTTGACTTGTGGGTGGCTAGACGATTGCATAATATAGACTGTTTTGTTTCATTGTTGAAGTTACATGAGTATATATATACTGGTAGTACTTAATACTTACCAGTCTGTATATGTCACCGCGCTAGATTTCAGTAGGCAGAGAGTATAGTTTTTTTTATTTAATCCAGTGTAAATCCTACGGAAGCAAGCAGCTTCGGCCCCCGGGTTCTTTTGAAAGTTCTTTCTTTACATACCTCTCTGTCTTCCCTTACTCTCATAGTTCGTCTGATACACGCTCATTGGTTACGGAGTCTCTTGACTTGCCCTTCAGATAAGACATGCTATCGGTTCGAAGCTAGGTACACCAAGATATTTATAAAAATAATATGTATAAAAAAGGAAAGAATAAAAAGAATGAGTAATAATTAAAACCGATATAGAAAAAAATATACCTTTCCCTCATATGAAATTCGCCCTAGCGGTGGGGCGGAGAAAATTGTCATACTATCTACATACCTACCACGTGGTAGGGTATTCTTCACTTTAACTACAGGCTTATTCTTATTTATTGACAAATGAGTATTTAGCTACCAAACATAGCGAGGTTTAAATACTGTAGAATAATTAAATACCCCAACCATTACGTATTCTATAAATATGCCAAGAATACATAACAGCCCGTATTGCCGCTTCACCGCTTTACGGCATACGTCAGAAAAATCGTTTAAGAATTCATCTTGAGTCGTTTTACGATGAAACTGCTTTATTGCTTTATGCATAACCCTGTTTCGCTTGCCCGAATTGAATTATATTATATTATTGCTGAAAGGCAAGGTTCTCCTGTGCATGTCAATTGAGTTCTCATTACTATGTTGCGTTACATACTAAGTTATAAAGTGAACGTTTTAAGGATGCATTTTACTTGCTTTGTTGCTTTTATACTGAGGGCTTAGCACGAACACACTAACGTTAGCGCTCCGCTATTCAGTTGATATGCCATCCTTTTCTCACCACAAATATACTGAACAAAGATGAGCGTGACAGAACACTTTCTGTGCAACGCTATGGTATCGTTAAATGGTAAATACTTAACCCTGTTACCAAAATGTCGCGATTATATTCATTTTCCGGGTAATTTTCATAACTCTTTACGAGTTTCAGTATATGAAATTTGAAATGTGTATTAAACAACGAAGTGCATTGCAAATTGCTTTATAGAGACTTTAGTAATGGTCGTCGTGTTTCAGTTATAAGAAACGCCTTGAATGCAAAGCTTCAAACGGACCATGAATCTTTAACTATGAGATGCGATGGTATTTGATAGTTAAATATTTGTTGGCCATTCATTTATGTACGCACCTATATCAAAAAATAAATGTACAAACGAATTAAAAAGCCCATCTTATTTAAGTCGCTTATAAAAATAAACTTTTGAAAGGACACTGTTCTGCGACCACACATGATTCGCCCCAGAACCAACAGCAAAAAAAAATGCTAGTATGATTTCTAGTTACCTGTAAATAATTTTCATGCATATATTATTAAACGGACAACCGGGGTATTGCATTATTGGAAAAAAATTATTATATTTACTAGCCAACAATACATCTGTAAAATCGTTATGTAAAAATATATAAGCAATAGTCAAATCGATTATAGTTAAATGTAATCGATTGAATATAACCAATTGATAGGATTGACATCTCCAACCGTAATTTGAAAACAATGTTGACATTTAAAAAATATGTCGGCGACTCCGACTTAAGTACTTACAGTTCTTTGAAATATTCGTGTTGCATTGTAAATTGTTCATTAGATACATATATTTGCTACTACTACAATAAAATTGGAAAATAATTAAGGTATAGGTCACACGTTTGTTGGTTCTGGGGCTATTTTCAACGATTTCCTTTTAATTGTTATCGGGTGCGATTAATAGAGACTGCACTTTCTATTCTTTTAATTAATATTTTGGTTGCCCTCATTCAAATTGATGATTGATTGTGTTTGTTGCCTAAATTGCGGAATAGATTTTATTGACTGCCTCGTTGGTCTGGTGAAAGCACATCGCTTTGAGATCACGAGGTCCTGGGTTCAAATCCTAGGTCGGACAAATGTAGTTATTGTAACGAAAAATCCCCAGTCAGTCCGGAGTCTGGAATTGTGCAATAGGCTCACCCCCTATTACATGGCACCTAACATCGTCGGCGAAACGTGGGTGTACTCAGTACATCTCTGCCACCCCCGCTTGGGGTATGTAGGCGTGACGGTTTGATTTTATTTAAATTTCTCAAGGAATCAAACTGCATCCTGCGAAGGGGAAATACCTTTTGTGTTACGTTTCTTATAAATTAATACAGTGGATTAGTGTAGGCAGATTTGTAGCTCCTAAAACTTAATCTTTTTCATATATTTTTGCCTTTTTCATACTGCTGGAAATATTCCCATCAGTAGGATGGTATAAACTGTTAGATGATAGACTATGATTTACTGTCTCCGGTCAGTAACGTATTTTATCTTTCGCCGTGTTTCGCATTACAATATTTATTTAACGTAATTTTTCTCCCACTCTCATTATTGCTACCAAGATGTCACCACCACTGCGTTCATTTTTCAACGAATTTTCATAAAACTCATAGTAGTATGCGAAGCACGTGCCCGCCCAGGCCGAATGTTAAACTTGGTCAAATAAATTAGAATTCCCATTGCAAGTGGCTAAGTGAAATCGTGAGGAAAGTGCTTGTCTGTTGTTCTTACAACATACCCTCAGGAAATCGAATCAAACAGCTCTGTTTTTAAATAATATGTTTTTTCTTTTTTACTTTATCTGTAAATGACTGCAACAGATAACCGCAAAGTTTTCGCGGAAAATATACTGACAATTTTGTTTTAACTTTCAAAACTTGTATTGTTTTCGATAATAATCGGTGTAATGTTGGTTGAATATTAACCCTATCATATTTCCTAAGAAACCTATCGTAATTGGTCTGTAAGGTGTCCACTACTATGCTGATAGGAGAAGGGGTATAACTTTAATTAAATTACTTTTTTTAAAAGGGCTTCGTGTACACACATTAGGAATTATTTCTGTGTCGTGGGTGCGTTTACAAACATGAAATTCATATTTAATTTTTGTTATTTTATTTTATTAAAAAGGTACAGAAACAGAGAACAGATTATAAGATTTTTCATAACCTATTAATACACAAATTATTAATCTGTTATCCACTTACAACTACATCATTCTTAGTTTAACAGCTTCTATTTATTTATTAACTACAGGACATAAAGATGCATATACACAAACATACAGACCAAAACCAAAATTTGTAGGTCACACAAAAATTTGTCTCGTCCGGAAATCGAACCCGCGACTTCTCGATTCAGTGGGCGGAGCGACTCAAGTCGTCCTTCGACCACCATTATTTTCACCGGCGTTGAATTTATTTAAAATACGTAATTCTTGAAACGTTATTTATTATTATGATTATTATTTTTATCATGTTTTCAAGATAGGGTTGGGACACAACAACTGTAAATATTTATCGATACAAAGTTTCCCGACAAGTTTTTTATATTTGATCGCCATTGTAAAACAAAACTTCGATACTAGGTCAATAGATTCCCGACTCCACTACAGCTGAGTAAATAAAAACTTATCAACCAAGTTTTTGCATCGGTTTATCTGTTGATCAAATAGGAAGACCAACACTCAATCAAATGCTTATTTGGACCGACAAACACGATTGGATACTCGTAAATTCGAATCAAAACTTTTTCATTGCCCGACATTAATAATTTAGGTAATAAAACTTTGTGACGACCTCACTTATTATCTTGAGAAGAATCTTTTATTATTCTTCGACGTAAGAAGATTATGCCGAGTATTAGGTGAAGCGTGGATCTTGTGCCATAAAACGTACGTATTCTGTACGATAATAAGTAATTCTTATTCCATATATTCAGTGAAGATTATATACATCTTTGTCGAAGAATTTAATATGAACTTTTGGTGATATTATGTTTGGTTAGCCGGAGATTTGGGTTTGGCTTACCAGAGTTATATAGGCTTGAGAAGATTTTAAATGAGATAATGAAAAAAATGAGGATTGGAAGACCTTTAAATCAGTGTATACTGTCTCAATGTTGAGTAAAGGTCTTCTCTCACAAATCGAGGTGAAAGGGGATAAGGTATACCGCGCCACGCATTATCAATACGGATTCAGGTCTGTGGCTAGTTGCTATTTTTATTTATTTGTTTATTAAGGTAAAGGCAACAAACAGTACTAATAATGCCAAAATTGATAAGGTACACACAAATTATAACACCAGTAAAGTTTCCAATAATGAAAATAAACAAAAAAGATTGTGTGGTTTTATGAAACCACGGTAAAAGTGAAACATATTGGCCTTGGCTGCTCTGGCGAGCGCCTTTCACTTTACCCCTACTCCGCGGCCGACCGTCACTCGACATGCAACACACAGACCAAAAAGATTGAGACGATCTAATAAAAGTTTCACTTTAATATGAACGGTCAGTAAACTTGAAAATAAAACTTATAAAAATTTGACTGCCTCGTTGGTCTGGTGGCAAAGCACATCGCTTTGTGATCACGAGGTCCTGGGTTCAAATCCTAGGTCAGACAAGTGTACTTTTTCTAACGAAAACTTCCCAGTACGAGGAGTTTGGAATTGTGACTGGTATATGGCAATAGGCTCGCCCTCCATTACATGGGACCTAACATCGTCGGCGAAACGTGGGTGTACTTAGTACACCTCTGCCGCCCACGCTTGGGGAATATAGGCGTGACTGTGTGTAAGTGTAACTTATAAAAATGTTAATGTTAATATTACTACGTGAAGCAAAAACTTTGTACACATTTTTACGAAAATTGCGCGGACGGAAGAGTATGAAATTTCTCACACTTATAGTTTATATAGAGAAGGAGTGCAGAATGCTAATATTTTTTTAAAATGATGCATAAAACATACATTAAATCAATGAAAAAAACATTACACACACTACCATGTATTTGACACAATACACGTCAAATTGATGTTTGACTTTAATATTATTTGTCTATAGTCTTACTGACTATCAAACATAACCAGCAAGCGATGAAAGAGTAGGTCGAATATCGACCTAAGGGGGACCGCTAGTTCTAAGTTATTTCTTAAACCTAGAAAGTGACAAATGAAAGATATCGATATCATTGAATTTGTTGTTGTAGCAGCTGGCACTGCGTATTATAAATTTATTCTTTGCATGGATGGTCCTGGCAAATTGAACATGTAAAACCTCTTTACAGCGGGAAGTCGGCCTTCGACAACGCAGACCTATTTTTCTGAGAAAATAATTATCACATTAAATGTAAATTACCTAGTATTTACCGATCACAAGATTTCGCATCCTAGGTCGAAAAAAATTGTAGTGGAGTTCTCTTATCAAAAAATTCTCAATAGCAGTTCGGATTCTGGGATTGTACCCTGTATAATGGCAATAAGATCGTCTTTATTGCATTAGTACGTAACGTCATCGACAAAAAGTGGGTATACAGGGTAAACACTACCGCTTGATTTTTTTTATTACGAGCATGTATGAGATGAGCTATGAGAGTGAAGGAAGCGAGAAAGGTCTGTGAGGAGAGAACCTTTTGGAAATCTGTACTCTTCACCTATTTCGCAAGTTGTCCGGTGTGTTGACATACGAGTAGATAGATATGTAGGTATTTTGTGACTTTATGCTCAGTCTTTATTATTTAAAATGCTGCTCTACACTAGAAATTACAGTCTGTAAACGTATAAGAGCACAAATATCTATGCAAGCCATAAAACATGTTACAGCTCAGCGCATCATTAGCTCACTCGTGTTAATTGACCGCAGTAATCACCCGTTATATCCGGACACAGGCGGTTATATGCTGACACACTCGGTTATGCCCGGACACTCTTGGTTATGCCCGACTATCACATTGGTTACTTCTACCCTTTATTGCGAGTGAGTTTTATGTTTAGGACGCTAGTGTGATAGTTTACGATTGTTTTGATTGATTATGTAAAGAATCCATCGAATCTTTTCTGTGATTCCAAGGCTAATCACGTGATAAGAGATGAATATGTTCCCTCTTTGAGGTGTAGAATATTTTTTAAGCTCATTTAGACGCGTTTTGTAAATTTATAATTATTTGAGCACGTATAGCATAATAAATTGAGCATTTTTGCAATAAAATTGAATCATTTTTTAAACTGTGACCTTAGTGACTCATTTCGTTGGATTATAAATGGAGTCTAATAAGAACAATATAATGAAAAACTAGTTACATTGCCCCCCTGACAAAGGCTATATTCAGCTATCATTCTATCCTAATCAATAGGTTAACTAAAATAAACAAAAAAGTCCATTAAAAAGTATTAATTGTAGATACCCATTTCACACAAATGGATTTATTTGAAATCTATCTATAAATATTCATAAAATTTCCATTTGAATTATTAAAAGAATTCTGGGACGGAGTGTTTTTAAAAGGGGAGAGAGTAAAAAATACGCAAAATACACCGATTTGTGTGCAAAAAACCTTTAAGTGGAGGGTTCGAAGTGGCACCGTCACGATACAATTACCTCCTACGTGCCGATAGAGGGTTGGCTGTTTTTGACAACACCTTAATAACATTTTCGATTTGTGAAAAAAAAACTTTACAAAAAAAATAAGAATATTAGCTTGGTCACGCGTAATAAGTATGCGAGCGTTACGTTCGAATTTTTAAAAAACTTTTTTGGTGTTCTGGAACGAAAATTTGTAAATGGAATACTGATTTGAGTTTGTTATGGCGAGGCTACACGTTCGAGGCAATTATTATGAAAAAAATTGTCTAAGGATTATTGTTGTAAAAATGAGCGCTGAAGTCGAGCGTTTAGCGCTAAGTCAACGTTCACGAGCGTTGAAACACGTAGAAAATGCGAGCGTTTTAGGCGCCGATTTGAGCGTTTTTACAATACTACTAAGATCTGCCGTGATATTATAGATAGATAGAGAGGTAAAGGAAGTTGATTATCTCGTTGGTTTATTGGCAAATAAAGCGCCTAGCGATCATGAGGTCCTAGTTTCGAATACTATCATAGGTCGGAAAAAGTATAATTATTCGATAGAAAATATTCCCGCAGTCTAGTATTATAATAATAATGATTATTTATTAATTTCAGACATTTGAAGTTGTAGGATTTAATTTATTAGAAATTGTACTATTATGCCCGTTGTAATGGCAATAGACTTACCCCCTATTACATGAGACTTGGTGGTGGAAGTGGGTGTACACGGGTGGACAAGAAAGTGGGTGTACACGGTACATCTCTGCCACCCCTGCTTGGGAAATAAAAGCAAGAAGGTGTAAAGGAAGTTGATATGGCTCTAAAATTTGAATATATTTGTATGAGAGGAACTATGAGAGCGGAAAAAGCCAGAGAGGTATGTAAGGAAAGAACCTGTTGGAGAATATATTTGTTGTTCATACTGTGTATACCATACTTATATAAAAAATTTAATTAGAAACGCATGATGTTTTTTTTTTCGGCGGGAAGTCGAAGAGTGCTGTCATCAAATTATTTTAATTTGCAAAATTTGGGTTATTTAGAATAATAATGTGTAATGTTGGAGGAATATTCACCATTATCTATTCATATGTGTGCATGAGTGAAGGTAATTGTAACAAAGTGACAAAACGTGCCGTTTAGATTTCCCTCAAAACGGCCGTTGCAATTGGTATGTAAAGTATCCATCGCTTTACTATCCAGGGGAGGGGGGGGGGGGGGGTGTACTTCATCAATTTGATTATCATCGTTGTCATCAAGTTCATCGAGAGTTAAATTAATTTATTCAAACACGGTTATGTATCTTACTGGACACTGGCAAAATACATTTAAAATTAGTGTGAAGCCATAACGTAAAGAAGAAGAAGCGCGTGATTTTGGGGTACAGAATTTTAATTCCTACAAACATGATAATAAAGGAAAATATTGTTTGTTCTGCATCGAATCCATAATCTGTCTATTTTTATGTAAATTCGGCAAAGACAGATTTATCCAGGAAACGAAAATAGGCCTTAAAAAAAACTTAATGGTGTGAAATATACGCCTGAAAATAACACGAACAAAGTTGCAGAAACAGCTAGTTATAGATATTTTTTATAGTGTAACATTAAAATGTGTTCTATAAATAGTTTACTAGGGTACAAACTTCCATAAACTTACTTCTGGAAACACAAAAATAATCGTGAATTTTCAAATCTATTTCCACACCGCTTTTTTCTGATACTCTTGATAGAGCAATAAATCATACTTCACTACGTAAAATATGAATAAAATTGAGTGAATCTGAATAAAGCGAACCGTAAGAAATAATATTTCATTCGGGCGTCGATCAGTAGGTACATTTAGATGAGACAGAATAAGTCGTGAGAATAAAAGAGCGAATGTTGAATTTATGAACGCGATGAACCGTGACAGTAGTGCGGGGAGAGGCGGGACGGGGCAGCATGCATATTTGATTCCGTCATAAACTCAATTTACAGCTAATCTCATCTCAGATTGTCGAAGAAATAAAATTTCACACGCCGTTGGCTCACTCGTGAATGTAAATAGGGTAGGCGCGGGTAGAACGTGTCTCGAGGCTCACGAGTGGAGCGCGGCACTAATAAAATATACTCGGAGTTCACGGCTCATTTGGCAGCAGCCTCGAAGGAGCTCAATTTAATATTTTGCCTGTAATTCCGAGTACTAAATTAAACACCGGCCCGTAATCTCGAGCGGGGCCGTTAAATTTTTGTCCCCGTGATCAGTATCGGGTTGTGATCGATTTTACGGGCCTACCGGTCTCGCGTTTCGTACGGTTGTAACTTTTTAGTGCTCCTTTTATTACGACAAACGATTTTAATCAAGCGAGTTTTTGTTCGGGGCGGACGCCATTAGCGCCCCAGAGTCGGAATAAAATTCGGAGTTAAGTCGCATTCGAGACTCGAGAATTCGCCTTTAACTCGGTTTGATAGGTCGCATCGGCGGCGCTTACTGACCTTTACGTTACACCATAAAATAAATCTATACAAAATAAATTTTCAATAAAGAGTTTCTGCTGATTTTGTTTGCTTGTAATCCAAGCACGCACATATTGACGTTACTGAAACGCTATCGAGTTGATACGCTTTCTTTTTCACACGACAATTATACTAAATAAATATGAGCGTGACAGTGTGCTTTCTTGCCAATGCGACGATAATGTCAAATGGTTTGCGCTTAGCCCTCAGAGAGCTTACCACGTCGTTATCGTGACATTTTCAAAGAAACGTGCTGTCAAATTCATGAAGATTAACCGAAACAAACTGACAGACAAAAATTTTTTTTTTTTTTGTTATGTACTGTTTATACTTTCAAATCCATTTAGGCTGTTTAATAACATCACAAACAGACACTTCAATTTTATTTATTTGTATAAATTGTTTTGTGTGAAGGGGATGGCATATCCTTTCGATAATATTACGCTTACATCAATCTTTTCATGCTAAACTCTCGAAGTGTGTGACTACTATGCGATCGTGAACTTTTCTGTGCAAAGGTTCTTGAAACTGCGTTGTGCGCTGCCAAAGCAACTCTCCCAAGTTTTAAATTCAAGGAAATCACTCGTGAAACTCCCATTAGGGGCTAACTATCTTCAAAAAGCGTTGTAAGGAGAACAAAGTTTGGCCGAATGCCGGCGTTCCGCGGCTTGTTCTGAACTAGTGTTATCTAGAAAAAAAATATTCTGAAGTCTTAAAACAAAGAGTTTCTTTCACAACTTTTATTATTTATCTCTCTCACTAATAAAAATATCGATGTTAATTTTCAAGCTATATTTTTTCAAATCAAATAAAATTAGATACACGCTCGCCGCATAAAAAATGGCACCACCAAAAGACAGGCAAAAGTAAATGGTACTAAATAATTGACCGGCTTCCGCCGTTTTACAAACACAACTTTAAGTGATACGAGTAAGGTACAATATGTCCTAATTTATGTTTATATCATAACTACAAGCTGTAACATAATTACGCAAGACCTGAAAGTAGTTTGTTCTAAATGGGTAACTGAATTGATTCCAACAATCTTTAATGTATCTTCTAATTTTTTTAGATTTGCAAAAAATGTTCGCTATAAAAAACTAAATTTATTCTTGATTCATAGCAATAAGGAGATTTAAAATGCATCCCTAAAACGTTTTTCTCAAAACGCACGCATACACATACAATTTCATTGTATATTTAGGGTATTAAAGTGCTTAAAAAATAAAACCTTTAATTTTGAATGTTTGGTTTTCATTTTGAATATATGAAGCAATTCTCTAATTGGGGTGTCTGAGGTCTTGCGTTTATTATGTTACACCTTGTATAAATACTCACGTAGATTTGGGGACGTTTATAAGTGTAACTTTTGAACGGGAATATATCTTTTTATGAGATATCGATGGTGGAGATAAATAGACGCTAAATAAATGTCATTATCTGTTCGATGGTCTATTGGTGAATTCGCGAGATCCTGGCCTCAAAGCCTAGGTCAGACTAAACGTAATTTTCCTATGAGAGCGATGGAGCAAGCCATGTTGGGCATCTCCCTTGTCGACCGAATACCAAACATTCCGAAGGCGGACTAAAGTTGAAGATGTTAGTAAACGGATCACAAAGTTAAAGTGGAGATGGGTAAGACACTTGATGAGGCGTGAAGATAGCAGGTGGACCAAGGCCGAAACAGAGTGGTGGCCAAAATCAGGACACCGACCCATAGGCACCACTACCGGCTAGATGGAGCGATGACATCGTGAGAGTGGCTGGCAAATGGTGGAATAGATTAGCACAGGATTGAAACGAATGGCGTGACAGAGAAGAGGCCTACACTCAGCAGTGGGTAGATACAGGATGATTGATGATGATGAAAATTCCCAGTATCAGTCCGGAGTCTGCAATTGTATCCGGCATACGGCAGTAGGCTTTCCCCCTATTACATAGGGCCTAACTTCGCGGCGAAAAGTGGGTGTGTACACTACACCCCTGCTTGGAAAGTATAGGCGTGACGTTGACTCTATTTACATATATCAACACGCAAGATCTCTTTTGGGGTAGAGTATAGAGTTCCAACAGTTTCTTTCCTTGCATACCTCTCTGGCTTCCTCCACTCTCATAGTTTGTCTCATACATATGTTAGGGAGACTCTTGAGATAAGACACGGTTTATTTGGTCATGGTCTAGGTCTTTAGTAACTTTTATTTAAACAATCCTACTAATAATATAAATGTGAAAGTTTGTATGTTTGAGATGTTTTGATGGTTGACAGAGAGACTATTATTATAATATAACTCTTAGTTCCTGCCCGCGACTTTGTCCGCGTAGACTTTAGACAGGAACCTTACATTTTTCTGGGATAAAAAATATCCCATGTGTTAATCCAGGTAAACTATTTGTGTGCCAAATTTTATGCAAATCCGTTGAGTCGTTTTTGCGAGATTAAGTAATAAACATCCAAATGTCCAAAAATCTAAACATCCAAACATCTTTAGGCTCGAAAATATTAGCTGCAGTGCTGGTGCTGAAATGGATTCCATCTGACTCCATAATTCTGATGTAAATGATACATGGTACTATATTTATTTGTGTAACCTGACTGATCGGCTCGAATGCCAAACGACGACTTACTGGTACGACAAGACAATAATGGACGTCATACGAAAAGGGAAGTACTCATCAAATGTGTCCCTACACATCTAAATATACAGACTTATAAAGACTGCCTCTTTAGAATAGAGGAGCATATTAACTATGTTCGATTCCTAATTCAGGCAAACTAGTTTATCTATCGAAAAATTCTCTTTAGTCCTCAGTGGAATTCTACCGGGAAATAACTTTATCTCTTAATACATTTGAACATATCATTTCATTAACGTATGTGGGTGTATATAGTGCGCTTTTGTTATCATCATTTGGGGAATATATGACGGTTTTTGTATGTTATAAAGAAAAAAATATGTGCTATTAAGCGAGCGTAAAATAAAAGTTAAGGAATATTTGTACAGTCGAGAATAAGACATCCCCAGAATATTCCAGCTATGAATTATTAAGATGAGAAAATTTAAGGTCTTATTTCCATTTTGAGTCTTTAATATTTTATTAAATTCGTGAAATGTGGTTTTCAATTTGACGCGAGTTTATTTAATATTCTTATAGTTCTTTTATATATTTTACGGTCATAAAGTAGATTATAAATAGAAGGTTCACGACTTTTCTACAGTTTTCATTCACACATCGTACACTTGGAATTATGCCTTTGTCGTGTGCCCATTTAGAAATAAGAAATTCATATACACATACACCCAGACAGAACCAAATATGGGTGAGTATGTTCTGTATGCTTGAGTATCTACTATTTCCTCATAGTAAAAAAGGGACTGCCTCGTTGGTCTAGTGGCAAAGCGCCACGCTTTGTGATCACGAGGTCCTGGGTTCAAATCCTAGGTCGGATAAGTGTAGTTTTCCTAACGAAAACTTCCCAGTACGACTCCTGAGTATGGAATTGTGCCCGGTATATGGCAATAGGCTCACCCCCTATTATATGGAACCTAACATCGTCGGCGAAACGTGGGTGTACTCGGACACCTCTGCTACCCCCGCTTGGGGAATATATGCGTGACACTTTCACGAATCTGGGATTCCAGTTCATGATCACTTGATAACCCGCGCCAGAATGCTAATTAAATGTATTGGTAATATTTAGCTACACTAACATTTTCTATCTATCCATCTATCTATATCATCACGCCAGATCCTTTAGGGGGCAGGCAGAAAGTGCAGAGTTCCAACAGGTTCTTTTCTTACATACCCCTTTGGCTTCCTTCACACTCACTAACATTTTGATTTTGATAATCGTTCACCCATTTAATAAACATACCTAACATAATTGTTGATCTGTGAAATTGGTAAATTTGGTGTGTTGTGTGTAAAAAAGGAAATCGAAAGTCCAGAAACAAACATACATAGTTTGTTTTTCTTACGTGACTAATTTTATAAAGAAATATAGCGTGGCTACTAAATACAATAAAATTAACACACTTGGGAAATCAGCGAATGAACAGAACTCATTTATTTTGTTCATTCATTTCATGAATCAGTCACAAACGTCATATCTATACTAATATTTTAAAGAAGAAACATTTGTTTGTTTGTAACTGATAAACTCAAAAATTATTGAATTGATTTTAATCATTCTATCACCATTAGAAAGTTACCTTATCCGAAGCGCCCGTAGCGCTGTGCGATCGCGGTGTTTTTAGCGATTACCAAGGTTAAAAACGTTCAACTCGGTCAGCCTGAGATGGGTAACCGTTTGTGGCATTTTCATATTCAAGCGTCTCCGTGCTTCGGAAGGTACACTAGGCCGTTGGGCCCGGCTACCACTTAATGTGGTAGTCGTTAAGCCGAGTTGGAAGCCTTAAAGGCGGCTTGATTAGTTCCGAGTGCAAGTGGCCACAAACCTGCCTTTATCAATCAGCACTGGGTCCGCGTGGTGGACATAATCTCTCTCACCTCGATTTATGAGAGAAGGCCTTTGCCCAGCTGCTGCCCACAGCTAATACAGCTATTATGCTGATATTATTAATCAGAAGTAACAAAGACCCGGAATGTGGCGCAGTTATCGATCAGGTGTAAAGTCGCGGAAAACTGTTTGTATATGCATAAAAATTGGCCTCGTAAAAAACAGACTACGTTGTTCAGTCCTTAGCTAATTTTTGTGCCACCTGCCATCAATGGCACGCGTGCCTTCGGTTCGCCATTTTTAATTCAGGTGAACACTAAGCACAACGCGGTTACACAGCAGTACGAGCGCCTCCCACGCATATGACGGACGGACGGAGGATTTGGTGCAGTGGTTAAGAGAGCCGCTCCGCCTACTGAATCGAATAGTGGCGGGTTCGATACCCGCGCGGGACAAATCTTTGTGTGACCCACAATTATTTGTTTCAGTCTGGGATTTCATGTTTGTAAACGCACCCACGACACAGGAATAAATTCTAATGTGGAGCTACGGGTTCTTGTTTCTTTGTTTTAATCTAAGCAAGTAAATCTTAAGTGGCTCCCTGTCCATTATCGTGGGAATATACATGTACTATCACTACTTTACTCTGTCTTATTTAACCCGTGCTCTCCAATATATCTTAAGGAACGTTTCTCCTTTCTCGCCTCTACTCAATCGCGTAACCTTCGTTCCTCTGAGACACTTCGCCTTACAATTCCTACCCATTCTTTTTTTTTTTATTTAAATTTATTTAGAGACTTTTGTACGACAATTATGTACATATCAGTCTCATTGTACCTTTTACAAAATTTAAGCTTACTTATTGTAGTCCACTAGTACATTTTTCAAAAAAACTAAATAAAACTCTTGCTTCCTCTGAAGTAGGAGCAGATAAAATGCAATGATACATACCAACATCATTCTTATTTATATTAAAGCCTATTATCATCGCTTGCCTTTCCGTCGCATATCGGACACACTCCACAAGAATATGAAAAACGTCCTCAATAATTCCACAGGTTTCACAATTTGGTGACTGGGATATTTTCATAAGATATTTAAACTTATTAAGTGGTGAATGTCCAGATCTGAGCCGTAAAGCCGCTACAACCAATTTCCTATTTAATTCTATGCCCTGAAACCAGGGTATATGAGGGGGCTCACTCTGTATAGATTTGTACCATATCCCTTTTTCTACCGAAATTCTGTTAAAATGCTCTTTCCACAGTTCGTGACATTTTCGTCTGTATTTAGGTAATACTTCAGAGTAATTTGGTATACAGTTAATTTGCTTCCCGTTTACTATTCCACTTTTCGCCAGTTTGTCAGCCTCCTCATTACCCTGTAAACCAATATGGGATGGAACCCATTGCAATGTCAATTTGACACCACTTCGATGCAAGTCGTGCATCTTCGATAGTACACTATACGCTATCGGGACACCTCTGACACCAGAGGCGCTCCGAGCGATGTGTTGTAAGGCACTCTTACTATCAGTGCAAATAACTACGTTGTTGTATCTAACAGACTTTATGTATGACAATGCTTCAGACAACGCAATGAGTTCCACTGACATAATTGAAATTTGGCCAAATATTTTAAAGACATTATTTAAGTTTACACCTTTTGGATCATAAAAAGCAGCACCTTGACCTTGACTACTTTTAGCGCCATCTGTATAGATGACATTCCGATCTGAATATTTATGTCTCAATTCATCCAGGATATCATGTTTCAGAGCATTGATTTCGTAACTTCTTTTGGAACAATTAACAGTATTTAGTTTTGGGTGTACATCTGTGGTATTAATATTTGTTATCCAAGTCTGTAAATTAAACATCTCAAGCTGTGAAGAACTAGATACCACTTCATTTTTCACTTCATCCATTAGGATTGCCAGCAAAGGCCACTTTTCTCTCTTTGCCCAAAAACTGTTTTCACATAGGCTTCGCAGGTGCACTAATGACTTATTAATAAAATGATCTTCTCGAGATTGGGATTTCAGGCAAAATTTATATCCTAGATATGTTCTTCTTATGTACAATGGAACCACACAGAGCTCACTTTCCATCACATGAATTGGGGTGCTCTTGATGAAACCACCCACAACTCTGAGAGCCTGATTTTGTATCTTATCTAGTTTATTTAAGTTCATTTTAGCACTATTATTGTACAAATAACATGAATAATCAATTCTACTTCGTATTAAGGATATATATAATCTGCGTAAATGACATTGATGAAGACCCCACGATGAACCAGCCAGTACTTTCAGTAAATTAAGAAACTTTTCTGTACGTTCGACGATTTCATTAATGTGTTTAGACCAACGTAGCGATTTATCTAACCATACACCCAAATATTTAACAGTGTCAACTAGCTGCAATCTACGCCCATTTACATTTACTTTAATATACTGGTGCTTCCGACGTCTTGTAAAACAACAAAGCTTTGATTTTGTTTGTGACAAATTTAAACCTAGATCTTCTAAACTGGGCATTATGTTATTAACTGCGCCTTGAATTTTTTGCACATTATCGATCATATTGCTTGACGTATTAAATAAAACGAAATCGTCTGCATATTGGCAAAACATAACATCATTTAATTGGTTAGTAACTTTAACAGTTGCAATGTTGAATAAGAGAGGAGACAAGGGATCCCCTTGCGCTAAACCTCTCTTAGCGTATCTGATTAAGTCACCATTGAGTTCTTGTTTGTCTCCAATTTTCAAACATCTATCACTCAGAAAATTCCAGAGGTACTGACAAATTCTTTTGCCAACTCCACATTCATCAAGTATAACAACTAATTTCTCAACTAGAATATTGTTATATGCATTTTCTATGTCAACAAAACATGCTAATGTTGAATGATTTGATGAGAATCCTATTTGAATCTGTGAGACTAAACTAACTAAACATTCCTGACATGACTGATCTCGTCTGAATCCTGCGGTAAAAGGTGACAGTAAGTTATTTCTCTCAATAAACCACTCTAACCGCTTTGTAAGCATAGAGTGAAAAATTTTACAAATACAAGATATTAATGAAATCGGCCGAACTTTACTTCCTACATTCTGTGTTGTGCCTTGTTTGGGAATTGGAATGATGCGTATATCCCTCCATTGACAAGGAACTTGGCCACTAGTAAATACACGATTAAAAATGTTGAGTAGTTGCTGCTTTCCTACACGCGGCAAATGGAAAATCATCGAGTACGTTATGCCGTCATCTCCCGGCGCGGTGTCTTTTTTTTTTTAAACATTTATCTAATTCTTGTCCCGTAAATTCAGTCTCCAGCGTAATATTTGTAGACCTAAATAAGGGAGAGTTACAAAGAACATAATCTGGCGTAAGACTCGTTAAGAGTTCATTCTGTTTTTCTTTACTTACATGGAATTTACTTCTTTTATATCCTTTTATCCACCTCATACGCTGCCACATATCGGAAACTGATGTTGAATGGTTAATATCACTACAATATTTTTTCCAGCTATTATATTTTGCTTTCTTAATGGCTAACTGTGCAGTTGAATTTTTCCTTTCTAGTATTGTCAAGTTATACGGGGTAGGATTTTTTCTAAAATTGCCTAATGCTAATCTTCTTTCGGCTATCAGTTTGGAAAGTTCTGGATTCCAATAATGTTTAGGTTTGAAACCGCTATTTAGGCTATTACAAGTCTTAATAGTTGGGATACATTCTTTAACTGCATTGTTAATTTTTTTGATAAAGTTATCATAGGCAACTTGGACAGAAACTTCCTCAGATGTATCAAGATACGGCGCAAAATTTTCGTTTAATACTGTTTGATATCTATTCCAGTTTGCTGATTTAAAATTTAACCTATTATAAGTGTCTAAATTTTCATAAAAATTAAATTTAATGTTTATAATTAAGTGGTCACTCCCTAGATTTTCATTCATAACAGTCCATTCAAACTTAATAGCAATATCATCAGACGCAAATGAAACATCAGGGGAAGTTTTATGTAATACATTATTCACTAATTTAATTCTTGTCGGTTCTTTAGTATTAAGGGAAGTGAAGCGACACTCTAATGCTGAATCATACAATATTCTACCTCTAGTATCAGTTCTGTAAGACCAATTAGTGTGATGCGCATTAAAATCGCCAACAACCAAGCATTTTTCTGAAAAGAGCTTGAATACTTGTTCCCAATCTTGTTGTGTAGGACGACAAGACGGTGGACAGTATATCAGAATTATACTTTTGAGATGACTACAGTTAAGGATGTCCAACGATACAATTTCTATTCCTGAATTACCTAAAATCACGGGATTTTGAATAACTCTGATTGATTTATATATGATAGCTGCTACTCCCCCATATCCATCTTCCCTATCACTACGAAATACATTATAATTATTAACTCTAAGGTTGTACTCACTTTGCAGCCATGTCTCACAAACTAGTGCTATATGTATTTTCTCTTGAGCTAACAATAGTTCCAATTCAACTCTTTTTGGTTGTAAACTCTGTGCGTTCCACTGTATTATGTTAAGCGAGTACCACTTATTACAATTACCCATCATTAAAAATAGCGAATAAGTTGCTCCAAATATCATGCTCTCTTATTAGTTTAACAAGGAATATGAATGCTTCCTCTATTATAAACTTAATAAATAATTTGATCTTTACCTCCATTTCATTTTTAGAAAAACATATATCTTTAACAGTTCTTAAAATGCTTCTTAAACGTATTTTCACTGGACCTAAATCTTCTTGATCAGTAATGTCCTCTTCTATATCTTCTAAACATTGACCCAATTGTATATCGTCTTCATTGTTGTTTAATGTACTATACATGTTTTTGGAGCGTTTGGTTTTATCGAAAGCTGTCTTATCTTTTCCTTGTGATAGTTTACATTTTATTGTATCATCGTCCTTACTTATTCTCTCATTCCCACTCTTTTCTTCCTGAATACTCTCTGTTGCTATTACGTCTTCAGTCAACAGTTCATCATATCTTCCTCGTGTGGCCAGGGTTTTTGCTGTTTTTGGGTTATCTACAGCAGAAATCTTATCTTTTCTTCTTGTTAAGTAAATTTCAAGTGCTGTTCTGTAAGGACAATTCATCTCACTCATTATATTTCTAATTTCTTTTTCTTTTAAAAAGACTGGACATTTACTTTTCTGCAACGCCATATGACCCCCCTTACAATTAGCACACTTGTAATTCTGTGTTTCACAATCTGGGTGATTTTCCGAACATTTAGGACATACTATTTTTCTTGAAGGGCACGTACGACTTAGATGGCCAAATTTCCAGCACCGGGAACACTGGCTAACGGGGAAAACGTACGGCTCAACTTTAAAACTACATCCGTATCCATAAACATACGGAGGTAAAGTTGCACCTTTGACACCTATGCGAATAGTTTCACTATTCACCCACTCGCCTCTCTCAGTTATTTTTTTTAATCTTCTTACTGATATAATCTCATTATCACATTCCAAGTTTTCTTTAATTTCCTCTTCATTTACGTCCAAGTCTATCTGCCTTACAATTCCATATGATATGTTTATTTTATTTATTAACTGACATCTATATTCTTTTTCTTGAATTTTATCGGAATTCAGCAATTTTTCTGAATCTTGTTTGTTTTCAAAATAAACATAAATTTTATATGGGTTTTTGTATTGCATTTTTAATATATTCTGTATATTTTCTGACCTTAATAACTTGGCCATACCGAATTGTTTAGGCAACACATCTTTTCCGGTGATACATACTACAAAACAAGATGCATTTTCGATGTTATTCCCACTTAAAGATAAGTTATGTTCAGCTTCCTTTGATTGTCCTCTCGCAATTCTCTTATTGTGTTTCCTCACTACTGTAAACCCGTCATCATATTCTACTATTTCCTCATTATCTTCTCTTGTTCTCTTTTCCGGTAAAACAGGATATTCCTCATCAAACTCCCTTCTTCTCTCAATAATTCTACATACTCGTTGCTCACTCATTGTCATTTCCTCTTCATTTCCACTCGAAACGTTATCCATTATTAAATATCAACATTATAATAATATATGTAGGGTAGACAGAAAAAAAACTCGTCGCGAGAAACACTTGCTGATAGATGTGCGCTCAGCCTGCCGTCTCGCACGCGAATGCCTACCCATTCTTCTAACTTCTTTACTAATTCCTTTACTGTTCAAAGTATTCGTCTTTGGAACTCCTTACCTGAGTCTATAAGACGTGCTAAGTCCCGGTAAATATTTAAACGTAATCTTAAAGCACATTTCCTGCAAATTTAACATGTCTTAACTGTTCCCTTTTAAACTTTACCTTTGCTCTTATCTCATTTGTCTTCCGTTACCTTTATATTTATTCCGTCATTCATGTATGTAATGTAGAATAGGTATAATTGGTTCTTTTTTGTTTTGTTTTAGTTTATATTTTATTTTAGGATATTTTAGTCATTGTTGCGCCTTACCCCTTCTTATTTTATGTTCAACATATCTGTCCTATACCTAAAGGTTGCCTGGAAGAAATCACTTTAAGCGATAAGGCCGCCTTGCTGTATCATAATAACGATTTTGTTTTTTTTCCTTTGTTATTTTTTATGTGCAATAAAGTATATTATTATTAAATCTGGTTTACGAATAAAATCATGTTGTATGTCTTATCTTGCATAACATGTCGCAGTCTCGACCATGTTAGATATGCACTAAGCACTTCCTCGACTGCTTATGAATAACAAAACGGAAGTCTCTTACGAGCTTTTGTTTAGACTTCAAGGAGAGCCCCGTAGTAAATTAGGTTATACGTTTTGAAATTTTACGTCTATTTCTCAAAGAATATAAGCTGTAATGGGGTTAATAATCCGTGATGGTATGGAAGTTTGGTATGGGGTTTTATTTAAGGACGAGTATATTTTTTATAGAAAGTTTTTCCCCCATACTATGTATCACATTGCTTAACAATAGCAGCCCTCTTTCTCAATTTGTGCCCGGTATATGGAAATAGGCTCGCCCTCTATTAGATTGGGACCTAATATTTATTATCTACTTGTTTCTGCCCGCGACTTTGTCCGCGTTGACTTTAGAGAGGAACCTAACACTTTTTCCGGGATAAAAAGTATCCTATGTGTTAACCCTGGTAATAGACTATCTGTGTACCAAATTTCATTCAAATCCATTCAGCTGTTTTTGCGTGATTGTGTAACAAACAAACATACAAACTTTCCCATTTATAATATTAGTAGGAGTACATATCACGCGTCTCCACAGAATTATCAATTCGTTCATGGGCCAGTGTATACGCTTTTATAACAAACTACCCTAAGATATTCGAGATTTACCAATTAATAAATTTGAAACCATAATCAAGACTAAATTATGTAAGAAAGCTAATTTCAAAATCTCGGATTACATAGAAGATAACACGGGAAGAAAGGGAAGAAACCAGAACGAATGTAAGGATTGTGGTTGGTAACGATGTGCTGGAGCAAGTGAATGAGTTTGTATATCTTGGATGCGCCTTCAGTAAGGATGGGAAATACACCGCTGACATAGAGAGAAGAGTGAGTGCAGGGAACAGAGTAAATGGAGCGATGGGAAAGCTACTTGGGAGCCGGCACTTAAGCCATAAGGCGCAGCTGGCCATATATAACGGAGTTCTTGTCCCAACGCTGTTATATGGTAGCGAGAGCTGGGTATGTAAGAAGGAGAATGAAAGTAGGATAAATGCGGTAGAAATGAAAGACCTAGACTATCTTACCACGACCAAATAAACCGAGTCTTATCTGATGGAAAAGTCAAGAGTCTCCGTAACCGGCGAGCGTGTATGAGACGAACTATGAGAGTCGAGGAAGCCAGAGAGGTATGTAAGGAAAGAACCTGTTGGAACTCTGTACTCTCTGCCTACCCCGCAAGGGATCTGGCGTGAGGTTATAGATAAATAAGACCGCGTGGGATTGAAGTGCCATGTTATTGATAGTAATGCTATGTAATGTTCTCTTATAATTACGGCAATGTTAGCGTGTTCTGACTGACGAGCTTGGAGTATTGCTGCTTTGTAAACACATTGTAGCTACCGTCTTTGGGGTTCTGGTTTGGTCATGCTCACTATAATGTGTTTGCTTGCGGTGGCTGTCTGGCGCGGGTCACACCCTTCCCTCCAATATGATCGAGGGGAATGATAGCTGTTCCAGCAGTCATACTCGTGAACGGGTTCTGCTTGTGGGGACTAATCCATCTGGAATCCTTTAGACGCTCTTTACAGAGAACATTAGATTCATATCTCGATCGTTAGGCATCACACTGGAGCTAGGTCATAAACTATTTAATTGTAACCTAAACATTGCATCCACACAATATGATTAAAACAAGGAAAGAGAGAGAAGTAAATAAAAAATACAAGCCTGCTGAGTTTCTTCGCCGGATCTTCTCAATCGAGGCCGCGTTCCGATCCGGTGGTAGATTAGTAGTTTAATTAGATTTAAGAAAAAGTAAATTGACTATTTGTAAGCGCCCCCGCAGGGCTTATACAAAATAAATTATTTGAGTTTGAGTTTTAATGCTACTAGTCAAAAAGCCGACCATTGTTACATTACCTTGTAAATTATCGGTCTATACAAGCTGTAACATAATTAATGCAAGACCTGAAAGTCTCTCTAAATCGGTAACTGAATTGATTCCAACAATTTTTAATGTACATTTACATTCTTTTAATTTGCAAAATATGCTGTTACTCCTTCAGTGCGGTATAAAAAACGAAATATATTCTTGATTCAAAGCAATACGGAGATTTCAAATGCATTTCTAAAATACATTTCTCAATGCGCGCACATACACGTACACTGTCAATTGGGGTATAAAAGTACTTAAAAACTGGTAAAAACTTTAAATTTGGAAATTTGGTTTTTGAATTGAATTTGTGAAGCAATTATCTAATCGGGGTATCCGAGGTCTTGCGTTATAAACGATACACCTTGTATATACCAACACTCCAGATTAAAATTAATATCTTGTATTTCCTTTGTGTATCATTGGTGGAAAAATAAAGTACTATTGACTGCATCGTTGCTCTAGTGGCAAGGCGCATCGCTTTGTGATCACGAGGTCCTGGGTTCAATTCCTAGGTCGGACAAGTGTAGTTTTTCTAACGAAAACTTCCCAGTACGAGTCCGGAGTCTGGAATTGTGCCCAGTATATGGCAATAGGCTTACCCCCTATTACATGGGACCTAAAATCGTCGGCGAATGCGTGCGGCGGCGATGGCGTGGATGTAGTCAGTACACATCTGCCACCCCCACTTGGGGAATATAGGCGTGACGGTGTGTATAAAGTACTATCTATCTATCATCAGTGAAATATTCGGACATGGAACAACACTGTTACTCCCGCTTAAGTGCGTCCTTTATTTGATTGGGACCTATGTAATATAATTGGTAAAATGGATGTCCACAGTAAAGCTTTGCCACTATTGCTTAGAAAATACAGGTACCGGTATTTACTCATCCCAACGGCTGCTCCGAATCCTGGAACAAGTAGTTACGAGTTCTTTACATGCACGCGGCTTATCCTTTTGTAGCAAACACCCGCCGGCTGGTGCAGAGCACCACGGCGAGACACTTAGTATACGCTCTCCCCCATAGCGACTGCCCAAGCCGTGCCCGTTCCTCCTTGAGGCGCCCTTGAGCTAGTTGCCCCCTTGCTCTTCTGGCTCGAACGTAGTGGTTGCACGCTCGCCCTCTTGTCCTGTAAAGGCCCCGCGGCCAACAGCGTAGATCATTCACACACACACACACACACAATTGTAGCAAACAAATATCTGTTTCGATCTGAATGTTTGTATGCGTTAGTCTTAATTTGTCAAAACACCCACGACACTATAATAATCGCCCGAGTGGTTCTACTTAAAAAACTAACAGTGGCACTCCGGGAGTACCGACAGAAGTGAAAACTTGAACAATTACGTGTGTATTTTTTGTATCGTCAGGAAATATTTTTTGATTTTTTTTATATACAGAGGTGTCGGTAACGGTAACAGTGTCGCGAGGTCAATGCTTTATTCCCATCTCAAAAAATGCAACGTGCAAATGTATCTATGTACGTACATACACAATATAATAATAATAATATTTATTTATTTCGGATTCAATCCATAGTGTGTTAGTAACAATTTCCTTAAAATCTATGTTAGTAACAATTAATTATTTAGACAACACTATTTGGCACTCGACCAGCATGAACCATGCATACTTATCCAATGCCTCATAATAACGCCGTCAAACCGGTCCGCAAAAATCAACAAAAATCTGTTGGAGCTGTCACGCACCCTCGTCATCATGGATGCTGCTCTTTTACGCAAAATCGCGTGAAAGCCATCCACATGCGCAGGCGCAAACATCTCTGACGCGCTGCAGTATCGCGGCAACCCCAACAGAATCCTGAACGCATTATTATATTGGATCCGCAGAGCATTGAGTGCCCCCTTTGTTGTTGTTTGTTGACCCACAGGCTGCACGTATAGAAGATTTGACAATAGGCTTTAAATAATGATAATTTTACTTCTTTAGTGCAGCGTGCAAACCTGCGGGCCAACATATTACATCTGACTGTCAACGCTCTGCGTTCCCTCTCCAAATCTTCATCGTCAAGCAAAGACTCCGTGACCCAGTGCCCCAAGTACTTAAATCGCGGAACTATTGCTGGAGGAGTGCCGTTTAAAAGAAATGGTGGCAGATTGACATAAGTCTTATTGCGTGACTTAAAGACCAGCAACTCACTCTTCGATTCGTTGTACTTGAGACCATGGGCCCCGGCGTACCGCTCACATATGGCAACTAATTTACGCAAGCCACTAATCGATGGACTCAGCAACACCATGTCATATATATACATACTTATATACAGAGGTTTCACTAACGGTAACAGTGTCGCGAGTTCAATAGTTCTTTCCCATCTAAAAAAATGCCCAAAGCGCCTAAGAAGTTTTTACTTCAAAAAAAAATGTATTCTAAACGTAGGTATGTCCGGAATTTTAGACAGAGAACACACGAGCGCCAATCGTGTCTAGATTGCACAGATTTCTCTACCCGTGCCCCAGTTGTGTCCAACGGTACGTACTATAAAATAAATTAAATGTTCAGGTATGCTGTGTTTGGTTTAAATTACTGTTTTGACTACGGGTTGTGTTTCGTATTGTCTGCTCTAGGATATATTTGTGTCGGACACATTTTGCTTTCAGTTAAATTAAACGTATTTAATTTGATTATAGTTTTTTTGTTTGTGGCATCTCTAGTATTAAAATGAGTAAAGCGTACTACATCTAACAATCTATCTATCTATATCAACACGCCAGATCCCTTGCGGGGCAGATAGCGTGCTAAATACTATTTTATATCGTTGGTCTAGGGTTTTCTAACGAAAACTTCCCAGTATGACTTCGGAGTCTGGAATTATGCCCGGTATATGGCAATAGGCTCGCCCCCTATTACATGGAACCTAACATCGTCGGCGAAACGTGGGTGTACTCAGTACACCTCTGCCACCCCCGCTTGGGGAATATAGGCGTGACGGTGTGTGTGTTTATATTGTGTTTCACATCCATTTTTTACATACCAAGAATAACATTTGAAGGGCAAGTCGAGACGAAATGTGAGAACGGAGGAAGCCAGAAAGGAACTCGCTGCCTCTCCCTTTGTAGGATCCACAAATGTCTGTGTCAGTTTGTGTATTTGTGTAAAAATTTCATGTTTACGAACGCACTCAAAAGTTCAATGTATTTTATTAATTTTGAATATATTTAAAATCCAGAGCTATTCGTTGGAACAACACTATCACGTGCTGAGTGCATAGCTAACGTGACCAGATTGCGTGGAATCCGTGCGAATGAACTCTCTACGCCGTGGTATGCCCGCTTGCACCACGAATTCCGTGAAATGTCTAAACCGAGATGAAACGAGTTTAGTTCAACTGAGATTCAGTTTTGAAGTGGTGGTAATAAAGATAAATGAGGTTGAAAACGAAGTTTTTTTATGAGGTGTGCTTGTACCTAAGACCAAGCTTAAAAACTTTGTCTTTAGCGTGAACCTAGGGAGTAATCGTGCTGCCACGTACATGTTTATTTTGAAAATTTATAGTGTAACAAGGATAGCATATCAACTCGCATGCGTCACGCTAAGGTTAATCTTATCGTGCTAAGCTCTCGGTGCAGTATAAGTGAACAGCAGGTGAGATTTTGATTTAAATATTTAAATTGAAGCCCACATTAAACTGGATGAAAAAGTTGCGTAGGTCGCTACGTCGCGCCGTAACTGGCTACTATCAAATCCACACGTGTTGAGCCACAACTTTCGTATAGGTCCTCCAACGAATAGGTCCGAAATTTTAATCTAAAAATACTATCAGTTTTCCGCCGCTTCGCACTTGGTCGACGAGCGCTACCTACTATGTCTGGATAATGTAGCTTTCAAATGGTGAAAGAATTATTAAAATTGCTTCAGTAGTTCCAGAGTTTATCTATTACAAACAAATCTTTTCTCTTAATAATATAAGGCTAGATATAAAATTTGACTGCCTCGTTGGTGTAGTGGTGCTTAGAACAATTGGGAATTGGCATTTCGACGGATGATTTAACGCAGTGGCTAAGAGCTTAAGCCGCTCCATCCATCCATCGATTCCATAATGATCCATAATTATTTGTTCCGGTCTGGGTATTTGTGTAAGTGAATTGTCATGTTTATAAACACACCCAGGACACAGGAATAAATCCTAGTGTGGGGCTATGTTTAAAAAAAAAAGAAAATTAGGAGGTATTGGGTTCAAATCCTGGATCGAACAAAGTGTATTTAGGTTTTTCTATCAAAAGGTTCTCATTATGAATCTGCAGTCTAGAGTTGTGCCCGTCGTAATGGCAGAAGGTTTGCTCTTCACATAAAAAAATAGCATTACACATTATATCTGAGTTTTGATTGCGATTATAAATATGAAATTAACACACAAATACCCAAACTAAAACAAACATCTGTGGATACCACAGAAGGTATTGTGGAAGGCAGGGAGTACAGTGTTCCTTTCTCGCTTCCTCCGCTCTCACAGTTCTTCTCGAACTGCGCTTCAGATGATGTTCTTAGTATGTAAAATAATTGAAAAAACAAACTTTTATACCAAAAACACAACAAAGCTATCTTGCTTCGTTGAGGAGTTCCTTTGGCTTCTTTCTCGCTCCATCATCAGACCCTGGACATCATCGGGGGATAAAGTACTCAGCAAGATAAACCAAATACGGCAGGGTTATATTGAGTAGTTGAGTGGTTCCGTTCGCCATCTCTCGGCTTCATCAGTAGACCCATAACAGTATCTGGTTGTGTAGTATTTGTCAACACCAATCAAACAAGCCTAAACGTGAGGGGATTACGTTGTTTATTTCACATGTTCCTATGGTCACCTTCTGACTTCATCATCAGACTTATGGTACCATATTATAGCATTGACATTAAATTTACAGCGGGTGTTTGAAAAATGGAAGTCAGTATTGATCCAGGAAGACAGACAGATATACGAACATTGCAAGTTAAATAAAAGCTTGTAAAAACTATCGATGTGCAACACAATATGCAATAGTATGTAGTACTTACCCCGCAAGGGATCTGGCGTGATAATATAGATAAATAGTTTAGTAGATGTAGAATACTTACCTAATTTCAACGATAACGATGCCTTAAATGCAAAAGATTTAAAATCAAATTAATAACTATAATTTTAATTAAAAGCAAAATGTTTCCGACACAAATAGGTCCTAGAATAGACAATACGAAACACAACCCGTAATCAAAACAGTAATTTAAACCCAACACAGCATACCTGAACATTTAATTTAATTTATAGTACAGTGTGGCGTACCGTTGGACACAACTGGGGCACGGGTAGAGAAATCTGTGCAATCTAGACACGATTGGCCCTTGCTCTGTCTAAACTCTAGGAATATACCTACGTTTACAATACAAGTTTTTGCAAAGGAGGGAAGTGGAATTTTTATTTTTCTTACTCCTCCTGTATTTCTTTCTAATTAAATTAGTTGCGGGTTCCAAGACAATTAAAGTGCTTCCCGGGACACCCCAAGGTTCAAACCTTGGCGTCATCTAAGGAGACTATTGTGGATTCTGGCTTACAGGAGTTACAATGGTGGGAATGAATGGCGGGCTTAGTCTAAAACATACTAGTTTTTTTAACGTTGAGTTTATGCTTGTGTCGTGGGTATTTTTAAACATTAAGATTAACACACAAATATTCAGACCGAAGCAGATATTTCTTCGACACACAAGGATAAGCTCCGTGCAGGTAACGAACTCGCAACTACTTGATTTTACTTCCTTTTTACAGAATAATGAAAAACGAAAATTAAATGCCGTAACCTGTAAACCTGTATTTCCTAAGCAATAGTGGCAAAAGTACCGTGTACATCCATTTCACCATATCACCATATCATATTAAGTCCCAATCACACCGTCATGCCTATATTCCCAAAGCGGGGGTGGCAGAGGTGTACTGAGTACACCCACGTTTCGCCGACCATGTTAGGTCCCACGTAATAGGGGCGAGCCTATTGCCATATACCGAGCACAATTCCAGACTCCGGACTCATACTGGGAATTTTTCGTAAGAAAAACTACTTTTGTCCGACCTAGGATTTGAACCCAGGACCTCGTGATCACAAAGCGACGTGCTTTGCCACTAGACCAACGTGCGGACGCACATAAGCGGGAGTAGCAGAGGTGTTTCTGGTCCTCATATTTCGCTGATGATAGATAGATAATACTTTATTATTCAACTAAAAATAGGCACACTAAAAGAAAATGTAAGATTATAATTTGAATCTAGCGTCATGATATCGATAGATAGATAATTTAGAAGGTAGTTTAACTTTGTACTCTCTGCCTACCCCGCAAGGGATCTGGCGTGATGATGATTTATATAGTTTAACAATTAGCGGCCTTTTCACTAATGGCATTAATAGATAATATTAGGTCCTAATCGAATAGGGGGTGAGCCTATTGTAATGTACCGAGCATAATGTGAATTACGGGCTCCTACTGTGGAATTTAATTCGTACTGTGAGGCAAAAATACTATAAAAATAAAGCCTTATAATTTCGTCCTTAATAAAATCCAATAGTAGACTTCCATATTCAAGCATGGATTACTCGCATTAAACCTTTTTGAAGCTTATATTCTTTGAGATATATTCGTAAACTGAGTTCTTAGATTGACGCGAATATTACACATGAAATAAAACTATTTTACGGATTTTATCGCGGTTTATTTTTGATTTTTAGTTCTCGACGTTTCGAGTGCTTTGCAGCACCCATGGTCACGGGAGGGACGGGTCCCCTCCCGTGACCATGGGTACATTTTATATTTTGATATCGTATTTAGGATTTATGTTTGATTGTGTGATGCAATCGCAAGTGTATATTTTATTTTTATACGCAAATATAACTAAATTCTTACGTCATACATTTTCTAAGACGCTGCATATTTTTTTTTATTTTATCTTTAGTTGATTCCAATCGAACTTTAAAACCTTTTAAGCAAACCATCACCATTTTTAGATGTTATAGTATTTAACGCAATCTATAACAAGTGTGATACGAAGGCGGCAGTATTTCCGAAGACATAGAAATGAAAATGCTGTTAGCAAGAAATCGACGTTTTTATGTTGAGGGAAAAACGTTTCAACAAGTTTTAAAGTTTCATTGAAATAGACTATATGCATCACGCTAGATCCTGGGTAGGCAGAGAACTCAAAAACTCAAACTCAAATAATTTATTTTGTATAGGCCCTGCGGGGGCGCTTACAAATAGTCAATTAACATTTTTTTAAAATCTAATTTAACTACAAATCTACCACCGGATCGGAATGCGGCCTCCACTGAGAAGAACCGGCGAAGAAACTCAGCGGGCTTGTCTTTTTTTATTTATATTCTCTTTCTCTTTTTTCCTTTCAATTTTTTTATCATATTGTGTGAATACAATGTTTAGGTTACAATTAAATAGCTTACACTCTAGCTCCAGTGTGATGCCGCACGACCGAGATATGAGACTAATGAAGCTATTTATAAAGAGTGTCTGAAGGATTCCAGATGGACCAGTTCCCACAAGCAGCACCCGTTTACAAGTATGACTATTGGAACAGCCATCACTCCCCTCGACTATATTGGAGGGAAGGGAGGGACCCGCGCCAAACAGCCACCGCAAGCAAAGACATTATAGTGAGCATGACCAAACCAGAACCCCAGAGACGGTTGTCAGATAGGGTCTACAAAGCAGCAATACCTCAAGCTCGTCAGGCACAACACGCTACGCTTTAACATAATACGCTTACATATACGCTTTAATTTCAAAAGAAAAATTAAATAGCAATACTAAATAATATGGTACTTCAGAGAATATAGAGATCCAACAGATTCTTTCCTTACAGACCTCTCTGGCTTACTTCACTGTCATACTTTAATTCGAATATTTACTAAAGATTGTTCATTTACCTACTATTATTATATTATTACTACTAGAAATTTACCTACCATATTATTAACGCGAACAACTATGTGTTACAGCTTAATTTGACTGTAAAGCGAAACCGCACAAATGTGTTTGCATTGCTTTTGAAATCGAGACGTCTGTACTGAATTTAGTTATTGCTGGGAACTTCAAAGTGATATCGAGGAACTGATTTAACGCGTATCTACTTCCTTACATGTATTTTCACATACCGTCACGCATATATGAAGCAGTGATAGCCTAGTGGTTAGAAAGTAAGACTGCAAAATCAGGGTCTCGGGTTCAAACCCCGACACGCACCTCCGACTTTTAGAAAGCATGTGCGTATTAAAAATTAACTATCACTTGCTTTAACGGTGAAGGAAACCATCGTGAGGAAACCTGCATGCCTAAGAGTTTCTCGAAGTGTGTGAAGTTTCCAACCCGCACTGGGCCGGCGTTTGATTATGGCCTAAACCAGTTTGAGAGTAGATCCCTGCCCAATAGTGGGACAGTTTCTTAACAGGGCTAATATTACTATTAGGCATATATTTCCCAAGTGGGGTGGCTGAGGTGTACGGTGCATGCCTACTTTTCACTGCCAATGTTGGGTCTCGTATAATAGAGGGCAAACCGACACTGGACTAAAAATCGGGTACAATGCCAGTCTCTGGACTGATACTAGAAAATTTTTCTACCTTATTATCCCACCCAGGATTTGAACCTCAATGACGAACGATTTAGCGCAGTGCTTAAGAGCTTAAGCCTCTCCGCCCAGTGTCTAATAGTCGCGGGCTCGATTCCCGCTCGGGACAAATCTTTGTGTGATCCACAATTATTTGTTCTGATCTGGCTACTCGTGAACGTGAATTTTCATGTTTGTAAAGGCACCCCCGAGACAGGATAAAATCCGAGTAAGGGGCTATGTTTAAAAAAAAAATGAACCTAAGACCACTTCATCGCTACGCACATAATTCGCCACTGAAACAACGAGGGAGGTTGGCAAGGGTAGATGTATTCTCACGCACCTATTATTTTAAACAACTACAAAAACACGAGCTAAAAGTAACAGCTTTACACACATGCCAGTAGTCATGACCACTGGTTCTTTGCTATGAGATATTAGTTTTGCCTACCCCACGGCGACTGCTCAAGCCGAGGCCGTTTGTCCCTTAAGGGCCTACCTCGATTGACCATTTATCGTCCGGCAGAGTGACAGTAACACAATTACTTTACATATGAATAATAAGAGACTTGATAATGAGCGCGCGCTCGGAAATAAACAACGAATATGCAAAAACTAATTATATCATCATCTAAAAAAACTACTCTATGAAATAAAAAACTGCTTTACAAGAAGTTTGCTGCAATTTTTTAGTAAATTCTATTGACTATTTCTTAAGAGTTTCGTTTTGGAATCAGAAAATGTAAAGCAATAGATTTTATTTTCGAGTATATTTCCTTTAATCGTGTATTCCTTTTACCAAATTCGAAAATGTAGAGACAAAAGTAATATTTCTAAATATTAAGTCTGTAATCCATATACTTGTTTAATTGTATGCAGTACAAAACACGTTTTCAGTCTACGAGTTAGCCCCTTAACTCGTAGACTAAAATACGCGAAATCGCGTCCATCTGGAGTATATTGTTGTTCTCTCGCTCTCTTGTCCAGCGTAAATGGCAGCTCACAGCGTATTCATTTCACACACATACACACAAACGGAGTTTACCAGCATGTTAAATTAATTTACATGTATAAATGTTATGATTTCAAAGCAGCAAGTACGGCGGCATGTAGCAACTACAAGGCATAGAAAATATTTTGTAGAGTTAAAATAGTAACCAAATTGTTTGATTGGATATGTTATGGTATGACAGTGTGAGTGCCAGCCATTAGTGGTTTAAATGTATCTTCAATAGTAGTAGAATTTATTTTTTTGTAATATACCTTAGTGGGACCTTTGCCTAGCAGTGGGACACAATAGGTTAGTTAAAGAAGATACCTTAGTCGTGATATGATTGACCCGCGTACAACTCGTACCATAAAATATTGTACATACCAAACATAATACTAACTACTACGACTTAAGCCCATTAAGTTAAACATTATCTATCTTCGGTGTAAACTGATCCGCGAATCAAATTGGCTGCCAATCCTTTGGCGGATAGCCCAGATCTACGAGATAGGTGGATGTAGCACAATATGTGTCTACTAGATGAGACGGTCTATTAAAAAAAAATTTGTAAGCGATATGAGTTTAATCTTCGAGAAATGAAAATCTTCTGAAGATTTTTCCTCTATGAAAGAGAATAACAAAGTCCTCAGCCATTAAAGACAAAAGTCTGCCTACAGTTATGGTTGATTCATACTTAAAGACCTACCTGTTTAAGCACTTTAGCGGGGCTCGCACTGGTACTCTTTTCTTATGCTATATGCGTTTTGGTCGATCTTAGATTATGCTAAGCTGGTATAGCTTCTCTAATTTTGGCATAGCTAATCAAAAATACCAATTATTGAGCTGATTTTCAGCCTAAATATATTTCTAACATTATCGGATGCCACAAATATAAGACCGAATTCCAAAACAACAAAACTACTTACACCAGCCAAAGCATTGAACCACGATCATTCCATCCCAAACATCCAATTTTATTACACGAACAGAACCCTTGGTACAATAACCTCTAATCCAGAAACGAAACAAGCCAGACACAGAAATCGCGAAAAGATTGCAATACGAAATCGTTTCTTAAACCTTAAACGCACGATTTAACACCCCGAGTACGGGGTACATTTCACCAGCCGATTGCCCATTACGAAGCGACGGTATACGAAATTTCAATAAAACTCAATAGTAGGGGGGTGTAGGGACCATGGTGATAGGAAATTTGGAATTGACTCCGAGTCGCGTGTTGGTTGTTCGATTTTTTGCTTAAGCGAAGAATTTCGGTGCGGGATTTTAGTATAGATATTTTAGATATTCTGACGACCGTTGGAGCAGAATTTTATCAATTTCTAAAAACAACTTTACTTTGAAATAGAAAACTGCCTTACAAAAATTTTGTTACAATTATTTGCTATGTTTTTAAGTAAATTCTATTGATTTGTTCCTAAGCTTTTCGCGTTAGAATCAGAAAATGTAAAGCAACAGAGACGACATTTGATTATTTTTACCAGATCCTAAAATATATAGTCCGCAACCGGCGAGCGTGTATAAGACGAATTAAAAATAAGATAACTATGACAGTGAAGGAAGCTAGAGAGGTCTGTAAGGGAAGCTCCCATTGGAACTCTGTACTCTCTGCCTACACCGCAAGGGATTTGCCGTGATGTTATAGATAGTCTATATACCTCTTGAAGTGTAGCATATAAACACGTTTCTTTTCACGGTAGCTCCTTAAGTGGCGTCCTCGTAGCCGAAGACAGTGGAGTGCCTGGACTGATGACTTGATGAAGGTCGCTTGTAAGAGCTGAATGCGTATACAAAGCCGATTGTCGTGGCCTTCTTTGGGGAAGGCCTTGTTCAGCGGTGGACGTCTTTAGGCTGATTATGATGACAATCATTCGGAGGTTAGGATTATTTAAAAATAAATGTGAGGTAAGGGAAGATAGTATGATGGGAGTAAAAATACCAACTATTAAGGTTTGGTGAAATAGCCGATGGAGCGCGACGAGAGCGTGACAGAAGCGCTCGTCTACGTTCGCTCGTGGCGTTTGCCGTTACGCCGAGCGGGGCTGCGATGTGTGGCGTCTCCCGTACATTTCAGTGCATTACAACTCCCCAACTCCCGCGTCACCGCCACGCGCCCGTCGCGCTGCGTCGGCTATGTGGCAAAACCTTTAGTTGTATTTATTATAATAGATAGTTGTAATAAATGTGCTTTGCGATCACGAGATGCTGGATTCAAATCCTAGGTCGGACAAATGTAGTTTTCAATCGAAAAATTCCTAATGTCAGTCTGGAGTCTTGGATCGGCTCCGGTTTAAAGCAAGAGCTGCCCTCCTATTATATGAGATCTAACATCGGCAAAAAGTGGGTGTAAATAGTACACTTCTGCCACCCCCCGCTTAGGGAATATAGGCGTGACGGTATTTTATCGGTATCATACGAGACGAAATATTAGAGAAGAAGCCAGAGAGGTCTGTAAATAAAACTCCTGTTGGAGCTCAGTGTTCTCTTTCTACCCCGCAAGGGATCGCACGTGATAATACCGATATATAAAGGTTATTTGAACGAGTAAGATGGGCAAAAACTGATCAGAAAATATTATTTTGGACACCAATTTCCAATATTTTTTAAGTCAACTACATAATTCCTTGGTACAGATTACTGTAACACTGAAATAGCGCTCTATTTTAAGAATGTACATAGGCCCTCCTAGACTACAAAACAAAAACTTAAAACAATATGAAATAGCTTATTAACACACAAAGCCCTTATCAAAAAGCCCACCCACGTATAAGATGTGGGCTGTCTGAAATCATTTCACAATTACATCACATATCCTATTTGAAGTGATTTCGAAATTCTTGACAATTGCTTCTCAAAATTCTTTATAAACGGCTTTGGGTATATAAGGACTTTGAGAAACGCTTCTCAAGAACACATCCAAAACACACCTAATATATAATAGTTTACATGGAATTTACTAGAAATAGTGATACTAAATAGAAAAAAAACCTAGCAATGTAAATAAATAGAATAACAAATTCATCACTCCAGTTAAAATTTACCACACCTGCTGACTGCTGCGGTAGCTCAATGGCTAGGACGGTCGTCTCATGGTCTCTGACATGATGGATTACATGGATTCGATTTCCACCCGAAGCGATTAAATTTTCTGTCTATTTAGAATCCCTTTTTTATAGTATGCTAGTTTCTTCCAGCGATTTCATCCCCGTTGACTTTTGACAGGAACCTAACATTTTTTCGGGATAAAATGTATCCTATGTGTTAATCCAGATAATAAACTATAAGTGCCCCAAATTTTATCCAAATGCATTCAGCCATTTTTGCAAACATCTAAACATACAAAATTCCATATTTATAATATGAGTAGGATAATTTCATGCAATATAAGCAGGATAGCATAGTGGTTGGACTGCAAAGTCTGACTTTTGAAAACCACGAGCGTATTAAAAATTACATATAACTTTCTTAAACAGTGAAGGAAAACATCGTGAGGAAACCTGCATGCCCTAAGAGTTTCTCAAAGGTGTGTAATGTTTGCCAACCCGCACTGGGCCAGCGTGGTGGACTATGGCCTAAAACCCTCTCAGTTTGAGAGGAGGCCCGTGCCCAATAGTGGGACAGTTTCTTAACGGGACTATTATTATTAACATTTTTACATATTTCCAAACATGAAATATAATGTTCAGGTACATACCCAAAAACCGTTTATGATCAATTTTGACAGATACTGCGATTTTGACAGAGAATGGCCGTATGACCACGGATGTTTGTAAGTCAATAATAGTTTTATCACTTTCCTGACCTAAACAAGGCTTTTGACAGGGTTTTCAGAGTCATGTACAATTTAGCTCCTGAAGAACCATGTAATTTACCAGGTCACATCGGAAACAAAAGTATATATTTTGCTCAATATTTTGATTTTAATTCCGTGGCAATTTCATCCAATGATTACATGACTAGTCAGGAATAAATTCAAGTCGCTTTTTGAACTGGGGTGCCTGCAGTCACTGCAAATGAACGAGAGGGGAAGGATCTAATCATTAGTGTAGGGTGATGTGCGCTGATGTGGAACTCTATTTGAACTTCTATCTATAATATTTTTTTATAACTTATCTATAGATACATACATAAAAATAATATTGAAGTGTCTGTTTGTAATGTTAAAATACCAGGTTTTTAGTAAATACATATGAAAGTATCTAGACTATCTTACCATGACCAAATAGACCGGGTCTTATCTAAAGGACCAGTCAAGAGTCTCCGTAACCGGCGAGCGTGTATGAGACGAACTATGAGAGTGCAGGAAGCCAGAGAGGTATGTAAGGAAATATCCTGTTGGAACTCTGTACTCTCTGCTTACCCCGCAAGGGATCTGGCGTGATGATATAGATAGATAGACATATGAAAGTATATACGGTACTTATCGCGAAGAAACAATTTTATTTGTCAGTCTGCCTGTTTGTTTTAGCTAATTTCCGAAACGGCTGTATCGATTTTTCTGGACTTTCACTGGCAGATAGTTGTTATTATAACGAGACGTAAAAAGTATATACGGAACTTATAGCAAAGAAAGAATTATATCTGTCAGTCTGTGTGTTCATTCCGGCTAAGCTTCGAAACGGCTAGATCGATTTTGACGAAACTTTCACTGACAGATAGCTGATGGTATAAGGAGTAAGTAAGGCTACTTTTATTTTAGAAAATATTTTTTGTTATATTTCACGCTGATGAAGTCGCGGGTAACAGTTAGTCAACAATAACACGAGAACAGAAAAGAGAGATATTTAAGTGATAAAAGTCAGTGTACGTTCCGCGAAAAACTACTTAAGTATTTTTCCCCTGATAGTTCACGGTCGTGCTTTTCCAATTTAAGGGGAAACCTAACCCTAACTCCCAAAACTAGGATATATTTACAGAAGATTCTTGATGCGAGTTAATCTACTGCGTTTTTGTTATAAGAAATATATATAAAAATAAAGATGAAAGGGTCGCGAATTTAATGTATGAAGTAAAATTTAATTTTACGTATTCGTAGAAACTAATATAGTACAGAGTATGAAAGAAGAAAAGGGATCTAGTGGACCTTCCAGTAATCTATTGAGGTCCCTAGGTGTTAAATAGTCTGATTTATTGGATTCAGATGATGATGAATAATAACATTGGTTAATCTACCAGGCCAGCGATAAAGGAAGAAAGGAAAAAACGTGATAAAACGTATTCAATTTTCCAAAATAATACTTTTAAAACGTCTATTTTGAATATGATATTGCAAATGTTTTATTCAATGGTAGATTGGATGTATATAAAATATACACGAAAAAAAATCTTAAAATAAGCACTTTTTTATTTTAATTAATTATATCTGATTTAGTCGAAAAAAACCTGCTATTTGGGTATTCCGGGCACGCTTTTCACAGTTGTCGAGGTCATCAGACAAGGGACATTTTTGAACGATTTTTTTTGATGTTAGAGATTCCCTTAAATAAAGTTTTACTTAATTTGTAATTAGCTACAGCCGCTGGTACATGTAAATAGGTACGTATCTACGAGTATTTTTTATACCTGTGTCGTGTGTGCGTGTAAAACCATGATTTTACGACCAAAAATATCCAGACGAAATAAATGTGGTGGCGAAGGGGAACTGTTAGCAATCACGATATCTTGGGTTATCGCACGAAATGTTTTTTGCACGATTGTTATATCATACTTTTAGAGACGTCGGATAATTTGAATCTCTGTACTCTCTGCCTAACTTGAAAAGGATACTAATAAACTATCTGTAGGGACGTGTTGTAGAGACTACATCGAAAAATTCGTAGTAGCATTACAGAGACCAACATAGTGAGTAAGAAGGTGACCCATTTGTGTAATTGCAAAGGGTCGCCCCCTGTTATTAGGAGCCTAATATCGTTTTTAAAATGTGGAAGCGGTAAACTTCTGCCACCCTCGCTTAGGGTGTATAGGCGTGTGGATTTTATTTATATGTCGATAATTTTGTTATTGTTATAGATATTTTTTATTTTACCTTACAAATAGTTATACTAGTATTGTTATGTTAAGGGACCATTGACTGCTGACCAATCGACCGGACCCAAATAATTAAAATTCTTTTGACATGTGATAATAAATGTATATTATTATTGTTTGGCGCCATTATTGTTCCTTTGTTGGACAAAGGCCTCCCTCCACTTTTTCCACTCTCCTTAATTAGTGATTATGTGAGGCCAGTCCCAAAAAATATATTTTAAGTAAAAATAAATAAGAATGCGGCTTTAACTAAGAATTATTTACGTATATTTTTTAAATAAAGAATAACGTTTAAGATTTATAACTCTGTCGTTTTCGCGTGCTTATAAATCATACGGTACTGTCGTTCAGTAGCAGTTCGCGACTTGGAAATATGTGTCCTCACGACATTTTTATGGCTGCGCTGTCGAACGGAATTGTCTTTTTCATACGAATGTATATGAAGAAACAGTGCGTTGATAGATTGTGTTGTATATAGACTGTAGTTTTTTATTGTTTATGCAGTTTAAATTCCAGAGATAGAGGGACTGCTGATACCGATCTGAAATTTAGAAAAATTAAATAAAAACACTACGCTCAAAATTAATTCAATAGACAATAAAGTTTAAATATATAAGATACTGTTGATTTTATATTATCATTATATTAATACGTGAAGCAAAAACTTTGTACCCCTTTTTACGAAAATTACGCGGATGGAGGAGTACGAAATTTCCCAAACTTCTAGTTTATATAGAGAAGGAGTGCAGAATGCTAATATTTTTTTTTAATTATGCATTAAAAATACATTAAATCAATAAAAAAAACATTACACGCACTACCATGTATTTGACACAATACACTTCAAATTGAGAATAGATTAATATTATTTGTCTTTAATATTATTTGTCTATAGTCTTACTGAATGTCAAACATAACCAGCAAACGATGAGAGTTTTTACAAAAAACGTCGCTTACAAAGACGTTTTGTATCATTAATTAAATTATTGAAATAAGTATCTCAAGTTCAATGGATAGCATTTTATTTATCGCATGGTTTTTTGTTACAATAAAAATAAAATAAAAAAGGTCTTTGTTGTAATCATTTATTGTTTTTTTTTATTTAAATTTAATTTTCATATAATTTTTTTGAAAAAAATCTGCAAATTAACAGTGTACCCTTGGCGAAATCTGTGATTATAGAAGTATAGTTCTCAAACGGGACAAATCTTTCTGTTCCATCCATACGGAAACAAACATTGGTTCGATCATGCAATGCAATACAAAAATTCTTGGCCAAGTTGTGGGCAAAGTTTTCATTAAAAATTAAAACCTTCCATTTTTAAACTGCTAATGGAACGTGGGAATGTGGAATGTCAATTAGACATCATAATAAATCCGAATACAGACCCGCCCACAGACTAGTGAGAGAACAAGCTCAGACCGCCATGTCTGGAACATTTGTCATGCACCTTAAGAGTGACAATGCTAGAATTGAATATGACATTTGTACTTTTTAATTATATTAGTGCACGAGAGTCAAAGGGAATTCATCATATAGCCTACATATTTCTATTACTTTATATTTAACTAAAATTAGTATCATATTAGCCCTGTTAAGAAACTGTCCCACTGTTGGGCACGAGCCTCCTCTCAAACTGAGAGGGCTTTGGCCATAGTCCACCACGCTGGCCCAGTGCGGGTTGGCGAACCTCACACACCTTCTAGAAACTCTTAGGCATGCAGGTTTCCTCACGATGTTTTCCTTCACCGTTAAAGCAAGTGATAATTAATTTTTAATACGCACATGCTCTCGGCAAGGCAGAGATGCGTGCCTGGGTTTGAACCCGACACCTCTGACTTTTCAGTCCAACGGTCTAACCACTAGGCTATCACTGCGGTCTAACAACTAAAATTAGTGCTGTGTTAAAATTAATAAAAGAATTGATACAGTTAATATATTTTTTCATAAAAATCATACGATTCCTTTACACAATTAATAAACACCATATTCACAATGAGAAACATATACCTAAGGTAATTTAAAAAATATATTACAAGTAAAACACCTAACATAAATCCTATTAATTAATTTACAAGTGAAAACGAGCAAAAATGTTTATATCAAAAAATATGCTGATACAATTTCTTACAATTTCATTTCAAATAAATGTACAGAAATTATCTTCGGTTTATTTCTTTCATTTGATTTATATGATCATAAAGTTTAAAGTATTAATTTTTTGCGATTTATTTCTTGATATTATTAAGATAACTTGATCAATTTTGTTTTTATTTGGATATAAAAAGTTGTAGAGCAAAAGTTGTCTAGGCCGATGTACAAACATTATATTCTCTTTAATACAAATGCAACTACTTTTATTAATTCTGGGTTACATTTAGAAGTAGATACTTAACAAAATTAATGCTATGGTACCTATCTAATACTGCTCATACATTACTATTTTCCATTAGGTGAGATCAAAATTATGAGTGGACTCTATCTATAAGACGAATCAAATATCAACTCTGATATTTCAATAATCAGTTATCTACTTAACACTAATTCGCTTACCTATTAATGCTGAATTAGGTATCAAAAAGCTTGAAAAGACATGAATGATCAATGTGGCACTTTGTCACTCTTCAATAGTCGTAGTCTTCTCAACATCTGAAAACAAAAGTAAACATAATTTACCACTGTAACTTCTTAAATGGGAGGAAGGACTTAAATTTAACAATAAACATTATAAGTTATACAATAAAGTCTATTTCTGGTATGACATAGTATGGTATGGAAATACTGGTGGTTTTATAAATTTTATCTATCTATCTATAACCTCACGCCAGATCCCTTGCGGGGTAGGCAGAGAGTACAGAGTTCCAATAGGTTCTTTCCTTACATACCTCTCTGGCTTCCTCGACTCTCACAGTTCGTCTCATACACGCTCGCCGGTTACGGAGACTCTTGACTTTTCCATCAGATAAGACTCGGTCTATTTGGTCGTGGTAAGATAGTCTAGGTCTTCCCCGGTACCTGCATCCTTCCACTTTCACATTGTATATCTGTTTTATCATTCTTTCCTCTGGCATTCTTTCTATATGCCCGAACCAACGGAGCATGCCCTTTCTCATCTTTACACCGATACTATCTTTCATACCTATGCCTTACTATGCTATTGCTAATGCGGTCGGTCAGCTTCACTCCGCACATCTTCCGCAGAGCTCGCATTTCTACCGCATTTATCTTACGTTCATTCTCCTTCTTAAAAATAAATTTTAGTTGCTAGATAAATGATGACTATGATCAATGATACAAAATATTGGATAGTTTACCTGTTTTCTGAAGGCATCAGATCATCACTCTTCAGATGATTTGTCCCCGCATTGACAAACCTTTGTTCAACATGCTTATGACAGACATTATCATTCGCTAACAACTCGGTACATAAAGCTATGAGAATATAATAACTACGTTTTCTCTCACTAATACATTCCCTTGTTTGCGTTCTTAAAAGGGAAACTGATAAAATGTTGTGTTTAGACGTGATCTGATGCACTTAGGCACACAATATTTGTACACTATGGCGTAAATTAATTTACGCCATAGTGTAATAGACATACGATACATCAACAAAAAATTCTCACCCAAACAAACTTTTCTTTGACGGGTAGAAAAAAATGGCCGCCAACTGGTCACGGGTTATATGGTCATTGGCGTTAGCGGGGCGAGACAGGCGAGGGGAGGAGTGTAAACGTCAAATTCAATTCTAGCACTGTCATTCTCTAAGGTATATTTTTTTGTTCGAGCATTACCTAGCATGGACCCGCCCAAGGCGTCGGCGAAACGAGTGCCGTAATCATTTTGGAATCAATATAAATGATCACTCGATTTCATAATTATAACATCGATGCTCGGAGGAGTTTGCTTTATACAAAAACGATATTGATAATTTCAACTTTTGTAAAGGGTAATTAAAGGGGCATGGTTTATGAATTTATGAATAACAATACATTATTAACATAAGCCACTCATTTGCAGAAACATAATGTTTTGCATTGATTTCATTATTAGACATACTTGTATAATAAGTGATCAAACGAACTTACCTGAAGTGAAGTTCGATCATTATTATACGAAGTCCTTCGTTCGAAGATATAAACTATATTAGCAGCTCTCTCGAGTCGCTTGGCAACCGCGCGTCATTTAGAAACTTCAAAAGCCTCTATGGTATCTGTGGACATAACCTCTGGAACCATTCTTTTTAGAAGTAGTACATTTCAACTTTACCAACGGGCAGGGCGGGTTGGGTACTTATATCTTCGAACGAAGGACTTCGTATAATAATGATCGAACTTCACTTCAGGTAAGTTCGTTTGATCACTTATTATACTGTGTCCTTCGTTCTCGATATAAACTATATTAGCAGCTGTTTAGAGCTATAAGGGTAAAGTTGAAGTATACCACATAAAGGTTTTTTTTTTTTTTTTTTGAGCGTGACCTCTAAAAAATAACATATCATTAGTATATTTGTACTATAACACATTCCCGTTCTTTGTTTTGCCATACAACACAAACAACAAATATATACACATATATTGTTTCTTACAACCAGTCTGTCTAACTTATTTAAAATAAATTTATATAATTAAATTCTATAACATATTATGTTATGTAGTGTAGATCCATCCCAACAAAACCTTGATAGCACCTGTTATATACCTTTATACCACACCTGTTGTCCAAAATTCATTAATACCGGGTAATATTAATCAATCATTACTTATCAGATATCAGTGCAGTCTCTATCTGTTATGTCTTCTATAGAGATCTTTCTTCTATAGATATCTTCTATGTAACAAGAGTTGAGGAATTGCCCATCTAAAGTTTTGTTTATATAAAATTAAATCCTTTATAATAATTCTTGTATCATTGACAACCATTATGAGACGAACTATGAGAGTGAAGAAAGCCAGGCAGGCATGCAAGTAAAGAACCCGTCGGAACCTTGCACTTTCTGCCCACCCCGCAAGAGATCTGGCCTCATAATATGGATAGAGATAGATAGATAGCTAGAAACCCTTACTGTGTACTAGACCTGAAAACAAAGTCTGTTAGTACCCAATCTATAACAATATGATACAAATATAACAGGGAAACCTATTTCCCCAATAATGTGTCTTCCAACTGTTTTTTGTCAAATGATCTCCTTTTGAGTACGGTACCAAACGAAGGCTACGAATTAACATGGTGATTATAAGAATGGGTTTGCTATCATTACATATTTAATTTATGATTTTTTTTTTTTTTTTTTAATATCAACTTTCTGCTATATTTAATGTTAGTTATATTTTTAATCTTTAAAGATGTACATATATCAAAATTTAACATTTTTTGTACTAGAGGCCTTTGTACTAATGAACTTATATGGAATTAAGTCCGGTGAAGCTGTAAAGGCCTCGCGGCCATCAGCGTATATCACTCACACACACACCTTATCTGGAGATATTCCTCCCATAAGGCTATGTGCTTTACCTATATAATCTCGCGCCCCCCCCCCCCCCAATTTTTAGAGTCTGAAACGAAGGGCAGTACTAATGCGTGGTAAACAAACATAACCTACCCCAGTGTTATTACTATACCACTATTATTAATTCAATTTTAATTTTTCGAAACTATCCCGGAATCATTTCCATGTTCTGAGTGTGCGCCGACAAATAAATCCTTGGCTACATAAATATTTATGTATTACTTAACGATTCGTTCCTGCGCAATAACGCCCGCGAACGTTCGTTTTGGCAATACGATTGGACCACTCCTGAACCAATTACATGACTGATACTAAAAATACTAAAAAATACACTCCTAATTTAGTAATAACTTAAGAAGCGAATAAGTTACAGTCGACTAAACCGAACCATGGGTTACAACTGTATCATATTGGGAATCCTATTCATAACTGAATTATTTCATACCATGAAATTTTCATTTCATACCACACTTCCTTTGCTTCTTTGTATGTGACTGTATTTATAAGTAAAACCAAAAATTGCAATGGGTAACTTTCTAGTTAGTTCTAGATGTCCAACCGTGAGAATTGAGTGTTACTCAACTTATTATTATGTATCCCCCATTAATAATAAATAAATAATATCAAGTTCCTTAGGACTTAGATTATTGCTGATACTACATAATATTTATCATACCTGTGATAAGAATATACTTTTGATTATTCTTGTTTAAGATAATCCATACTTTCAAATACTGTAACTCAATATTTCATCCACCGTAGCTTGTCAACATAATATCATTAAATTTTCAAATGGATATTATTATCAAGTCATTTGCATGACTTTATTTTCTTTTTATATATAGATACCTATTTATAAGATACATGTAACATGTGGATGTAATAATTTAAGTATAACAATACCAAAATTGCAAATTTTTGTATGATATCTCAATCCAATATTTTTTACTGAAACACCTTTAAATAAATTACAACATATATAATGCTCTAAAACCAACTTGTTACTTTAATGGTAGCAGTTTGTACTTGTGTTATCATAACTATACCAGAAAACATCACTGGTGTTCAAAATAACTGTACACATTCCAAACTAATTACAAAACTATTTTTTATAGTTATTAATTTCTTGAATAATCTTATTTAATTACATATTATTTATTGATTATCATATGATCAAACAAAAAAACAGTAAAAACATCTAATTCTCCAAATCATGAATTGATGTATAGCTTTCCATTGTGTGTGCCTCAAATTTCTAATATTATTAAGTACACTATAATTGATGCAGGAAATAATCAAGAACCCAAAACCATTGAACTCATTACATGATAGAAAACTGAATAGGTACTAATAAATTTTCTATTAGTATATTTATTATGACTGTAAGGTCTAACCTGTTAGCATTAAGTTTTTATTTTTATTTTTAATAAAAATAGCTATAAATTATATTTCAAATTATTAAACAATAGTGTTTCTAATAATAATGTTTCTATACATAATGTTAAACATATGTAGGACAAGATTCACTTGTCTGAAGTGCAAGTACTTGCACAAAAACCAATAAAATTATGTTTGTCGTTGAAGGCATTATTAGTGTCATAGATACATACCACCGTCAGTGAATACCTTTAGCCTCCAATATTATGGCTTCTTTGTAAAACCCATGTTGTATTCCTGATAGTTTTTCTGAATTTTTCAGCAACTTAAAAACCAAGTCCTTGTGTAAAATGCCTATCATGCTTTTTGTACCTCACTTTCTTTGGTAGGAGATTTCCAATGTCCAACGTGATGTTGTTTTTGGTGAACTGATAGGTACACTGTGACTTAATATTTCCATACCCAGGATGAGGATTGTTGTTCTATATTGGTTACAACGGTGGTCGATTTATGAAATTTTAACTACTGGTTATGACTAGCTAGTTAATAATTCCATATTGATAATCCACTATATTAACACTCCTTTTATGCAAAATATATACTGCTGACCTTAAAGGTTCTTATCTCAATAAAGGTTTCATGACTGTATTGTTAGGATTAATCTTTTCTGGCTACCCTGCAAGGAGTCTAGGTTGATAATATTGATAGATAATTATTAGTTCTATGTTAACTGGATAGACCAGGTATTTTATATTATCTTTTAAGTATCTTTGTGCATAACACAAATTATCCCACAACCTGCCTGCCGCAGCATCGGTAGGATAAGATATTATATTTGGAATGTATCCACAGTCCTGTTGCTTGTCAGTTACAACAGGCATTGCCATTAGTATATTACTTTGGCTTATTTGGTTATAAACCCTGTTCAGGAATAAGTATTGCTGGATTTAACTTTTTTAATACAAGTACTCATAATTTTGCACAATTCTTTGTGTAATAAGCTCCAGTTTGGGCTATTTCAGTATTATTATACAAGTATGTCTAATAATGAAATCAATAAAAACACTATGTTTCTGCAAAGGAGTGACTTTTGTTATTAATAATGTATTGTTATACATAAACAATGTCACTTTAATTACCCTTTCAGTAAGTCTCCTTTTGGAGATATAATATGACAAATTGCTTATAGTTTATAGCAATAGTCTTTGTATTTACTGTTTTAGGCATGTTTAAGGTATGTATTTTAGGTAACATTTTTGATTCTTACCATTATAGAAATGTGAACTGCACAGGAACACCTCATGGATGAAACCTATGAGTAGTATGACCTTCAGCACATATCTCGTATGGGCCCCAAGTCTTGCGGATCACGCCGATGTATCTCGTACACCACTCGTGTCCTTGAATTATCGTCAAGTCTTGCGGACCACGTCGATGTATCTCGTACATCACCCGTGTCCTTAAAATGCCATCGATCCTGAACAATCATCATAATTGATGAACTTCCCCCTAATTTCTCTTATTGGAGGTATAACATTGCCAATTTATAGACGGTTAATAATCGTTTTCAGGTATATTTCGTGTTAAACTGTTTGTACACGAATAGGGACGTAGACTTCATAAGTTTACTTTTCGGACGACGAAGCTTTCCCAAATTTTAATATGACGAAACTCACGTCTCCAAATATTAGATATTATATAAATAAACAAGTTAAGCTGAAAAACACCACAAATAAACAACTATCGGTTGATCTTTTTAGAATGTACTTCTTTGCCAGGACGTAAACTTTTCTAAATTTGCCTATACGATGTTTTAAATTTATTTCACAAGGTCACTTGAGTATATTACAACCTTTTTGTTATAAAATTTCAGTGCAATAACAAGTTATTAAATTAAATGTCGACCAAAAACTTTATTACAAAGCGTCAGCTGCCGCGCTTTCAAAAGAATGCTTGCAGAGGTTATGTCCACAGATACCATAGAGGCGGCGTTGACTTTTGAATTGGCTAAATGACGCGCGGTTGCCAAGCGACTCGAGAGAGCTGCTAATATAGTTTATATCGAGAACGAAGGACACAGTATAATAAAACAGTATAATGTAATTGAATATTCTTTGTTATAATAAAGAATATTTTATGACATATTTATTACGGGGGAAACGGGATAAGTTATTTTGCCTATCAAAATATAGGTTCCATATAATTTGACTACTGAAAATTATTATTTTACGAATTTCCGCAGATAAAAATCTGTTTTTAATCAATTTACGATTCTCACTTGCCAAATGTAAAGGAAAACATTACAAATAAACCTTCATGTCCGAAAAAAAGTGAAAATTTTCGAAAGATATGTGTAACGGTATGCCAAAATTATTTAATACATTTCGATCTAACATCAATTTATATCCATATCTACATCATCCAGATCCATCCAGATCTCCTACAGTTTCTTTCCCTACAGACCTCCTGGCTTCCTCCACTCCCATTTGTCTCATACTCGTTCCCCGGTTACGGAGACGGGTCTGACATTGCAGGCGAAATATGTTATTATAGTACACCTCTGATATGCCCATTTGTGGAATATAAACTTTATTTTATATAAACCCTGCAGGAGCACGTACAAATTGTCAATTTGCAGTTAAGAATGGTAACCTTAGCCAAATCACCTTCTTTAGTACTAACACCTAATGACGCACAGGAAAGCAATGCGACACCGCAGATTGTCGCTTAGCATAACATTTAATCTTACTAATAATTAATCGACTTCACTTGATACTCAGTCACCCAGAAACAGAGAATTTGGATGAAATTTAGCACACAGATAGTTTATGAGCTGAATTAACATTGGATACTTTATTCCGGAATAATGTTAGTTTTTTAGTCTAAAGTCAACGCGGACGAAGTGGCGAGCAGAAACTAGTCCTACTATCCTACTAATATTATAAATGTAAAAGATTGTATGCTTATCTATCTATATCATCACGCCAGATCCCTTGCGGGGTAGGCAGAGAGTACAGAGTTCCAACAGGTTCTTTCCTTACATACCTCTCTGACTTCCTCCACTCTCATAGTTCGTCTCATACACGCTCGCCGGTTACGGAGACTCTTGCCTTTCCCTCAGATAAGACACGATTTATTTGGTCGTGGTAAGATAGTCTAGGTCTTCCCCGGTACCTGCATCCTTCCACTTTCACATTGTATATCTGTTTTGTCATTCTTCCCTTTGGCATACTTTCTATATGCCCGAACCAACGGAGCAGGCCCTTTCTCATCTTTACACCGATACTATCTTTCATACCTACTCGCTTTCTTACTACGCTGTTGCTAATGCGGTCGGTCAGCTTCACTCCGCACATCTTCCGCAGAGCTCGCATTTCTACCGCATTTATCCTACTTTCATTCTCCTTCTTACATACCCAGCTCTCGCTGCCATATAACAGCGTTGGGACAAGAACTCCGTTATGTATGGCCAGCTGCGCCTTATGGCTTAAGTGCCGGCCCCCAAGTAGCTTTCCCATCGCACCATTCACTCTGTTCCCTGCACTCACTCTTCTCTCTATGTCAGTGGTGTATTTCCAATCCTTACTGAAGGCGCAACCAAGATATACAAACTCATTCACTTCCAGCACATCGTTACCAACCACAATCCTTACATTCGTTCTGGTGTCTTCCCTTTCATGTATGCTTAGATGTTTGAATGTTGAGATATTTAGATGTTTGGATATTTATTACTCAATCACGCAAAAACTGCTAAACGGATTTGGATATATTTGGCACACATATAGTTTATTACCTGGATTAACACATACCTTATATCCTGGAAAAAATGTCTAAAATCAATGCGGACGAAGTCGCGGGCAGAAACTTGCGAACAATTCGGCCCAGTGGTTAAGAGCTTATACCGCTCCGCCCCCTGTGTCTAATAGTCGCGGGTTCAATTCCCGCACGGGACAAATCTTTGTGTGATCCACAATTATTTGTTCTGTTCTGGGTATTTATGTATGTGAATTTTCATGTTTTTAAACGCACCCACGACACAGAAATAAATTCTAGTTAATATATGTCATGGCATAATTATTATTAAGCCATTGTTGTTAGATGTACGCTGCCAATAAAATTGTATTTTTTTATTTAAGCTCTCCTGATAATGACTAATCTATCACCGGGTCGGAGCGCGGTCTCCAGAAAGAAGACCTGGCGAGAAAATCAGCGGGCTTCTCTTTTTTATTCTCTTACTATTTTCCTTTCTTTTTTCTAATCTTTTAGCCATAACAATGCTTCCTTTTTTATATAATTATGTTCATAGTAAACACGCTATTTTTTCTCCAAACACAAAGCTTATTAAGTAGAAAAAATACATAAATCTCTCCGGTTTGTTTCGTAGATAAAACATTTTCTGTATTTGATACGGAAGTTATACGGAATATTAGTTAAATCAGAGAAACTTTGGTTGTTTATCATATTATACAGGATAGTGCAGATCAATCACGATAAGGGGTACAATGGAATTATATAAGAACGAAAGAACTGGTATTAATACGGTAAGGGTTCCCAAATATTCATAGAACATTATTTGGAATATTAGCCCTGTTAAGTAACTGACCCACCGTTGGGCACGGGCCTCCTCTCAAACGGAGAGGGTTAAGACCATTGTTCACCACGCTGGCTCAGTGCGAGTTGGCAAACTTTACAGGCCTTCGAGAAACTCTTAGGCATGCGGGTTTCCTCACGATGTTTTCCTTCACGGTTAAAGCAAGTGATAATTATTTTATCATACGCACATGCTTTCGAATATACAGAGGTGCGTGCCTGGGTTTGAATTCAATACCTCTGACTTTGCAGTACAACAGAGAGCATTATTGACGAAAATTAATCTTACAAATTCCACCATAGAATATGCTTGTTGCCATGTTGGTCTAGTTAGTGAATAATGCACAGCGATTACGAGCCCCTGGGGTCTAATCCTAAGTCGGACAAAGTGAATTTGACAAAACGAAAATTTTTCGATACCCCCAGTTTTAATCCGGAGTCTCGCATCCCGCAATAATTGGAATAAGTAGGGTCATCTTTTGTTACAGTACGTATCTGCCAGCCCGCTTAGAGAATATAGACGTGGTGGTGTTTTTATTCAACTCATAGCAAAAATGTACCAAAAGCTTCATCATTTCAAAACAATTCTATAAATTCCGATTTTTTTTTGCCTACTGTAACGCCCCTAAACTTTCCTCCATGCGAATGTTTCGATGTTTATATCGATTGTGATGGGTGCCGTGACAGCAAGCAGTTTGCCCTATTCTATTTTGTCCCATTGGCGATAGGAATCGGCTTTAATAACTCATGTCGCTTGCATAGGGTTAATTTTTAGGGTCCAAACGTTGAGATACAAAATTTTGGAACATAGAACTTTTTTTATCTTTTGAGTACAGCACATTATCTCACAAATATTGTATTTCTGAAAATGTAGTTTATGAGTAAGACATATTTCAGTTCATTGAATATGCATGCACGCAAAAACTTTAGTATGTCAAATCTGACAGGTAACATGAAAATGAAAATGTCATTATAACATTATGCATCTAAAACTATAGTTTGTAAAATCGCTTGCTCACCTTTTTACACGGTTTGGCATTAAATCTATATTTTTTTCTTCATCTAATTAATATTTAAATATATCAAAGTTTTTATAATACAGAGACAACACGGAGTACTGATACTGATTAAAAATTGAGAATATTGAGCGACTTATGTTACTGACCGTACTTCTGTTTCGCCTATCCTCCATTATGCAGCCTGCTATGGCAGTAATAAAGAAAAGAAACAATATGAAAATGGGCATCGCGGGAAATTACCGGCGAAGAAGTAAAATGACACCAAAATAATATTTTTATTTTCAACAAAAAAATAATACAAGAATACACAAATAAAACATCTATGGTAACACCGTTTTCATCTTAATTAATTAAATAAATACGCATTCATTTAACTGTTTTACTGTTTTCAAAAACAATGTTGTGATTCATCTGTAACCGAGGCTTTCTTAGCGTTCAATAGTTAGTTGGAATTTGATTCTTTTGGTAATGTTTTGTGTTATTTTATACTTACCTTACTGTGTAGAATTTAAAGTGATTTCACTAAATTTCACTAAATAATCCATCTCTTTCTATCTATATCATCACGCCAGATCCCTTGCGGGGTACGCAAGGAGTACAGAGTTCCAACAGGTTCTTTCCTTACATACCTCTCTGGCTTCCTCCACTCTCATTGTTCGTCTCATACACGCTTGCCGGTTACGGAGACTCTTGACTTGTCCTTCAGATAAGACTCGGTCTATTTGGTCGTGGTGAGTCGTTAGATAGTCTAGGTCTTCCCCGGTACCTACATCCTTCTACTTTCGCAGTGTATATCTATTTTATCATTCTTTCTTGTTACATTCTTTCTATTTGCCCGAACATTACATACAGCATACCCTTTCTCATCTTTACACCGATACTATCTTTCATACCTACTCGCTTTCTTATTACGCTGTTGCGAATACGGTCGATCAGCTTCCCTCCGCACATCTTCTGCAGAGCTGGCATTTCTTACATACCCAGCTCTCGCTACCATATAACAACATATTACCATATAACAAGAACTCCGTTATGTATGGCCAGCTGCGCCTTTTAGCTTAAGTGCCGGCTCCCAAGTAGCTTTCCCATCGCACCATTTACTCTGTTTTCTGCACTCACTCTTCTCTCTATGTCAGCGGTGTATTTCCCATCCTTACTGAAGGCGCATCCAAGATATACAAACTCATTCACTTGCTTCAGCACATCGTTACCAACCACAATCCTTGCATTCGTTCTGGTTTCTTCCCGTTCAAAAACGATAATCTTGTTTTTTTTTACATTCAAATGTAAACCATTGTTCATGCAGTCGTCTTTAATAACTGTGACTAGTGTTTGCAGATCACTGGCTGTTGGCGCTATTAAAACCGCGTCATCTGCATATAGTAGATGGTTTACCACTAGATCACCCATTTGTACACCTTCGTTCATCGCTTTCAGTCTTTGAAGACTTTTATCCAGATATATTATACACAGTCTAGCGGACAACACGCAACCCTGTTTGACGCCGATTTTAACGTTAAACCAAGGTGATTTGTTACCATCCACCCGTACGCATGCCTTGCAGTCCACATATATGGACTGGGCGGCTCGCAACAGAGTGCCATCTATATCATACTCTGGCAAAATGCCCCAAAGTCTCTGTCGCAAATCTCTGTCAAACGCATTCTCCAGATCCACAAAACCGCAGCATACCTTCCGGCCCACTGCCAGATGCTTCTCTACGATGTTGCGGAGGGAGAAAACTTGATCCGAACATCCTCTTCCGGACCTAAAACCCCTTTGTGCCTCACACAAAATTACATCGGACTTCTCGCGCATTCCCCATTCAATTATTTTACCGTACACCTTAGCTGCCAAGCTGATGGCTCTGTAATTGGCGCAGTCATATTTTGAGTCCTTGCCTATAACTGCGCAGCGCCAATCTGTAGGGACTCTACTGGTCATCCAGCAAAGATTTGCAAGGACCCGGAAGGCGTCCCGGACGCAAGTTCCACCATATTTGATCATCTCCGCAGATATCATGTCTACTCCCGCAGCTTTACTATTTTTCATACTTCCTATCGCAATGTTCTTACTTTATTTCGTGTAAACTACCTCTTTCAATAACACCCTAAAGATGTAACAATAAAAATATTTTTAAAGATTAAGTATAGTGTATTTCTAATATATTAAAGATTTCAGCAAAAAACTGCACCAAGAAAAAACTACCAATCATACTTCAAACGCTCATAACATCTTTCAAACAACCAATCATAGAAATATATCAGTAATCCAGCACAGAAGTATTGAACGATAAATCCATTCTGACATCCACTTCCAATCAGCCTCCGCAGGCTTTAGTCAACTGCGGGAGGGGAATTGATTATCCCTCCTTTAAATCTGATGAAAATCTTACGTCATCAGTCAATCTCAATGAATATCAAGCGCAAGGGAAAGGATTTTCATGCCAATGGATTTAGGATCACACGTAGGATCTTGTTTATGGGTAGTTTTGTCTGTGGCAGTGATGTGGAAGTTCGGAATTTAAATCTAAGAATCTTAGTTAAGTATATTTATTTAGCGATTTTTGTGTTTGAATTTGAATGAGATTTATTTTTTAGAGTGATATTTTTCGTATCTTTTTAAGTAAAGGTAAATTAAATTTTTTGGCGGGAAGTCGAAATGTGATATCGTCAATTTGTTTAAATTTCCAAAACTTGTGTTATTTCAAATATTGATGCGTAATTTTGGTGGAATATTAACCATTATGTATGTGAATGAGTAAAGGTAATTGTAACAAAGTGATAAAACGTGCTTTTTCGATTTTACTCGAAACGGCCGTCGCAATTGGTATGTAAAGTATCCATTGTTTTACGATCTAGGGTGGGGTACTTCATCAATTCTATTATCATCGTTTTCATCAAGTTCATCGGGGAGCTGAATTAGTTTAGAAACACACGATTATGCATCTCACTGGACATTGGCAAAATACATTTAAATCAGTGTGAAGCCATAACTTAAAGAAGAATAAGAAGAAGATAATGTTCATGTTATTTGTGTTGTTCCCAGACTTCCAAAATTGTATTCCCACTACCATAATTTTATTTTAGTATTCTGGGAACAATCATTTTATACACTGAAGATTTTAGCTTAATTTGTAATAAATTTTCGATTTATCAGAAGAAATGCGAGTACCATAACTCCTTTATAATAGTGCGACAAGATTTGGCCCATGGAGGATGGGGCATTGGTGTGAAATTAGGGTAAACATTGAGTAAAATCATACTACTTACAAGGAGATAAGAATAATTTATTTCCAAAAATAGACACATGCAAATCCTTTAAAACTAATTATTAGATAAAAGGAACATGAGAAGCCAGAGTTACTGGTGCCTTCCACACTAGGCAAAGCCTGTCTCGTGGAGGCGAAGGCGAAGTATTTCAACAGGTGGTTTTGTGCAGTTACTAATGAAAAAAAGAACGTGGGTAAATTTCATAGCAAACGACAAGTCTGCAATTGTCATGAAGTGACATTTCACTTGATACCAGCGGTAGTTCCGATTTTGGCTGCGGGTCAAAAGATCGTTGTGGGATTTTTCATTACGTAGAACACAATTGAAAGACAATAAAGTTGTAATCTGTCTATACTTGAGCGTACACAATAAACTCAAAGAAAATCTCAAAATATTATTGCTCTACGACGGAAATTGTTACGTACCTCTACGAAATTGGGTGAAGTATCTTTCGACATATCTAAAAACAATAAATTGTTTCAATAGCAGGAAAGGTTAAGTGGGCACTATTGTGTTTAATAATGGAGGGAAAAATATTCTATAAGTAGAATATTTTTATGTTAACTAAGGTTTAACCATGGTTTAACCTTCGAATTTAGAGTTTAACAAGTATAAAAAAAACTTAAAAAAAAAAACCGACTTCAAAAAGCTTGAAATAAATATTTGAAGTCGGTACCGGCTAGTGCAGTCGGTTACTTGGCAACGTCTTCAAATATTTATTTCTTGGTTTTTGAAGTCGGTTCTTTTTTTAAAAGTTTTTTTTTATTAGAATTTTACATGACAAGTGAATTACTTACTAATATTTGTACTTACTAAGTTGTACAGCAAGGTACCTACAGCATTGATATATTAACCATGATCACGGAATCTATACATTCGTGCTGTTCGCCGTTAAGGAGTCCCCTGGTGTATCTTCAAAGTCCAAAGTTCAATACAGATTTCTTTAAAATGGGACCACCTCAGAACTATACTAAAACCAACGCAAAAAGAATCATCAAAATCAGTTCATAAATAAAGATGTTATAAAAAAACACAGACGAATTGTCAACCTTCTCCTTTATTGAAGTCGGTAAATATTCTGATTAGTTCTATGGCAGGGTACCTAAAGGATTGACGTAATACCCATAATATCAATATCCGCATAATATCAATCAATCTATGCATTCGTATTGTTTGTCGTTAAGGAGTTCCCTGGTGTATCTTCCAAATCCAAGGTCCAATACCGATGAAATTGAAATGGGACCACTTTGGAGCTATACTAAACCCAATGCAAAAAGAATTTTCAAAATCGATTCATAATTGGCGGAATTATTGCGAAACATACGTACAAAAAGTTTACGTAAACGTTTTTAAAAAGAAAAAAACATACAGGCGAATTGAGAACCTCTTCCTTTTTAGAAGTCGGTTAAAAATAAATAAAAATCTTCTTGAATGATGACTTTTTTGTTGGGATCTTAAGAGTTTAAGCGATAAGCGTCAGTTTGATAATAAAAGAATCAGTAACTCATCGTAGAGAATATTCTACATGGGGTGGGTAGAGGTAGGAATTACAATTCGAAAAAAAAAAATTCGAAAACCCGACTACGTAAAAAGTATATGTTTTCAATTTTTTTATTAAAATGTTTCAAAATACGTAAAACAAATGTGGTTTAACTATTAATATTCAATGTCATATTCACAATTAAAACTAATCTTGCGACACCTCATGATATCCAATGGCTAAAAATTACAACAATACTTGAAAAAGCCAATCACAAGTTTTAATAAGTAAAAACAAATTCACAATTTTCCTTTTAGGGCTCGTGTTACATAGCGTAAATCCGTCGTAAATCTCGTTTTTAGAACTGATTTTTGTTTTGTAATACAGGCCTAAGTGTCGGAATAGATAAATCACATTTACGACTTGCCTATTAATAACCAATTTACAACCAAATGAAACATTTTCCTCCTTCTAAAGCGGTCGGCTTAAAAAACAACCCCATTTTTAAAATAATTAAATTAACAAACAAAAGGTAATAGAATTTCAAACCGCGAATACACTCACGTTTTTAAATTCACCTCTTGATGCTGCACCTTTGTTCGGGTACAAGTCGGGCGGTGTGTGTAAATGGCCTTATACATAAAAGATCGCCCATTCCAGAGGACGGCTCTTATTCTCTATGAAAAAATAATAACTTTACGCGCCGCGTTACGATTCCTTCGCATAAAGAATAAATATCCTTAGACTAACACCCATATCTATAGATATTGAGTTTAAAATTCTATTCAAAACTACTTTTGACATTTTTCACTGTTGACACCTTCTCAACTGTAGAATAAAAATTATGTGCTCAGTATATACTTGGGTATAAGTAACTACTTAGACGAGTTTATAGATACGGGTGTAAGTCTTGTCTAGATTGACCATAGTTAACTAAAATAGCGCCAAAAGCGGATCTCATTTACGCACTATATGTGCGTAATCCTAGTGGTTGATTTGATCAAAAGCTGTTTGTAAGTAATGCATCTAAGAGAATATCATTACGGGATCATATCGCGAAGTTATCGTAACGCACCCCGTTTGGTAACAGCGAATAAGGCTCATGAGTACGATAGCTATCGCTAAGTTTTTCTAGAGTTGCGACCTCGAAAATGGTCCTGATAGCCGAACTGAGTGTTCAGTTGAATGGGTGTGTCAATTGAATGACTTATTAGATGAATAATCTATTAGGTTTAAAAAATACCGTTGGCCTTTTGTAACGTAGCTAAGGATGCTCTTGTAGCGCTGGGCGACGGCGGTGTTCTTAGCGATCACCGATGTTAAGCAGCGTTAGGCTCGGTTGGTCTAAGATGGGTGAACATTTGTGCCATTTTCATACTCGAGTGTCGCCGTGCTTCGTTACATGCATCAAATCTTTGGTCCCGGTTACTACCTAATGTGTCTTTAAGCCTAGTTGGAAGTCTTAAAGGCGGCTTGACAAGTTCTTCCAACAACAGGTGGCCCCAAACCCGCCTATCAACCAAGTGGAGTATGACCTAATCTCTCTCTCCTTGATTTGTGAGAAAAGGCCTTTGCCTAGCATTAGGATAATATAGTCAAGTTGTACAAAGGGCGAATTGTGATCACGAGGTCCTAGATACAAATCTTAGGTTGGATACAGTATCTTATTCTATCGAAAAATTCTTCGCCGCAGTCTGGAATCTAAAATTTTGTCTAGTGTAATGTAGGGCAACAGGCCTGCCCCCTTTACATTGAGATCTAACATCATCGGCAATATGTGATTGTTCAAGTACACATCTAGCGGATATGGTGCAGTATTTTTATAAATGTTTACTTCCAATAAATCTACTAAAATATATATAATATTATCCCCGTTAATATATAATATTATCCCCGAGTCCAATGGTGGGAGAGTCTCTCCCACCATTGGACTCGGGGCTCCTCTCAATATGAGAACGTTTAGGTCATGGTCTACCACGTTGGCCCAGTGTGAGTTTCCCTAAGAGTTTCTCGAAGTTGTGTGAAGTTCACCAACCCGCACTGGGCCAGCGTAGTGGACTATGGCCTAAGCCCTCTCAGTGGGTTAGTTTCTTAACAGGGCTAATATTATATTATTTTTAACCGACTTCTAAAAAGGAGGAGGTTCTCAATTCGACAGTATGATGTTTTTTTTTGTATGTATGTTACGCGATCATTCCGCCAATTAGGAATCGATTTTGAAAATTCTTTATGCATTTGGTTCAGTATAGCTCCGAAGTGGCTATAGGCCAATTTTATTGGTATTGGACCTTGGATGTGGATGATACTCCAGGGAACTCCTTAACGACAAACAATACGAATGCGTAGATTGAGATATTATGGGTATTACGTCAATCCCATAGGTACCCTGCCATAGAACTAATCAGAATATTAACCAACTTCAAAAAAGGAGGAGGTCTACAATTCGTCTTTGTTTTTTTTTTATAACGTCTTTATTTATGAACTGATTTTGATGATTCTTTTTGCGTTGGGTTTAGTATAGTTTCGAGGTGGTTCCATTTTAATGAAATTGGTATTGAACTTGGGACTTTGAAGATACACCAGGGCTCCTTAACGGCGAATGCATAGATGCACGAATGTATAGATTCCGTTATTATGGTTATTATATCAATCCTGTAGGTACCTTGCAGTACAACTCAACAAAATAATATGATATAGGTATATAAATATTAGTAAATAATTTACTTGTCACTAAAAACTGTAAAATAAAAACTTAAAAAACACCGACTTCAAAAAGCAAAAATTAATATTTGAAGTCGGTGCCAAGTAACCGACTGCACTAACCGGTACCGACTTTAAATATTTATTTCTTGCTTTATGAAGTCGGGTTTAAAAAAAAAAGATTTTTGAAGACACAGAGGTGTGTGCCTGGGTTTCAACTAGAGACCTTTGACTTTGCAGTCTAACGGTCTAACCACTAAGCTGTCACTGCTTCAATTCATTCAACCTACTAATGAAAATGACTATAATACAAAAGGTAAAACTCAAAACTTCCCACAACACATGAAACAACAATAACACTTAAGCTCTAAGACTTTTTTAAACTTCCTTAACGCGTAAGTCCACCGTAAAAGGCCAAGTGTACCAACAAAGTGATCGAACAATACAAGCACTTTAACTTTTCTCCGTAAAGGCAAAGAAACAATGGAAAAAGAAAACTCACACAAACAAAATATCCAATTAAAATTACAATGGGCTTTTTAAACGACCCTTAGTCTTTAACGAAATCTAAGTATGTAGTGTTCACCTCTGTTTAACGGTGTGTTTATAACACTTTACTGTCATTATAGAAAAATGTAAGTCGAGGACGCGAGATAGCTCTGTAAGGAACTAACCCTATTACTACTTACCTTATTAATGCCCACTCTATTACAATATGTAAAGCCCACCACAACTCACAATTTCTCACATCAATAACACTTAAACTCCGAGACTTTTTTAAACTTCTATAACGCGTTAGTCAATCGTAAAATGCCAAGGGTACCAACAAACTGATGGAACAATCTGAGGAAAAGTTTAAGTGCCTGTAGGCACTTAAACTTTTCTCCGTGAAGGCAAAGAAACAATGCGAACAGAAAAACTCGTACAATTAAAATATCTAATTAAAATTACAATCGGCTTTTAAAACAACCCTAAGTTCACCTATGCCTGACGGTGTTCTTATAAAATTTTACTGCTAACTTAAAAAGGGAGTAGAGGAAGCTAGATAAAGCTGTGAGGAAAGAACCTGTCCAAAATTAATTTTCTACATTAAAAAAAAATAGAAAGGAAAAAAGAGAAAGAGAATCAAATAAAAAAGATAAGCCGCTGAGTTTCTCCGCCGGATCTTCTCAGTGCCCCCACTGAGAACGGTTCCGATTCGGTGGTAGATAAGTATATTTAGAATTAAAGTATGTATATTTAGAATTAAAAAAATGTAAATTGACTATTTGTAAACGCCCCCGCAGGGCTTATACAAAATAAATTATTTTAGTTTGAGTTTGACACCTTAGATTCGCAATGAAGACCGGAAATATAGTAAAGGAAAACTCACAGAAATAAAATATCCAATTAAAATTACAGAGGGCATTAAAACACAGTGCTCTTTGTCTGACAGTGTTTTTATTAAAATATTACTTATTAGAAAACAAACTTAGAGTAGTGCGGGGGCGTGGTGTGATGCTCTTAGGATTATCAGGCTCTGTTCTTGGACTCTAGGTAGGTAGGGAGCGGGGTTCCAGCACCCTGGTAGCAATGGTATAGTCTTAGACTAAATAGAAAACAAAAAATGTACCCATAGTACGTGTCAGGTAATGGAACATTTGCGATAGAATGTGAATAAAAGAGAAAACAATAGGATTAAAATATGTGAGGGAAAGAGAAAAAAGTAAGATTTGACTAATAGTGTGAAAGCGAGATAGATTTATAGCGTATTGGTAATAAGAAAGAGACAACAAAAAATAAGATACTATAAAGATTTTGTTGTTTAAATTACAAGCCTTACGAAAAGGTTTTGGCGGGAAATCGAACAGTGATGTCGTCGATTTGTTTTAATTTCTAAAACTTGTGTTATTTTGAATTATATGTGTATTGTTAGTGGAATATTAACCATTATGTATTCTTATATGTGCACGAGTGAAAGTAATTGTAACAAAGTGATAAAACGTGCTTTTTCGATTTCCCTCCAAACGGCCGTCGCAATTGGTATGTAAAGTATCCATCGCTTTACTATCCAGGGTGGGGCACTTCATCAATTTCATAATCATCCTTGTCATCAAGTTCATCGGGGAGTTGAATTAATTTTGAAATGAATATTCGTAATACTTGACATTGGCAAAATACGCGTCGTCGTGATGCCATAAACATAAAAAAAAAATACAAGCCTTACATTGATAGCTTTTGAACTAATCAGCAAACAATGGCATCGCGCACACATGGAGCGTAACTGAGGCCGCTTCTTGCGCCATTTTTGTTAGCTATGCTCAGTCTAGACAAGCGTAACACCTGTGTCTATAGAAATACAATTACTTCGTCTAAGGGATTTACTTAGCGGAGTAACGTAATGTGTTAAAATTTCTATACTTAGCTAAGAAAACTAACCTTTGCCATTACTTACTTTTGAGAGGATCTCAACTATAAAAATGATGTACTAAGTCAATACTCGAGTAAAATTAACTACTTTGACATGTTTATAGATTTGTGTGTTAATCTAAAACTAGCACTTAAGCTTTCCTCCACAGATAGACGAAGAAACAATGCGAGCAGGAAAACTCGCACAAATAAAATATTCAATTAAAATCACAAGGGGCTTTTAAAACAAACATTACGAACAGGCTCTTTGATTACAATTGTAATTGCTGGAATGAGAGGGGCATTAGCGTGAGCCCTTATTCGTTAGAACCAAACGCGGCGCGTTACGATATCTTTGTGAAATGATGGTGTTATGGATCGTTTGATGGACGATTTGGCGCCGCCCACTGGGTCGAATAGCCGCGGGTTTGTTTCCCCGCAAACCTACGGCACAGGAATAAATCCTAGTGTGTAATAATATAATATTAGCCCTGTTAAGCTGTCCCACCGCTGTGCTTCAAGAAACTCTAAGGCATGCAGGTTTCATCACGATGTTTTCCGTCACCTAATTTCGAAAAGACAGGCGCGTGCCTGGGTTTGAACCCCAGACCTCTGATTTTGTAGTCCAACGGTCCAACCACTAGGCTATCACCGCAGTAGTATTTAAATAGGCAATAAAGTAATGCCTACGGCGTTAAGGGCTGGTCAAATAGCCGACGGACCGCGACGGAAGGACGATTAAAGCGCTCGGCTGCGTTTGTGACGTTTGCCGGCACGCCGAGCGCCAGGCTGCGCTGTGTAGCGCCTCCCGTACATTTCAGTACATTACAACTCCCCAAGCCGCGTCACCGCCACGCTCCCGGCGCACTGCGTCGCCTATGTGGCGAAACCTTTAGATTTAATCACATCCCGTAACGTCTATCCCATGCATGTCCTCAAGCGGGGGTCAGAGGTATTCTATGTATTTTAACGTTTCGCCGCCGCCGCCATTTCCAATCACACTCTATTTAAATAGAACTACATAAACAAAATAGTAATAATTATTATTGATCTAGTCATCAGCATCTGCCTCGTTGGTCTAGTGGTGAATAGTACGCGTTACAGTCATGAGGTCCTCGGTTCACATCCTTGGTCGGAGATTTGTAGTTTTTCTATCGTGAAATTCCCAGTATCAGTCCAGTCTGGGATTGTGCTCGGTATATGGCAATAGGCTGAGCCCCTTATTCTATGGTATCTAACATCGTGGACGAAAAGTGGGTAGATTCAACACACCTTTGCTACCGCCGTTTGGGGAATAGAGGCGTGAGAGTGTTTCTTTTATTTTCTATTTTTTTTACTTTAATTCTGTAGTTAAACAGGCATTCACTAGCTTATGACCCGGGGATAAAACCACCACTCTCTGCCATCGTTTTGACATTAAAATGGAAGGTAGCCACAATCCCCAGGGAACTGGGGAAGTCATCATCTAAGCGCAATTCACCAAATGCCCGGCTCTCTGAGACCCCACACCCACAGTTAAAGGTTAAGTATATTAATTAATAACGTATGTCTATATCAAGTGTGTAGGTAGCACTGATGTAGGCAATGCTTGTCATGCTGCACTTAAGTAAACTCATTCTCAAATAAATTATTTTATACAAGGTTTTCTTTATTTTATTTTTTTTCTAAGAAAACGTAGCCCCACGCTAGGATACATTTCTGTGTCGTGGGTGCATTTATAAACAAGAAAATTCCCGTACACAAATACCCAGACCGGAACAAATAATTGTGGATCACACAAAGATTTGTCCCGTGCTGGAATCGAACCCGCGACTATAAGACACAGTGGGCGGAGCGGCTTAAGCTCTTAACCACTGCGCTAAATCGTCCGTCAAAGGTGTAACATAATAAACGCAAAAGTATCTATCTATCTATCTATAACCTCACGCCAGATCCCTTGCGGGGTAGGCAGAGAGTACAGAGTTCCAACAGGTTCTTTCCTTACATACCTCTCTGGCTTCCTCGACTCTCATAGTTCGTCTCATACACGCTCGCCGGCTACGGAGACTCCAGACTGACTTTTCCATCAGATAAGACTCGGTTTATTGCTCGTGGTAAGATATCTTCCGAGGTCTTCCCCGGTACCTGCATCCTTCCACTTTCACATTGTATATCTGTTTTGTCATTCTTTCCTCTGGCATTCTTTCTATATGCCCGAACCAACGGAGCATGCCCTTTCTCATCTTTACACCGATACTATCTTTCATACCTACTCGCTGTCTTACTATGCTGTTGCTAATGCGGTCGGTCAGCTTCACTCCGCACATCTTCCGCAGAGCTCGCATTTCTACCGCATTTATCCTACTTTCATTCTCCTTCTTACATACCCAGCTCTCGCTACCATATAACAGCGTTGGGACAAGAACTCCGTTATGTATGGCCAGCTGCGCCTTATGGCTTAAGTGCCGGCTCCCGAGTAGCTTTCCCATCGCACCATTCACTCTGTTCCCTGCACTCACTCTTCTCTCTATGTCAGCGGTGTATTTCCCATCCTTACTGAAGGCGCATCCAAGATATACAAACTCATTCACTTGCTCCAGCACATCGTTACCAACCACAATCCTTACATTCCACAAACGCAAAAGTAGTTTTTTAGAACAATCAAACTTCTTTAGAACAATCGGCAATTGAGTCGATGCCAACTATTTTTAAAGTATGATATATTTTCTTTAATTATCAAAAATTGCGAGCTCTGCGGAGTGAAGCTGACCGACCGTATTCGCAACAGCGTAGTAAGAAAGCGAGTAGGTATGAAAGATAGTATCGGTGTAAACATGAGAAAGGGTATGCTCCATTGGTTCGGGCATATAGAAAGAATGTCTGAAAAAAGAATGACAAAAGAGATATACAATGCGAAAGTGGAAGGATGTAGGCACCGGGGAAGACCTAGACTATCTTACCATGACCAAAGCGACAGAGTCTTATCTGAAGGTCAGGTCAAGAGTCTCCGAGACCGGCGAGGGTGTATGAGACGAACTATGAGATTAGAGGAAGCCAGAGAGGTTTGTAAGAAAAGAACCTGTTAGAACTCTGTACTCTTTGCCTACCCCGCAAGGGATCTGGCGTGATGATAGAAAAAAATAAAAAATGCTGTTTTTCATTCAGTCCGCTGTATAAAACATTTTAAATGCATATCTATTACACACTTATCAATATGCAGTCAAGAATTAATTAATTTTTAAATTTTATGGTTAATTTGGGTACCAAAGAGCTTAAAGGAAATAGTAGAAAACACCTAAAAGTTTTAAGTTCGATTTTCGTATTGAATTCGTAAAGCAATAATCTAATTGAGGTGTCTGAGGTCTTTCGTTATGTTTGTTACACCTTGTATAAGTCCTGCGGGGGGCGCTTACAAATAGTCAATTTACATTTTTTTTTTAATCTAATTTAACTATTAATCTACTGCCGGATCAGAACGCGAGGATCCGGCGAAGAAACATAGCGGGCTTGTTTTTTTTATTAAATTCTCTTTCTCTTTTTTCAATTCTTTATTTTCAATCGTATTGTGTGGATAAAATTTTTAGGTTACAATTACATAGTTTATGATCTAGCTTCAGTTTGAGGCCTTACGGTTGAGATATGAATTTGGTGATGTTATTTGTAAAGAGTGCCTAAAGGATTCCAGATGGATCAGTCCCCACAAGCAGCACCCGTTCAGGAGGATGAATACTGGAACAGCCATAACTCCCCTCGACCATATTGGAGGGAATGGAGTTACCCGCGCCAGACTGCAATACTACTAAATGACTATTTATTGAAGTTACCGTAACGTGCCGTGTTACATATTCCATTGGTATTAAAAAATAAGGATCCTGCTCGTTCTATCCACACGTGTTAAGCTTGACACGTCGTAATTCGTATATTTGAATTAGCATTCCGGAAGATGTAACCTTGCACTGTGTGTCGGCTTTAATTTTTGATGGTGGTTATATGCTTAATTTTATAGAACATGGAACATTTTAAGAGGTTTGCTTTCTCTATGTAAAGTGAGAACCGTAAAAGGGATGCTGTTGTTTTATTGTCTTTTGACAAAGCTGCTGTAGTATGTTAACTGTACTTATTTTCGTTAGTTAAAAATAAATACTGAATTGCCCACACTGCTCGAGGGAAGTCAGCAGAAGTGTAGCTTTTGACTTCATAACTACCAAAATATTAGTAGGTAAGTATTTTGCTATTATACGAACATAGTTGCAGATAACAGAGTGCTCTGGTTTGTCCAACCTAGGATGACCATTCCTAACTTATATGATAATAATCAAAGTGCAAATAGGGTTAATAGTCAATAGGGTAGCGGTAGCTATTTAACTACTTGTTTTACTTTAGAAATCCTTCTAACTCCTTAGGAACATATTTAATTAATAAATTGTACACATAACATTTTAAATCTTTCACCTTTTTGAGAAAAATTAATTCCTCCAATGAGCTACCAACCTTCCTTCTTTCAGTCTAGATGCCTTTTGTATGTACAATTTTTTTTATCTCCTTCGGATAAAGAAAAATAAACTCCTTCAATGATATGATAAAAAATATGGTGCGCAAAGAAAAAAATAATCAAAATAACTGTAATATCTCCCATTTCACGCATCCCGACTTGATATTTAACCAGAGAGAAAGGCCTCGAATCTCATGCGCTCACAACATGTCCTACGGTTTCGCAAACAAAGGAATTCCTATCACCGTGACTCCACGATAATAAGTACTAAATCACTTAGTAGAAAGTTTGCACAAGCACCTGTGCAGACGAACCACTTTGTGTACTATATAATAATAATAATATTAGCCATGTTAAGAAACTGTCCCACTTTTGGGCACGGGCCTCCTCTCAAATTAAGAGAATTTAGTCCATAGTCTACCACCCTGGCCCTGTGCGGGTTGGCGAACTACACACATCTTCGAGTAACTCTTAGGCATGCAGGTTTCCTTACGATATTTTCCTTCACCGTTAAAGAAAGTGATAGTTAATTTTTAATACGCACATGTTTTTTAAAAGACAGAGGTGCATGCCTGGGTTTGAACCCGAGACCTCTGACTTTGCAGCTCAACGGTCTAGCCACAAGGCTATCACTGCTTATACTATAACGAGAAAATTTTAAAATCAATTATGATGTTTCAATCAAAACATAAAATGGCATCAAAGCGCTATGGCAAAGCGGTCGACAAGTTAAATGTCAATCTTTGAAATTGTAATTAAAATCTGCCAAACCATTCTAGCATAATATCTTTGTTAAACGAAGGCCTCAATACCACTATAATTTGAGGTAATAAGGCTATTTGATATCTATATACTGCCATAGTATGATGATGGTCAGAGATCTCTATCAGATCACGATTTCCTAGGTGAGGATCCAAGGTCTGACAAAATGTGCTTTTTCTATAGAACAATTCCCAGTCGCAGTCCAGAGTCTAAAATTGTGCCTGATATAATGGCAGCGCGCTTGCCCTCTGTTATACAGGGTCTTAATATGTGGGTGATATATGGGTACACCCCTTCTTCCCCCAATTGGGGAATAGGGGCGATTATGTGTTTTTTTTTAAGAAAAAAGTTTTCTGCTTTGCTTCTCGTCTGCACAGCTCTTCAATGGAAAGTTCCCTAATATATTCAACACAGTCGTCCCTCATAGCGGGCGGGAGATAATGGAAAAATTCCCATCGCATTAATATTCATAAGTTGCACAACACTTGCCTGTTTGTGATCTAAAATGATAGAGCCGGGTTTTGTTGGCTGTTTCGTATCTACTAATTTGTATATCTATGTTCTTGTGGAGTTGGGAGAAAATAAGTTGAAATATCTTTGGTAATTATGTTTTATCATTATGTGTGTGTGTGTGTGTGTGTGTGAATGATCTACGCTGTTGGCCGCGGGGCCTTTACAGCTTCACCGGAAAAGAGGGCGAGCGTGCAACCACTACGCTTGAGCCAGAAGGGCAAGGGGGCTACTAGCTCAAGGGCACCTCAAGGAAGAACGGCCTCGGTTTGGGCAGTCGCTATGGGGGAGGGCGTATACTAGGTGTCTCGCCGTGGTGCTCTGCACCGGCCGGCGGGCAAGGGATTCTTCGACCTCACCGGCGAGGTTGTTGTCTGATCCTGTGTGCGTTATCTGTATCCGAAAGAAAGGATGTGAGGGCGGGAGGAGAGAGGGAGAGTCGGTGAGAAGATCCCGCGGACGGCGGTAGCGGTTGATAGGAGGAAAGTTAGGTTTGTAGTCGGCGGCAGCTATGATTAGCGGATAACTATGATTGGACGCGTTCGCAACATATCGGGTTGTCACCTTTTTAATACACCGTCACGCCTTTATTCCCCAAGCGGGGGTGGCAGAGGTGTACTGAGTACACCCACGTTTCGCCGACTATGTTAGGTCCCATGTAATAGGGGGCGAGCCTATTGACATATACCGGGCACAATTCAAGACTCTTTTTTTTTTTTTTTTTTTTTTAAACGTAGCCCCACACTAGGATTTATTCCTGTGTCGTGGGAGCGTTTACAAACATGAAAATTCACAAACAAATACCCAGACCGGAACAAATAATTGTCCATCACACAAAGATTTGTCCCGTGCGGGAATTCGACACAGTGGGCGGAGCAGCTCAAGCTCTTAACCACTGCGCTAAATGGTCCGTCAACTCTGGACTCATACTGGGAAGTTCTTTTTTATTCGGTAGTAAAACTTCATTTGTCCGACCTAGGATTTGAACCCAGGACCCCGTGATTACCAAGCGATGCGCTTTGCCATTAGACCAACGAGGCAGCCTTTTTAATAAAGGCGCGAATAGGTTCGAGATCGAGATCGGAATAGAGATCGACATTCCGTATGAACCACGGGGCTCCGACGGCTTTGCGGAGGAAACGGGATTGAACCCGCTCCCACATCGATAGACTCTATCGATGTGGGAGCGGGTTTATTTATCTGTACAGTTTGTTTAAAATATAAAATAGTAAAGACGGACGGCTTGGCCCAGTGGTTAAGAGTTTAGTTTCCCCTCCCGAGGCGGGCTCTTCGGAGCGCGGCACACGTGCCAGTGCCGGTCACCGTGGGGTTGTAGTCCGTATGAGTCCAACATGCCCCGCCATCTTTCCCCGAGGCTGGCGGAGGTCCATGAGGATTTCCCCACGAGAAAAAAAAAGCTGCTCCCCTTGCTGGATCGAGTACTCGCTGGTTCGATTCTCACACGGGAAAATCTGTGTGTGATCCACAAATATTCGTTTTGGTCTTGATTGAACGCACCCACTACACAGATATTGTTCCTAGTGTCACGCTAGTTTTTAAAGTAATTTTAAGTAGGTTAGAAGAAAACTTTATCGCTTCGATTTCAAAAGATATTTTAGGTTTAGGTTTATAGACATTTATTCTCATTAAGAATTACATTGGAATTCACTTATCACGAGAACGTTACATAATTAAAAATATTTTACAAATAAAACGTACATGCAGACGGTAGTAAGAAAACACTTGCCTTAAATAAGGTATTAGATTACCCTCTAAATCGTACTTTTTTGTACCGGCAGGGTCAGGCGTAGATGAAATGGAATGCGAACAAAGATATAGGCTATGCAAAATACTAGAAGCGGTTGCTATCAATTTTAATATGTGTGTGTATATATATATATATATATATATATATATATATATATATATATATATATATATATATATATATATGTATATATATATATTTTAAAAGTGTTTTAAAACTAAGTTATCTAGTACTCACTTCTATAACCTCACGCCAGATCCCTTGCGGGGTAGGCAGAGAGTACAGAGTTCCAACAGGTTCTTTCCTTACATACCTCTCTGGCTTCCTCGACTCTCATAGTTCGTCTCATACACGCTCGCCGGTTACGGAGACTCTTGACTTTTCCATCAGATAAGACTCGGTTTATTTGGTCGTGGTAGTACTCACTTATATCTAAGATTTTGACTAGTACGTCACAAGTTTACCTAATTTAACGAAGATAAAAAACCTTAATCCTATCTACTCTTCCTTAATTCTTAAAAAACATTTTACTAAATTTGTGATTATTATTTCATAAACATAGTGAAATTTACCTAAAACAAATTTTGTATTAACTTAAGCTCGTTTGCGAGCATATATGCAGACTAGTATTCTTTTCCGTTAAAAGCCATTAAAAAAGCAAAGTTGTTTTTCAAATTACAAAAGACAAATATTCCAAAATTCAAGAAAGAAAAAAATTAAAACAAAATATGCTATTTTTACCACTACCACCGATTTTCCCACGTAAACAGATACAAATCAGTAACTCGGCACCTTTCCACCGCATCGTGATAATAACATACCTTTTACCTTTAACCCTTAAATGAATTTCGTCCCCTCGGGAGCTCCCTTCCCTCGCGAGTAACAATTCTTTCTCAACTCTTGACTCTGTAGAGTTAAGGAACTTGGGGCCGTTGTACATTTTAGTAAAAGAGACAAAAATAGCCGAGATGTGACTTAGGGCTGTCACACATAACAGCGGTGTGTCGTGACGCAATAATGTAACATTTATTTTAGCGTTATGTTGCATCATCGCGTCATAAAGCGACCAACCACTGTAGCATGAAATTACAATTCAAATTATTTAAGAAATCCATATTACTTATTTGCGGGCTGAGTACACATTTTAATATTATAAAGTACTTGTAACCTAATAGCCGTTTACGGGCATTATAAATATAGTAGTAGGTATTGTAGTAATAAAAATATTCAATATGATGGTTTATAAGCCATCCGACCTGCCATTAAGTAATAATATAAAGTATTTAATACATTAAGTCAATTTTTGTACTAATTTATTTTACCGACATAAACCCTGGTGGATACACTCCCTGGTATGTTATTTGGTCCTCTTTGTCTTCAGTTTTGCCCCCTCGGGAGTTCCTCTTCCCTCGCGAGTAACATTTCTTTCTCAACTCTTGACTCTGTAAATAGACTTAAGGAAATCGGGGTCGTTGTACATTTTAGCTAACGAGACAAAAATAGCTGAAATGTGACTTAGAGCCGACACACATAAAAGCGGTGCGTCGTAACGCGATATCGTAACATTCATTTTAGCGTTATGATGCGACATCGCGTCTGAAAGCACCCAGCCTCCAGCTTAAATTAACTATTCTTCCTACGATTGTGTATGTTTCTGGATGCATTCTCTTTATCTACTATGGATCGTACGCGGTACAGATTATTCGCAACACACCATGCAATGCAACGCAAACATCTTGACGATCCGCGCGCTCGCAGCGCACCTTCCTTTACTGGATAGCCTTCTAAGCGCACCCCATAATTCGCCTTACTTCTTCAAATGTAATAAGGTATTGTCTTTAAATGGATAGCAACAAAAGGCTTTTTTAACGTCTCTGCCGTCCTCTTCATAAATTTCATCTCATTCGCGGCGCGTTAACGAACGTCTAAAGCGTACTGCACGCACACAAAGCGTTCATCGAGAAACCGGCAATCGATTGGATCCTCGATTTTTGAGATACAGCGTTGCACCGTCTTTGTGTGTATCGGAACTTAGCAAAGTCACTTATTTAATTATGAGTACCATCTTGCGTGAGTTTCATATAGGTGTTGTTGAGGACAATTTATAACCTTATGGCTGAGCGGACTACTGAAGTTAATTTGAATAATAATAAATGAATCAACCTATACTGTCCCACAGCAGGGCTAAAGGTCTTTCCTTAAAATCGATGTGAGTGAAATTTATCCTATGCGAAATTTGATGTTCACCGTACATCTTCGCTAAGGGATTGTAGTTGAGAAGTGTTTTGTCTTGATCTAATTAGTTAGACGATACAAGTTCATTGAACTATGGAATTAATTTGCAGTTGTAAGAGTCATTCTATTTAAATGCTAATGCAATGCTGTGTTTACAATAAGAACATTTCTTATGAGAACTCGGGATGGAAAGAAATATACCTGTTTGTGTAGAACTTATTTGAATCATTAACAATCTATAATAAATAGTTTCTAAATTAAATGGTAGAATATCAGCTATATTTCATTTAAGATTTTGGAGTTAGATGTCGTATATATGGAAATAATGAATCAGCCTAAACTGTTCTTCTGCTGGGCAAAGGCCTTCTCTCACAAATTGATTGCGAGAGAGCCAGAAAGAGATAAGTTTATTGATTTTGGGATAGGGTGAGAGCAAGCCTTCTTACACAAATTGGTCATACTCCACCACGCAATCCCAGTGAGTACGATTTGATGGAGGCAGTTTGTAACCACTTGCTGTTGGAACTTATCAAGCCGCTCATAAAACTTCCGATTTTGCTTAACCAGCGCTGGGGTCAATGACTTAACGTGCCTTCCGACACACGAATATATCCGGTCTGGGACTGACAGAGCAGAAACCTACTTAATCTTGATGATCGGTAGGAACACCATGGCCTGCAGTGGCACGAGTGCCCGACATCCAGTATCCGGACGCATATGCTACAATATCCTCTTAACATCTCAATGGTAAATAATATGCTATAATTATATGGAAGTGACCGAAAATGCGGCAAAAATTGACTGCATTGGCGGAAGCAGCCATTAAGTCCTGCTGCGTGCAATTATTGAGGTGCGCAGTGCATGTTGTAAGGTGGGACATCGTTTAAGTTGCACCCCTTTCCTTCCCCTTTCGGTCACTTCTGAACATGCTTGCTCAAGCCGTCCTGAGTCTACTTAAAGTCTAAAGTCCAAGTCTACTTGAAGACTCCCGGATCGACTAAGGTGAGAGACTCTCAGCAGTTATAATATTTGATAACGCCAAAGATGTTGAACAAAAGTCAAAATATAGTAACTGTGAACCAAAGCAGCCCCCATAATTAAGCGTCGACGTTAAAAAACGCTTAAATCATCTCAAACGACGTTTGGTATAATCAAATAAAATCACTGGCACAGGATCTGAGACGGGATCTTGATTTAACATAATTTGTTCCAAGATTTCACTTTTTATTCCTCGCGAGAGACGCAAAAGGACGCTGATTCTTGACGTCACTTTGATAGCGCCTTTTGAAGTTAAGTCATTAAGTTCAATTGGATTGAGCGGAATTAGGAGGGGTGTTATGTGTATATCTATAAAGGAATGAGCATATTGTGAAGACTTTACTGGATGACTTTCGGCTTGTTGTGAACTGAAAGTTTGATTCAAATTTTGGATCGGCTTGATGCCTCAGTTATATTTGATACAAATGCCTAATAACATTTTTGGTTACATAAAATTACTACATTTTTTTATTCCCGAAACTTGTATTATTTCGAATAATATTGTGTTATGCTGGTAATATATTAACCATCATATATTGTTATATTGGCATTCGTGAAGGTAATTGTAACTTTTCAATTTCCCACAAAACGGCCATCGCAATGGTTTGCGTCCGACAATGAGGACAATGTGGCTACGTTCTAGCCCACATCCATATAATCCTAACACGTTGCCATCGAAATGCTTAGAAGAAGACTGAAATCAAAAATCGTTCACCATTAAACACCTAAACTTTGAGTTTATCCATCATCATCATCATTTCAGCCTATACTTGGCCACTGCTGAACATAGGCCTCCCTAATCACTTTCCAGCGTAACCGGTCCGATGCCACCTGCATCCAATGACTTCCTGCGATTTTTACAAGATCGTCGGTCCATCTGGCAGGCGATCGTCCCACGCTGCGCTTGCCAATATGTGGTCTCCACTCTAGAATCTTTCTGCCCCAACGCCCGTCCGATCTTCGCGTTATGTGACGCGCCCATTGCCATTTCAGCTTGCTAATCCTGAGGGCTATGTCGGTGACCTTGGTTCTTCTACAAATCTATTCATTTCTGATTAGATCACGTAGAGAAACGCCGAGCATAGCTCTTTTCGTAGCTCGCTGAGCAACTGTAAGCTTTTTTATGAGACCTATTGTAAAAGACCACGTCTCCGAACCGCATGTCATCACTAGTAATACACATTGACTAAAAACTTAAGTCTTGAGGCACCGAGGTATTTTGGATGAGAAGATGTTGCGCAGTTTCCCGAACGCTGCCCAGCCCAGTTGGATTCGTCGATTGACCTCGCTCTCAAAGTTGGACCTACCTAACCGGACTGCCTGTCCCAGGTAAATGTATTCTTCGACAACTTAAAGAGAAGAGTTTATTCACTATACACATTTATCCAACTTGGACAACTCCAATATCACACAGCCAAGTAAAACATAAAAACGCAGTCCCACCACAAGTATTCGTATCAGTATACGTCGTCGTACCATTTATCGACGTCGCGGCTAATGCGGCGCAGCTATTTGCCGTAATACGTTTTACTCTCTTACTTTAAACTGCAACAGTTACGTGGCCAGCTTACACTATGTGAGAAAAATTCATTGCAAGTGCTTCTAGAAGCACTCACTATGTTTCTTTACGGTTGAGCTGTGAAAAAGCAATTTGAGGATGTTTTATTAAGATGGTTCCTTGAAGTTGCTAGTGCAGTGTCGGAAATTATGGGAAATAGAGAATCTATCTATCTATATCATCACGACACATCCCTAGCGGCGTAGGCAGAGAGTACAGAGTTCCAACAGGTCCTTTCCTTACTTACCTCTCTAGCTTCCTCCCCTCTCATTGTTCGTCTTCTTAAATACGCTCGTCGGTTACGGAGACTTGTCCTTCAGCTAAGACACGGTCTATTTGGTCATGGTAAGATAGTCTAGGTCTTCCCCGGTACCTACATCCTTCCACTTTCGTATTGTATATCTTTATTGTCATTCTTTCTTCTGATATTATTTCTGTAGAGAAATAGAGAAGGGTTATATTTATATTGTAAATGTTTGCATGTAGATAAGGGACAGTGACATGCATTGCATATAGGCAATTAAGCAGTAGCTTTCTTAGTATAATATATAGAATTTAGGTATAGATTTTAATTATTGTACTTAAATGAGCATGATTTTATTATCAAATGAATTTTTAAAATTAGAATAATTGAATGTGATGAAGTGATTAATTGCCAATATGCAATGCAATGCACACTACTAATAATGTATAGTATTTTTCATGAAGGACTTACCCTAAGCTGTAAGTGTCAAAGGAAGTTATACTTTATTCAAAGGCAATAAGTGGTATGACCTGTTTCTATAATTAGGTGTTATGCCTTAAAATCATTGAATTAAATATTAATTTCGTTTGGCACATAGAACTGTCACTACCCATCTTAAGTGAAAAATATTATAGTAAACTTTGTAATCGATTGAGCTATTGAGGTATTTTGTACCACATACACACAAGGATCATTTAGCCCGTGGCCAAAATTGGAACTAACGCTGTCATCAAGTGGAATGTCACTTCATGACAGTCGCAGAGTTGCCATTTGCTATGATATTTACCGAAGTTCTTTTTTTTTCAATAACCGTGCGGACTTACCTGTTGAAATCTTTTTCTTCTTCTTCTTTTACCTGTTGAAATCTCTTAGTAGAATTTTTTTCCTAAATATTAACCCTAATTTCATAACAATGACCCCCTGTCAATCTTTAAAAAAAGGAATTCAAAAGCCCGTCACCCACGGGCCTAAAGATCCTCTTCGCACTATACTAAAGATGTCATGAAAAACAAAAATGTGTTTTCATAGATAAAAAAAAACACTGCCACGCCGTATATTCCCCAAGCGGAGGTGGCAGAGGTGTACTAAGTACACCCACGTTTCCCCCACGATGTTAGGTCCCACGTAATAGGGGGCGAGCCTATTGCCATATACCGGGCACAATTCCAGATTCCGGGCTCGTACTGGGCAGTTTTCGTTAGAAAAACTACACTTGACCGACCTAGGATTTGAACTCAGGACCTTGTGATCACAAAGCGATGCGGTTTGCCACTAGACCAACGAGGTAGTGTTTTCATAGATTCATTCTTTTATTTTTGGAGTTGTTTGAACGTTATATAAGTGCGCATGAAGACATATTTTTGATATAAAACAGCACTGGAAGGTGTAACGTTGTGAGAAACACCTGGAATAAAGGGAAATAGTGTGTATACACTCTAACTTCTGCTACAAAAAAAACTGATACTTGAGGTGTCTTCTTTTTTTTTTACAAAGTCGTAGCCGCCCTCTAGGATTTATTTCTGTGTCGTGGGTACGTTTACAAACATGAGAATTGACATACACAAATACCCAGACCACAACAAATAATTGTGGATCATACAAAAATTTGTCCCGTGCGGGAATCGAACCCGCGACTATTAGACACAGTGGGCGGAGAGGCTTAAGCTCTTAACCACTGCGCGAAATTGCCGTCACTCCGAGTGGAGCTGCGCTGTGTGGCGTCTTCTGTAGATTTCAGTACATTGAAAATACCCCGAGCCTCGCCACCGTCGCGCTCCTGTCGCGCTGCATCTGCTATGTGGCGAAACCTTTATAGCTTAAATAGGCACAAATGACAACGAGTTAAATCATTAAAATTTTAGCGAGTGTTAAGTGGTATAATTTGAGAACACCCATTCTTCGCCGATAATGTTAGGTCCCATTTAAAAAGGGACGAGCCTATTGCCATATACCGGGCACAATTCCAGATACCGGACCTATACTGGGAATATTTCGTTAGAAAAACTACATTTGTCCAACCTAGGATTTAAGCCAAGGACCAAAGCGATGCGCTTTGCTACTAGACCAACGAGAATTTGCAAATCCTATATTTTATGAATTTTATGTAACATAAATAAAGGTTAACAGAATTTGGGATCACAGGTTAACTATCCTGTTTTATTTTTTTATTATATACTAGGAATTTCCCGCAGCTTCGCATCTGGTCAATAACAGTTCCGCCTATCTGTTTTAACAATAGCCAGAAATCATTCAGATTACTCCACAAATATCACCGAAACCGATGAAGCCATTTAGGAGAAGAAGAATTACGAACACAATCAATCCGGAATTTTATAATTTTTATTTTATTTCATTTTATTCATTTTAGGAGTATAAAGAATGGTATAACTAATATAGATATACAAAGTGTAACATAATAAGCGCAAGACCGGAAAGTAGTTTGTTCTAAATCGGTAACTGAGTCGATTCCAACTAATTTTAATATATCTTTCGTTTTTTTTTTAAATTGCAAAAAATGCTGTTACTCCTTTAGGGCGCTATAATAAACTAAATTCTATCTATCTATCTATATCATCACGCCAGCTCCCTCGCGGGGTAGGCAGGGAGTACAGAGTTTCAACAGGTTCTTTCCTTACATACCTCTCTGGCTTCCTCCACTTTCATAGTTCGTCTCATACACACTCGCAGGTTACGCAGACTCTTGACTTGCCTTGCCCTTCAGATAAGACACGGTCTATTTGGTCATGGTAAGATTGTCTCGGTCTTCCCCGGTAACTACATCTGTCCACTTTCGCATTGTATATCTGTTTTGTCATTCTTTCTTCTGGCATTCTTTCTATATGCCCGAACCAACGGATAATAAACTAAATTTAATAGTTAATTCAATGCAATACGGAGATTTCAAATGCATTTCTAAAACTTATTTCTCAATACGCACACATAGATGTATAAGCTTCATTGTTAATTGGGATATAACTGAGTATAACTGAGTTTGAATAGATATCTAAAATATATAATGTACCTTCAGTGAAAGGTACAACACCTTTCACTGAAAGTACATTATGTATTTTAGATATCTATTCAAACGCAGTTATACTCAAATTGTATTAATTATAGTATACATGTGTGATATTCAGATGTTCTTGAGAGATGTATTTAAGATGTAAATTATGTTTTTGAACAGTCAAGTTACTGAGAGTTTGGTTAAAGACAACTTCGGATATGTTTTCTTTATGTCCAAATTTTATCTGGTCACATCTGCAGAAGGACCGACGGCCGATGGAGCAAGCGTGTCCTAGAGTGGAGACCGCGACTTGGTAAGCGTAAGGTAGGACGGCCCCCAGCTAGATGGACCGACGACCTCAAAAAGGTCGCTGGGACAGACTGGATGCGGAAGGCGGAGGACCGTGTGCAACGGCGCGTGTTAGGAGAGGCCTATGTCCAGCAGTGGACTGCGATAGGCTGATTGATTGATTGATTGATTACATCAGATAGAAATGATAAGCATACCTACAGCTGTAATTACAACCTACTTCATTTTTTATTACCAACTTATTTTCATTCTTGAATTCCGAGTACTGTTAAATGAAATAAGTCTTTATATTACACAAGGTGTATTGTAAATAACGCAAGACCTCAGACACCCCGTTTGATTTGATTTACAAATTCAACACGAAAACCAAATTTCCAAATTTAATTTTTTTTTACTCTGTATTGAGAAATAAGTTTTAGAAATGCATTTGAAATCTTCGTATTGCATTAAATCAAGAATAAATTTAGTTTATTATAGCGCACTAAAGGAGTAACAGAATTTTATGCAAATTTAAAAATTGACTGCCTCGTAGGTCTAGTGGTAAAGCGCATCGCTTTGTGATCACGAGGTCCCGGGTTCAAATCCTAGGTCGGACAAGTGTAGTTTTTCTAACGAAAACTTCCCAGTACAAGTCCGGAGTCTGTAATTGTGACCGGTATATGGCAATAGTCTCTTTGAGGGATAAACTCCGAAATGAATTTATCCGTCAAAGAACCAAAGTAGTTGACATAGCTCGCAGAGTGAGCTCGCTAAAGTGACAGTGGGCTGGCCATGTCTGTCGAAGAACCGATGGGCGATGGAGCAGACGAGTTCTAGAGTGCAGACCGCGACTCGGCAAACGTAAGGTAGGGCGCCCCCCAGCTAGGTGGACCGACGACCTGAAGAAGGTCGCAGGGTGGGACTGGATGCGGAGGGCGGAGGACCGTGTATTGTGGCGCAAATTGGGAGAGGCCTATGTCCAGCAGTGGACTGCAATAGGCTGATTTGATTGATTGATATGGCAATAGGCTCGCCCCCTATTACCCGGGACCTAAAATCGTCGGCGAAACGTAGGTGTACTCAGTATACCTCTGCCACCCCCGCTTGGGGAATATAGGCGGGACGGTGTTTTTTTTTTGTAAAAGACAATGTAAGAAAATACATTAAAATTTGTTGGAATCAACTCAGTTACCGATTTAAAACAAACTACTTTCCGGTCTTGGGTTTATTAAGTTACACCTTGTATCATTTATACTATTTTTATCTATATCTATACATATAATAAAACTGTAAGGAAGTCGTGTCTGTACATGGAATATTTTTAGGAAATAACAACCCAGGGGTATCATACTATCGATGTAGAAGCCAATTCTTCAATTTTTGGCTTTCGTGTCTGTTTGTCTGTCTGTCTGTCTATCGGAGGTTGTGAACCAGCATCACGCAAAAACTACCAAGCGAATTTTAATGAAACTGCATGCGGATACCTCAAACTATTGGCTAACGTATTGTATAGTATTTATCCCGGAAAATCGAAAGGTTTTTTCAGATAAGACGAAAATAAGCAAAACATTGAATTTTTAAAGTACACCTTATTCATAACCTGTCCGATGGATTTCAATGAAATTTTGTGTAATTGTAACCTGTACAAAAGGTCACAACTCTGTATATTTTCGACGGTTTTTGAGGAAAGAGGAAAAAGTCGATTTCGATTTATCATTCATTGTTCTAAAACTACTCTTTAGATGTCATATATAATAAACCTGTAAGAAAGTCATGTCTGTGTATATTTTTTGGAAATAACAACCCATGGATATCATTCTATTGATGTAGAAGCTAATTCTATGACGTGATGATATAGATAGATAGATAGTATTAAAGTATCTTAAATCGTAAAATAGTAATAGGCAACTTTGTTCACACACTATATCATGCCGATATTATCCGTGTTAGTGGTATATAAAATCACTCTAATATCCATTTGGTGGATTTTTACCGGCCTGCATGAAGGATCAAAGATATTTATCATAATTGGGCTAAAAAAATCTGGAAATCCTTCGATTTTCCTCTTCCTCTTCACAGGTGACTGGAAGCCTGGTGATGATGAAATTGTTCTACAACAAAAATTTACTTTTATGAATACTTTTGCAAAACAAAGGTGACTTGGTTTAACCGATAAAACGTAGACTGCTTAACTTACTTTGTTAAATATTCGCAGGTACGATCCCCGCACAGCGCACAAGAATATTGATTTGGGATTTGTGATTTTGAAATAAAAAAGATATTTTAAGTGCATACGGACACAATAAAAAAATGTTTGTTTGTCCGTGTTAATATCCAGAACGGTGGAACCGATTTTAAATAGACTATCACTGGAAAATAGAGGAATTTTCAGACATTGTTTAGACTACTTTTTAGCTCGGGAAATGTAAGATTTCTGGGGGATAGTTGATTTTATTTCTTAAACTTTTTAAAATAAATTAAATAAGGAGGTGTCTCTTCTGTCTTGGAATAATGCTATCCAAAAAAGTCCTACCTACCAATGTCAAAATACAAAAGAAACGCGTGCGAAGCCGCGGGTTACGGCTAATAATCATTATATTAATACGTGAAGCAAAAACTTTGTACCCCTTTTTACGAAAATTGCGCGGACGGAGAAGTATGAAATTTCCCATACTTATAGTTTATATAGAGAAGTAGTGCAGAACGCTAATATTTTTTAAATTATGCATAAGAAATACATTAAATCAATAAAAAAAACATTACACACACTACCATGTATTTGACACACATTTAACTTTTGTTTGTTGTTAAAGTCTGTAGTCAAATTGGGAATAGATTAATATTGTTTGTCTTTAATACTATTTGTCTATAGTTTTACTGAACGTCAATCATAATCAGCAAACGATGAAAGAGTAGGTCGAATGTCGACCAATGGGCGACCACTAGTATATATAATTCCGGATCGAATGTGTTCGTAATTCTTTTTTTCCTAAATGGCTTATTATATATTATACACCTGGATGATTTCTAGCTATTGTTGAAACAGGTAGGCGCAACTGTTAGTGACCAGATGCGAAGCTGCGGAAAATTCCTAGTATATAATAAAAAAAATTGGATAGTTAGCCTGTGGTCCCAAACTCTGTTAACCTGTGCATATGTTAACCTGTGTTTATGTTAACCTGTGTAAAGATTATAACATACGCACATTTTCGTTGATCTAGTGGCAAAACCGAACGCTTTGTGATCACGAGGTCCTGGGTGTAAATCCTAGCTCGGACAAATGTAGTTTTCTAACAAAAAAATCCTAGTATAAGTCCGGTGTATGGAATTGTGCCCGGTATATGGCAATAGGCTCGTCCCCCGTTAAATGGGACCTTACATCGCCACCCCCGCTTGGGTCCCCCCCCCGACCCCTGCCGCCACCGCCGGCCGCGACATGTTCTCACCGACCCCCCCGATGCTTTGTCATCCCTTCTTTCCGCTCAGAATACGGGCGACGACGACGACGTAGTAGTAGATCCTCTCCCATAGCCGGCGGTTGGCCGGTGCACTTGGTAGTGCACCCGTCCCCCTACAGCGACTGTCCCAACCGACCGACCAAGTATGTCGCCTCTTGCCCTTCTGGCTGGCTAGAGCGTAGTGGTTGCACGCTCGCCTTTAAGTCCGGTGAAGCTGTAAAGGCCTCGCGGCCAACAGCGTACATCATTCACACACACACCCCCGCTTGGGGAATATATAGGCGTCACATATGCAAATTCAAAACGCACATCCATTACTTATTACAAACACATCGTCCCCACTGGAGCCTAAACCAATAAATCTTCTGTTGTAAGGAAAAGATTTCCGATAGGCGATAGCACGGGCACCTGTCACTTGAGGTCGGAAACTCGGTGGGATGCGGGCGTGCCCGAGTGGAATCCCAGCCCTTACTCCTCTAATGCTAACAAGATTTTTCGTTTTAGCCCTTACAGTGGAATAGAGAATGTCAGATAATACTATTATTTTTTTAAATTAAAACGAACTCTATTACATGTATCAAGTTAACCTTAATCTGAATGGAGAGAACCTATTGGAACTGTTTTTTCTGCCTACTCCGAAAGGATCTGGCAATAAGAGAGATTGAGAGAAATAAGTAAACCTTACAGGATTGATTAATGACCGATTCGATAACGATGATAGTACGCCGTCGTCTATAAGAGAGATGTCACGATATGCGAAGAATCTCTTGCCCGCCGGCCGGCGCAGAGCACCACGGCAAGACATCTAGTATATGCCCTCCCGCATAGCGACTGCCCAAGCCAACGCCATTCTTTCTTGAGCTGCCCTTGAGCTAGTTGCTAGAGCGTAGTGGTTGCATGCTCGCAGCTTGTCCAGTGAAGCTGTAAATGCCCCGCGGCCAACAGCGTAGATCATTCACACACACAAATATATACGATGTTAATTTCATAATATTGACAGCTGCCTTTTAGGCAGCTAGGCGAATTTGGAGCTAAAAAACCGGCAACTGGAGCCGGTTTTTTTATTTCATCTAGCATCTTTTTTAGCGGGCACGTTAAAAATATTGGCAAAATCACAATATTAGGCCACTAATATTAAAAAGCGCCTTATAGCAATTTTTCAGTAACTGAAGTTGATATAACGACGTCGATGAGTTAGGTCTATGCTACATAATACGTTGGGGCACCTTAACGAAAATCACTTTAGGGCTTCTTTAATTTAAGTGAGCTCATCTCGTTTTATCAGCAATTTCTTTAACGTGTCAGCTAATAAAAACATTATCTAAGTAGATAAAATAACAAAAATAAACCAAAAAATAACTTACTTGCTTTAAATTCGCGCAGCCATAGCCTAAAAAGCAAGTGGTAATATTATGACATTTATAGTGCGTCGTATAACGGGCACCATTTCTCCATTCAAGCATGCACCGGTATAGAGCTATCACTCTGCAAACTCTGCGCGGCAATATATCCTATCAACTATCCGACGTAGATGAAGCTAACTCATTTAAGTTGCATGCTTCGTCCTACTAGCTATTCCGTCTAAACACAGGAAGGAATTAAACTTATTGCGATAATGTTTTGTCCTCTGATCCACTATAATTGCCTTTTCTTTTTTTCTATCTAAATCATTACAGCAGATCTCTTGCGAGGTAGATAGAGAGTGCATAATTATTTATTTGTTGAAAAAGCAACATGTTAAATGAGAGCCCCACAAAATTATACGTTTATTTGTATATGCCAACAAAAAAGCACTCACAAATGTCAAAATTATTACAGTTTTTACATCTACTACTGTAATATCGAGAGATTTACAGTGCATCGTATAACACGTTTCTCAATTTGAGCATGTACCGCTACAGAGCCATCACTCTGCAAAGTGCAATATACCACTATCGACTGCCCAACGCAGATGAAGCTAACTCATTTAAATTGCACGCTTCGTCTTACTAGCGTTCCTTCTAAACTCTGAACTCGGAAGGAATTAAACCTATTTGCGGTAATTTTTAACACGCTTTTATTAGCTTAACCTGTAACTATGTAACTTTCGTTTAACGTGATTTTCATTTGTACTCTGTTCAATTGTAATTGATTTTTCTATATATCTGTCGATATCATGAAGCCATATCCCTAGCAGGCTAGACAGAGAGTACAGAGTTCTTTATTAAAATATAACAATATGTTTAATCATAGCCCCACAAAACTGTAACCACTTTGACTGTGAAGTCACAGCCCTTATTCTCGATGACCAAACGCGGCGCCTTACTAGTCACTAGATTATTATTAAATGATTATTTCACGAAATTATAGTAACACGCCGCATTCGTCATTCTTAACATTATTAACAATGACGAAATGAACATCAGGAGTGTTAACCTCAAATTCGCCACATCCTTGGTAATACAAACTCAAACTCAAATAATTTATTTTGTATATGCCTTGCCGCGTGGTTCCCGGCTTAGAATAGGACCAACCCATCTCATCCCATCGGGTGTCGTACAAGGCGACTAAGGGAAAACTAGGGAATGGGCAGCAGCGTTCCCTTAACACTTCTACAACCAAAAACTGCGCTCGCCAACCCGCCTGCCAAGCGTGGCGAGTATGGCAAACACCCCCAACCAATATGGAAGAAAGCAAGAAAACCAGGCCCCCAGTCCCCGGCGGTCCTGTTCGTCCTGGCCACGGTAGCAGCCATGGTAACGACAGGACAAGGGGTGCTAAGAATCTCCGGCAGAGATTCGGCTACCACCAAAACCGAAAATTGGCCCTGGTGACATACAACGCACGCACATTGAGGACAGATGAGAAGCTAGTTGAGCTGGAAGAAGAGTTAAACAAGTTGCGGTGGAGTATTGTTGGTTTATCGGAGGTCCGAAGAGAGAGCGAGGACACGATAACCTTAAAATCCGGCAACTTGTTTTACTACCGAGAGGCCGAACAGCAGTCCCAAGGTGGTGTCGGATTTATCGTCCACAAGTCACTCATAAACAACGTTGTGTCCATCACTAGTGTGTCGAGCAGGGTAGCGTACCTGATACTCAGAATATCCAAAAGATATTCGCTAAAGGTCATACAGGTCTACGCACCGACGTCGGCATACTCAGATGATGAGGTCGAAGTTATGTATGAGGACATTAGTAGAGCCATACATACTTCCAAAGGACACTTTACAGTAGTTATGGGTGACTTCAATGCGCGACTGGGCAAACGGGGCAATGATGAGTTGAGAGTGGGGCAATTTGGATATGGGCAGCGCAACCCCAGGGGTCAGAGGCTGGCCGAATTTCTGGAGAAGGAGGGACTCTTTATGATGAACTCTTTCTTCCAGAAGCCGCCTCATAGGAAATGGACCTGGATGAGCCCTGATGGTTTCACAAAAAATTAGATAGACTTCATCATGAGCACCAAGCGACAAATATTTAATGATGTCTCCGTGATTCACAGGGTAAAAACCGGCAGTGATCACCGAATGGTCAGAGGCACATTAAATATTAATGTCAAAATGGAAAGATCGCGTCTGATGAAGTCTACGCTCCGACCTTCTAATACACATATCCAAAACCCCGAGAACTTTCAACTCGAATTGTCAAACCGCTTCGAATTGCTAGACAGCAGCGCATCAGTGGACGAAATCAACAATAGGTTGGTAGAGACTGTCCATATGGTCGGGTCTAAGCATTTTTAGCCCCACCGTAAAAATAGGCCTCAAAAGCTATCTGACTACACCCGAAACCTTATGGCTGAGCGACGTACCATGAGACTCCAAACCTCCGATGATGCTAAGTCCTATAGGCAGCTCAATGGACAGATATTGAAGTCCTTGCGACACGATCTACGGTCCTTCAACACAAGACGTATTGAGGAGACCGTAGAGCAGAACAAGGGCTCCAAAGTGTTCGCAAGAGCCGCGTCGATTGGGCAAAGCCAGTTGACGAAGCTGAAGACGGAGGACGGAAACGTAACGTCGAATAGGTCAGAGGTGCTCAGGGAGATAGAGAGGTTCTATGGACAGTTGTATACCTCAGTAGCTGAACCTATTGTTGACTTGGTAAAAGACCCAAGAGCCAAGCTAACCCGACACTACAGTGAAGATATCCCGGACATCAGCCTGTACGAGATTAGGATGGCTCTCAACCAACTTAAAAACAACAAAGCGCCGGGTGAAGACGGAATTACTGCAGAGCTTCTGAAAGCGGGCGGATCGCCGGTACTTAAAGTCCTTCAGAGGCTGTTTAATTCCGTCTTGCTCGAAGGAAAAACGCCGGAAGCATGGAACAGGGGTGTGGTGGTACTCTTTTTCAAGAAAGGTGATAACACTTTATTAAAGAACTATAGGCCCATCACACTGCTGAGCCATGTTTACAAGTTGTTTTCGAGAGTCATCACGAATCGTCTCGAACGCAGGCTTGATGATTTCCAGCCTCCCGAACAAGCCGGTTTCCGGAAAGGCTTTAGTACCATAGACCACATACATACGCTGCGGCAGATTATACAGAAGACCAAGGAGTATAATCGGCCACTATGCTTGGCGTTTGTGGACTATGAGAAAGCCTTCGATTCGATCGAGACTTGGGCGGTTCTTAGATCTCTCCAGCGATGCCGCATTCACTATCGGTACATCGAAGTGTTGAAGTGCTTGTATAATAAAGCCACCATGTCAGTCCGAGTACAAGGGCAGTGCACGAAGGCGATCTCCTTAAAAAGAGGAGTAAGACAGGGAGACGTCATTTCTCCGAAACTGTTTACGACCACCATAGAGGACGCCTTCAAGCTCTTGGAATGGCGAGGACTTGGCATCAACATCAATGGCGAATACATCACTCACCTTCGATTTGCCGACGACATTGTGGTCATGGCGGAGTCGCTGGAAGATCTAGGACGAATGCTCGGCGACCTCAACAGAGTATCTCAACAAGTGGGTCTTAAAATGAACATGGACAAAACGAAAATAATGTGTAACGTCCATGTCGTACACACCGCACTCACCGTTGGGAACTCTACTCTTGAAGTTGTCGACGAATATATTTACCTGGGACAGGTAGTCCGGTTAGGTAGGTCCAACTTTGAGAGAGAGGTCAATCGACGAATTCAACTCGGCTGGGCAGCGTTCGGGAAACTGCGCAACATCTTCTCATCCAAAATACCTCAGTGCCTAAAGACTAAAGTTTTTAGTCAATGTGTGTTACCAGTGATGATATATGGATCAGAGACGTGGTCTCTTACTATAGGTCTCATAAAAAAGCTCAGAGTTGCTCAGCGAGCTATGGAGAGAGCTATGCTCGGCGTTTCTCTACGTGATCGAATCAGGAATGAGGAGATTCGTAGAAGAACCAAGGTCACCGACATAGCCCTTAAGATTATCAAGCTGAAGTGGCAATGGGCGGGCCACATAGCGCGAAGATCGGACGGGCGTTGGGGCAGAAAGATTCTAGAGTGGAGACCACGTATTGGCAAGCGCAGCGTGGGACGACCACCTGCCAGATGGACCGACGATCTTGTGAAAATCGCAGGAAGTCGTTGGATGCAGGTGGCATCGGACCGGTGTTCAGCAGTGGACAAGTATAGGCTGAGATGATGATGATGATGCCCTGCAAGGGCCTTTACAAATATTCAACTTACATTTTTTTTTAAATCTAATTAAACTACTAATCTACCACCGGATCGGAACGCGGCCTCCACTGAGAAGATCCGGCGAAGAAACTCAGCGGGCTTGTTTTTTTATTTACTTCTCTTTCTTTCCTTTTTTTAATCATATTGTATGGATACAATGTTTAGGTTACAATTAAATAGTTTATGACCTAGCTCCAGTGTATCGAGATATGAATCTAATAATATCTATAGAGAGCGTCTAAAGGATTCCAGATGGACCAGTCCCCACAAGCAGCACCCGTTCACGAGTATGACTGCTGGAAAAGCCATCATTCCCCTCGACCATATTGGAGGGAAGGGAGTGACCCGAGCCAGACAGCTACCGCAAGCGAAGACATTATAGTGAGCATGACCAAACCAGAACCCCAAAGACGGCATTGTGTCTACAAAGCAGCAATACACCAACTCGTCAGGCAGAACACGCTATACTTTAATATTGCCGTAATTATAAGAGAATAATACATTACTATCAATAACATGGCACTTCAATCCCACGCGGTCTTATCTTCTATGAAATCCGAGATTTTGTAATAAGCTTTCTTACATAATTTAGTCTTGATTATGGTTTTAAATTTATTAATTGGTAAATCTCAAATATTGTAGGGAAGTTTGTTATAAAAGCGTATACACTGGCCCATGAACGAATTGCTAATTCTGTGGAGACGCGTGACATGTACAGCAAGATTATTTTTACTCCGAGTATTTACAGTGTGGATATCAATATTATGAGATTAACAGTGCATCGTATAACAGACACCATTGACAGATAATGACATTGTTATTTCCAATTTACTAGTTTATTGTAATCAATTACAGTGCATGATGTGGTTGCCTATAATCGGAATAACATTTAAGCAATACACTGTAAACAAGCATTTTGAAATTGTAGAAATTGATGTATATCCTGTTGGTGATCCATAATAAATAAATAATTTCTCCATCACCATGCACCAGTACAGAGCCATCACTCTGCAAAGTGCAAACTCTACGCTCTAATATACCACTATCAACTGTCCAACGTAGATAAAGCTAACTCATTTAAGTCGCACGCATCTTCTTACTAGCGTTTCCTACTAAACATATGAAACCCTAAACCTTTTTGCGATAATTTTTTCTCGTCTGTTGAACAGTAATTGCTTTTTCTCTCAATCTATGTCTATTCTCATGCCAGATCCCTTGTGGAGTAGGCAGGCAGTACAGAGTTATTTTTTATTTCTTTAAAAAACAACATGTTAAATCATAAACCCACAAAGTTGTACAATCATTTTGACTTTGGAGTCAGGGTCCTTAGTCGCTATGAAAAAACGTGACGCGTTACGATAACTCTGTAAGATGCTCGTGTAGTGGCCACTGGAATACCGTTAAAAATAATTTTACGAAGTTAAAACGCAGCGCATTACGTTCAATTCCTCATTGTAAATAATGGGTCAGGAGTGTTAACCTCTAATTCGCTCAGCCACATCCTAAATATGACGAGATTTACAGTGCATCGTATAACAGACACCGTTTCTCAATTTGAGCATGGACCGGTACAGAACCATCACTCTGCAAAGTGCAAACTCTGCGCTGCAATATACCACTATCAACTGTCCGACGTAGATGAAGCTAACTCATTTTAGTTGCACGCTTTGTCTTACTTGCTTTCTTCTAAACATGGCTAAAAATTAAAGGTTTTTGTACATATTATTCTATCTTTTGCTCGATAGTAATTGCTTTTTCTCTCTTCATATCTATATTAACACACCAGATCCCTCCCTTCAAGAAGAGAAAGAACAGAGTTGTTTATTTTAAATTATGTATTTAAATGTAAAGCCGTGATAGCCTAGTGGTTAGACCGTTGGACCGCAAAGTCAGAGGTCTCGGGTGAAAACGCACCTCAGTCATTACGAAAGCATGTGCGTATTAAAAATTAACTATCACTTGCTTTAACGGTGAAGGAAAACATCGTAAGGAAGCCTGCATGCCTAAGTTCGCTAACCCGCACTGGGCCCGCGTGATGGACCTAAGCCCTCTCAGTTTGAGAGGAGGCCCGTGCCCAGCGGTGGGACAGTTTCTTAACAGGGCTAATATTTTATAAATAAACAATATCCTCATAGCCCCACAAAACTGTGCAAACATTTTGGAGTCAGAGCCTTTAGACGCTATGACCAAACGCGGCGCATTACTATAATTTCATGAAATGATCGTGTGATGGCATTCTGTTAGCGTCAAAAGTGCCCAGACAGCCTAAAAAGTAGCTGGTAATATTATTTACAGTCCTTTGTAAAACAGATAACATTTCTCCATTCGAGCATGCACCGGTACAGAGCTATCGGTCTGCAAAGTGCAAAGTCTAGGCCACAATATACTACTATCAACTGTCCGACGTAGATGAAGCTAACTCATTTAAATTGCACGCTTTGTCTTACTTGCGTTTCCGTCTAAACATAGGAAGGAATTAAACCTTTTTGCCAGAGAGAAGGGATCAACAGTAATTGTTTTTTTCTCTATCTGTTTATGTTATTACACCAGATCCCTTGTCGGGTATTACTAAAATGGCAGAGAACTGAGTACATCTAAGCGGTCACCGAATCAGACTAGCGGCTCCTTCATAGCGACTGCCCAAGGCGAGGCTGTTCCTGCTTGAAGCGCCTTGAGCTAGTTGCCCACTTGCCCTTCTGGCTTGAGCGTAGTAGTTACACGCTCGCCGTCTTATTCGGTGAAGCTGTAAATGAACCCTTGTGGGGTAGACAGGAAGCAAAGTTCGAATAGTTTTTTACTTCCAAACCTCTTTGGCTTCTTTCAGTCTAATAGTTTTCTTTTAAACACTGAGATGTGAAGGGATTGGACCTTTTTGTGTTCATTTTTCTGTCCTTAGCTCGAAAGTAATTGGTTTTTTTTTTACGTACAAACAAGAAAAGCTATAATTAATTTTATTATTTTCGAATGTGTGCATGGATATGAAAATAACATTTTCGCGACTTAGTTTGCAATAACAATTAATAAAATATGCAGTTTCGTGACAGCAGTTAATATGTTTGACATAAAATTATAATTTAATATGCTTGAATCTCCGTCAAGAGTCGCCGTAACCGGCGAGCGTGTATGAGACGAACTATGAGAGTCGAGGAAGCCAGAGAGGTATGTAAGGAACGAACCTGTTGGAACTCTGTACTCTCTGCCTACCCCGCAAGGGATCTGGCGTGAGATTATAGATAGATAGATAGAATAACAAGAGCCCAATGTGAAACGAATATTACATTCAAAACACATAAGAATTATACTTTATTTTATCTAAATCCCTACTAAGTATTCTACAAGCTACTCCGTATTGCTGATTCGAATTCGATACGACATTCGTATTAACCTGTTTTAGAGATAATTCAATTTTTTTACTTCATATTTTTTTAGCAAATGGAATTTTTCATCAGGCAATTTTAGAAACGCAAACTTGTGAAGCCTATGATAACATTTATTAGATTACTTCGAATGACCTTTTTGAAGAATATAGTATTGAAGTGAATATTGGTATTAAAAACATTTTTTAATGGTAAATTTTTAATATTTTTTATTGGGATTATATTTTTTTTATTTATTATTATTATTATACCGTCACGCCAATATTTCCCAAGCGGGAGTGGCAGAGGTGTACTAAGTACACCCACGTTTCGCCGACGATGTTAGGTCCCATGTAATAGGCTGCGTGACTATTACCATTTTTTTATTTAAATTTCATAAAAATGTAAAGCAGCCTATACTATCCCATTACAGAACAAAGACCTTATCTCACAAATCGAGGTTACAGAGATTAGGCCACACTCCTCCACGCAGACACAGTGCGGATTGATGGAGGCAGGTTTGTGGCCACCTGCTATAAATACTTACCAAGCAGCCGCATTAGGGGGCATCCATTAATTACGTGAGGTGATATTAGAGATTTTTTTGACCCCCTCATTCCCTCTGGCTAGATTTCGTTATATTTGGCTCAAACACCCTCCACCATCCCCCAATAACACGTAAGACTTTTCAAAATGCATGTATCTCGTAAATGCATTGGATTTATTGTAAAAAGAAAAATAATAATTTGCTTAATATTTTTATTTAAGACTAATCAAGACTACTATTTAAGATTTCTGAGAAAGTAGACTAGAATTACAGCGAAAAGTAAACAATAAAATACTTAAATCGTTTAAAATATTAGCCCTGTTAAGAAACTGTCCCACTGTTGGGCACGGGCCTCCTCTCAAACCGAGAAGGTTTAGGCCATAGTCCACCACGCTGGCCCAGTGCGGGTTGGCGAACTTCACACACCTTCAAGAAACTCTTAGGCATGCAGGTGCTCACGATGTTTTCCTTCACCGTTAAAGCAAGTGATAATTAATTTTTAATACGCACATGCTTTCGAAAAGACAGAGGTGCGTGCCTGGGTTTGAACCTGAGACCTTTGACTTTGCAGTCCAAAGGTCTAACCACTAGGCTATCACTGCCGATCGTTAAACGATTTAAATATTTTATTTAGTAGTAACAAACGACGGGCTACTGTGCAACTTTGCAGCATTCTAAAAATCTCGTTAAGCGTTATTGAATATGATTTGGCCATATTTTAGTAAATATTTTAATGTTTCTTGCGAAAAAAAATTACGTGATATTTGCCGAGACCCCCCTCTCCCCAAAGTAACACCCCTTGAACACCTCACGTAATTAATGGACGCCCCTCTAAAGCTTCTTTCCAACTTGGCTTAATGATTGCCACATTTATTAGCAACCAGGACCCACGGTTTAGCGTGCCTTCCGAAGTACGGAGACGCTTGAATATGAAACTCAGTCACCCATCTCAGACCGACCGAGTCGAACGCTGCTTAACCTTGGTGATCGCTAACACCTTAATTCATAGCTCTACGAACGCTTTATAGGCTTAAATTTAAATATTTTAAAGAAATGACTAAAACACCGTCACGCCTATATTCCCCAAGCGGAGATGACAAAGGTGTAATGTGTGTGTGTGTGTGTGTGTGTGAATGATGTAAAGGCATCGGGAGGGTCGGTAAGAACGTTCCGCGGACGGCGGTAGCGGTTGATAGGAGGGGAGTTGTGTTCGTAGTCGGCGGCTACCTTTAGCGGATTACTATGATTGGACGCGTTCGCAAAATATCGGGTTGTCGCCACTTTTAATAAAGGCGCGATTAGGTTCGAGACCGAGATCAGAATGGAGATCGACATTCCGTACCGAACCACGGCTCCGCACGGGCTCCGACAGCTTTGCGGAGGAAACGGGATTGAACCGTTTGGAGTCTATTGATGTGAGAGCGGGTGGCGTGCCCGAACACCTCACAAGCGTACGTCATGATGTGCCGTATACAAGTTTTATAAAGTGTCACCTTATCCCTAAGGGGCATTTTACTCTGCTTGCAAATCATCGGGTAAATACGACCGAGGACAAAGGCTGCTCGGTTACGGACTCGCTTGATGTGCAGTCCGAAGGTCATGGTATTGATTAGGGTGACCCATAGGTATTTAACCTGTTTGACCCAGGGAATAGGTAGTTCGAACATGGTCACTTGACCAAGATTATTTCTGGGGTGGCGCAGGGAGGGGCGCGGGGCACCTCTGGAGAAGAGCACCGCAGCGGTCTTGTCCGGGTTCACCCCAATACGCCACTTCCTGAACCAATCCCCTAGGGTATTGGCGGCTGCCTATAGGTTTCTGGTAATGAAACCCTTATGCGAGACATAGAGAGCGGTATCATCCGCGAATAGGGCTAGATGCACCTTACTCGAACGAGGAATATCGTTCGTGTAAAGGCTGAAGAGGAGGGGGGAGAGAGCTGAGCCTTGTGGGACACCAGCATGTATGGTGTGGTGGGTAGAGCGCGTCATTTCGACGCGATATCGAAAGGCGTGATTCGACAGGAAGTCTCGTAAGATGAGCACGAGTCTGTGGTACACCAATTTGGTAAAGCTTGTAGATCAAGCCGTTGTGCCAGACTTTGTCGAACGCTTTCGCGACATCGAAGAAAAGGGCACCCGTGTAGACGGGTTTGGGTTTGTTGAAGCCAGTGAGGATGTGCTCCGTGATGCGATGCACTTGATGGACGCAACAGTGTTTGGCTCGAAAACCAAACTGCTCATTGATGAGAATACCCTTGGACGATACAAAGTCTAGAGCCGTGTCAGGAGCAGACGATCGTAGATCTTTGCCAGGGAGATGAGTAGACTGATGGGGCGGCAACTCGTGGGACGGTCACGAGGTTTAAAAGGTGTACTGTGAACACCCACTTGTCGCTGACAATGTTAGGTACCGTGTAATAGGGGCGAGCCTATTGCTATATACGGGACACAATTCCAGACTCCAGACTAACACGAATTTTAGAAATAAAACTACATTTGTCTGACCTGGAATTTAAGCCCAGGACCTCGTGATCGCAACGCGCTTTATATGCCACCAGACCAGCAAGGCATTTAAATATTCTAGATCTATATAAACTTTAGTAATAACGTTTCAGCTCTAAGTTTGAGGGCATCATAAATCACAGTTCGACGCCTGAAATAGGCCACGCAGATTCATTATAACACACATCAATCAATGTTATAAGTATTTTAAATTTATATTCACGTAGCGATATATAATAGGATATACTATACCTATTTTTTCATAATGATTGGCCAGAGATGGCCAATCATTATGAAAAGTCAGTGATGATAAGTCAGATCCACGTGTAAGAAACTCTCTTTCTTTTTTAAAAACGTAGCCCCAAACTAGGATTTATTCCTGTGTCGTGGGTGCGTTTACAAACATGAAAATTCACACACACAAATACCCAGACCGAAACAAATAATTGTGGGTCACAAAAAGAATTGTCCCGTGCGGGAATCGCACCCGCGACTATTAGACACAGTTAGCGAAGTGGCTTAAGCTCTTAACCACAGCTGCCCAGCAGTGAGACAAAACAGGTTAACAAAAAAAAATAGTTGGTGTGTATTCGATGTAGAACGAAGTCTGAAGGCCAATCTAGAATCAAAATTAGAATCAAAATATTGCCGTGTCATACATAACACTTCTACACTTCATTCCGATCACGGTCTCGAACCTATTCGCGCCCTTATTAAAAAGGCGACAATCCGATATTTCGCGAGCGCGCCCAGTCATAGAAATCCGCTAATCGTAGCTGCCGCCGACTACGAACCTAACTCCCCTTCTATCAGCCGCTACCGCCGTCCGCGGTATGTTCTCACTGACCCTTCCGATGCCCTTACATCCCTTCTTTCGGACACAAATACCGCACATAGAATCAGACACCGACCTCGCCGGCGAGGTCGAAGAATCCTTTGCCGGCCGGCCGGTGCAGAGCACCACGGCGAGACACCTAGTATACGCCCTCCCCCATAGCGACTGCCCAAGCCGAGGCCGTTCCTCCTTGAGGCGCCCTTGAGCTAGTTCCCCATTTGCCGTTCTTTCTCGAGCGTAGTGGTTTCCGCTCGCCCTCGTGTCCGGTGAAGCTGTAAAGGCCCCGTGGCCAACAACGTAGCCACACACACACACACAAACATAACACTTCTACCTTGAAAAGTATGTTTTACAAGTTAATAGTTTTAATTTAAACCGGTTTGTTAAAACCACGCTTTTATACATCGAAAATATCCTGCTTAGTTGTGGAGTTCCTATGGCTTCCTTCCGGCTGATGATAGCATCAGACCTTGAACACCATACGGGTGTAGAGTACTTGTCAAGACAAATCCAACGAGCCCAAATAAGGTAAGGTTATATTGAGTAGCCGCGTGGTTCCTTCGGACACCTTTCAGCTTCACCATCAGACCCTAAACACTATCTGGTTGTAAAGTAAGCGCTAATACCAATCTAACAAGCCTAAACACGAGGAGGTTACGTTGTATAGTTCAAATGTTCCTATGCCCACCTTCTAACTCCATCATCAGACCAGCTTCAGGGTACCATATTATTGCATTGTCATTAGCTTTACATACGTATGGAAAATTTCCGCTCAATCAGATACCCGCAAGTGCTTTAAAAATAAATCACAAGATTTGAACCGGAAAGACGGACAGACATTACGTTTTAAAATCGATTACGTTTTAAATGCACCATGACAATGTAACAAGCGTTTAAACATTGTAAGTATAAAAATGCCGTATTTTCACCCCTTCTCCTTTCAGCGAGGAACAGTGCCATTATAACTCAGATGTAAGCCCGCAAAAATAGTTGGCGACGAACGCTTTGTAGCCTCTACTAGGAAACTACTCACTTTTTCTCTATATCAATTGTGTTTTGTGTTATACAAAATAATATACTTTTTTAAAATAATATATTATTATGAATGGGAAGACATCAGACAAGTACAGTTCAGGCTCCGATATTACGATTGTGAATAGGAAACCCTAAAATGTGTAATAATATTCTTAACGGAAGAAAATGTTTACTTATTTTGACATTAAATACGCATCGATGAAAATCAATATATTTTGTAGATTTTATGTAACGTGGCTTTAATTTGTTTTTCGAAACGAAGACAATGAATTCTGTATTAATTAATAGAGTTACGTAGCATTCGTACAGAAAAGTAGAAAATAAAGATATAAAAAAAAAACCGTCACGCCTATATTCCCCATAGGGGGTGGCAGTGGTGTACTGAGTACACCCACGTTTCGCCGACGATGCTAAGTCCCATTTAATAGGGGGCGAGCCTATTGCCATATACCGGGCACAATTCCAGACTCCGGACTCATACTGGGAAAATAAAGATATAAGTATCTTCATTAGTATTTCCATTTGGGCAATCAGCTGATCGTGGAATATAGGAACATACATATCCCATACAGTCATTATTTTTTAAAAGAAATCAATAATACTAACGTAGGCAACGCATTGTTCGTATGGCTATTGTAGTATTAATAATTTTCATTTCATTTCATAATGGATTAAAAGTGTCAGAATTCAAACATCAATTTTAGTTAGAAGTTACACCATCAATGTGACACTAACGACTGCTCGGTCCAATGATTAAAGAGCTCTGCCCACAGAATCAAGTACTAGTCGCGGGTTCAATCCTCGTACGGAACACATCTATAATTTGGTCTGTGTGTGTACGTAAATGTTATATTTGTAAATGTACTGCCTGACTACCTCGTTGGTCTAGTGGCAAAGCGCATCGCTTTGTGATCTCGAGGTCCTGGGCTCAAATCCTAGGTCGGACAAGTGTAGTTTTTCTAACGAAAACTAGAGCCCATTGACGAAAATTGTGCCCGGTATATGGCAATAAGCTCGCCCCCTACTACATGGGACTTCACATCGTCGGCGAAACGTGGGTGTACTCAGTACACCTCTGCCGCCCCCGCTTGGGGAATATAGGCGTGTCGGTGTAAATACACCTACGACACAAGAATAATACGTAACTAGAAAAAGTTATAGAAAAAACCTTAAGACAGTCGCCATTATTAATGTGAGTATATGTTTTTCTTTTTAACATATAATAGTATCTCTTTGATTGTTAGCAGTGTTGGGCAAAAATCAATTGATTAAACAATTGACAATTAACAATTGATCAATTGTAATTGCAGTGTTATGCAATTAACAATTGATCAATTGTAATTGCAATGTTATGCAATTAACAATTGATCAATTGTAATTGCAAAACATTGCAATTACAATTGATCAATTGTTAATCGTTTTATGCACATTTACGATTAAACAATTAACAATTAATCATAAAAAAACCGTCGGCGCAATGTAGGTGTTAAAAGCACACTTAACATTGGCGCAATGTGGGATTGTACAATGTACACTTCTGTCTGGTGTTGTAAGGCTTGAATTGGGAGTACGAGGCTTGAGTGAAAGCTTGCCTTCTAAAAAGACTCAAGACAAAACAAGACACAATCATCTATGACATTTTAGGGGATGGTGATAACTACAATGGCGTTAATTTTTGGATCAAAGATGGCGGTCGCGACTTCTTATGAATATTCAATATGAGCATCGTTTTTGGGGTTTAAGAGTATGCTGATTATAACTTACATACGTATGCCAATTTCAGCTGATTCGGATACCGTAAGTGCTTGAAAAAAGGATCAGAAGAGTTGATCCGGAAAGACAGACAGACATACGAACAGTGAAAGTTAAATAAAAGTTTGTAAAAAATTAAGTATTTCTATTTTGTCCCTATAAGAATTGAATATTTTACAAGTTCCAGTTCCATATAAAAGCATTCGACATTCGTTCAATACACTGCACCCCTCTGCCAACCCCCCGTGCTATTAATATGTTTGTTTATAAATAAGTACCTAAACTTTAAAGAAACGCGCGCGCAATCGTCGCCTTTCGGCAGCGGCACGAACCGACAAGTGCGCGCGCGTCAGTAGTAGGGTTGCCACCTATTATTTGAGCAAATAAAGTACATTGGTTTTTAAAGGAAGGCAAAAAATTACATTGTATCTAAATAAAATATTATTTATTTCACTTTACTATTTTGTTTAAAAACATATGTTTTATTACTTTTAGAACTTTTCAATCACTATTATCATTGCTAAACACCTTCACAGCATGTTAACAGTCTATGATAATTTAAATAGATTGGAGAAAGAATTTAAAAGTGCTTATAGTATTTACTATTTTCTTTAAGTTAGCGAAGTTGTACATGTAACAATGTTTTTTTCTTAAATCTAGCTTACCATATATTCGGATTCTAACACCAGACATCATCCACTTTTAAAAAAAAAACGGATTTTATCACGGTTTATTTTTTATTTTTAAGTTCCCGACGTTAAATAACCGTTATAAACCGCGATAGAATCAGAAAAAATAGTTTTATTTCATGTGTAATATTCGTGTAAATCTAAGAACTCAGTATCATGCACTTTGCTTTTAATGCGATCAATTATTTTCTTTTTAATGCTTTATGTAAAATGAATCTTAAAAAATCAATTTTCGCGTACTTTACAGTTCTCATAAAGTATGAAGTATACATACCCTAAATAAGGTACAATACGTAATTTAGAATAAACTATGGGTGGCACTCGTCGCTTTTCGGCACCGACACGAGCCGACAAAGTGCACGTGCGTAGGTAGGTAAAGTCGGTCGGTAGTGCCACAGTATCTATCTATCCAGTAACTCATCTAAGCCGTTTTAGTGGCATAATTACACTCCCGTCAGAACGCTGTTAAGTTTAGCACCTTTTATTGGATTTACTTTTTGTCATTTATTAAAACTAATCTACTGCAGTGGTTATACGCCTGTATTTTTTCGATATGAGTGCAGAGTAATACAATTTAACATAGACATTGTGCAATAACAGCATAATGAAAACGTTTATAATTTTAATTTTTATGCTCAAGAATATATTATTTACCTTTATTGCAAATTGTTTCTAGAAACACGTTTTCTCCTTTTACGAATAAGTATTCTCATTATATATAAGTATTCTCGTATCTCATTCTTATTGAGAGTTTATATATGTTATAATATATGTTATGATATATGTTAAAAACCACATGAGTTACTAAATATCAATTTGGCGATTCGAGTGGCCATTATTTTAATTCTAATAATAGATACATATTGAGAAACCATACAAGCCCTCATGTATCGATTTTAATAGCAATAAGCAAATAGCGATGTAGTAAATAATAAGTTTAAAGTGGTCATTTTATTCTAAATATTAAGGCCTTATAGCACAAAAAGCCAAAATATTTAAATTTGTATTAATTTTCTATCTATCTATATTGTCACGCCAGATCCCTTGTGGGGTAGGCAGAGAGTAAAGAGTTCGAACAGGTTATTTCTTCACAGAACGTTCTAATGTAAGTTGTAAAAAAAGCGTCCGTCTCGGACGTGCATGCCACCGCGGCTTATTACATGCGGCAAACTATCGAGAAGGCGTGTAGAGCGCGCGTCTGTGTGCGTGAGTTTGATTCGGACCGTAAGTACTAAGATGTTTTACTGTGTTATAGTACAGTGTGGTAGGGCACACCACATACCCCGCCTACATATTGTCATAACTTTTTTCGGAGCGCAAAGTATTGCCTACATTTCAACACGATCTCACTCCAGAGTACTTTTGTGTGTGTACTTATAGTAGTAGGTATTTAAACTTACGAATTTCCTATTAAGTATATTCGCATATTTCAACGAATATTTCCACCCTTTTTGGATATTATAGTCATTATGGATGAAAAGGAATATAGTTATATATCAGATAACACGTCGGATACGAACATCAATGAACAGTTAGATCGAGATGGGCAGTCTTCAGGGCCGAGCTCAATCACGTCAATATCTTCACCCCCGCGTCTTGCACTTGCACATATAATCACAGTTCTGTGTACTAAATGCTCGCCTTTCACTACTAAAATCAGAGGATTCGACAACTGTACATCCAATTTTCTGAGTCACCTCAAACGGAAACATGGATAACATTGTGTAAATGAATATAAAAGATACATAAAAACAAAGAAAAATAATAAAAAAGGTGCAAAAATATGATAAACTATAAACCCCAAAAATGAAACCCATATCGATTTAACTCCAAAAGTCGCGTCCGCCATCTCGGTTTCAAATGTTAACGCCATATTCGTTATCAGCATCCCCTAAAACCCCAAAAGTGACACCTATATTGATTTTACATCAAGAATCACGTCCGCCGTCTTGGATTTTTAAATAACGTTATATTTCTACTCAGCATTCCTTAAAACCCTAAAAGTGACACCCATATTGATTTTATTTCAAAAGTCGCGTCCGCCATCCTGAATCCAGGAACTAACGCCATATTCTTAATCAACATCCCCTAAAACCCCGAAATCGATATCCATATCGATTTTCATAAAAAGTCGCGTCCGCCATCTCGGATTTTAAAATTATCGGTATATTTGTTATCAGCATAACCTAAACCCTGAAATCGATACCCATATAGATTTTCATAAAAAGTCGCGTCCGCCATCTTGGATCCAGAAACTAACGCCATATTCGTAATCAGCATCCCCTAAAACCCCGAAATCGATACCCATATTGATTTTCATAAAAAGTCGCGGCCGCCATCTTGGATTTTAAAATTAACATTATTTTCGCTATTAACATCCCTCAAAACCATAAAAGTGACTTGCATATTGATTTTGTTACAAAAGTCACGTCCGCCATCTTAAATCCAGAAATTAACGTCATATTCGTAATCAGCATGCCCTAATATTGCAAATGTGACACCCATATTGATTTAACTTCAAAAGTCGCGTGCGACATCTATTTCAAAAATTCACGCTATATTCGCAATCATTATTCCCGAAACCCCAAAAGTGACACCCATTTTACTTCAAAAGTCACGTCCGCCATCTTGGATGTGTTTAAAATATATTCTGTCGTGTGTTTAATTGTTAATTGTTTAATCGTAAACATGCAAAAAACGATTAACAATTGATCAATGGTAATTGCAACTTTTTACAATTACCATTGATCAATTGTTAATTGTGAAACAAACAATTAACAATTAATTTTTCAATCGTCAATTGCAATTGATGTTTTCTGCGATTGAAATTTCAATTGTTTGATCCTACAATTGAACAATTAAACAATTAGTGCCCAACACTGATTGTTAGTCTAACTGAATGTGTAACTGCCGTCTAAAATAACTCAATACATTGGCCATTTACTGCATTATCAGTAAACGCGTGAGGTCGATTCTAGAACACATAGTACGGCCCTTCATGGCCACCATATAGGCCGGGATGACATACAGCCCACTTACCAAGCGAATTCAGAGAGAGAGCAAAGTTCCCAAGCTTTATGTTAATATCATGAAGATTTATAATAATTTACCCTCGCGTTATGGCGGTCGATTATTATGGTTACCAATAATTTTGTTGCTTATTATTTGAATATTATAGAGATACACATAGTGACAGACCGCCGTGTTTTTAGTGATCACGAAGTTTAAACAAATTCAAATCATTTATTGCTTCATGTGTTTAAAAGATGTATAGCAAAGTAAATATGGTTCAGACATAAGACCCTGTTAGGGTACAATAATATTGTATTTTACACAATACAATTTTATTAAGTTCTCATTATTATTTTCGTCATACAATGATTACTTTATGACAATTACAAAAAGGCCATTTTATGTCAGTATATTTTATGCAAATCTATCTATAGCATCACGCCAGATCTCTTGCGGGGTAAGCAGGGAGTACAGATTTCCAACAGGTTCTTTCCTTACATACCTCTCTGGCTTCCTCCACTCTCCTAGTTCATCTCATACACGCTCGCCGGTTACGGAGACTCTTGACTTGTCCTTCAGATAAGACTCGGTCTATTTGGTCGTGGTAGTTTCAGTTGGGTTTCAGTCTGAAACAATGAGTTATATGGTGGGTAGAATTCATTATTTTTAAAGTAATCTAAGCAGTGATAGCCTTGTGGTTAGACCGTTGGACTGCAAAGTCAGAGGTAGTTCGAAACCAGGCACGCACCTCCGTCTTTTCGAAAGCAGGTGACGGAAACATCCTGATGAAACCTGCATTCCTAAGAGTTTCTTGAAGATGTGTGATTTTCGCGAACCCGCACTAGGCCAGCGTGGTGGACTATGGCCTAAGCCCTCTCAGTTTGAGAGGAGGCCCGTGTCCAGCGGCGGGACAGTTTCTTAACAGGGCTAATATTATTATTATAGTAATCTAGTTATTACAAGCTTTAATTTTACTTTAAATATTCGTATGTCTGTCTGTCTTTCCGGTTCAAATCTCCTAATCCATGTTTCAAGCTCTTGCGCGTATCCGATTGAGATGAAATTTGGCATAAGTATATAACTTTCCTGACAATGCGATAATATGGTATGGAGTCGGAAGGTGGCCATGGGTACATGTGAATTATACAACATAACGCCATCGTGTTTAGGCTTGTTAGATTGGTATTGACGAGTACTATATACAACCAGATGGTGTTCAGGGTGTGATGATGGAGCCAGAAGGAAGCCATAGGACCTCCTTACCTAAGCAAGATATCTTCGTTGTGATTTTGCTATTAAAGCTTGTTTTTAAAAAAATATCTTAAAATCAAAAATATTATTACAAGCTTTTATTTAACTTGCACTGATAGTATGTCGGTCTATCTGATTTGCCGGCTCAAATTTTTGGTCCATTTTTCAACCAACTGCGGGTATCAGATTGAGCTGAAATTTAGCATATGTACTCGTATCGTTATATTTCTAATAGCTTGGTGACAATTCAGTAATATAGTAATATTAAGTTTGTCTGAGCTCGATAGCTGATAAAAGCATGTTTTAAAAAATACTTTTTTTACAATTATTATGTATTAAGTAGTTTGTAAACGCGCCCATGATACAGAAATAATTCGTATAGTAACGCAATTTTATTAAAAAAATAAACAAAACAGTATATGATTTATTTACCGAATTTCTGTTGTCCTTCTCAATCAAAATGTTACTTGTTTAGGAAAACAGTTACGAGCGTGAACTGTTTGTTGTGTTTTGGGGACAGGAAAACAGCAGTATTATGTATCCACACGTGTGGAAATTCTGTTCGTTTGTATTCATAAAAGTCTTTTTTTGTATTAAAATACATCTAAGGGTACTTATCAAATAATCTGTCCAACAATGTACATTCGTTCTGAATGTATCAGAAATTTTATGATTTTGTACAATCAATTAATAACGGACCGATTACGCTGGAAAGCGATTGGGAGGCCTATGTGCAGCAGTGGACAAGCATAGGCTGAGATGATGAAGATGATGAATTATACAATCTGAAAATTAAATATTGACTTAGATAGAACATAAAAGAATATTGTAACGTCTTCGTAAAAGAGAAAATAAATGATCATTGTGATTATGTTATTAAAAATTAACTAACACTTGCTTTAACAGTGAAGGAAAACATCGTTAGGAAACCTGCATGCCTAAGAGTTTCTCGAAGACGTGTGAAGTTTGCCAACCCACACTGGGCCAGCGTGGTGGACTATGGCCTTAATTCTCTCAGTTTGAGAGGAGGCCCGTGTTTGGGACAGTTTCTTATTTATTATTTTATATGTATCTCGCTGAGATTCACGGGCTTTACCCAGACCTTTGAAAGGCTTGCATGTGGTCATGGGTCCAACACATAAAGGCCCTTTGCGAGAAGTTAATGTTATGTAAGTCATCTGCTGAGATCACTTGCTGAAAATGAAGAAACATAACCAGCGAACTGACCCCGGTAGGTGCAACGACTATTGTAAATTATGGAAAAAAAACAAGGGCTATGTAAATGAGGTTTGATGGACAAAAATTGTACCATTTCAAAGGGGACGGACACCGGCCATAATTAGTGATACGTAATTACCTGTGGCCGGCGGTGACTCGCCGCTTACTAGATGGGGCCTCAAACGGTCGTCCTAGGACAACTGAGGGCAACACCGGTGTGAGCGGCTCAGGGGTGTAGAGAGGTGTGTTGCGCTTTCTCCGAAGTTACTTGCGGCGTTATGCCCTTTAACACTTCCACCCCTGGAGTACATCGACGTAGGAACGCATTATCTTCCTACGTCGATATAGCTCTCACGGCTCCTCTCTGGACGGCCAATTAAGGCTAGCCAGAGCCGAGAGTCCTGCGGGCACCCTTCGCTTTCCACTCGCCGACGAAGACACGCCGGGGGCCCTGACCGACTCTCTGAAGCACTCGGGTCCGTGTTGTCGTTACTCACCAACAGGTCGCCACAAGCTGCCCTGCGGGCTTATTTTATATATTATTATGTTGCTGAAATTCAAGGGCTTTACCCGGACCTTTGAAAGGCTTGCATGGGGACATGGGTCCAACACGTAGAGGCCCTTTGCGAGAAGTTAATGTTATGTAAGCCACCTGCTGAGATCACTTGCTGAAAATGAAGAAACATAACCAGCGAACTGACCCCGGCAGGTGCAGGTAAATTATGGAAAGAAAACAAGGGCTATGTAAATGAGGTTTGGTGGACAAAAACTGGACTATTTATTATGTTTATTATTGTTGCTTAGATTTATAAAATCTGACACACACGTAATAAAACTGACTTTACGTTTTTATCGCTAAGATGAAATCCTACTATCTATCCATCTATATCATTACGCCAGCTACCTTGCAGGGTAGGCAAAGAGTATAGCGTTCCAACAGGATCTTTTCTTATAGACCTCTCTGACTTCCTCCAATCTCATAGTTCGTCTCATACGCGCTCGCCGGTTACGGAGACTCTTGACTGGCCCTTCAGATAAGACACGGTCTATTTGCTCATGGCCAGATAGTCTACATCCTTCCCCTTTTGCATTGTATATCTGTTTTTTCATTCTTTCTTCCGACATTCTTTCTATATGCCCGAACCAACGGAGCATACCCTTTCTCATCTTTACACCGATACCATCTTTCATACCTACATGCTTTCTTACTACGCTGTTGAGAATACAGTCGGTTAGCTTGACTACGCACATCTTCCGCAGAGCTCGCATTTCGACTACATTTATCTTGCTTTCATTCTCCTTCTTACATACCCAACTCTCACTGCAACGTTGGGACAATCACTCCGTTATGCATGGCCAGCTGCCCCTTTTGGCTTAAGTGCCGGCTCCCAAGTAGCTTTCCTATTGTACCATTCACTCTATTTCCTGCATTCACTCTTTTCTCTATATCAGCGGTGTATTTTCCATCCTTACTGAAGGAGCAGGCCCATAACAGAGTGCAGTTTATACCATACTCTATCAAAATGTCCCAAAGTCTCTTTCACACGACTCTATCGAACGTCACTTCCAGATCCACAAAACCGTAGGAAACCTTCTGGCCTACTTTCAGATGCTTCTCTGCGATGTTGCAGAGGGAGAAAACTTGATCCGAACATCCTCTTCCAGACCTGAAACCTCCCTGTGCCTCGCACAATATTCCATCGGACTTCTCGCGCATTCTCCGTTTAATAATTTTACCGTACACCTTAGCTGCCAGACTGATCAAACTGCTGGCCCTGTAATTCTTAATCAAAGGCCCTGAAATTTAAAATTCTGCTAATCCTACTAATATTATAAAAGTGGAAGTTTGTATGTTCGTTACTCAATCACGCAAAAACAGATAAACAGATTTGGATGAAATGTGGCACACAGATAGTTAACACAGGATACTTTTTATACCGGAAAAATTTAAAGTTCCTGTTTAAAGTCAACGTGGATGAAGTCGCAAGCAGAAACTAGTTAAAATAAAGAATGGAAGTAGAGTGCGATTTTTTAGTATAATAATGACAAACTTAATAGTAATTGAGATGAATATAATTCTTACCCGATATTAAAATCCTTGCTTTTTCACTAACAGTCAAATGAAGCACAAAACACAAGTCTCACAAATAGCAACAAGATCCCAACATTCATCTCTCCAATCCGCAATCAGATCCCAACAACAGGACATCACAGAGAACAAAAAAACCTACTGGATACCACACATCCGCAAGAAAGCTATTAGCAATGCAAATTTTAGGGACACTCGCCGGCCCCGAAAGGAACCCGGGGCTCGCATGTAAAGTACCTAAGTGATATTTCGGATTTAAATTGCAAAAACGTGTCAGGAATCACTTGAGCTAGAAGCACTGATGTCGCGTGTTATGGAATTTTCGGGAGCCTGTAAAGGGTTATGAGGTACATGTCTCGGGTACATGTTATGATCATGGATGGAAAGGAAAGTTCTCAATCTGAGAGAATAGGAATGGTTTATCGCAATTTTGAAGCTATGAGTTATTTCTTAGAAAAAACCAATAGTTGATATGATAATAGACTAGTATTTTACGTCGTTGCGGAATTATTGGATAGTAATGACACAAATTTGAAAAAAAGAAAGTATAAAATAAAAAAAAATTATCTACAAATGTTTATAAATTATTACCATGACCAAATAAATTGTGTCTTATCTGAATGGCAATTCAAGTGTTTTAGTAACCGGCGACCGTGTATGAGACGATCTATGAGAGTGGAGGAAGTCAGAGAGGTTTGTTAGGAAAGAACCTGTTGGAACTCTGTACACTCTGCTTACACACTCGCTGGTCCCGAAAGGAACCCGGGCCCGCATGTAAAGTACCTAAGTGATATTTCGGATTTAAATTGCAAAAACGTGTCAGGAATTGCTTGAGTTAGAAGCACTGATGTCGCGTGTTATGGAATTTTCGGGAGCTTAAAAGGGTTATGAGGTACATGTCTCGGGTACATGTTATGATCATGGATGGAAAGGAAAGTTCTCAATCTGAGTGAATGGGAATGTGTTATTGCAATTTTGATGCTATGAGTAATTTCGTAGTAAAATCAATAGCTGATATGATAATAGACTAGTATTTTACATCGTTGCGGAATTAACGGATAGTAATGAACACAAATTTGAAAAAAGGAAACTATTAAATAAAATAAGTTACCTACAAATGTTTATAAATAAATACCATGACCAAATAGATCGTGTCTTATCTGAAGGGCAAGTCAAGTGTTTTAGTAACCGGCGACCGTGTATGAGTCGATCTATGAGAGTGGAGGAAGTCAGAGAGGTTTGTTAGGAAATAACCTGTTGGAACTCTGTACACTGCCTATACACTCGCTGGTCCCGAAAGGAACCCGGGCCCCGCATGAAATTCGGTACCTAAGTGATAATTCGGTTATAAAATTGCAAAAGCGTGTCAGAAATCACAAGTTGGAAGCAATAGAGGAAGTCAGAGGTATGTAAGGAAAGAACCTATTGGAACTCAGTACTCTCTGTCTGCCCCGCAAGGCTTATGTGTGATGATGTAGACTAATAGAAAACCCTACCACCAGTCAAATAACACAAAACACAAATCTCACAAAAAAATACAATAAGCACCCAACATTTATCTTTTTAATCCGCAATCAGATCCCAACATCAAGACATCACAGAGAACAAAAAACCTACTGAATACCACACATCCGCAAGAAATCTATTAGCAATGCAAATTTCAGGGACACTCGCCGGCCCCGAAAGGAACCCGGGCCCGCATGTAAAGTACCTAAGTGATATTTCGGATTTAAATTGCAAAAACGTGTCAGGAATCACTTGAGTTAGAGCACTGATGTCGCGTGTTATGGAATTTTCGGGAGCTTTAAAGGGTTATGAGGTACATGTCTCGGGTTCATGTTATGATCATGGTTGTGAGGAAAGTTTTTAATATTATATGAATGTTTTAACGCAGTTTTGGAGTTACGGGTAAGTAATGTTGGTGAACTTATAGATATAATAATGCACTCTAGTTTTTTATTGTCGCGGAATTCACGAGTAATAATGTGAACTGATATTTAAAGAAAGAAAAAATAATAATTATATATAATTAGTTACTTACACAATACTGTAATTTATGACTTAAAAAACTCATAAATATAATAACCAATTTACACACTGCTCACTGCCGTATGAAGTAAGGGAAGGTAAGTTGTATAAACGCGCCACTTACGCTCTACTTTCCTTCCTACACCATCACTGCCTAGCGCTCCCTTCGTTAGCGGTTTTTTCAGCAGGGGTCCCAAAAGACTGACAGGCCACGCCCACTCAGTGTGGCCGGTATAGAAATCTTTTTGGAATGATGGGGAAAAAATAATTTTGGAAAAATAACTTAAGGATAACAAACGAAAGAAATACCTAAAATACAAAAAAAAACTGACGGTGGTGCATCAGAAAAATCATGGGATAGTATAAAAATTTCCTTGGGGATATTTTTTGAAAACAATATCGTTTCGGGGAAAAGAAAACCTGATATCGGAAGTTATTTGCATAGATATAGCAATAAAAGAAACACAGAGCGATGATAACAGTGCGAAGGGAGAATTTGAACAGTCGACGCTGTCGCGGTACTGCTCTTTACTTTTGGCAGGAAGTGGAGGCAGTAGCAGCGTGTAAAGCGGGTATAAGGCTATACCACGCATCGGAAAGACCGGAGATGCTCCTAATGCTGCGGTATCACGGTATTCGCAGCTATCAGCTAGATTAAGCAGTATTTGGCACAATCCCTCTGAAATGAGGTATTCCCATTTCCGAGCTTCTCCGTGCTTCGGAAGGCCCCTAAATGGTCCCAGTTACCACTTCATGTGGTGGCAACCTAATTTGAAACCTCAAAGGTGGCTTGATCATTTTGTCACACTAAACTAACATTTCGACTGATTATTGACTTGTTGACTGTTTATCGACTGGTTTGGTCATGCTCATTATAATGTTTCTGCTTGCGTTGGCTGTCTGGTGCGGGTCCTTCGGTCCCTCCAATATGGCTGAGGGGAGTGATGGCTGTTCCAGTAGTCATACCCGTAAACGGGTGCGTGCTGCTTGTGGGGACTGGTCCATTTGAATTCCTTTAGACCTTTACTTTCTAGAAATAACATCATTAATCTCATATCTCGGTCAGAAGGCATCAAACTAAGCCTAGATCCTAAACTTCTAAATTGTAACCTAAACATTGTTCTCACATAATTTTAATGAAAAAAAAATGGCAGGTAAAAGCAGAATTAAATAAAAAAAGACAAGCCAGCTGAGTTTCTTCGCCGGATCTTAGTGTAGGCCGCGTACCAAAAATATGCATGATTAAATATGTTATTTGACAATTTGTAAGTACCTCCACAGGGTTTACACGAAATAAATTAGATTAGTTTGAGCTTGCTTATCATTCTCGATCCAAAGACGTCCACTGCATGAGAAACGGATCTCCATATCGCCACAATTACCAATTCTATGTTATAAGCTTCTGGATTTTAGCCGCGATCTTGATAGTCATCTCGACGTGTCCACCGAACAAAGTCCCAGTATTTATATTCGGCATAAACAACCTTATTGACGGGCACGAAAGTTGCAAATGCCCTTTATTTTGTTTGGCATATGTAACTTTGTTCTGTGGGACTTTCGATCTGTCCACCTTGTGGGGGCCTGCCCACTTTCTTTTACTCATTCTACTCAACAAGCGGGGGTGGCAGATGTGTACTGAGTACACCCACGCTTCGCCGACGATGTTAGGCCCCATTTAATAGGGGGTGAGCCTATTGCCATATACCGGGCACACTTCCAGACTCCGGACTCATACCTGAAAGTTTTCGTTAGAAAAACTTCATTTGCCCGACCAAGCGATGCGCTTTGCCACTAGACCAACGAGGCAGTCATTCGCATTCTTGGACTTTTTACTTATACGAATGTAACGTACGTACGTACGTATGATAAACTTCTATTTTCCATTCGGTTCCCCGGTAACTTGTAGCTCGTACCTCTAAATAAGTTAAAACGTTCACAGGCAATTCGGTTCGCCGCAACAATTCGGCGGTGGCGGCTCAGATTCAACGCATACCAAAACCGTAAACATGGCCGTTTTACACTAAGATGCTTATTCGCTTATCCAAACGCGGCGCGTTACGATAACGTCGCAAACTGATCGTGGGTCAGAATGCCATTACACGTTCATTTCACTAAGTTTAATTCATATAATAATATTAGCCCTGTCAAGAAACTATCCCACGATTGGGCACGGGCCTCCGGTCAAACTGAGAGGGTTTAAGCCAAAGTCCACCACGCTGGCCCGGTGCAGGTTGGCGAACTTCACACATCTTCAAGACAGTTTCCTTTTTCTTTCCTCACGATGTTTTCCTTTACCGTGATCGTTAATTTTTATTACGCACATGCTTTCGAAAAGACAGAGGTGCGTGCCTGGGTTTGAACCAACGTCCGAGTCCGAGTACTCCGAACAGGTCCAACGGTCTAACCACTAGGCTATCACTGCTCTTAGTTCAAACTAATATTGTAAAATTGAAGGTAACTCTGTATGCCTGTCTGTTACCTTTTCACGCCCAAACCGCTGAACAGATTTTGCTCAAGTTCGTCAAGGATATAGATCTTATCTAGAGGAAGGACATAGGCTACCTTTTGTCACGAAAAAATGTTAGAGTGTGAAAAACACACCTGAAAATAACCCGTACGAAGTTGCGGGTAGAACTAGTAGAAAATAAAAGCTCTAGACCCTAATTCGCTACTAGCAGTTTCCCGCGACTTTGTACCCGGTTGACAAAAGCGCCACTTACCGGGTCTATGTTTTATAGCCTTTGTTACTTCTGGATAATGTAGCTTTATAATGGTAAAAGAATCATTAAAATCGGTCCAGTAGTTTTTAAGTCTATTCGTTATAAACATACAAAAATACAAATCTTTCTTCTTTATAATATTAGTGTAGATGGCCAAACGCAGCGCGTTACGATAACTTCGTGATATGATCGTGTAATGGTAGGTCCTCTAGTGGCGTACAGAATATCACCAAACTATCATTTCACTAAGTTATCTTAACGCGCCGCATTACGTGCTAATTTCGTTACAGCGAATAAGGGTCTTAAATAGGTTTAATAATATTTTATTGTTAGCAATAGTGGCAGCATCATCAACAGGTAACTTTCCTTACATAAGCCTAAGATGCTCGTAAATAGTTGTATAATAAACGGTTACCCATCTAAGACTGACCGAGCTGAGCGCTGCTTACCTATAGTGATCGCTAAGAACACCACGTTAGAAGCCTTTCGAGGTGCTTCCAGAAGGTGTGTGACATCTTTGATTTAATCTAACAAATAGGTACCCCGGTGGTATACAAAATACAATCACGGACGATTTGGCGCAGTGGTTAAGAGCTTAAGCCACTTTGCCTACTGGGTCGAATAGTCGCGGGTTCTATTCCCGCACGGGACAAACCTTTGCGTGACTCACAATAATTTGTTTCGATCTGGGTATATGTGTATGTGAATTTTCATGTCTGTAAACGCGGCTACGACACAGGAATAAGTCCCGGTGTTGGGCTACGTCCTTTTAAAAAAGCAAATCACACGATGATCTCATGAACTAATCGTAACCAGCGCGTTTATTTATAATGAATAAGGACTCAAAACAAATATGCTTCCAAAACTTATATCCAACTGCAAAAATACCTCCTAGCATTAGAAACAGCGGCCTAAGGACCATTTATTTCTAGAATTATAGAATAATACAAGCAGCAACCTTTCTGCAGTTTCCCAGCTCGAAAAGAAACAAGAAACAACAGGAACAATTTTCCTAGGAATATTCTTGCAAACTCGTAAACATGTGCAATTTAATTTTGCGCTCTACCACGCCTGTGTAAAGCACAATTTAGTTTATCACGGTCCAACAGTAGCAAACATTTGTCAGTGTGAGGGTAATCTGTCTGTCTGTCAGTGCGTCAACACATCGCCCGCTTGACGCAAAGTCGGCGATTCTTCTTTGTGATACTGATTGACTGGTTGATAACGGAAATTCTACTTTGATTCGAAAAGCTTACGGTCCCAAGTCGAGTGATTGATGTGTAAGGAAGGTCGACAAATTAGAAGTTTGAACAGAGATAAGTGGGTGGTTTTATTTTAATACGCATTTAAGGGTATTACTAAGGGCAATGACCTTGAGAATTTTTGTTTCACAATTTCCCTTGTCTGATGACCTTGACATCAGTGAAAAGTGTGCCCGGAGGACCTAAAATTCAGTTTTTTTTAAAATAATTCTGATATAATTAGTTAAAATAAAAAAAAACATCAATACAAGTTATAGAGCATATCTTAAGCTTTTATACATACTCAATCTACCGTTGAATAGAGTATTTGCAATATATAGCTTATTCGAGATACAATTTTTTGAATGCAATATTTTGGAATACCAAATACGGAAAATTAAATTTTATTACATACATTCTATTCACGATTCATCTTCATTTCTATATTGCGGATTGGTGGAGGCAGGTTTGTTTTATTGCCGGCTGCATTGCTTATTCCTGCTGTTGGATTTTATCAAGCTGCTTATAAGACCAAGAGGTTTTCAAGTAAAGCATATATATTGTACTTTCAGGTTGTTGGATAAATAAAAAAAATGAAGGACTGGGGTGTTAGACGTTCAAAAGGCGTAGTTGTCCCGGGGTACCCTCAAACTTCCTAATTATTTTTGTTGGTCCGATCTTCTCAGACTCAGCTCGTGGAGGAGGACTTTTGAGGAGTTTATTTCATGTGTAATATTCGCGTCAATATTAAAACTCAATATATAATAATGTTTATATTTTTGGCTTACAAAATTACTCTTAACGGGAAGGAAAATAACCTAAATACCCAAATCCTGGAGTTCTTCATTCTAACGTATTATATGATTTCCATAAGAATGTTGTGTAATAAAATTGTCACATAACACAGATATTTTCTGCTCCGAAATATCTCCAAGGACGGAATTTGAGGGGCGTAATTATTCGTTCCTTAAGGAAATGTTATTCAATTACACTGATATAATGAGTGAATTCTTTTTGCATGTTAGTAGGTACAAGGAAAGTAATTTGGAGATAAATCGTGAGTTAGAGGTTGTGAGAACTAGTTCCTTGATTTCCTCTCAGGCACATTTTCTCTGATAGTTTTTGCAAAGGTGTACTACATTCATTCTGTGAGTGTACCCTCATGTTTCACAAGTTTTTCGTTGATCAGTCATAGACCTTTACCTCACCAGAAGATGAGACTGGTGAATTCAGTAATAGACACTATTACTGAATTCGCGAGTCGAGAGAGTATTCACTCTGAAATAGGCTAAGGAAACGGAAGTAGTTAGTTTAGAGTTAGTCATACAAAACCACATTCCCCAAACGCAAGAGTCAGAGGTGCACTGTATAGAACCACACTTCGCCGAAGTCTGAATGCAATAGGTGACCATGCTTTTTTGGATACTAAATAAAACCATGCAATTGTAGATCTAGATCGTAGATCGCAAGGTTAAAATGGAGATAGGAAAGACACTTGATGAGGCATGAAGCTGGCAGGTGGACCCGGGCCGTGACAGAGCCGGCCCATAGGCAGACCATCAGCTAGATGGAGCGATGACATCGTGAGAGTAACTGGCAAATGGTGGAATAGATTAGCACAGGACCGGAACGAACAGCGTGATAGAGGAGAGGTCTACACTCAGCAGTGGGTGATTGCTGATAATGAATAGTAGATCTCAAACCTGTGTTATACCTTTGTCTAGTTGTATTTTGTTTCTGTACTGTAAAGATCATCAGCCTAAAGGAGTCCACTTCAGGACAGGGCCGCAGCATTCTTACCGATTGCCAAGGTTAAGCAGCGTTCGACTCGGTTAGCCTGAGATGGGTGACCGTTTGTAGCATTTTCATATTCGAGCGTTTCCGTGCTTCGGAAAGCACGTTAAGCCATTGGTCCTGGTTACCACTTGATGTAGTAAAGCCGAGTGGAAAGCGTTATAGGCGGCTTTAAAAGTTCCGACAGCAGGTGGCCACCAATACCTAATCTTTCTCACCTCGATTTTTCAGAGTAGGCCTTGACCCAAGTGTGTGGACAGTAAGGGCTGGTTATATCATTGCCGCGTGGTTCCCGGCTTAGAATAGGACCAACCCATCTCATCCCATCGGGTGTTGTACAAGGCGACTAAGGGAAAACTAGGGAATGGGCAGCAGCGTTCTCTTAACACTTCTGCGATCAAAAACTGCGCTCGCCAACCCGCCTGCCAAGCGTGGCGAGTATGGCAAATCCCCCCAATCACTATTATGGAAGAAAAGAAGAAAACCAGGCCCCTAATCCCCGGCGGTCCTGATCGTCCTGGCCACGGTAGCAGCCATGGTAACGACAGGACAAGGGGTGCTAAGAATCTCCGGCAGAGATTCGGCTACCACCAAAAATGAAAATTGGCCCTGGTGACATACAACGCACGCACTTTGAGGACAGATAATAATAATAATAATAATAATAACGTTTATTTGTACATAATAGAAAACACAATACAATAAGCGATTACAACAGGTTGTACAACTTAAGACAAAGTTTTGTTATTTTTTTTTCTGACTCCTAAACTAAGTACGCAGACCTGTATCTTAGGAGTCAGTGTTTTCGGCTTCAATGATGAGAAGCTTGTTGAGCTGGAAGAAGAGATAAACAAGTTGCGGTGGAATATTGTTGGTTTATCGGAGGTCCGAAGAGAGGGCGAGGACACGATAACCTTAAAATCCGGCAACTTGTTTTACTACCGGGAGGGCGAACAGCAGTCCCAAGGTGGTGTTGGATTTATCGTCCACAAGTCACTCATAGACAACGTTGTGTCCATCACTAGTGTGTCGAGCAGGGTAGCGTACCTGATACTCAGAATATCCAAAAGATATTCGCTGAAAGTCATACAGGTCTACGCACCGACCTCGACACACTCAGATGATGATGTCGAAGTTATGTATGAGGACATTAGTAGAGCCATACATACTTCCAAAACACACTTTACAGTGGTTATGGGTGACTTCAATGCGCGGCTGGGCAAACGGGGCGATGATGAGTTGAGAGTGGGGCAATTTGGATATGGGCAGCGCAACCCCAGGGGTCAGAGGCTGGCCGAATTCCTGGAGAAGGAGGGACTCTTTATGATGAACTCTTTCTTCCAGAAGCCGCCTCATAGGAAATGGACCTGGATGAGCCCTGATGGTTCCACCAAAAATGAAATAGACTTCATAATGAGCACCAAGCGACAAATATTTAATGATGTCTCCGTGATCCACAGGGTAAAAACCGGCAGTGATCACCGAATGGTCAGAGGCACATTAAATATTAATGTCAAAATGGAAAGATCGCGTCTGATGAAGTCTACGCTCCGACCTTCTTATGCACATATCCAAAACCCCGAGAACTTTCAACTCGAATTGGCAAACCGCTTCGAATTGCTAGACAGCAGCGCATCAGTGGACGAAATCAACAACAGGCTGGTAGAGACTGTCCATACGGTCGGGTCCAAGTATTTTAAGCCCCACCGTAAAAAAAGACCTCAAAAACTATCCAACTACACCCGAAACCTCATGGCTGAGCGACGTTCCATGACGCTCCAAACCTCCGATGATGCTAAGTCCTATAGGCAGGTCAATGGACGGGTATTGAAGTCCTTGCGACAAGACTTACGGTCCTTCAATACAAGGCGTATTGAGGAGACCATAGCACAGAACAAGGGCTCTAAAGTGTTCGCAAGAGACGCGTCTATTGGGCAAAGCCAGTTGACGAAGCTGAAGATGGAGGACGGAAACGTAACGTCGAATAGGTCGGAGGTGCTCAGGGAGATAGAGAGGTTTATTAGCCGCGTGGTTCCCGGCTTAGAATAGGACCAACCCATCTCATCCCATCGGGTGTCGTACAAGGCGACTAAGGGAAAACTAGGGAATGGGCAGCAGCGTTCCCTTAACACTTCTACCATCAAAAACTGCGCTCGCCAACCCGCCTGCCAAGCGTGGCGAGTATGGCAAACCCCCCCAATTTATTAAAATGGAAGAAAAAGATAAAACCAGGCCCCTAGTCCCCGGCGGTCCTGTTCGTCCTGGCCACGGTAGCAGCCATGGTAACGACAGGACAAGGGGTGCTAAGAATCTCCGGCAGAGATTCGGCTACCATCAACTGCGAAAATTGGCCCTGGTGACATACAACGCACGCACGTTAAGGACAGATGAGAAGCTTGTTGAGTTGGAAGAAGAGATAAACAAGTTGCGCTGGAATATTGTTGGTTTATCGGAGGTCCGAAGAAAGGGCGAGGACACGATAACCTTAAAATCCGGCAACTTGTTTTACTACCGGGAGGGCGAACAGCAGTCCCAAGGTGGTGTTGGATTTATCGTCCACAAGTCACTCATAGACAACGTTGTGTCCATCACTAGTGTGTCGAGCAGGGTAGCGTACCTGATACTCAGAATATCCAAAAGATATTCGCTGAAGGTCATACAGGTCTACGCACCGACCTCGGCATACTCAGATGATGACGTCGAAGTAATGTATGAGGACATTAGTAGAGCCATACATACTTCCAAAGCACACTTTACAGTGGTTATGGGTGACTTCAATGCGCGGCTGGGCAAACGGGGCGATGATGAATTGAGAGTGGGGCAATTTGGATATGGGCAGCGCAACCCCAGGGGTCAGAGGCTGGCCGAATATCTGGAGAAGGAGGGACTCTTTATGATGAACTCTTTCTTCCGGAAGCCGCCTCATAGGAAATGGACCTGGATGAGCCCTGATGGTTCCACAAAAAATGAGATAGACTTCATCATGAGCACCAAGCGACAAATATTTATTGATGTCTCCGTGATTCACAGGGTAAAAACCGGCAGTGATCACCGAATGGTCAGAGGCACATTAAATATTAATGTCAAAATGGAAAGATCGCGTCTGATGAAGTCTACGCTCCGACCTTCTTATGCACATATCCAAAACCCCGAGAACTTTCAACTCGAATTGGCAAACCGCTTCGAATTGATAGACAGCAGCGCATCAGTGGACGAAATCAACAACAGGCTGGTAGAGACTGTCCATACGGTCGGGTCTAAGTATTTTAAGCCCCACCGTAAAAATAGACCTCAAAAACTATCCAACTACACCCGAAACCTCATGGCTGAGCGACGTTCCATGACGCTCCAAACCTCCGATGATGCTAAGTCCTATAGGCAGCTCAATGGACAGATACTGAAGTCCTTGCGACACGATTTACGGTCCTTCAATACAAGGCGTATTGAGGAGACCATAGCACAGAACAAGGGCTCCAAAGTGTCCGCAAGAAACGCGTCTATTGGGCAAAGCCAGTTGACGAAGCTGAAGACGGAGGACGGAAACGTAACGTCAAATAGGTCAGAGGTGCTCAGGGAGATAGAGAGGTTCTATGGGCAGTTGTACACCTCAGTAGCTGAACCTGTTGTTGACTTGGAAAAAGACCCAAGAGCCAAGCTAACCCGACACTACACTGAAGATATCCCGGACATCAGCCTGTACGAGATTAGGATGGCTCTCGAACAACTCAGAAATAACAAAGCGCCAGGCGAAGACGGAATTACCGCAGAGCTTCTGAAAGCGGGCGGAACGCCGGTACTTAAAGTCCTTCAGAGGCTGTTTAATTCCGTCTTGCTCGAAGAGAAAACGCCGGAAGCATGGAACAGGGGTGTGGTGGTACTGTTTTTCAAGAAAGGTGATAACACTTTACTGAAGAATTATAGGCCCATCACACTGCTGAGCCATGTTTATAAGTTGTTTTCGAGAGTCATCACGAATCGTCTCGAACGCAGGCTTGATGACTTCCAGCCTCCCGAACAAGCCGGTTTCCGGAAAGGCTTTAGTACCATAGACCACATACATACGCTGCGGCAGATTATACAGAAGACCGAGGAGTATAATCGGCCACTATGCTTGGCGTTTGTGGACTATGAGAAAGCCTTCGATTCGATCGAGACTTGGGCAGTTCTTAGATCTCTCCAGCGATGCCGCATTGACTATCGGTACATTGAAGTGTTGAAGTGCTTGTATAATAACGCCACCATGTCAGTCCGAGTACAGGGGCAGTGCACGAAGGCGATCCCCATAAAAAGAGGAGTAAGGCAGGGAGACGTCATTTCTCCGAAACTGTTTACGGCCACCTTAGAGGACGCCTTCAAGCTCTTGGAATGGCAAGGACTTGGCATCAACATCAATGGCGAATACATCACTCACCTTCGATTTGCTGACGACATTGTGGTCGTGGCGGAGTCGCTGAAAGATCTAGGACGAATGCTCGGTGACCTCAACAAAGTATCTCAACAAGTGGGTCTTAAAATGAACATGGACAAAACGAAAATAATGTCTAACGTCCATGTCGTACCCACCGCACTCACCGTTGGGAACTCTACTCTTGAAGTTGTCGACGAATACATTTACCTGGGACAGGTAGTCCGGTTAGGTAGGTCCAACTTTGAGAGAGAGGTCAATCGACGAATCCAACTCGGCTGGGCAGCGTTCGGGAAACTGCGCAACATCTTCTCATCCAAAATACCTCAGTGCCTAAAGACTAAAGTTTTTAGTCAATGTGTGTTACCAGTGATGATATATGGATCAGAGACGTGGTCTCTTACAATAGGTCTCATAAAAAAGCTCAGAGTTGCTCAGCGAGCTATGGAGAGAGCTATGCTCGGCGTTTCTCTACGCGATCGAATCAGGAATGAGGAGATTCGTAGAAGAACCAAGGTTACCGACATAGCCCTTAAGATTAGCAAGCTGAAGTGGCAATGGGCGGGCCACATAGCGCGTAGATCGGACGGGCGTTGGGGCAGAAAGATTCTAGAGTGGCGACCACGTATTGGCAAGCGCAGCGTGGGACGACCACCTGCCAGATGGACCGACGATCTTGTGAAAATCGCAGGAAGTCGTTGGATGCAGGTGGCATCGGACCGGTTACGCTGGAAAGCGATTGGGGAGGCCTATGTTCAACAGTGGACAAGTATGGGCTGAGATGATGATATCAGGACAAAGGTCTCTCCCAAAGATCGCCACTACGACTGGCTTTGTGCTGCTCGCATCCAGCTTTACCAGCGATCTTCACTTAGTCGTCGGTCCACCTTGGAAGGCGAGTACGAGTTACGAGTTTACCATTCTAGAAATTTCTGTCCCAACGGCCATCAGTTTTACGAGCGATATGTTCCACTCAACGGTGACTTTAGTTATAATAGACGCGGCAGGCGACGTTTATTTATAAATAGTATAGACTTGAGTTCTTAGATTTACGCGAATATTACACATGAAATAAAACTATTTTTCGGATTTCATCGCGGTTAAGATCCGGTAATTAATATAATCAAATCCAAAACCAAACATAACACTGAAAGACCTCAGGACACCGTGAGCTTATTCTGCGTAGATCGGACCAACAAAAATTATTAAGAAGTTTGAGGGTACCCCGGAACAATTATGCCTTTTGGACGTCTAACACCTCAGTCCCTCCCGTGACCATCGGTTCTGCAAAGCACTCGAAACGTCGGGAACTTAAAAATCAAAAATAAACCGCGATAAAATCCGAAAAATAGTTTTATTTCATAGTATAGACTTATAAAAAATGCAGAAAAGTGGCGCAACAAGAATGCCATTACAATTTTAAAAGGCTACACCCACACGACTGAGTCAGTACGCGCGTGACTTCTGCTCTGCGGGTATTTTCTGATACGAGTGACAATTAATATTTGTTGTTGTTAAGTTTAATTGAATAATAAGAAGCACTTAAATTTGAAATTTAAAGCCCTTTGTAAAATGGTATTTTGTTTATGACGGTCTTGCAATTAATATTATGGTTATTTTTAATGAACACGTCGTGGGATCTTAATTCAGAATAACTAACTTTAACCAGCGTCTGCGCACGCATCTAGTTTGTGGCATCTTTATAAATTATAAACACCGGCACGCCTATATTCCCCAAGCGGGGGTGGCAGAGGTGTACTGAGTACACCCACGTTTCTCCGACGATGTTAGGTCCCATGTAATAGGGGGCGAGCCTATTGCCATATACCGGGCACAATTCCAAGCTCCGGAATGTACTGGGAAGTTTTCGTTAGAAAAACTACACTTGTCCGACCTAGGATTTGAACCCACGACCTCGGCAAAGCGATGCGCTTTGCCACTAGACCAACGAGGCTGTATAAATTATAGCCTGTTTTAATATTAATATTTTTGTAAAGATTAATTGAAATAATTCAGTACTTTTGCATGAAAGAGTAACAAAGACCCATATATCTACCCTCACAAATTGTCGTTTATAATATAAATAGGATTTACAATAAAAAAATAATCCAGGCAAATGGCGCAACAAGAATACCATTAATCTTATAAGGCTGCGCACACACGAGCGCGCCGGTACGCGCGTGACTACCACTCCGCGGGTATTTCCTGATACGCCTGACATCTCGACGAACGTTCAAAATTCTCGAATTTACGATAAAAATTCCAACATTTATCAGAACCGCGGGGAAAAATGTCACTTGGGTAAAATACAATTTGGGTTAAAGAAGCGAGTGGTGTGATCTGATTTGTTGGGTGCAACATGTTGGGAATGGGTAATGATTGTTTTCCATTTATGGTTATGAAGTGGAAAATATCTAGACCTAGCTAAATTGCAAGTATTTTGTAGGTATTTATTCTGTTTCTGCAATCAAATGCGCTTTGGTCCAGTCCTAAACCAGAGGATTCAGCAGTCGTGTGTTCGGTAACCTCGGGGAACAAATTTTTATGTGACTAACAAACGTTTTTATCGATCTGGGTGTTTGTGTATGCATCCACAACTCTAAAATAATTCATTATGAGGCTATATTTGAAAAAATATCCTTCCATCTAGCATAGTTGCAAGTAATCTGTGTCTAATTTCTTTCTAACTACCTCGACGAGTCAGTGGCACATAATGCGGATAGCGATCACGAAGTCCTTCGTTCAAATCATAAGCAAGACAAAATCATCATCATTCATTCACCATCATCAGCCCAAAGATGTCCACTGCAAAACAAAGGCCTCCCCAAAGATCGCCACAACGACCGGTTATGTGCTGTACGCATCCAGTTTCCACCTGCGACCTTCACCAGGTCATCGCTCCCCCTTGTGGAGAGCCTCACCACTCCACATCTTCCGCTACGTGATCGCCACTCGAGAACCATTCTGTCCCAACGGCTGTCAGGTCTACGAGCAATGTACCCCGCCCACAGCCACTTAAGTTTGGCAATTCTGAGATCTATATCGGTGACTTTGGTTCTCCTGCGGATCTCCGTATGCGATAGCCGTATGGAGTCTGGAATTGTGCCCGGTATAATGGCGAACAGGTCGTGCCCTATTATATTGAGATCTAAAATCATTAGCAATGTTTGGATGTACCAGTACACTTTTTACAATTACGCTTTAAGAACAAAAATATGATGATGCCTTTTTTATATTTAATCAAGTCTCCGTAACCGGCAACTGTATATGAGACGAACTATGAGAGTGAAGGAAGCCAGAGTGGTTTTCTGCCTACCCCGCAAGGAATCTGGCGTGATAATATAGCTACATATTTAAACATTTTATATTAAAGATGTATCGTAGATAACGCAAGACCTCAGACACCCCAATTAAAAAATTGCTTTACAAATATAGTGGAAATACCAAATTTTCATATTTGAAGTTTATTACCCTTTTTTAAGTACTTTTATACCCCAAGTATTGATGAAACTTGAACGTAGTTATGTGTGTATTATGTTGTTGTATATTGAGGAGGCGCTCGTAGCGCTGTGCGACCACGGTATTCTTACCGATCACCAAGGTTAAGCAGCGTTCGACTCGGTCGGCCTGAGATGGGTGACCGTTTGTGACATTTTCATATTCGAGCGTCTCCGTGCTTCGGAAGGCACGTTAAGCCGTTGGTCCCGGTTACCACTTGATGTGGTAGTCGTTAAGCCGAGTTGGAAGCCTTAAAGGCGGCTTGATAAGTTCCAACAGCAGGTGGCCACAAACCTGCCTCCACCAATCCGCACTGGGTCCGCGTGGTGGAGTATGACCTAATCTCTCTCACCTCGATTTGTGAGAGAAGGCCTTTGCCCAGCAGTGGGCAGTATAGGCTGATATTATATATATTATTATATATATATTGAGTTGTAGTTATATATTGAGAAATGTGTTTTAGAAATGCATATGTAATCTCCGTATTGCTCTGAATTAAAAATAAAATTATTTTGTTATAACGCGCTGAAGGAGTAACAGAATTTTTTACAAATTTAAAAAAAATTACTTTAACTAGTTGGAATCAATTCAGTTACCGATTTAGAACAAACTACTTTCAGGTCTTGCGTTAATTATGTTACATCTAATCATCTCAAATTAAAACAGTTTTCTATTAAGCCATAGAGATAACTACATCTGTGGTATTTCCCGGTGGAGAGTTTGAGCGTTCCATTCCACTAGGATGAACTTTGAAATGTTTTCAAACTACTCTGTGACGGATGAACTAATTGGAAATAGAGTGGTTAAAATATAAAGAAATTTCGATTAATAGACAAACATTGTCAAGCCTACATTCGTCAAACAAGGGTTGAAACAAAAACACTAATTTTATCCGATGAAGTTCTGGGATAAAATTCTAAGTTCGGTTCAAATAGTTCTTTGTTATTCCGGAGTTTGAAATAGTGTTCGGTACAACGCTAATAGGCTCGCTCCCTATTAAATTGGGGCCTAACATTCTTGGCGATAAAAATATGGATGTCCCTAATTCACCTTTACCATCATCACTAGGAGAAGATAGGTAAGGAGTAAGTTTGTAATAATCTCATAATTTTGACAATTTTAAGATTTAAAGAATTTTCATATCGTTCCTTTTTTGCGCTAGAAAAGTTTTTAATCTCATAAACTCTTATGGATTTTTTACAACAATCGTTTATGAGAAAATTATGGGGATGACCCTTCTTAAATAATATTTTATGTGACCCATGACGATATTCTCTAAAGGATAACCTTGTCTTACACATGGTTCTACATAATTTTTTTTATAGAATAATCTCTGTTCCAGTACTCTATCTGCGCTTCGTTTTTATGTCATTGTAATTTATATCCTACCTCTCTTTCTATGCCTCTCTCTATTGTGCCATTTAGATATGTTAGGGCTCACAAACGTCAAAACATCTAAATACCGACACGACGGTGGCAGAGTTGTACTGATTTAGGTACACAGTAAGACACTTACTACATATATCCTGTTTTGCTTGACGATCTTAAATCCTAATGTAATAGAACACTCTCTTCACTAACCTTTTGCCATTATGCCGGGGACAGAAACTACTATGTAGACTTTTCGGACAAAAATAGCTCTACAACATTTTCTTCGACCTTGGATTCGAAGGTAGGGCCTCGTAATCGCCAGGCGCAATAAATTTCAATAGACCAACTAGGCAATCACGACTGTGTACTAGCCCTAGCTGTCATAAGACAACATTCAATAAACCAAGTCGTAAACTTTCGGGTGATTTCACCAACTTTGGATCGCCAGAAAACGAAAGACAAAAAAGGATGGAAAATTTAATAAAACTATTGTTCAATGAACTACATTCTAATCAATCACGTGAAACCGCGAACGAAAGCGGATCAACGGTAGATCGTTCATTATCCGAGCATATTCGATTCTGCATGAATCGAGTGATTTATCGGAGCGATTGCAACGATCGTCTCGGTTCGGCGAACGATAATCGATATTGCTCGGTTCAGTGTTATAACGAGTCTTCTACCGATCCGTGACGCCGTTGCAACTTTTGCAGATATCAATAATCTTTTATCAAAACTTGGGTAAAGTTTTTAAAAGTGGATATAAATTTCTTGTTCTTTTAACGAAAAATTGCAAAAACCGTATTTTAGCTGCTGCGAAACTACGCCGTTTAACCGCGTTTTGGTGTTTCCATATTCCACTTAAGGCTGTTACAACAGTGAGTTGTCAATTTAGAAAAGATACTTGAAGAATCTATTGCCTATTTGTTATAAGAAGTATAAATATATAATAATAATATTAGCCCTGTTAAGAAACTATCCCACTGTTGGGCACGGGGATCCACTCAAACTAAGAGAATTTATGCCATAGTCCACCGCACTGAGCGAGTTGGCAAACTTCATACACCTTCGAGAAACTCTTAGGCATGCAGGTTTTCTCACGATGTTTTCCTTAACTGTTAAAGCAAGTGATAATTAATTTTTAATACGCACAGTTTTTCGAAAAGACCAAGGTGCGTGCCTGGGATTGAACCCGAGACCACTGACTTTTCAGTCCAACGGTCTAACCATTAGGCTGTTACTGCTTATGAAATATATCCTACTATAGTATTATAAATTTGTATGTTTGAATGTTTGTTCCCCAATCACGCAAAAACTGAACGGATTTAGATGCAAATTTAGCACATAGATAGTTAATTACCTGGATTAACACATAGGATACTCTATATTCCGACAGTTATATAAAGTTAACGCGGACGAAGTCACGGGCAGAAACTAGTATGAAATAAGTGTAAAAGTGTCGTTAATATAATGTATTGAACAAAATTTATTTTAATGTTTTAAATTTCCAAAAATTATCCGTTTTCTCTCTCACCTGGATTTGTGAGATATTATTATCTACCAAAACCTAACCATAAATATGCATTTCAGAAATCAATAGTCGCAGCTTCAAATCTATGCCAAAATAGCCCTTAGGTGTATCAGTATAGTAGCGTGAGATAAAGTCTCCCGCGGCGCGGTTATCAGTCCAGACAGGTAAGTGACGTAATCACAGCTGTCATCGAGTCCACTGGACATTCGGTTTCTAGTCTAAATACGCTGGAGTTGATCCAAACAGACCGAACTATTACTAACTTAGCTATCTGGATAATACCGATGGTGGAAATTTCAAATGATGTAAGTGATGTCACCAATTATTTATAATTAATGTATTACCAATACGTAAGAGCGCTTTTTTAACGCGCGTTAAAGGGCTGGTATAAAAAAATACTTGACGGAACATTTTTTTAAAAGCGACTACAGCACTTCAAAATAGTTAGGGTCGCCTTATAGTGCGATATTCTGGGGAATAATGTTGTCCATTTTCGTTCTGGTTTAACTAAGTTGTACTTTAACTTGGCACCATTAATAAGAATTGTCTCGCGTCTATATGAAAACAAATCTAATTTACACAATAGAAGATACAGGGCGCAGTTTTGTATTCAACCTGCAAAGTTAGCTATGTCGCACATCCAAAGTTTTTACTCTTAGATGGCATTATATTCCTTTCGTCAATTCAATGAATAGAATGATTGTTACTTTTTACAACTATCATAAATAGGTACTATAATAATTTGGATTAATAAAAAATATTGCGTTCCTGATACTGACAAAAATATAGATATTTAGTATCGATATTGACGGATGAGGTTTTTTGTTTAGCTGTGTTAACTGACTTAGTGAATACCGCACCTTATGCGTAAAAAATAGAAGTTGTGAAAGATATTCTAGAACTAATTATTCTAAAAAAAATTGAACAATCGGAACCACATGGAATGAACGACTGTAGGTCGCACAGTCATGCTGACCAAAAATAACTTATTACATCAATTCCAAATTATTTATTTATTTATGTTTTTATTTATTTTTTATGCACTTATGCGTTATACAGTTAGCGATAAATTTCAATTAACGGAAACAAATTTCCACAAGTCGTAGAAACCTTAAACACCTAAAGTCGCTGATCAGATCCGGCAGCGTAATTGCGTCGAGCACGTTAATTTTACAAATATTGGTGAACGTCAGTGACAAATCTACTGAACATGTCCGTATTACAAAATTCGAACTTTTATAAAATGTACATTCTAGCCGGTGTTCACGTAATTTTATTGAATTGGCGCGTTCAGGTTATTTTGTTACACTTCTTACATACTTAGGGGTATTATAATTATTTTTTTTCAGGTTTGTGGTTTCAGTTTACGGCACTGTTTATAAATTATATTGAATAAAATCATAAAAAGTGATCCATTTGATATTTAATTTATTTATTTTGTATAAACCTTACAAATTGTCAAGCTTACATTATTTTTTAGGTGAGATAATCCGGCGAGAAACTCAACGGGCTAGTTTTTTTGCCTAGTTCTCTATTTTTCATCTTTCCAGTCTTTAGTGCAGGTAAATGAATTTAATATAAAACTGATTACTTTTTATGATTTTATTTAAAATCATATATAGACAGTGCCCTAAACTGATACCACAAACCTGAAAATATAATGATAATAATATAAAAATATGTAAGAAGTGTAACAAAATTTAGCATTGACGGACGATTTAGCGCAGTGGTTAAGAGCTTGAGCTGCTCCGCCCACTGTGTCGAATAGTCGCGGGTTCGATTCCCGCACGGAACAAATCTTTGTGTGATCCACAATTATTTGTTCCGGTCTGGGTATTTGTTTGTGAATTTTCATGTTTGTAAACGCACCCACGACACAGGAATAAATCCTAGTGTGGGGCTACGTTTTAAAAAAAAAAGAAAAAAAAAAAATAACCTGAACGTGTCAATACAACAAAATTCCGTGAACACCGGATAGAATATACACTTTATGAAAGTTCACCGAACTTTGTAAAACTAACGTGTTCAGTAGATTTTTCACAAAGACATTCACCAATATTTGTAAAATTAACGTGCTCGCCGAATAACGTTGCCGGAGCTGATCAGCGGCTTCGGGTGCTTAAGGTGTCTAGGATTTGTGGAAATTTGTTTCTGTTAATTGAATTTTGTCGCTGACTGTAGATAGGCGCACTTAATACCTGGGACATTTTCTACCAGGCTTGCCTGCTTCACATTTTTTATCCTTTTATGTGAATTTTTATTTCACTTTACATTTCTAATTCGAAATTCTGACTTACGCAATTTCACTTTCCAGAAATCACTTTAGAAAAAAACTCAATAATTCTATGTTTAAACACACTTCAAACACTTATTACCCAACTGACTTCTTTCAATCAAAATTTCACTTTCGAAAACACATTTCTTAATAACCCACCCGACCTTTCCCCAAGCACTGTGCTCGAACTTGTAAATTCAATTAATTCAGGGCCCAATGTCCTTATTCGCTACACGTTAAAATAACTTTGTGATATGATCGGATAATGCCACTGAGTTATTATGTCCTACGCCCCAGAAAATACACCTCAAGTAAATTTTTGTAGCAAAGTTAGAGTGCATACACTCGAGTTCCCTATGATCGAGTTGCTTCCCGCAACGTTCGCACGTTCAAGTGATAAGTTTCTTTTGAAAGCCTTCTCGCACACTGAGATACTGTTTAAACAACTCCAGAATAAAATAATTTATTATCTATGAGAACACTACCGACATTTATACAAGAATCTATTGGCCCGCGGCCAAAATCGGTACTAACGGTGTCATCAAGAGATACGTCACTTCATGACAGTCGCAGAGATGCCGTTTGCTATGAAATTTACCCAAGTTATTTTTAATTAGTAACCTTGCGGAGACACCACCAATTTACCTGGAAATAGGAAAAAAAAACTAAATTATAACCCTAACTTTACACCAACGCTCCCCTGTCAAAGTCATCCATGAGCCAAAAGATCCTTGTCGCTCTACATGCTAAGTACGAGGTCATCAAGTTGCGCGCGATAGCTTTTCTAGTACGTACATAATTACTCAATGTTAAATGGTGCTCCGGGGACATGCATAATACTATTACTCGATCATTTCACGAAGTTATCGTAACGCGACACATTTAGTCAAAGCGAATAAGGTCCCTGTTCCTATAACTTGCCCCGATCAAGCTATCAAACTCGGAACATAAACCGTTCCCCATCACACGGAGACCTATTCAGGCCAGCTCTTTGAAATGCGAAAGTTTGCAACGCCCACAAATGTGTTTTTCTTGTTAGGGATAAGTGTGAGGCCATTATTAGAGCGGGCGCCCTGTGTGTTAGTACTGAACATTATTAAAATGTGATAGGTTGAACTCACGAAGGTAAACTATGTATATAGCTACTAGAATACTAAAACATCGACAGGTTTTTGCGTTAAGAAATATATAAAAACCATCACGCCTAAATCCCTGAAGCGTGGGTGGCATAGGTGCATTATGTAAATCCACTTTTTGCTGACGATGTCAGGTCCCATGTAATAGGGGGCGAGCCTTTTACAGCATACGAGATTTCAAACTTTGATTTTTTTCTATCAAAAAATATCACTTTGTCCATACTAGGATTTGAAACCAGTACCTCGTGATATATAAATATATATTGCTGATAATTTCAATGTAAGGAGTTTCAAATATATATAAATAAAGTGTAAGATAAAACAATTATCTAGGATATTTTTATTATTTTGAGAGCATTTAGAAAATATTTTATTATTACTGACCAACGGCTTAGCACGAAAAGATTGACATGAACGTGACGCTATCGAGCTATCCTATATTACTGTTCTATCTATCTATATCATCACACCAGATCCCTTACGGGGTAGGCAGAGAGTACAGAGTTCCAACAGGGTCTTTCCTTACATACCTCTCTGACTTCCTCCAATCTCATAGTTCGTCTCATACACGCTCACTGGTTACGGAGACTTTTGACTTGCCCTTCAGATAAGACACGATCTATTTGGTTTTGGTAAGATAATCCAGGTCTTCCCCGGTATTTACATCCTTCCACTTTCACATTTATCTGTTTCGCACTGGAAAATAAATAAAGATGAATATTATTATTGTCAGCACGGTTTCTGGACAGCTCTATGCTCTAAGCTGGACGTAACGATCATAATAGTATATATAGTTACGATAACGACAAAAAGCTTGTGCTTAGCCATCCAAAAATAAAATTAAAAGTATCAAACCAAATCCCGCCAACTATAAACTGTAAGACCGCTGTTTTCGTCGCCCCAAACTAAGTTTGATATTTCACCTATTTTACATTCAAGCAAGGCCTGCTCTAAAACGGCAGTCGGGAGCCAAGTTAAAGCAATATTACAATATCACCACCCGGATTTAACATGCTATTTATGTTGCTTTCATGCTGTTTAGTTCCTCAAGTAAATTGAAAAATTTCTCTATGAAATTTTTTGTGTTGGCAAAATTAAATTTTGTTGTTGCTTTATTTTGGCAAAGATTTAAGGTGTGTTTGTCGAGTTACCTGTGTGTTCTAATATTTGAAATGATACCTTAATGTAGAGTCTCGTTGGTATAATGGTGTATATGTGGCTAGTGATTGCTCTATCCTGGGTTAGAATCCCCAAAACAAAGCGACTTTGAGATTTTCATTTAAAAAATTGCCAGTTGCTATTTGGCGTCTGAGTATTTGCCATTATAATCACAAAGAATGAACTTATTCTTTTTACACTTTTCTCTATGAGCAGGATGTTAGAGAACAAAGGACACCTGTGCCACCCCTAAATAAAAGCATGTCTGTGTTTATATTGGGATCAAAAGGCGTAAAGGACTTTTTGGTGAAAATGAGTTTATAACATTATAGTAATAATGATAAAGTTAAAAACTTATTTTGGCGAAAATGCCGTTTGAACCCAGGAATATCGATATTATTTTTATAGATGTATGGGAACAAGAAATTTAATCAAACCATCTCATATCACTGGTTCATCACAAATAACTACTGCCTCGTTGCTCTAGTGGCAAAGCGCATCGCTTGGTGATGACGAGGTCCCGGGTTCAAATCCTTGGTCGGGCAAATGATGATTTTGCACGGAAAACATCTCACTATGAGTCCGGAGTCTGGAATTGAGCCCCTATTAATATCAGCCTATATTGCCCACTACTGGACAAAGGCCTTCTCTCACAAATCGAGGAGAGAGAGATTAGGTCATACTCCACCACGTGGACCCAGTGCGGATTGGTGGCGGCAGGTTTGTGGCCACCTGCTGTTGGAACTTATCAAGCCGCCTTTAAGGTTTCCATCTCGGCTTAACGACTACCACTTTAAGTGGTAACGGCTTAACGTGCCTTTCGAAGCACGGAGACGCTCGAATATGAAATTGCCACAAACGGTCACCCATCTCAGGTCAACCGAGTCGAACGCTGCTTAACCTTGATGATCGGTAAATACACCGCGGTCGCACAGCGCTACGAGCGCCCCTATTACATGAGACCTAACATCGTCGGCGAAAAATGGACGTACTCCGTATACCTCTGCCACCCGCTTGGGGAATATAGGTGTGACAGTCAATATCTATGAAGAATTTATTTGTTAACGTGTACTAAAAATCAATTTAAAAGACCCACATAAATATTCAGAACTCGGTAACCTCATACCAATCTAAACGATATGAGTTATAATGAGGGCGTCTCTCAAATTCCTTTCAACTCGTGTGGCACTTCCGCAGGGTTAGGTAAGTGTAATTATAATGCTGTAATCCTGACTCAGGGAGAATTGCCCCCCTTTAATATTTAAAGCAGGAGACGTGCTTTGGGAATTTTGAGTGTTAGAAAATATGTTTTATTTATGTGGAAGATACGGGGAATAATTTTAATTTAAAAAGACCTTTTAAAATGAGCTTTTATAACAAAAACACAACGATGATATCTGGCTTAGTTGAGCAGTTCCTATTGCTTTCTCCCGGCTCTATCATCAAACCTTGGACTTCATCCGGATCTAAAGTACTCATCAAAATAAATCCAACGAGCCTAAATACGGCGGAGTTATATTGAGTAGTTGAGTAGTTGGGTGGTTCCATTGGTTACCTTTTGGCTTCACTATTAGACCCTGAACACTATCTGATTGTATAGTACTTGTCAAAACCAATTTATCAAGCCTAAACACAAAAGGGTTGCGTTGTAAAGTTCACATGTTTCTATGACCACCTTCCGACTCGATCATCAGACCAGCTCTCCGGTACCATATTATTGCATTATCATCGAACTTACATACGTATGCCAAATTTCAGCTCAATCGGATATTCGCAAGTGCTTGAAAAATGGATCAAACGATGTGAGACGGAAAGACACAGACATGCGAACATTGTAAATTTAATAAAAGCTTGTAAAAAAGAGGCATGTGGTCCTGTTGGATGACGGTGTTTTGAACAAAAGTCAGGATCTTGGACAGACTGTAACACATTCTTTTTCTTAAAAAAAAAATGTGTTACAGTCTGTCCAAAAATTATTCCTTCGTCGTGGGTAACCCTGACTCAGATCAAAACAACTTATTATGGATCACACAAAGATTTGTTTTGTGTGGAAATCTAAAGAGGATCTAATGAGCCGAATGGTATCGGAAAGAAACCTTTAGTAGAATGTCCTTCCGTTTCAAAAACATAATAAGTGGTTGGTCCTCCATGCTAAGGAAAGCATGACATTTGATTGGTCCCTGCTACAACTTCACTTAATATGGCTTGACTAGTTCCAAAAGCGATAGAAGATCCACAATAACACTTTATCTGGCTCAGGATTCAGGTATTCATCATCATTTCATGACTCAAACCCAAGACCTCGTGACCGCCAACCACACCACACACTTTTTACACTAGTAGCTACTGCTTTCAGGTATCCTCTCATTGTCAAAGTATTTAAAACATCTAAGAGATATCTTTAATGACTCTAGTTTATTTCATAACTGTTAAAAATGTAAACTAGAAAATAATATGAATGAACTCTAGATATTCTTTAACTGTGACAGTATTTAAGAAACACGAAAGACTTTCTCAGTAGCCTTATTTAATTTCGCAGTAGTTCCAAAAGGTGAACTGAAAAGCTTTACTAAAACAAGTTTTAAGTCCCTGACATTGTTTGCGGTCAGGATTGTGAGGTGAATTGGACTTTTAATATACCTACGACTTTACGGCCGTTTGATGTCAGTCCATTAGATTTTAGTTTTGGAATTGTTAGTGAATTAGTTACGTTTGTTACTGCTTCAATGTGATTTAATTATATTTGGATGTAATGACTTTGATTTTATCACGTTCGTATTAACTCGCTTTCTTGTCTGTGTGTTTGTCTGTTCGGTATATTTTTCGTTTTACATCATATACTTGTTTTTAATCTATTTGGAGCGTAGGTTGTTAATGAGTTCCAAAAGCAGGCGGCAACAACCGTTTCTTGGACTCTGCTGTTCAAAACCTGGCGGTGGCTGGCACTTCGTGATGTACCCATACCGCCACCTGATATTTAAGAATTTGGCTGTAGGAGCACGTCACGAAGGAAATAAAATGGTGATTGTATCTTATCAAAGTCATTTCCAGAGGGCTTATCATAAAAAGATTTGAAACACTAACGAAATGATATGCCACACATAAAGAAAATTACAAATAAAGTGACAGCACGCTTACTCACTAGCGTTCCGCTAACGTTTATCTTTCTTTTTGCTCGTTATTTCTAAATCCATTTCTAGGTAGCTCATATTAGAAGCCTCGTTCTGTAGAAATATTTCATCTCTCTCATTGATCATATCTTTTTTTAATCTACCTTCAATATCTATGCACATTTCTTTTATTAACCTTTATATTTTAAATTCTCCCAATATTTTACTCATCTCACAAAAACTCCGAATAACATATAAAAGTGACACTTGACAACTTAATAAAGCATTTTTATTGGGAGAGAATAAGACAGATCTTTATTAAAGTTTGTCTGGTAATATCTTTCTTTTTTGGTGGCATAGATTCAATCAATCAATCAATCAATCAGCCTATCGCAGTCCACTGCTGGACATAGGCCTCTCCTAACACGCGCCATTGCACACGGTCCTCCGCCTTCCGCATCCAGTCTGTCCCAGCGACCTTTTTGAGGTCGTCGGTCCATCTAGCTGGGGGCCGTCCTACCTTACGCTTACCAAGTCGCGGTCTCCACTCTAGGACACGTTTGCTCCATCGGTCGTCGGTCCTTCTGCAGATGTGACCAGCCCATTGCCACTTTAGCTTACTGAGTTTGCGAGCTATGTCGGTAACTTTGGTTCTTTGTCGGATTACCTCGTTACGAATTTTATCCTTCAAAGAGACGCCGAGCATAGCTCGCTCCATAGCCCGCTGTGCGACTTTAAATTTGTGGACCAGTCCCACTGTGAGTGTCCACGTCTCGGCCCCGTAGGTCATAACAGGTAGGACGCATTGGTTGTACACTTTAGTCTTCAGGCATAGATTCGTTTTATGCAAAATGGAGAAAATGAACTGAAATATTGACGCTAATTTGACCCGCGACTTTTGAGCCTGAGGGCTTAGCACGACCAGATTCACGTAGACGCATCATTGTCGTGTTAATAAAGATAAAGGTGACAGCACGCTTTTTCGACAACGTTACTATAATGTCAGTCAGTTTATGCTATGCCCTCGTCCATCAATTGAGATCAACTTGAGCTAGTTGCGACTCCCTTACCAAGCTACTGTACCCATAGAGGTATGATCGGTTGGAACGTATTTTTACATCATATATGGTAAAACATTAAAACCCGTACCTATAGACATTTAAAGAAAGAAAAACGTCGATTCAGTGACAAACACACGGCAAGTAATATTTATTAAAATAAAAAAATAAATGTGGCGCTGAAATGGTATACACCAGTTCAAATTGAGAGCATAACTGCGCGCAATACAAAGAGTTTATCAAAGTAAATACGAATAATTAATAAGAACTTAAATAAAATGACAAAATAGAGTTAATTTGATACGATGAAGATTTAGCTTGGGCGGTATACGCCTTGGAGAATTAGGTACACGGCTATGAAATTAATTGTTGGTGTAAAAGGTGCTCTTTCAATTGGTTTTAATATTTTTACATTAAATTACTTAGTCTTAAGATGTTACTTAGCCGATTAATGTCAGGTGTTTAAAATACTATACTAACTTCTGACATTTCTCACTTTTGATACTATCTCAGTTATAGAATGACAACGATATGCTAAGTAAATCTATTTATCTATCTATATCATCACGCGAGTTCACTTGCGGGGTAGGCAGAAAGTACAGAGTTCCAACAGGTTCTTTCCTTACAGACCTCTCTGGCTTCCTCCACTCTCGTAGTTTGCCTCATACACACTCCCCGGTTACGGAGACTCTTGACTTGTCCTACAAATAAGACTACAGAGTCTTATTCGAAAGACAAGTCAAGAGTCTATAGACAGCTATATACTAAGTAAATACTTGAGTTTAAGTTACTACTTAGACATTATAATTAATATATAGAGATGTAAGGCTCAAACAAAAAGCAAAAAGTTTTAATATACATCTGACTGCCACTTTAAGAAAATCATTCTGACTATAATATTACTGTCATACAAAAACGCATGAAAGAGATTAAATATCTATTTTATAGCTTTATCGCACAAAATCTACTAATTTTAAATTCTATACAAGGAATATAAACTTAAATTACAATACATGTTAAACCTATGCAACTCAATAATCCAAGGTTGAGTGACTGAAACTCAATTAATTATCATGAATTCACATGCTCATTTTGAGCTGTTAATCAATCAATCTCATTTAGCAGTCAATCAAGCCACATGATTTGATTAATTTCGATCCCCACTTAATGGAAAGGACAACAGCTTAATGTATACTATACTTAACAATATTACATATATAATAATAATAAACAATAATAATATAAAATGAGAAAGTGTAAGGATGCAGGTACTGGGAAAGACTTTTTTCCTGGGGAAAATCTTGCATAGGACTTCCGCGAGCCTCGGAAATCTCGGAAAGGAAAGCTTGCGGAGCGTATCGGATTCCTACTGACTAAAAACCCCAGGGTGGCCAACATCAGCACTTTTGAGGGACTACGGGATCTCCGTATACACTCTCCACCCCGCACCGATACGGTGCTCACGGCGACGTGGGCCACACCACGCCACCGTCCTCTTCGGGGTCGCTCGTGTAGGACGCTCAGGGCCCCCGCCCTTTGCGTCCGCGACCCCGAAGGCCCCCCTGCTGATGTTGGTGCAGGGGGAGATCGGGGAAGACCTAGACTATTTTACCATGACCAAATAGATCGTGTCTTATCTAAAGGGCAAGTCAAGAGACTTCGTAACTGGCGAGCGTGTATGAGACGAACTTTGAGAGTGGAGAAAGCCAGAGACGTCTGTAATTAAAGAACCTCTTGAAACTTTGTACTCTCTGCCTACCCCGCAAGGGATCTGGCGTGATGATATAGATAGAATAATATCAGAATTTACTGTTCTACTGCTGGGCAAAGGTTTTCTTTCATAAATCTAGGAGTGCGGATTGCTGAAGGCAGGTTTGTGACCACTTACTGTTAAAATTATCAAGCCGCCTATAAGGCTTTCAGCTCGGCTTTACGACTGCCACAATAAGTGATAACTGGGACCCACAGCTTAAAACGTTGACTGCCTCGTTGGTCTTGTACCGAATGTATGCTTTGCGATCATGGAGCTTTTCTGCCGAAAAATCACCAATATCAGTCCGGAGTCTGGAATTGTGCCTGATGTATGGTAAGTACATCTCACGCCCTATTGCATGGGACCTAACATCATTGGCGAAACTATGGGTGTACACAGTACACCTCTGTCACCCCTGCTTGGGTAATATAGGCATGGCGGTGTAAACAGCTTAAAATGCCATCCGAATCAGGAAATTCCACAACCGGTTATCCATCTCAGACCCACCGACCCCAACGCTGCTTAACCTTGATAATCGCTAAGAATATCGCCGCACCTCAGCACTACGAGCACCTATATTTTTTATATTAAGCTATTTCAGGAAAAAACAAACCAATTACTTCCGTATCCCTGCAGTCGTATTCAGCAAGACTGATGCAGCTTCCTCAAATCGCACACTTATCTACTTAACTTCGTACCTGACCCAAACGAAGAACATCTATTAATATGGTATGGTTGAAATAAATGAACAACGCGTTATTCCCTATTAAGCAACTTACAATTTATTTTATACTACATAAATCTTCTAAGTGAAGGCCAATTTTTGGAGACATCAGCTAGAATCGACATCTTTACCAATCACGCGCCAAATCTTATAATTTACCCAAAACTTGCCTGAATATCATTCACCTGCAATAAAATAGCCTATTATAAGGCTATTTCAGTAAAAAAATAAATCGATCCATCCCATATCCCCGCAGCCGTCATCCGGCAAGACTGATGCCGCTTCTTCAGGCCGCACACTTATCAACTCGACTTAGTGTCTGACCCTTACAAAGAACATGTATCAATGGGGGATGAGTAAACAAATTAACGATGCATTTTTAACGAATAAATTAATCCACCATTATTTTGTTTTAAATATAGATGTTTCTTAGTCCATGGTAATTTTGCTACAAGCTTTAAGAAGCTCTAACTTTTTTGGAGATGTTAACTAGAATCGACAAGTTTACATATTATGCATCATAGCATGAACGGAACCAAATTTTTACACATATAGTTAAAGCAGCTTACTATTATTATTTTTTGCCTGTATCAAACTTCTAAGTTCAGGCCAACTTCTAGGCCTGCAACGACTTTTAAGAGACAATAACTTGAATCGACATCTTTACATATATAGTCTCCAAATCTAAAATTTATTGTCAAGATAAAAACAAACCGATCTCGAATCCCCACAGCAATCATCCGACACCACTGATACCACCGATACCACTTCCTCAGGCCGCACACTTATCAACTCGATTTAGTATCTAATCCGTACAAAAGACATGTATCAATGGGGGATTACTGAAACAAATTAACCATGCATTTTTACCAAATATATGTGTTACCTAACATAATTTTATTTAACATATCGAATTTTCTTAGTCCAAGGTAATTCGGCTACAAGTTACAAGATGCTGTAACCTTTTTTTAGAGATGTTAGCTAGAATCGACAAGTTTACATATTATGCATCATAGCATAAACCAAATCAAATTTACATATATTGAATGAGCAGCTTACCATTTATATTTTTCACTCTATCGAACTTCTAAGTTCAGGCCTACTTCTAGGCCTGCAAACGCTCTAACAATTTTGGAGACGGCTAGAATCGACATCTTTACATATTATGCGCCAAATCTAAAATTTACCCCGACCTATTGCCCGAGAATTATTGGGAAGCGTTCAATAGGCCTAATCTAGAGCTATTTCAGGAAAAAAACAAACGATCCCTCTCGTATACCCGTAGCCGTCATCCGGCAAGACTGATGCCGCTTCCTCAGACCGCACACTTATCAACTCGACTTAGTGTCTGCCGCAACACGACGGACATATGTCATGGCGGGATGAGCGAAACGAATGAACTACGCATTATTGCCGAATAAGCAGCTTTCCGGTACAATAATGTATCTCTTTTGGGGATTAACGTTGTTCTAAATCTTTTTTTATTGTGTAGTTGATGTTTTTGCTATAAGCAAAAACGTCAACTACACAAAAAAAAGGTTTTGAAGGTATTATGTGGATTTGAAATTGACTCCTTTTTTGTTACGAGATTTTTTTAATGAAAAATTCTTAATGGAGCCTCCCCCTATGCCATTGAAAGATTTTCGGCAATATGTGGGTGTACGTAGTACAACTCTGCCATATTCGCATGGAAATTATAGGAGAAAATTGTTGTGAGTTGAGTAAACTATTGATTTTTACTGATTACCAAGCGACCGCGGTACTCTTACTGATTACCAATTTTAAGCAGCGTTCGGCTCGGTTGGCCCGAGATGGGTGACCGTCTGTGGCATTTTCATATTCGAGCGTCTCCGTGCTTCAGAAGGCACGTTAAGCCGTTGGTCCTAGCTACCACTTAATGTGGTAGTAGTTAAGCTTGATAAGTTTCAACAGCAGGTGGCCATAAACCTGCCTCCATCAATCCGCACTGGGTCTATGTGGTGGAGTATGACCTAATCTCTCTCACTTCCATTTGTGAGAGAAGCCCCAAAGGGCTAACTATGGTATAGGCTGATATTTTTATTATTATATTGAAATATGTTCTTGTCATAATGTAGTCGTTTATTCATCATTCACACCACCAACATGAAGTATTTAAAAAACATCACGGAAAATTTGATATGCATTAAATCTGCGACCCAATAATCCAAAGTTTCAACAACCACATGAGAATAAAATACTCATCACCGAATCCTAATTCAAATTAACAAACAATAAATCAAGTTTAAACTTCTCGCCATCAAAACACACCAAGCTACAATAAAAAATACCCAAATGAAACTCATAAAATAATTTTAATAAATTAGAATAAATGAATTGGTGCGAAGTGAGTCTCGCTGAGCTCATTAAATCGCGAGACATGAAAAACTGAGTGCCTCATTATATGGTAATAAGTAGATTTTTATCCGGCAGATGTCGTACTTTTAATAACTTGACTTTTTGAAATTTCGGTGTATTCAAATTGTAACAATATCACGGGTGAGGGACATAATGAAGGACGCTGTACTCACATTATAATATACATCTATTACATAACCTGGGGATCGCAGTGGTGTACTATTTACATTCATATTTCACCGAAGATTCCCAAAAAAGCCTGCGATTACACTTAGCATAATTCCATATTTTAGACTACTGCTATTTCAGCAAATAAACAAGATAAAGGAGAGATGTGGTGCTGGAGACGCATGCTTTGAATCCCATGGACAGCTCACCGTACTAATATATGAATATTTAAAGAATTAAAACTCGAACATTCCCAGAAATTGTAGCTCGAAAAACTGGTGACAAGCAAAATAGAGGGGAAGAGACTAAAAGGGGGCACCCCTAAGAGTTGACCGGATCAGATATCGTAACAACTTAAGATACTAGTCAGCATGGTGCTCCACCTGGCAAGTGATCGCAGGAGATGGAGAGAAATTATAAAAAAAAGTCCAGATATGGAGTCACGATCCTCAGTCATGAGGCAACGATTGAAGAGAGAGAGATTTCAGCAACTATGTTAGGTTTAACTCTAGTTAGGTTAGGACATAACGCTAGATTCTTATTAGATGGACGATTTAGCGCTATGGTCAAGAGCTTAAGCCGCTCCACCCACTATGTCTAATAATCGCGGGTGCGATTCCCGCACGGGACAAATCTTTGTGTGATCCACAATTATTTGTTCCGGTCTGGGTATTTGTGTATGTGAATTTTCATGTTTGTAAACGCACCCACGACACAGGAATAAATCATAGCGTGGAGCAACGTTAAAAAAAACATTCTGGACTACCACTGAGATTTCCATAAAAAATCATCAACAGCATCGCAGTTTAAACGCAGGACTTCGTGATGGCCAGTAGCATCTTACGCGTGGACCAAAGGGGCAGACTAAATCACATACATTTTGTTCTTTCCACTCAATCTCTGAATAAGTAAGTGCCTCATTATATGTAGAGTAGATTTTTGTCAGGCAGATGTCTCACACTCAACAACTTGACTTTTTGAAATTTTGGTGTATTCAAATTTAAATAATGTCACGGGCAAGGGGCAGGATAAACAATATTTGTATTTAAATAAATAAATAAAAATCGTCACGCCTATGTTTCTCATCCGGGGGTGATAGAGGTGTACTGTGTACACCCATTTTTCGCCGACGATGCTTGGTCCCAGGTAATAGAGCCTATTGCCATAATACCGGGCATAATTCCAGACTCCGGACCGATACTGTAAATTTTTCGATAGAAAAACTACATCTTACCGACCTGAGATTTGAACCAAGGACCTCGTGATTGTCAATCAATCAATCAATTAGCCTATCGTAGTCCACTGCTGGACATAGGCCTCCCCTAACACGCGCCATTGCACACGGTCTTCCGCCTTCCGCATCCAGTCTGTCCCAGCGACCTTTTTGAGGTAGTCGGTCCATCTAGCTGGGGGCCGTCCTACCTTACGCTTACCAAGTCGCGGTCTCCACTCAAGGACACGCTTGCTCCATCGGCCGTCGGTCCTTCTGCAGATGTGACCAGCCCATTGCCACTTTAGCTTACTGAGTCTGCGAGCTATGTCGGTAACTTTGGTTCTTTGTCGGATTACCTCGTTACGAATTTTATCCTTCAAAAAGACGCCGAGCATAGATCGCTCCATAGCCCGCTGTGCGACTTTGAATTTGTGGACTAGTCCCACTGTGAGTGTCCACGTCTCGGCCCGGAAGTCATAACAGGTAGGACGCATTGGTTAAAGACTTTAGTCTTCAGGCACTGCGGTATAGGCGAAGCGAAAACGTGACGTAGTTTGCCAAATGCTGCCCAACCCAATTGGATCCTGCGGTTGATTTCTTTCTCGAAGTCGTTTCTACCAAATTGGACAACTTGCCCAAGGTAGACATACTCCCGAATAACTTCGAGCATCGAACCATCGATGTAGATCGGTCCCGGCGTGACATGCTCATTAAACATGATCTTGGTTTTATCCAAGTTCATGCCAAAACCGACACCTCGAGAGGCTTCATTTAGGCTATGCAGCATTTCGCTTAACTGTTCCAGTGACTCTGCCACGATGACGATATCATCGGCAAACCGAAGGTGTGAGATGTATTCGCCGTTGATGTTAATGCCCCGCCCAGTCCAGTACAGCGTCTTGAAGACGTCTTCGAGTGCATTGGTGAAGAGCTTGGGGGATATTACATCCCCCTGTCTTACCCCTCGATGCAGCTCGATCGGGTTGGTCTTTTGGTCCTGGAGCTGGACGGTCATTGTGGCGGTATCATACAGACATCTCAACACCTCAATATAGCGCCAATCGATGCCACATCGCTGCAGAGCATCCAAAACCGCCCAGGTTTCGATGGAGTCGAAGGCTTTCTCGTAGTCCACGAAAGCCATACACAGCGGCTGATTGTACTCTTCGGTCTTCTGTACAATCTGCCGAACAGTGATTGTAAAGCACATTATTCGCTATTAGACCAACAAGGCAATCACAACTTTTGTATTTATTTTTTAAAACTCCTATTACGTCTACTATATTCCCCAAGTGGGGTAGACAGAGGTATACAATTTACATCAATCACTTACCGATGATATTAGGTCCCAAATATTAGGTAGCCTAGACTACTACTGAGAATTTATCTATAGAAAATTGTCAATAGCATTTCTACCATCCTGGGATTCAAACGCAGGCTATATCACATGCTACTAAACCTACGAAGCAAGAAGCAAGTGTTGACTAAGAAGGTAGTCTAGACCAAGATCGTCACGTCACCGTCATTTAAAAAATAACAAATAACCCTCCCGAAATTTTATTTAAATATTCATACAACCCACGCAAAATCACTTTTACCCCAAAAAAAATCCAAACAAGCCACTTTTACCCCACAAACCACTCCGAAAAACCCTCTTATACCCGCAGGTCTAATATGTACGAACACTTGACCGTACCTATTTGAATTTCAAGCCACGGCCACGAGTGTGAAATATGGAAGATATTTGCGGTCAACGAGTGGACCGGATGTACCTACGTGATGCTACCTGAAACGACCCTCGCAAAGTGGAAACGAATTTTGGGACCGAGCTGAATATCTTTGGTTTAATGGATTTTATTTTGATGCTGATTTTATGGCTTAGAGTTTTAGGGGTGCTAAGTTATACTAATCCATGGTTATAGAGTAAGTTTGTTTGAGACTAATAATACTGACCGTATATTTAAAGTTCTCAGAAAGTCACCGGATTCTATTTCAATGCTGATTTTGAGTTTTAAACGTACTGAGTCATACTAAACTATGGTTGTAGAGTATGTCTAGTGGTTTGAGAATGATTATATTTTTAGAGAACTTGAAAAGACACTGGTTTTTATTTTAATACTGATTTTGTAATTATTTATGTATTTATTATGGATTACCAACAGAATATACATCGAATTCCAAAATGCTTGTTTACAGTGTATTGCTTAAATGTTATTCCGATTATAGGCAACCACATCAAGCAGTGTAATTAATTATAATAAATTAGTAAATAGGAAGTATCAATGTAAATAGGAATGGTAGGTATGTAAATAGGAATTATCTTGGTTACTTGCTTACAATTGGAATACAATGTCAGGGAAAAAGGAAATTAAACAATTAATTAAAACTGAAATGTCACTAAATAAACATGTTAGAAATTTGTAGCTGTAAAAGAGAGATTTAAATTAGATATAAAACATCGTCTAATTTGATAATAACGACAAGACAAGGCATAGTGAACACATATAATTTAATCTATCTATCTATCTATAACATCACGCCAGATCCCTTGCGGGGTAGGCAGAGAGTACAGAGTTCCAACAGGTTCTTTCCTTACATACATCTCTGGCTTCCTCGACTCTCATAGTTCCTCTCATACACGCTCGCCGGTTACGGAGACTCTTGACATAATTTAATTATCATTGTAATTTCGTTTTATTTTGTCAGGGGACTAAATTCAAATTTTGAGTTGCATTATAGAGTAGGAGCATGTCAATATTTGTTTTCTTTTATTTTAATGATTAATTTTGGTCCTGAATTTTTAAAGGCTGTCAAATAAAATATCAAGGTCAGGAAATATCCTTCGAGCTCGCTGTAGAGACGATGTATACGGACCATTGGTAAGTCGAGTGGTTATAAGTTTAAAGGGTACTATCATATCATCACACCAGTTCTTCTTGGGTAGGCAAAGAGTACAGTAAAGGGTACTAAGTTATATTGAACTATGGTTGTGGAGAGTGAGAAGTATTTAAGACTGGTGATATTTGTAATTTTTATTATCTATATACAAGGTGTAACATAATAAACGCAAGACTTGAAAGTAGTTTGTTCTAAATCGGTAACTGAATTGATTCCAACAATTTTTAATGTATCTTACATTTTTATTAAATTTGCAAAAAATGCTTTTACTCCTTCAGTGTGCTACAAAAAAAAAAATTATTCTTGATTCATAGCAAGAACAAGATATCAAATGTATTCCTCAAACGTATTGCTCAAAACGCACACATACACGTATAAGTTTCATTGTTAATTAGAGTATAAAAGTGCTTTAAAGAGGGTAAAAACCTTAAAACTTTAAAATTTGGTTTTCGTTTTAAATTTATAAAGCAATTCTCTCATTGGGGTGTCTGAGGTCTTGCGTACGTACCCTACACAAGGTGTAACATAATAAATGTTACACCTTGTATAGGGTAGGCAGTGTACAGAGTTTCAACAGTCCTGTGTGTCCTTACATACCTCTCTGGCATCCTCTACTCTCATAGTTAGTCCCATACACGCTCGCCGGTTACGGAGACTCTTGACTTGCCCTTCAGATAAGACTCGATCATGGTAAGATAGTCTAGGTTTGTATTATAATGCTGTGAAATGCACTGTGTCGTGTAAAGGGGCTGCCTTTTTGGTCCAGTGATACATAGTATGGATGGCTATCACGAAGACATGGGTTCAAAATATGTTAGCTTGGAAAAGTGGGGTTTTTGTATTGAAAAAATCTCATTCCGAAGTCCAGCATTCTGCTTGATAGAACGGCAACAGCCTCGCTCTTCATTTTACGTTGGGACTCAATATCGTCGGCGATATTTATTTTATTTACAAAGGCGGATTTAATGCCTGAGGCATTGTCTACCCCTTAGGGTGCAGAAACGAGTGACGCAGATGCAAATCCACAGGAGGCAAAAATAAACGCAGTGGAACAACTATTAATAAATTGAGAAATATGTTTTAGAAATGCATTTGTTGTTTTAGAAAGCGCATTTTTGCAAATAAATAATAATTATTAATTTGATAAAATGCGCAATTAAATATATACATACGAGGAGCGATCAAAAAGTATTGAGAATGAAATAGATAAAATGACTATTGATAACTTAATAATTTATTTTTCTACATAGTTTCCGAGTGTCCGTGTTCCGAGTATACACACCGAGTCCAGCGCTTTTACTAGGCTTCAATCCCTTTCACAAAAAAAGTTTTGTCTTGGTCCTGCAAAAAGCTCTCCACGGCATCCATCACCACGTTATCGTCTTCGTACCTGTTTCCCCTTAAGTATTTTTTTTCAATTTGGGGAACAGATAAAAATCGCTAGCTGCCAGATCTGGTGAATAAAGGGGGTGGTCAACCAATTCGAAGCCAGCTTGCTGAATGGCAGCCATCGCAACTGCCAACCTGTGCGCGGGTGCGTTGTCGTGATGAAACAGCACGCCCCTTCGAAGTTTCCCTCTCCTTTTCTCTTTGATGGCATTCCTCAACTTGGGAGTTAAAGCTGCATAATATTGGCCTGTAATAGTGGTTCCACGCTCCAGGTAATCAATCAACAATATTCCTTCTGGGTCCCAAAATATTGAGGCTATAACCTTGCCAGCCGATGCCACGACACGAAACTTCTTCGGGGTCGATGATGATGGCCGTTTCCATTGCGAAGATTGCTGTTTTGTCTCGGGATCAAAATGATGGACCCATGTTTTGTCCATTGTTACGAAACGAGACAAAAAGTTTTCAGAATCTTCTTGAAACTTGCCCAACAATATCGAATATTCGAAATGTCAAGTCGATTTTGTTTCTGACTGTCGGTTAACATTCTCGGTACCCATCTTGCGGAGACTTTTCTCATATTCAAAGATTGTTTCAATATGGATTGAATACTTCCATATGAAATGCCCGTTTCTTGAATTAAGTATCGGATGGTAACTCTTCGATCGCTGAATACAATTTTCTCGACTTTCGCAACATTTTCTTGGGTGACTGACGTCGATGGACGGCCGCAACGATGTTCGTCTTCCGTGCTCGTTCTCCCTACTTGAAATTGAGAAGCCCACCTTGCGACAGTGGAATACGGCGGAGCAGACTCTCCTAATGTTGCCTCCAAATCGCAATGAATCTCTTGCGTCGTTAACTTTTTTAAACAGAGGTATTAAATAACGGCTCGCACTTCGTTTTTATCTATTTTCGAGAACACGTTCCGACACGAAGCAAACAAATGACTAAATTCAGAAAAAAACAAAAGAGAATCGAATTTTATTTTTTTATATTAATATTACAAATATGTATCTGAGCTATGCCTGCCAGTATTTATTTTTTACCAAGGAGTATGTCGTTCTCACTACTTTTTGATTCCTTCTAGTATATTAATTGATTGAACGTTTAACCCCTACGGTTTTAAGCAAAAATCTCCTCGTAACGAGTAGTGCTAGAGAAGATTTTTATCTCGCGCAACTTTTATGTAAATTGCAGTAGTGTTTAAGGATGTTTTTTCCTTTAAGACGTTACTGGTTAAAAAATATATATATTTCTATCACAATTTGGCAATTGCCAGAGTAACAGCTAAGCCAATGGTGCACGCGAGACATGATCAATATATTAAATTAGGTATAGAGTTTGAAAATGCCACATGTCTGCTACCAGAGTTTTGAAAACTGGGTGGGTATGCACAGTCCACCTTTGCCAGCCCCGTTTGTAGAATGTAGGCTTGAAAGCGCTTGTTTATTATACTGACTTTTTAGGGCAGGAAACCTAAATTTCAGCAGAATCGTGAAGAGTCTAGCGTGCTGGTAAAGTAGATACCAGCACACTAGATCCCTTGCGGTGTTGGCAGACTGTATATGGTTCTAACAGATTCTTTTCTTAGAGATCTCTCTGGCTTCCTCTACTCTAATATTTTGTTTCATACACGCTCGCTCTTGTCTTCCCCTTCAGATAAGACACGGTCTTATTAGTCGTAAATGCTAAGACAAATAAACATCGCAATATTCCTTTAGCGCTCAAACCAGACAAACTAGCATCTACATCCAATCATAGCATAAAACAAAACTAAGATATACAAGCTTTTCACACTCCATGGCCCGTTTTTCAATCTACGCCCCGCCTTGGTGAAATAATATTTGTCATGACTCCCGGAGCGCGTGATGGGCTCGTTAGCGTAGCTTTCCACTTGTGTTGAGTGTATTGACTTTGCCAGTTCGTTGGAGCCAAGAGCCAATGTTTTACTTTTTTCGAGTAGGCCGCTGAGTGACGTAAAAAAGGGAAAATTTTTTTCACCTTAGCGGGACTGTTATGTTAGTGACGATTTTTGAAGATTGTATTTGTGGTGAGAAGTGTAAGTACTGGAAAGTAAGCTTCTTATCATGTAAAAGAACAAGCGCTTTAAAGCCACTTATGCAAGATTTTTTATGGTTTACTGTAGAGTCGACATTCCAATTCTTTAACGCATAGGAAAATAATGATTATTGTCATCTTCGGTCTCAATATGTAAAGCATCTAGTTAAAATGTTATACAAAAATTCCTTTAAAAAATTCGTATATATATTTTAAAGTAATAGTACTAAGAAAGAAAAGGGTTATTTAAAATTAACACCTAAGAGGTAAACAAAGTGAAATACTGTTGTAGGGACAGTCGAAACCCCTCGTGTTACACATATCAAAATTGCTTTTTAACCTATTTATAGGAAAATATTAATAAGCAAAAATACTGATGAAGATGAGGATGGTGATATAATATTTTGATGAATAAGTTTTTATTAATAAAATGTTACACCTTCAATGAAGTAAGTTGAAAATAGAAACATTTTTGTAAGCAAGATTGACATACGCATTTATATGAGCTTGTTCGGTGAAGCTGTAAAGGCGCCGCGGCCAACAGCGTAGATCATTCACACACACACGCATTTATATAATCTATTTTTATAAAGTTTCTCGCTGACCCGTTAATTCTTTTTTTTTGCAATCGCATTTAAAACTGGACTTAATTTTTTTTTAATGTTTTAAGCGGATTATTTCAGTTTTAAACCTTGTGTTATAATATTTCAAATATTCATTAATTTCAGTTATTATTTAAGATTATAATTTGTAAGATAATTGTAATTTGTAAATCGGATTATTTCAGTTTTAAACCTTAACTCCTGTTTTAATTATTTCAAATATTCATTAATTCAAGTTATTGTTCAAAATTAATTACAAACCAAATTTCACTCGGCTAATTCCAAAAACTGCAATTAATATTCAGTTTTAGTTCTCAAACATGTATAAACGTAACAAAGATGATATATGTATTTAATTTTAATATCAAGTACTCAGCCGAAACTAATAAAGGTCTTTCGAATTGAATCCAACCATGTGCGATTTGAAATGGATGCTAACTTATATATATATACAAGGTGAACATAATAAACGCAAGACCTCAGACACCCCGATTAAAGAATTGCTTCACAAATTCAAAATGAATACCAAATTTCCAAATTTAAAAGCTTTTACCCCCTTTTTAAGCACTTTTATACCCCAATTAACAATGAAACTTGTATGTGTATGTGTGCATTTTGAAAAATACGGGTTAGGAATGCATTTGTAATCTCCTTATTGTTATGAATCAAGAATAAATTTAGTTTTTATAGCGCACTGAAGGAGTAAAAGCATATTTTGCGAATTAAAAAAAAATGTAAGATACATTAAAAGTATAGTAGTATCAATGCAGTTATCGATTTAGAACAAACTACTTTCAGGTCTTGCGTTTATTATATATATATATATATATATATATATATATATATATATATACATATTTTATTGAGACGATTCTCCCAAAGTTTTGTGAAGATATTCCTGTTCTTTTTTAAAGACAAGCGATTTGTAGCTATACTGATATCCTGATGTAGTGCATTTCATAGTAAGATGGATTGGACAGAGAACGATAAGTAAACAATATTAGAACCACATGTGGATGTACACAGCACATCTTTGTCCTACGCCAGCCCCACTTGAGAATGAATAGTATTCTATCTAAGAATACTATTTATTGTACAGCGAACGTATTATAAATGTTAAACGCAGTTATTATGAAATGACAATATAGGCCTAAGAGTTTAGCTTTTAATTTATTTTCAAATTTAAATGCCCTATCAAAACTAACTTAAAACTAGTTAACTAAAAACAAAGAAAACTCATTTAATTAATGGGCCTCGTGGTGCTACACTTAGAGTTACAAAACGCAAAATAATTACAAAGCAACATATCGTTAATAATTTATTGCGCATACAAGCAACTGCCACAAAGATTACGAGAGGATTACGAACAGAATTTGAATCCTAAAATGCGTTATTTAATATTATTTTCGTTGTCAACTCCGTACAAAACTCGTCTAGACTCGAGAAGATTAAGTTTATAATGTCTATAAATCTTATAATGAAAGTTATCATCCATTTCAAATCGCAGATGGTTGGATTCAATTCGAAAGACCTTTATTAGTTTCTGTTTAGTGCTTGGTATTAAAATTAAATACATGTACCATCTTTGTTACGTTTATACGTGTTTAAGAACTAAAACTGAATATTAATTGCAGTTTTTGGAATTAGCCGAGTGAAATTTGGTTTGTAATTAATTTTGAACAATAACTTGAATTAATGAATATTTAAAATAATTAAAACACGATTTAAGGTTTAAAACTGAAATAATCCGATTTACAAATTACAATTTTTGAAACTACATTTCTTTAATGCTATTGTAAAACAAAAGAGTAACGGATCACAGAGATTTTTTTACAAAAATAGATTACTTTAATGGATATGTCAGTCTGGCTTTATTCTTATTCATCAATCAACTTAATTGAAGATATATAATGTTATTATTAAAAACTCAACCTTTTCTTTCAATTATTATCTCACCATAATCACCTTCATCAGAATTCGTGTTGGAGTGGTTTCGGATGTCCATACAAAAGTTTTTCAACTTACTTTTCAACCTCTTTAGGGGATTTTTAAATAAACCTTTGCGTTTATAAAAAAAAAAATAACAAGCTACTTTAGATATTACCGAAAATTTTCTTCGAATGTCAGTAGTAATTATTTTCCTATACTTCAAAGTATCGGAATGTCGAATCTACAGTAAACCATAGGAATTCTTGCATTAGTTGCTTTGAACCACTTGTTCTTTTATATTTACATGATAAGAATTTTACTTTCGAGTACCTACACTTCTCACCACAAATACAATCTTCAAATATTCGTCACTAACATAACAGTCCCGCTATTAACTTCCAACTGTATTCCCTACGTTGAAAAAAATTCTCCCTTTTCTGCGTCACAACAGCGGGCTCCTCTAAAAAAGTAAAACATTGGCTCTTGGCTCCAACGAACTGGGAAGTCAATACACTCAACAGAAGTGGAAAGCTACGCTAACGAGCCCATCACGCGCTCCGGGAGTCATGACAAATATTATTTCACCAAGGCGGGGCGTAGATTGAAAAACGGGCCATGGAATGTGGAAACCTTGTAGATCTTCGTTTTGTTTTATGCTATGATTGGATGTAGATGCTAGTTTGTCTGGTTTGAACGCTAAAGGAGTGTTGCGATGTTTACTTGTATTAGTGTTTATGATCAAATAGACTGTGTCTTATCTGAAGGGGAAGACAAGAGCGAGCGTGTATGAGACAATATGAGAGTGGAGGAAGCCAGAGAGGTCTGTGAGGAAAGAATCAGTTAGAACCATATACATTCTCCCAACACCGCCAGGGATCTAGCGTGCTGGTATCTACTTCACCAGCACGCTAGACTCTTCACAATTCTGCAGAAATTTAGGGTTCCTGCCCTCAAAAGTCAGTATAATGAACAAGCGCTCTCAAGCCTACATTCTACAAACGGTGCTGGCAAAGGTGGACTGTGCATACCCACCCAGTTTTCAAAACTCTTACTCCAGCAGCAGCCATGTGTCATTTTCAAACTCTATACCTAATTTAATATATTGATCATGTCTCGCGTACACCATTGGCTTAGCTGTTACTCTGGCAATTGTCAAATTGTGATTGAATTATATATATTTTTTTAAACCAGCAATGTCTTTAACGAAAAAATCCATAAACACTGCTGCAATTTACATAAATGTTGCGAGAGATAAAAATCTTCCCTAGCACTACTCGTTACGAGGAGATTTTTACTTGAAAACTCGAGCGATAGGGCCTTGGGGGTTAAACGTCCAATAAGTTTCAGTATTACTACTAATATACCAGGGCAGATCTCATGAAGGTAACGCATAAAGCACAGAATTGCCAGCCTAAAGGGTTCTTTTCTTACAGACTTCTCTGGCTTCCTCCACTCTAATTTCATACACGCTCGCCGGTTACCGTTGACTTGCCCTTTAGATAATACCAATTTGGTCATGATAAGATAGTATTTTTATTTTATTTGGGATAATAAACAGTTAATACATTACAATAATGATAGCTGATGTATTGTACAATGTTTTAAATGTGCAACCAACAACGTTATCTACATATTAAGTTGATAAAGGCACATTTTTCAGTGAGACAGTGGCGCGCACCGCATACAAGCAATCAAGCGTATAATGTGCTGAATGTAAACATATGTTATCAAATAATGTTCTTAGGTAAGTATGATGATTGTTATTATTTTATTTTCGTAGTAATCATTATTGTACATAGCTTTCTTATGAGGTAGGTATTGCCCAACTTAACTAATGTACTAATACAAGCCCAACCGCCCACATGCGATGCACGCTACTCCTCCTACCTTGAGACAATAACCCTACGCAAACACGAGCGCCTCCCAGCACGTGTTAGTAAAGCGCGCAAATGAAATACATGGCTAACAGTTAATATTTGAAAGCGCTGTAAAGAGCTTTATCACTGCGCGCCAAAAAAGCGTCCATGTGAACAATGGGTAAGTTATCGCCTTTACACAATCAAAAACGAAGTAGAAAGAGAAGAAGTAAAAACATGAATCAACAAATAAATTCACTCGTATTCAATGAATCTACGGACAACATAAGTACTACTAACATCTATACAAGCTGTTACATAATTAACGTCCAAGACCTGAAAGTAGTTTGTTCTAAATGGGTAACTGAATTGATTCCAACAATTTTTAATGTATTTTACATTCTTTTTAAATTTGCAAAGAATGCTTTTACTCCTTCTGTTCGCTATAAAAAACTAAATGTATTCTTGATTCATAGCAATAAGGATTTTAAATGCATCCCTAAAACGTATTTTTCAAAATGCACACATACACATACAATTTCATTGTTAATTAGGGTATAAAAGTGCTTTAAAAAAAGGGGTAAAAACCTTTAAATTTGAAAATTTAGTTTTCGTTTTGAATATATGAATCAATTCTCTAATTGGGGTGTCTGAGGTCTTTCGTTTATTATGTTACACCTTGTATATATCATCATACCAGATCTCTAGCAGACGCGCATATAGGCAGACATACAGACATATAGAGTTCCAACAGGTACTGCTAATATAAAATTGTAATTGGTCAACATCAAACATCCCTCATCATTGCTTAGTTATAAAACACTTCAACCGCGTTTATTTCGTTGCGATATTTTTAAAAGTATGTAATTTGCAAAAGTTGTCTACATTAAGTCGAGTTCTCCCGGCGGGTGTGAAAATTTTTGCAATTAAAAGGGTTCCTTGCTCTGAAATCCTTTGGGTGTTTTTAACTCGTTTAACAAAATGTTGGATGTCGTTTAAAGATTTATTTTAACAAGTGAAAATCGATGATGCATTTGCAACAATTTCTAAGTTATGCTTGTTAGTAACATATGAAGTGTGTAAAAGAAAATGGTAGCTGAATGTTTGCTCTTTCAAACATTCTCGAAGAATTTTGTGACAAAGAAATTACTTCTTGTTAAGATAAGTGTATGCACATAAGTTGCAAAAACATTCACATATTAAGCAATTTGGTGTGATGGCAGAAGTATATAAACTTATATTTCGCTTTCAATAACAGACCCAATTTTAATAGAGGGTGAGCGTATTGCCATTCTACTGGGCAGAATGTGAGACTGCGGACTACCACTCAGAATTTTTTGATAGAAAATCCCCAATAACCTCGTCGAACTTAGGATACGAAACCAGTACCTCGTGGTTTTTTTTTTAAATATAACAATTATTAAATTTTTTTAAGTTATAGTATTTTGATTTATAATTTTTATATCCTCATATTTACCCTTGTATCGCAATCAATTAACTAACTTATGCTAACGAAATCAAAATATCATCTATCAATCTATCATCACGGCAGATCCCAAAACATATATGGATATTACATTATCCTCTTATTCCTTTTGTAAATACCGAAAACACAATAGAGGCACATTAAAACAGGGTATTTCCATGTACCTTTAACATGAAGGGAAGTAACCTTGTTGGGATGAAAACGAAAACAACCCCATATAATCCGTGTTACAACCCACCTAAATACTTACAGAGGTAAATTCTTGCAAAATGGGAACAAATTCTATCGAGGGCGGGGACTTACGAATGTATAATGAAGGAGATATTATAGGGTTAGCTTCGGTAAAGACGAAGAGAAATAAAAAAAATATATCAGGTTTGTCCTCAAAGAAAATAGATGGAACCGCCATCGATGGCACCTACATAGTTATCAGTAGAGTATAGTATGTATTTTGGTACCAAAATGGCTGGTAAGGACCTAGTATTACATAATTATGAGTATTGCGTTTCTCAAGTTCTTGTCAAACTCTCATAGGTGTTTTTTAGATATTTTCAAACTTTTATTATAGACCATTGTAGCTCTGGCTGTGTGCATGGTAAGGCAGCGATTTTAGCCGTCAGTACGCGTTTATGAGTAGCGATTGCTGCTGCTACTGTTGTTGAACAGCGACACAGACATCGCTACACGTCGATAAGAGCCGATCACAACTGTCCCGAGGTGTAGATAAGCGGCGATTTCAGCTACCACTATAAATCGATAATCGGCGATTCCAACTATACGCTATGCGTTGATAGGCAACGATTGTAGATGTAGATAGGCGTCGGCTACGGCTGCGGCAACTGTCGAAAAACGATGTCGATGAAGAATTTTCACCTGTAACAGACCGACACTACTCGTAAAATAAAAAACCAGATGGTTTTTTATTTTACGAGTATTGGTACCCGCCCTTAATCCTCTCAAGTCTGAACAAGTTAGAAGTAAGTTTACAACGAAAATAACATTAAATAATATACTTAGGATTTAAACTCTTCGACTAATCCCTTGAGGCGCTTTCAGTCTTGCCTATAAAATAATTAAGACCCGGCCTGCAGCTACTGTTCAACGGTTATAGTTCGTGAAATTAAATTAAATATCATTCACGCTTATTATTCTTGAAGAAGACGACATTTAATGTCGTTTTGTGGGGAACATAATTTTGAAACTTTTTAGTATTTTAGTCTAGTTATCCAAAGACTGGCATGTGGGACTTTTAGTACAATTACAAGAATACCCGGGGTGGCGTTCTTTTAATGTTAATCGTTCGAACGTTCTGTAATTGAATGGTTGAATTGTTGATATGTATATGTTATATCAGCTAAATATTGTCTCTCATACTGTGACAAATACAAATTCTTTCTTTCTTTCTTTATTTTATATCACTGCGAGATTCATTTGGAATTTGTTCGAAATAAAACTATTTTTTACATTACATTACATTACATTATATTTTTTGGATTTTTAAGCTCCTTACATTTGAGTGCTTTGCAGCACCCTGGTTACGGAAGTGACTGAGGTGTTTAACAAATAATTAAGTTTGAAGGTAACCCGGAAAAATGATTGGACGTCAAACAACTCAGTCCTTGCTGTGACCATGGGTACTGTAAAAGAATTGATACATCAGGAACTTAACAGTCCAAAAATTAACCGTTATAAAATCCGAAAAGAACGTTTTTCTTGTGTTATAAGAATCAGAATATTGTTTAGTCATGTAAACCATTATATTAGTATTTATAAATCGTCAAAAAGTAACAAAGACTCTATCACCACTTTAGGATGTCATTTCTTTGAAGAGAAGTTCTAAACTCCACGGTTACTCTTTGCGTAAATTTAAAATCTCAAAAAGACATTTTGCAGTAGAGGTCCTCAATACCCAATTCTTTTTATTCTAACGCTCCGATCTCTAGATATAAAAACCTGTGTACATCAAGACGAAAACGGACAAACGAAGTGTAGTTTCAAAAACCAATAACTGATCGGTCTCGGTGATAACAACGACCTTCGATCTAAAAGGATACTTTCTCTTCAATTGTCCCAATAACCTTTCTATTTAAAGATCCGCCTCTAAGTGACTGCTTTGTTGGTCTAGTGGGGATCACCAGGTCGTGGACTAAAGCCTTAAAACTTACCAAATTAAATTTTCTATCGAAAATTTCTCAGTACTAGTCCGTAGTCTGAAATCGTGCTGGGAATAGGCTATTATGTGGGACCTAACATCGTCGGTGAAAGGTAGGTGTGCACCGTACAGTTCTGCCACCCCAGCTTGAAATATAAGGATGACGATGTGTAGCGTCTAAGTCTATTCATGTACGCTTATAAAATAGGTACCTCTAGTACCGACTGTGGAAACTCATAGTGTTATGAATCTGCCGATATTTTTATTAAGTCGTATTCTTGTGATGATTTGCACTTCTTAAAGAAAGAAATAAGGAAGGTAGAGAAACATATTATTTATCTCCTGTTGCAGTATTGACTTTATACACTCGTTCACGTTAATAGAAAACGAAAAAAAAAATACATGAGTGACATTTTACAACTAAAATTTACGTAGTCAGAAGGCACTATTGATTGCAGCATGAGAATACATACAAAATACTTGGTACTGGCCTAGGGCTGCTGTGATGTTTTTTGGGGTGAAACTGGCATGCGGTTATGCGTTGTTTGGTATATGTATGTATCACAAGTGAGCAATACTGCCTATATCATACATGTTTGTTTCAATAAGTATTTGAGACTTCATAATTAATTTTCCAGTTTCAATTTTAGTTAAATTGTCATCTTCTTTATTTGATAATAGTTTAACGAATTTGGTTTTCTTTATTTTCTGCACCATGTCCTGCATAGGACTTTCGCGAGCCTCGGGGGAAGCTCGCTGGGCGTATCGGATTCCTACCGACTAAAATCCCCAGGGTGACTGATATCAGCACTTTGGAGGGGCTCTGGGATCTCCATATGGAACGCACTGGTGCCCCTCTTGTGCCACTCTTCGAAGAGCCCGCCATTGGCGGGAGACTTGATGACACGCTCCCCCCCCCCGCACCGACGCGGTGCTCACGGTGACGTGGGCCAAAGTGTCTTAGGCCAACTTGCAAGCCTTTTTCTTGCAATCGTTACCTATAGACTAACTCAAGGTTATAAGAGTAAGTCGAAGGCAATTTAACGTTATAGCCTCGAGCTACTCAATAGGTAACACTAACCCTAGTTTGTGCAAGTGGGCCTAAATGTTTTAAGTTAAAGAGCTTAAGCCGCTGCGCCCACTGTGTCTAATAGTCGCGGGTTCGATTCCCGCACGAGACAAATTTTTGTGTGACCCACAATTGTTTGTTTCAACAACACACCGTCACGCCTATATTCCCCAGAGGGGGTGGCAGAGGTGTACTGAGTACACCCACGTTTCGCCGACGATGTTGGGTCCCATGTAATAGGGGGCGAGCCTATTGCCATATAACGGGCACAATTCCAGACTCCGGACTCGTACTGGGAATTTTTCGTTAGAAGAACTACATTTGTCCTACCTAGGATTTGAACCCAGGACCTGGTGATCACAAAGCGATGCGCTTTGCCACCAGACCAACGAGGCAGTCATTGTTTGTTTAGGTCTATATATTTTTGTATGTGAGTTTTCATGTTTGTAAGCGCACCCACGACACAGGAATAAATCCTAGTATGGGGTTACTCTTTACATAAAAAGAAAGTTTAGAGTTTGATCTGTTAAATATTACTCGCCATATTCTTCAATATTTTTTGTTAGTTTGGCTTACACAGACAGGGAAGGAACGTCGGAAATAAAATACCAAATTAAACGGTAATCAAATGGGCCCCAAGCCCATGTGTTTTGCAGCTTAATCCCTGAACCTCGTAATCACATGAAAAAAAAATTGAACCAATTTGTGACAGCCATCTTTAGTCTCAAAATTTACAGTCTCAAAAGGATCTTTTGGCCCGCGGCCAAAATCGGAACTAACGCGGTCAACAAGTGAAATGTTCCTACATGACAATCGCAGAGTTGCAGTTTGCTATAAAATTTACCCAAGATCTTATTTAATTAGTAACCGTGCAGACTCACCGTTTTAAATATCTTCTTGGAAGAAGGAAAATTTTATTAAATGTTACCCCTAATTTTACACCAACGCAGGGGGCGTTGTTTTCAATGTGAGCCATGTGCCAACACATCCTTGTCGCTTGTCGCAGTATACTTATTGTTGGGCACAAAAAGCATCGATATCTGCAATTGACACTAAAGGACGAACGAACACGGCCCCATTGATTGGAAACTTGGCAAAATCTAATTGAATTCTGTAACAGATGGGGGAGAGAAGGGGCGAGATGACGTGACGTTTGCTTAAAAGCTTTTTGAGCAATCGAATTTTGGGTATAACGCTCTTTACATCAATTTAACACAGAGAGAATGTTTTACATCATGCTGGTCAATATATAAAAATAATTTCTAATTTCTCGCCGGGTCTTCTCAGCGGAGGCTGCGTTCCGATCCAGTGGTAGATGTGAAAAATGTAATAATTTTGACGACGAAGAGCCTATACTATAATAAGTATTGGCCTATACAAATTAATAATTTTTGACTTTGACTTTCACTTTAACTTTGATATATTATTCATACTAGATTACGAATTACAAACAAAATATAATCCAAATAATGTTAATTAAATAGTGTTTTTTTATAAAGAAACTTTAATAAAAATTCACTTTGGAGATATCTTGCTTTATTGGGGAGTTCCAGTTATCACCTTCCGACTGCATCATCGGACCAGCTCCATTTTGCCATATTATTGCATTTTCGTCGAATTTACATACGTATGCCAAATTTACTCTCAATCGGATAGCTACAAGTGCTTGAAAAAGAGATCACAAGATTTGAACCATAAAGACAGAAAGACATACGAACAGTGCAAGTTAAATAAAAGCTTGTAAAAATAGCTTCGTTTGGATATAGTTAGGAACTGTAGAAATAACTTTAATTTTCGGAGTTTTTAGATTTACGCGAATATTACACATGAAATAAAACTATTTTTTCGGATTTTATCGCGGTTTATTTTTTGTTTTTAAGTTCCCGACGTTTCGAGTGCTTTGCAGCACCCATGGTCACGGGAAGGACTGAGGTGGTAGACGTCCAAAAGGTATAGTTGTTCCGGGGTACCCTCAAACTTCTTAATTATTTTTGTTGGTCCGTTGGAACTTAAAAAACAAAAAATAAACCGCGATAAAATCCGAAAAAATAGTTTTATTTCATGTTTAATTTTTGGGGCTATTTTACAGACTGTCACCGGTAATTTAATTAGTAAAAATAATAATCTATCGATGGTCGTATGCGAGAATTGTAGTTCTAATACGTACCTTCTTTGTGCTCGGTAAATGAAAAATAAGGTCGTCCCTATTATATGGGCCGCTTGGAAAATATGGGCTTGAAAATGTTTTTTTTAATGCGTACCTTTTAAGGTTTGGTCAAATAGCCGACAGAGCGCGACGGAAAGCTCGGCTATGTTCGGTTGTGACGTTTGCCGTCGCGCCGAGCTATGCTGCGCTGTGTGGCGTCACCCGTACATTTCAACTACTATAAGCCGCGCCACGGAAGTTAGTAGTCATAGTTTCGCTGGACATAGAGGGTGCCTTCGACAACGCGTGGTGGCCAGCTTTAAAACATCAGCTATCATTAAGGAAGTGTCCGAAAAACCTGTACGCAATGGTGGCGTCCTACCTCCAAGACCGAAAGATCAAGGTCAATTATGCCAGAGCAACGTGTGAAAGGGTAACCACAAAAGGTTGTGTCCAAGGATCCATAGGAGGACCGACCTTCTGGAACATAATCCTTGATACCCTGTTGCAAAAACTATCTGGCCAGGACGTCCACTGTCAAGCGTTCGCGGACGACGTGGTTCTAGTCTTCTAAGGAAAAACAACACCTGACATGGAGCCGAACATCAACACAGTCCTGGCAGGGGTGGTGGAGTGGGGTAGACAAAACAAACTCAGCTTCGCAGCACACAAAACAAATGCAATGCTGCTAACAAGGAAGCTGAAATACACCACTCCGGCAATCTACATGTCGGGAACAAAAATACAACTGGTTGACGAAATAAAGCTCCTAGGACTCACCATAGACAAAAGACTCACCTTCAAACCACACGTAGCCGCAATTAGTAAGAAAGCTGCGGATATATACAAACAGCTTGCGCGTGCGGCGAAGGTGACGTGGGGTCTAAACGGTGAGATAACTAGAACAATCTACGTCGCGGTAATAGAGCCAATTGTGCTGTACGCTGCGAGCGTGTGGTCCCAATCTACGGAACTGCAGATGATCCAAAACCGTCTGCAAGCAATCCAGAGGGGCTTTGCTCAAAAGATCTGCAAGGCGTATCGCACAGTGTCTCTTACATCGGCATTAGCTCTGTCAGGGCTGCTACCCCTGGATCTAAGGGTACAGGAGGCGGCGGCTCTTTACACAGCCAAGAGAGGGATCAGAAAAGACTATATACCACCAGGAAGGGAACTGGAGCACAGGGTGAGCTTCAGAGAACAGCCTCACCCCTCCAAACTCACAACAACAGAGTATGGGCTCCTGGAGAGCACGGACTCTCAAACCCTGGAAAGCCACAACATAGTCGGGCCACACATCTATACCGACGGCAGTAAAATACTCGGCAGAGTGGGAGCTGCAGTAACGTGGTGGGAAGGGGGAAGGGAGACCGGGTCCTCAACCTTCAGTCTGGACCCCCACTGCACTGTATTCCAGTCGGAACTTTATGCCCTCCATAGAGCGGTGCAAATGATAAAAGCCAGCGGGGTAAAAATAGCAAACGTAATGAGCGACTCGAGATCTTCGCTCGACCTGCTGGCCAATCCAAAAACAACGCACCCTCTAGCCAATACCATAAAGGGGAGCATAAATGAGATCAGAGCAGCCGGGGGGGAAGTCCGCCTCTTTTGGCTCAAAGCGCACGTGGGGACCGCCGGTAATGAGCGCGCCGACCATCTGGCGAAATCGGCGGCCCAGGCATCTGCCACCCACACAGATTACAACAATATACCCCTGTTATATGTCAAGAAAACCATCAGGGAAGAGTCGGTCCGTAAATGGCAGGCCAGGTATGACTCTTCGAGCACAGGGCTGGTCACCAAAGACCTTCCTCCCCGATGTTGAGCGAGCTTACTCCATCGTAAGGAAAACAAGGTTGACAGCCAACCAAGTGCAAATCTTGACGGGACATGGAGGAATAGCGGAATACTTGCACCGATTCAGGCTAAAAGACAGCCCCGGGTGTGAGTGTGACCCCAACATCAGTGAGTCTGTGTGGCACGTAATCCTGGATTGCCCGCGCTTTGCGGCTGACAGATTGGACCTGCAACAGAGGTTAAACGAGAACCTCAGCAGGACCAAACTGGCGGCCATCATGGCAGACGACGATGCGAGACCGCACTTCCTGAAGTTTGCAGATAAGGTTATCCGCATCTGCCTCAGAAGGAACAGCACTCTGGCATCAAAAACTTCCCCAAGAGATACAAACACAGCCACCAACAACACTTACACACCAACACAAAACCCTACGTCACCTCTGGCAGTCGCCATTCCCAAAAGCATACATTTTCTTGGGGGAGGCGAACGTGGGAAGCCGGGTATTCAAATAAAATCAGTCGCCCTGTTTATGGACAATAATTCCGAGCGCATTGGCATCGGCTACTGCAACGCAAGCGGCCCCAAACGGGTAACAATTTCGCCCGGGCTTGCCTCCCTTCTTCATGGCAGCTCGTTTAAGAACACAATGAAGCGTAAGAAGTTCAACGAGCTGCAGAACGCGGGGATCGGAAACACAGCGTGCAGAATAGTGCAAACCAAGAACAAGACCGTGGCACTATTCCAAGCGGGCGAAAACACCTCCCAATTCGCCCAAGCATGCAGTTTTCTGATCAGCCTAGCGGGGAAGGGTGACAAGCCAACAAAAGTAAGCGTAGACGCTATGGTGGTGGAATTTGAGGAAGGTGAGGCCGCCGACCACATCGGGATAGTAGAAGCCTCAAAACACCACGAGGTAGTGGTCTATGAGGATAGAGGACAAAACCTCGACTTCCTACGGCCACGACAGCCAGAAAACCTCATCACAAAAACCCCAACTGACATCTGGGGACACCCCACAGCGACTCAAGACGGGCTCAGCGGGTCTGACCGCCTACAAATGAGGGCAGCTCTTGAGGAGAGCACAGCGAAGCAGAAGCCAAAGGACACTACAGGTGCCAAAAAACTCGCGTCTTTCACAACGGCGCTCGGGAAGGCGGTCCTCGGCATACCAAGTGTGCTGGGGAAAAAAATCAGGGGGAACCAACGGACGGAGGGGGTGGCAGTCGCCGCCGAAGTGTTCTTGAGGGAGCCCCCTCACAAAAGTCATAAGCAGCCGGAAAAGGCTCGAACAAGAGCCCAGATGGGGCTTGTCGATCCGCCGGAGCTCAGCGAGGCGACGGAGCCGCTGCAACACACAAAAAACGCGTTCCTCGAGTTCAAAGCAATCACCAAAGCAACAAGAAGGGTCAATAGTGAGACCTGTAGATCCATCCTGCAAACCTATCACCTGGGCAATGAAGGATTGCTAGAGGTGAAGCTCGAGGAGGCAGAAGCGGCGGTGTACGACAACGACAACTCCACCACGTTAAGAGGAGAAATGTCGGGGAGGTACATGGCGGCCTATAGTGGAACCAGCGGTTTCGTCGAATACGATGAGGAGGGGTCCCGGCGGACCGGCAAACACAAGTTCAGAACCCCCCCTAACGACCCAATAGTGATTGCGGCGAAGAGCACGAGGGTGGTGCTCGACGACCGGATACTTGAGATGGCAGAAACTGTCTCAAGTGGCCGGGGTCGGGGGCCTGCAATCGAGCACTGGACCGTACCCAAAATAACATGGGTCAACGGGGTTCCTGGATGCGGAAAAACAACATGGATAATCGCAAATTACAACATCGAAAGCGATATCCTAATAACATCTACAACCGAGGCAGCGAATGACTTAAGGGAGAGACTCGCGCAAAAAGTTAAAACAAACACCAAGAGGAGGGTCCGCACTATGGCTTCAATGCTGGTCAACGGATTGAAAGAAGGTGAAGAGTGCACACGTATTATCATCGACGAGGCACTTATGAACCACTTTGGAGCCGTAGTGATGGCCATCAAGATAACTGGCGCGAGAGAGGCTCTTCTCGTCGGCGACTGCAACCAACTGCCGTTCATTGATAGGGAGAACCTGTTTCGACTGCGTTACAACCGCCCAGACTCCGTGGCGCGTGTCAACAGGGAGCTGCTCTGCACTCACAGAAACCCAATGGACGTAGCGTATGCCCTCAACGAGATATATGGGGGCATATACTCGTCCAAATCCCTCGTGAGGTCCTTGAGCCTCAGTAAGTACACGGGAGCGCAAATTCCGAAACACCAGGAGAACACCCTGTTTCTGGTGCACACCCAGGCCGAGAAGGAAATCCTCCTCGGCCAGGGCTATGCGTCGGGAAACGGGTCGCGCATCCTCACTGTGCATGAGTCTCAGGGACTAACGAGTGAAAACGTAGTGATAGTGGGAGCGGTCCCCAAGAGACTGAAGCTCCACGGAAGCTATCCACACGCGGTCGTAGCTATATCTCGCCACACTGGAAGTTGCGTCTACTACACAGACAGCTGTGAAGGGGACGCAACGGCTACACTAATAAGCAGGGCGAGGGCAGCTGCGACCAACAAAATAAAAGAATACAACATAAAGATGGCTATTCGCAGTCGAGACATGGTAGTTGTTAAAAAGCTGCTGGAGGCGGAGGCCTAAAGGAAACCCTCACAAGCAGCCAAACACCTACACAATTGAGGCATTCTCGCTCAAAGGCAAGCCAAAACAGAAAGCCTCATTCACTTACAAAATCATTAATATAAATTAAAAAAAAAAAAAAATAACCTCTACTGAAATACCGCTACAAACAAATACCACGCACTGTAACAATAAGCTAATAATAAGCGGCATGTACCATACAAGTGCATATAAAAGCAAATACTAACAACACATAAATTACACAAAAAAAGGTGCGGGACAAACCGGGCCCGCAGTGTCTAATTATAAATAAAAAAAAAATAAAAAAAACAAAAAAAAAAAAGCCTCGCCACCGTCGCGCTCCCGTGACGCTGCGTCAGCTATGTGGCGAAATCTGCAATGTCTCGTTGGTATAATTGCGCATTTACAAGGTTTCGGGTTTGAATCGAAGATCGGACAAAGGTGAGGGTATTTTTGTCGAAAAATTCTGACCAGTATCTCGAAGTCTACAACTGTGCCTTCTGGTCTACTAAATTGGGACCTAACAAAACAGACAGCAAAACGTTGATATGAAAAGTACACTTCCAACTCCACGAACGTCAAAAAATTCAATAACCGTCAGTATAACAAATGTTCTATAAAAATCCCAAAATAGCATAAGTAAACTCAACTACATATGTTTTTTCAAATATCAGTGGCTTCGTTATTCAAAAGAAACCCAAGCCTACCCCATTTTGCGTGCCATAAGCAATCAAACAAGGGAGAGGAGCGCTACGTGACTCCCGAAACCGACTTACCACAAACTAATTTTTCCCGGCGAGTTTGCTTGCGTTGTTTTTGGACTTTTTAGAGTATAATGTAGGTAAAAAGGAATTATAGATGTCTAGATCTTTTATCTGAGTATTTATATTAACAAAGATACGCTTCATTCTATCTTCTGAGGGCTTGGCACGAATCCTTTGGCGTAATATAAACGTTGTCAAGGATTGCTATCACACTTATTTTTATCTAGTGGTTATGTAGATATTTTTGTTTAGCTAACGTCAATTTCGTTTAGCTAACGTCAATTTGTTCACGCTTACTCTCAGATCGGATCAACTAAAAGCTCTGTTTTAGTCCAAATCAGAGTTCAATCTACCTCTGCTATTCCAAATTTTATATATCAATTCTAGGACATCATCATCATCATCAGCCAAAAGACGTCCACTGCAGGACAAAGGCCTCCCCCACAGATCGCCACAACGACCGGCTTTGTGCTGTACGCATCCAGCTTCTACCCGCGACCTTCACCAGGTCATCGCTCCACCTTGTGGGGAGCCTGCCCACTCCACGTCTTCCGGTACGAAGGCGCCACTCGAGAATCTTTCTGCTCCAACGGCCGTCAGTTCTACGAGCGATGTGCCCTACCCACTGCCACTTAAGTTTGGCAATTCTGAGAGTTATATCGGTGACTTTGGTTCTCCTGCGGATCTCCTCATTTCTTAGCTCTTTCCATTGCCCTTTGGTTGGTGGGTGCTATTCTAAGACATACAAATAAACAAATGAAACCACATAGTCAAGATATAAAATGGTTTAGTATAAAAACACTTCATTCTTTGGTTTTGAAAAACACGAAGGTACCATCTGCAGTAGAGCTAATAAATATTCATTAATTTGTATTATATCTTATCTCTCTAATTTGTATTTGAGGAACCCCTTTTGCTAAGCCCTAAATAATTTATTTCGTTTTATTTAAACGGGTACCATATGTGCTTAAGATTAGATTTCGTTCTCACTTGTTGCAAGATAAGTTACCTAATAATGTGGTTATATGATAACGTTTTTCATTAGATGATAATATTTATTTGTGGTAATTATAACATGTAGTTATTAAACCATTTGTTAACCGCTCTATTGACTGCTGAAATTACTCATAGTCAGACTTAAGATATATGATGAGTGACTGTTATTCTACGAGACGAACTATGAGAGTGGAGGAAGCCAGAGAGGTATGTAAGGAAAGAACCTGTTGGAACTCTGTACTCTCTGCCTACCCCGCGAGGGAGCTGGTGTGATGATATAGACTGTTATTCTACCATTAAAATAAAAAGTAATTAATATACTACCTGTCTAGTACATACAACCCTGTAACAAACAATACTGCGGTTACGGTAAGTGACAATATCGAAAAAGCGTGTTGTCGCATTCATCTTTATTTACAGTCGTTCAAGGTTCTTTTGGCCTGCGGCCAAAATCGGAAATAACGTTGTCGTCAAGTGAAATGTCGATTCATTACAATCGCAGAGTTGCCGTTAGCTTTTGTTTTTTTGTTGGAACACCTGTCGAAATATCTTCTAGGAGTAGGAAAGTTTTAATAAATGATTTAACACCAACGTTACGCCCTTTGAATGTCAACCACAGACCAAAACAGCCTTGTCACACTATAGTAAATTTGTAGTGTAAAAAGGATTACATTAACTGGGTAGCGATACGCTAACGTCGATTGGTTCGTGCTAAGCCCTCAGCCTCTCCTGCTTTCTCTTGTAATATATCCACATGCAAAAAGAGACGCGCATTATTATCCAGTTTCTTGCTTGTTGTATTGGCATGTTACAATTGGCTATCACGAGATCCTGACTTCTAATCTTAAATCGAACACTGTTACTCGGATTTTCTTAGTGAAATTTTTACAAGGTTTTATTTAATTTGCAATGTTCGTATTTCTGTCTGTTTGTCTTTCCGGTTCAAATCTTTTGATTCATTTTTCAAGCACTTGCGCTTGTCTGATTGAGCTGGAATTTGACATACGTATGTAAGTTCAGTGACAATGAATGACATGGTACCATAGAGCTAGTCTGTTGATGGAGCTGGAAGGTGACGACTGTACAACGAAGCCCACTCATCTTTAGGTTAGTTAGATTGGTATTACAAGTACTATACAACCAGGCGGTGTTCAGGGTCTAATGATGAAGCCGAAAGGTGGCCAATGGACCCACCCAACTAGTCAATATAACCCCGTAGTGTTTGAGCTCGTTAGACTTGTCTTGACGTGTACTCAAGACCTGAATGGTGTCCAGGGTCTGATGATGGATCCAGAAAGTAGCCATAGGAACTATGTGTAGGGAATCGAGAGTAAATGCGGACGTGAGCAGCTTTGGCCCCCAACTATAATATAAATCATCACACCAGATCTTGCGGGGTAGTCACATAGTATAGAGTTCCAACAGGTTCTTTCCTTACAGTTCCTCTGACATCCTCCACTCTCATAGTAGATAATCTATATGAGATGCCATATTAATATACATTTATACAGCCGCTACTATGGATGCAATCCCAAAAAGTATACAGCGCTAATGTTTTTTCAAATTATTACACGCTACACAATAAAAAGCCAGTATTCGTTTACACATGGGCCAACATCCTTTCCTCGTTTACGGCTTACGAGGGACAGTAAACAGCTGATGTATACCCTTTATTCTCGGATCAGGATCAACATTCGCTATTACCAAACACGGCGCGTTATGATAACTTCGTGAAAGGATTCATAATCAGCCTATACTGACCCACTGCTGGGCAAAGATTTTCTCTAGAAATCGAGGTGAGAAAGACTTACCTTTCTACTTTCACCTAAGTCAAACTCCACGCGAACCCAATGCGGATTGGTAGAGGCAAGTGTGTGGCCACCTGCTGTTGAAACTTGTCAAGCCGCCTTAACTTGGCTTAACGACTGCCACATTAAATGGTAATCGGGACCACCGGCTAAACGTGCCTTTCGAAGCACTGAGACGTTTGAATATCAAAATGCCACAGACAGACACTCATCTCACACTAACCAAGGCAAACGTTGGTCTTTACCAACGCAGCGCGACGGGAGCGCGACGGTGGCGCGGCTTGGAGAGATGTAACGTACTGTATGGAAGACGCAACACAGCGCAGCCACGCTCGGCATGACAGCAAACGTCAAAACCAAACATAGCCGAACGTTTCTTTCGCGCTCTTGTCGCGCGTCCAACCAAACCTTTAACCTTGGTTATCGGTAAAAACACCGCGGTCGCATATAATAGCCGCGGTATAATGGTATTCAGAGGGCTTGGTTAATGTTTATTTAGTAAATTTATTGTGTGAGAAGGATGGCATATCAGCTTGCTAGCATCACGCTAACATCAATCTTTTCGTGTTCTCTGTATACTGCAGTTAGAGTACCATTAAACGATCATTTCGTGAAGTTACCGTAACGCGTCGCGTTTGGTCATAACAAATAAGGATTTTTCATGGAAATAAAATTGGACGTTAAACCTTTAAAAATGGCGTCATCCTTCAATCTTGCTTGTTATTTTTAGTCTTTATGAGATTGGGATGCTTGTTTTGTTTATGTTAAGGAGTAGCTTTTTTGGCTTTTTTTTTATCTTTAATCTTAATATTCTCATAAACTAGATATTATTTAAGAGGATTGGTTAGTAGTTACTCTCCGAGAAGATGTGTATGACACAATATTGTAGCACTTAATTTTAAGTTCAAAATCAAACAACAAGCTGAGTAAGCATACTGAGTTAAACCCAGTGAGTTGCGCTTTATATCTTCTCCTCATATCTTCGTTTAACCCCATCAAACTTACTTTTAAATTAACCTCATAAATGGTTGCTAGCATTTATCAAAACTTTTCATAATTAATACCGCGGCGGTGTCGTTTGGAATCCGAGGAAGGATTATAAATGTATACACACGAAAGGTTAAAAATGGTACAACAAATCCACCAACCAATACCTTTACCTTTACCTTTTTGCTCACAAGACGTAAATTCCGATAAGCATTACTGTTTTTTTGCTGTTTAGAAGTTTATGAAGCTTTTTGGAATATCTATCGTTTGAGCCTTCATATATATGACCTTATAAATGTTCAATGCATGAATTAGGAATTTTTACATAAATCAGGCATTGAAGGTAGATTTTATTTATATTGGCAAGGATTTCAAGTACCAACTATTTTGAAGTTTTGCCAACAGTTATGTATCTAAACCTTAGGATCAAGAGTGCTTAATTGTTGAGAAACTAGTGAGAGAGGAATTATTATAAGTTCATCACCATCGTGGATTTGCTCTAGCAAATTGTTATGAAATCTGACGTAGCATGAGTCAATGCTGAAATTTCATTTTGTAAACGTAAAACCAAGAATATATCGTTATGCATTATAGCGAAAAATATAATGGTTAGACGTCAAAGTCATCTAAATAATTACGGAGATGCCTTGGCGATTGTTAGAGCGTAAGTCATTCCGCTCATTGTAGATGGCGCTGCCGGAAGATCAACGTGGCGCTGCCAGAAGATCAGCGTAATACAGCTGCAGTACTAGCTGAGTCAGGGACCAATTTTGGGTCTGACACAATTACTGCTTTTCATTTCTGCTTTATTACAAGCTTTTATTTAACTTGCAATGTATGTAACTATGTTTGTTCGGGTGGAATATTGCAACTCAATTTTGAAGCAGATATCTTCAACCGATTGAGCTGAAATTTTGTATACACGTTTAATTTGGATGACAATGCATGGTTAGCTGTGTGACGTCATTCTAAATCCAACATGGCGGAACACCCAAGATGGCGGACTAGTTATTTTTTTAATGCACTCCTACAATATGGGTATCAAATAAAAGGGCTTACTGTGAATAACTCGAAAAATAAAGTGACGTCACTCTAAATCCAATATGGCGGACTTCTAAAGATAGCGGACTGAGATTTTTATGCTTTTCTACAATATGGGTAATAAATTAATTTTCTTTCTTTCTTTCTGTCATTGGATTGAGTAGTCGCGGGCACGCTCCCGGCTCCGCTCAACGGGACGTATCTTTGTGTGACCTCAAATCCATTCGGGCGTTGGTTTTAATTCTATTTTTGGTAATTCTTCTTCAAAAGTTCTTAATGTTTCTTAAAAAGTAAGTGAATGTACTGTCACGTTCATGTTTATTTAGTAAATTTGTAGTGTGTCACGGTATCATCAAACCCTTCCTGTAAAGCCCTCAGTTCGACAACGTAGACAGCCGAGTGTATCGCCAAAACAGGAGCTCACACATCGCAAACGCTAATTCTTCGACCTTACCACACGGCACGTACTCGTATGTTTGCCGATTTACTCGACAACTTGAAACCTAACTGCGATGTGAAACGAAGATTATGTACAAATTAGGTCGTTGTAATTCAGCTCGGCTCGCGACTCTTACAAATAAAGATATCTTTTGCGTTTTGGTTATGTTCGAGTATTTTGTTTGATGATTTCATTCGATATGAATTGGTTTTTATATAAGTATTATCGGAAGTGGAAGTAAATTTATCCTTATTATTTGGCTAGGTGACGTTTATTATTTTTACTATTCTGGAATTAGTCTATGCATTCTCAGCCGAACGAGGTCCACTATAGGACAAAGGCCTCCCCAAACATCACCAAGACGATCACACACGCTAATGCTGTACGCATCATCCAAATTTTACCCGTGTTATTCTTCATTCCGAACCTTTAGCGTTTATTTATTAAATTTGGAAGCTAAAAGCTGCCTCATCAATCATCTTAATAATTCTTGATTCCATTTAGTATGTAGTCTCTATCTTATACCAAGTTTTGTATCTATTCCCTACTGTTTGTTACGCCCGGCGACCGCATGGTAAACGCGCGGCAACCACATGAAAACGCGCGACGACCATACATTTAAATGACTTCGAGTTATTTAAGTGATGTTGCCTGGTAAATAGGGTTCACACTCATATTTTATAGACGTTAGAAATCTGCGACCAAACGGCTACCGCGCAGCAGGTGCATGAATTTTTTCCTTCGTTTAACCATTTAACGGCCGTAGTTGGTCACTACCCCGCCCAGCAAAGTCATGCCCCAAGCAACCCAGTCGTGTTTGGGCATGTTGCGTGAAGTTACCTTACAAGGAAGTGGATCTTGTCCGATCATACCGATTCGGAACTCGGTCTAACTTGGGTCTCCTCAACCTATTTCAGAGGAAATAGGCTGTTTGTAGTACCGGAACCTGTTGCAATACATGGCGCTATTCTCGAGGTTGTTCAAGAATATGTTTACCTAGGGCAAACTCTGCAGTTGGGGTAAAACAACTTCAAGAAAGAGGTCAACAGAAGAATACGGCTGGGCTGGGCGGCATTTGGGTTTTTTTTTTTTTTTTATCAGCCTATACTGCCCACTGCTGGGCAAAGGCCTTCTCTCACAAATCGAGGTGAGAGAGATTGGGTCATACTCCACCACGCGGACCCAGTGCGGATTGGTGGAGGCAGGTTTGTGGCCACCTGCTGTTGGAACTTATCAAGCCACCTTTAAGGCTTCCAACTCGGCTTAACGACTACCACATTAAATGGTAACCGGGACCAACGGCTTAACGTGCCTTCCGAAGCACGGAGACGCTCGAATGTGAAATGCCACAAACGGTCACCCATCTCAGGCCGACCGAGTCGAACGCTGCTTAACCTTGGTGATCGGTAAGAACACCGCGGTCGCACAGCGCTACGAGCGCCTCTCTTGGGAAATTACGTCCAGTATTTACATCGCCCATTCCACATAGCCTAAAGACAAAAGTCTTTAATCAGTGCGTCCTGCCCGTTATGACATATGGAGCCGAGACGTGGACACTCACGGTTGGAATGGTTCATAAATTTAAAGTCACTCAGCGAGCTATGGAAAGGGCTATGCTCGGAGTTTCTCTGAAGGATAGAAGCCGGAACGAAGTCATTCGACAGAGAACCAAAGTTATCGACATAGCCCACCGGATTAGTAAGCTGAAGTGGCAATGGGCCGGTCACATTAGCCGAACAACCGATAACCGCTGAGACAAACGAGTTCTTGAGTGGAGACCGCGGACTGGCTAACGTAATGCAGGACGCCCTCAGCCTAGGTGGAGCGATGACCTTCGTAGGGCGGCTGACAGAAACTGGATGCGAGTAGCCGAGAATTGTACCCAGTGGCGTGCACTTGGAGAGGCCTATGTCCAGCAGTGGACTGCTATAGGCTGATGATGAGGCTGTTTGAGTCAGCGAGCAACAACTTTGGCCATATCGTTACTTCTCTCAGTTTAGATATGGGTCGTTAACTAGTTTTTAATTAGTAAAAAAACCGAATCTAACAAAATGGACCAACAAACTCATAAAATGGCCACCATAAAACACACACGGAAAGAATAACAAGTATTCCCGTCACATTCTACCTGGGCACCCCAAAATAATATTTCTTACTAGCCGAATCATATTTTATCCCACTTATAATTGCGCCTGCCATATTTGGCTAGCATAATTGGTTGCTCCGGAACAAACGATTTTTAGATTACAGAAACATGTTGTTACCAATTACTTGGTGTTATTAATAAATTGAGGCACTCTTAGCGCTGTGCAACTGCGGTGTTCTTACCAATCACTAAGGTTAAGCAGCGTTCGACTTGATCGGCCTGAGATGGGTGACCGTTGTGGCATTTTCATATTCGAGCGTCTCCATGCTTCGGAAGGTATGTTAAGCCGTTGGTTCCGGTTACCATTTAATGTGGTAGTCGTTAAGTCGAGTTAGAAACCTTATAGGCGGCTTGATAAATTTCAACAGCAGGTGGGCACAAACCTGCCTCCACCAATCCGCACTGGGTTCGTGTGCTGGACTATGACCTGATCTCTCTCACCTCGATATGTGAGAGAAGGCCTTTGCCCAGCAGTGGGCAATATAGGCTGATAGTGAATAGTGTATTAATATATTAAACTAGTAGGTATCGTTCAAGCTAAGTTTGCGCTTGCAGAGAACTTGATACTACCTATATATCATCAGTATCGTCAACCGAAAGACATCCAATGCAAGACATATGCCTCCCCCAAAGATAAAACAAAGATCTATGTCCAATTTCACACGCCATATGTAATGTTTGAACTGCCATCTATTATGAAATTCTTGAATTTGACGACTATTACGAAGTATGCTGGCGTCTTAACAGTCTTATTCCAAGCGCAAAGAATTCTAAAATTGATTAAGCATTGAGTCGTTTGACCTATATGCACTATGGGTACAGTACTACAGTGTTAAAAGAGATAATACTACAAGTAACTTGGCGGAAAGCGCAGAACACCTTTATACCACTTAAACTAGTGTATCCAAGTAGCCTCAGTTGTCTTATCACGACCATTTCAGGATCCCTCTAGGTGTCCTCTTTCATATCCCATCGAACCCCTCATTTCACTACTCATGACCGCTCTTTCATCTGCCGGAATAAACTTGCTATGATTTCATTAGATCGATCTTTGCAGACGAACTACGTGACATTAAATTTCCTTAAATGACCTATATGTGTTGGACGCAAATACTCACGCAAGTCTTCGTGTGTGAGAGCCATATTAAGTATAGAATATGATACTATGAAGCAAGAACCCCTGGTGTATCCATTAGCTAGTCTAACGAGATAACTACTAAGACCTACACTTAAGACCAGAGAGCTAAGCACAAACCTCTTGACATAATTGTCGAGAATGCGTGTTGTCACGTTCATCCTTATTAGGTAAATTTGTAGAATGAAAAGGATGGCATATCGACTCGATAGCGTTACGCTAACGTCAGTCGGTTCATATTAAGCCTTATACTCTAATCTACTATTACATTCTCTTTACTCGGATTTTCCTTCAAATATTCCATAAAATCTTATGTTGATAGTAAAATGAGGTGTTGTTTATTTTTACGAGTATGTCCGTTTATCGCCGGCGCTTAAAGCAGGTTTTAAGATGTATAAAAATAAATGTACTGTTGAATATAATCAACTCATAACCGACATCGGTGGTTACGATCGTGAAATCCGGTTAATTTTATGATTATTGAGAGGTTTTTAAATTTATAGTTTCAATTTTACATTTGATGAAGCTTGATATTGTAGTTTATGTAAAATTTAAGTGGAGGCTGCTTGAATTACTGGATTGAGTAGTCACGCGTTCGATCCTAATAATTTGTAACTTAGATGTTCTAGGTGTTGGATCTGGCATTGAAAAAAAAAATCCAAATTTAAACTAGTTCCGACCACATTCAGCCCCATTTGCACAGCGTCTTGTCAATTGCTTGGAATTGGTAGGAAAGTATAAGTAGGTAAAGTAAGTTTAGTGAGTTATATTTTCTTTTTTTTTCTTATAATATCACAAAGCATTAATTTTTTGACATTCCGTAGACATACTCTAAGCGTATAGCGAAACCGCCCAATGTTTAAAAACGAAATTGGGGCGGAATTTATTTCCTTACCTCTTGATAATTTTTTGAAATGTCAGTCATTAATAATTTCAATTACCCTTGTCCACAGAGCTGCCTACAGAGAAGCCGGCGATAAAGGCAGAGAAGGGCTGGTATGCGTCCGGGGACTCTTTGCGGGCGCAGTGTTCGTCCCCGCCCGCCGATCCACCTGCCAACCTCACGTGGTTACTCAATGGACGAGATGTAAGTGGAAATTATGTTATATTTTTTAAAACTATCAGCTGTGTGGCAAGAGAGGTTTGTAAGGAAAGATCTTTTTGGAACTCTGTGCTCTCTGCCTACTCCGCAAGGGATCTGGTTTTATGATATAGATAGATATTTTTGAAACCTTAAGAGGTCTTATCGTGAGTTAAGTATATAACGTACATAGCATAGATCCTAAGAGCGCATGGCGATAGGTACTTCACTACATGAACAGCAGGGCAGAGTCGGACAGGCGCTCGGTTCTCCGACGCCACCCGAAACAGCCACTCGGCTGTCGTCCGTGAACTTGTGGGTGAGCGCGCAAGCACACATTGCTGCGCAATTGCCCAAGTATTAAAGTATCCATCGCCGCGCTCCTGGGGGCTGTCGTTCTGTATGCTATTTACTCACACAACCCGCAATGCCCCCAGCGACATCCCTTCGTACGACAAGTGCCTGCGTTGCCCATCAAAACAATATTTGAAATTTCCTTCTTTTTATGTAACTCATAATTATGTCACCAAAAGAACATCGTTAGCAACTATAGTTTTTTTTTTCTGAAATTGTATTTATTTTAATTAACAAAGCGACTACAATGAATTTAATATCAAATAAAAACCCTTGCAACACTACTGGAATCAATTTTTTACTATGTTCTCTCCTCTGACGTCACTTCTGCTGACGTGACGTCACGTCGCAGCATGATAAACGACCCGTCGGACTATCCCGGCCGTTATCTCGGACAACACTTTAAATGTATTTTTTTTATCTGGAATTTTCTCATGTTTTATATGATTCGGGTCGTGGATACATTTCGTATTTTATTTCAGACAGCAGAGATTAGAAAACTAAATGATATAGTCTGGAGTAAACGAAGATTGATAGTGTATTTAGGGTTTAAAATGAACAAGTAAATAAATTATATGTACCGCAGAAGACCTTTTATATGTCAGCTGTGTGGCATCGAAAAATGGTTGACGGTTGCCTGTTTATTTTTTATTTCGATTTTTTATTTCATTCGTCCTTAGATGTCGTGAGAAAGTTTATAAGATAGATTAAAGTTTTTTATGTAACCTTATGAAGGTTACCAAGTTTAATTTTAATCATATTTATTTGTGGTTGTTTTTGATTTCTTTACAGTGTCAAAATTGTTTTTAAAAACTAGTAGATTTTTAATTCTTTAAATAACTTCAGGGCCTAATAAAACAATAAAACGTATAAAGTTAATTATAAAGCCAAAGTTCAGGTTTCCTAAGATAAAAATTTGGTCTGATCACTTACTTTGATTTTTGTGATCAGCGAACTGATGTAATCGACAGACAGAAGATTGATTGGTCCCTATATTGTTCTAATGGTTCTCTATGTTTCTTTACAGACACGGGATTCTAATAAAACCGACTGAATGATAAATGAGCTAAACCGAACCAAAACGTGTGCAACAATTTTACCGTTAGCAAATCGGATTGTACAGAATCGAAGCCTTTTTACTGCTTGCTACCCACAATACGTCCATGTTTGAACAAATTGAATTGAACCGGGCAAAATGTTGAGTGCACCACGCCTTACCAGCAAGAATAGTTGCACTGATCAAATATTGATGGATCTTTCTACTGGATGTATTAAAGCTCACTTTGAATTGTTATTTAATGTTAAAAGCGCTATGTGAATTGAAAGTGAAAGTTGTATGGGCATTTCTGGACTTAATATATTCATTGATTAAAAAAACATATCCCCTTCTATAAAAAATATTCCTGTGTCGTGGGTGCGTTCACAAACATAAATTCTCATACACAAATACCCAGACTGAAGCAACATTTGTCGGTTACACAAAGATTTGTCTCGTGCGAGGATCGAACCCGTGATTACTAGATCCAGTGGGTGAAGCGGTTAAATCTCTTTATTACTATTAAAGATTTCTCACGCGCGGTGACCGAACCCGCGACTACTCAATCTCATTCGCGGTGTGACTAAAGCTTTTGAACACTGTAAATACTGTATCAATAATGCATCTATGCAGCATCGTAACATCCTGATAAAACCGACTAAATATGAAATGAGCTGATCCGACCCAAAACGTGTGCAAAATTTTAACCTTTAGCAAATCGGATTGTACAGAATTGAGGCTTTTGCACCGCTTGCCACCCACAATACGTCCATGTTTGAACAAATTGAATTGAATCGGGCAAAATATTGAGTGCACCGCGCCTTACTAGCGAGAATAGTTGCACTGATCAAATATTGATGGATCTTTGTACTGGATGTATTATATGCTCTTCTTCAGCCGAAAGATGTCCACTGCAGGACAAAGGCCTCCCCTAAAGACCGCCACAACGACCGGCTTTGTGCTGCATGCATCCAACTTCTACCCGCGACCTTCACCAGGTCATCGGTCCATCTTGTAGGGGGCCTACCCACTCCACGTCTTCCAGTACGTGGTCGCCATTCGAGAACATTTCTGCCTCAACGGCTGTCAGTTCTACGAGCGATGTGCCCCGCCCACTGCCACTTAAGTTTAGCAATTCTAAGTGCTATGTCAGTGACTTTCGTCCTCCTGCGGATCTCCTCGTTTCTGATTCGATCCCGCAGGGTAACTCCGAGCATAGCTCTCTCCATCGCCCTTTGGGTGACCTTGATCCTTCTTATGAGGCCCATCGTAAGCGACCATGTCTCAGTGCCGTAAGTCATCACTGGCAACACACACTGGTCAAAGACTTTTGTCTTGAAACACTGCGGAATTTTGGACGAGAAGATGTTACGCAGCTTCCCGAACGCCGCCCAACCGAGCTGGATTCGACGATTGACCTCTTTCGAAGTTGAACCTACCTAATTGGATTCTTTGTCCCAGGTATATATAATCGTCAACAACTTCGAGCGTAGAGTCTCCAACCTTTATAGAAGTTGGTACTACATGGACGTTTTACATAATCTTCGTCTTGTCCATGTTCATTTTAAGACTTACTTATTGAGAGACTCTACTGAGGTCGTCGAGCATGGTACTGAGTACTATTATAAGCTCACTTTGAATTATTTTAAAGTTAAAAGCGTTTTATGATCAGTTATGTGGGCAGTTTAAGACTTAATATTTTCATTGAATAAAAAAACCGTAGCACTATAGAAATTATTCCTGTGTCCTTGGTGCGTTTACAAACGTAAAATTCTCATACACAAACAACCAGATCGAAACAAATATTTGTGGGTCACACAATCGTTTATCCCGTACAGGAAACGAACCCGTGACTACTTGAAACAGTGCCAAATTATGCTCACTACCCTCGATTTACGTTTAGGGGATCGGAGCATAGACGCATCGGCAACATCTATGTGCACCCAGTGTCCTAATCATCATCATTATATTAATACGTGAAGCAAAAAACTTTGAACCCCTTTTTACGAAAATTGCGCGGACGGAGGAGTACGAAATTTCCCACACTTATAGTTTATATCGAGAAGGAGTGCAGAATGCTAATATTTTTTTGAAATTATGCATAAAAAATACATCAAATCAATAAAAATCACATTACACATACTACGATGTATTTGACACAATACACTTAAAATTGAGAATAGATTAATATTGTTTGTTTTTAATATTATTTGTCTATAGTCTTACTGAATGTCAAACATAACCAGCAAACGATGATGGAGTTTTTACAAAAAACATCGTTTACAGAGAATTTTTGTATCATTAATTAAATTATCGAAATATGTATGTCAAGTTCAATGGACAGCATTTTCTTTTTGGTTTATGTTTCAATAAAACAAAATTTAAAAGAAAGGTATTTATTTTAATCAATTTTTGTTTTTCCTTTTAATTTAAATTTCATATAATTTGTTTGAAAAAAATAGGCAAATTAATAGTGTAGCCTTGGCGAAATCTGTGATTATAGAAGTATAGTCTTTGACAATAGAACCTTAATGATGTTCAAACTTATAATTCAAATTAACTATGGTCGAATTTCGACCAATGGGCGACCACTAGTATTGGAAAATCCGTCAAACCACTAATGATTGTAACCCTTAGAATGGATATTAATATCTACTCCGGGTATAACCAGACTGAGTAGCAGAGTGTTTGCGCAAAACGACCCAAGCTCTGTATCGGCAACTTGGTCGAGCTCTGATCCTGTTTTTCCTCCGTCGAGAGCAAAGTTCTTTGTGTACGATGCTCTCTGGACCGTTAAAAATCCAAAGTGAAATATCGGACGCTTGCCATTTCATAATTGTTCTGCCTTGTTAGTTAGTGAGTTACTAGGAAAATGGTCAAGCTTTTAATAAACACAGACTGTCACGCGTACATTCGCTACGTGAAAGTACTCCCTAGGTAGGTAGGAGCAGGGTTCTGTATACACACAAATTGTACCGACACTATATCTTTTTCTTTATATTTTAAAATAAACTTAGCCTTACAATAGGATTTATTCCGGTGTCGCACAAACATGAAAATTCGCATACACAAATACCCCGACCGAAACAAATAATTGTGGATCACACAAAGATTTGTCCCGTGCGGGAATCGAATCCGCGACTATTAGACCCAGTAAGTAGAGCGGCTTAAGCTCTTAACCACTGCGCTAAATAATCAGTCAGAAAAAATATAATAATATACGGTTAAAAAGTCTAGCTCGCTGAGTTCCTAATTGGTCTATACAAATGAAGAATATTTGACTTTGACTTTGAAAATCATAGGGGCGAGATATATATATATATATATGATTAAATTTCAAAACTTCGGACTGCAACTAATAATTCATGAATAAAAACACCAACCACACTGCCCTAAGATTCAAACCGAGGACCTTGTGATCGTCAGGAGCACTATGAGTCCTTATACTAACGAGGCAGTGGGAGTATATTCACACATACAAAACATTACAATATTTATTTTTTGACGGACGATTTAGCGCAATGGTTAAGAGCTTAAGCCACTCCGCCCACTGTGTCTAATAGTCGCGGGTTCGATTCCAGCACGGGACAAATCTTTGTGTGATCCACAATTATTTGTCCCGGTCTGGGTATTTGGGTATTTGTGTATGTGAATTTTCATGTTTGTAAACGCACCTACGATACAGGAATAAATCCTAGTGTGGGGGGCTACGTTAAAAAAAAAAAAAAAAAAATGAACCTAAAGTTAAAGTTACGGGTAAAAGCTGAGTACAGTACAAAGCAGACCTTCTTGTCAACCTCTGGGGCCTTTTAGAGGCCTTCGTCCTGCATTGGCCGTATTTCCACTGATCTTTTTTGATTTGATTCTGAAATGATCACAATTATAGGTAACCTCTATTTCTATCTATTATCACGACAGATCCCTTGCGGGGTAGGCAGAGAGTACGGGGTTCCAACAGGTTCTTTCCTTATATTCCTCTGGCTTCCTCCACTGTCATAGTTCGTCTCATACACGCTCGCCGGTTACGGAGACTCTTGACTTGTCCTTCAGATAAGGCTAGGTCTATTTGGTCGTGGTAAGATTATCTAGGTCTTCCCCGGTACCTACATCCTTCCACTCTCCAGTACCTCTATTTATATTTTCATATAAATTATGATTACCAGTTTAAGATATTCACATCAAACTTTAATCCAAATAAATGTAACTTCTCCATCTCATTAGATCTCAATCATCTAAAAGAAACTTTACAAATACGAACACCATCATATTCAAATTTGACAGATCTATGTAACTTCCGCGATAACCTCGGGCCTATTAAATAAACCTTTGAACCTTTCATCGCCATGGGAATATGGTTCCTACCGGCCTCCCTTTGTGCTGTTATGTCATTTTGTTTGGCAGCTGCCCCGATTTGGGTCGGCCCTAAGGCGGTTCCTGTGATAAATATTTTTGATACAACCTCCGTAATTGATGGAAGCTTAAGATTACAGGTTTATTCGGATGGCAATACTGATTAGGCAAGACTTTATAATGGATCAGTTGTAATCAATCAACCTGTATTGGCTGTTGAGTGCAAATGAGTATCTTTCAAAGTGGTTCCCTGTTTTATCATTTTGAATTGAAACTAAACACTAATTTCGAATTGAAACGAGAGTGGGGCTACTCACTCTAGGAATTATTCCTGTGTGGTAAGTGCATCTCCAAACTTAACAATTACGTACACAGAACCATTCGTAATTACATGAAGGAAGCATAAAGCCTACTATATTTTTAGCTGTAATAGATAATAAATATTAGAGAGATAGTCCAGAATTCCAACAGGTTCTTTCTTAATAGATCTCACAGACCTCATCCATCTCTCATAGTTCATCTCACACACGCTCGCAGGTTCCGGAGACTCTAGAAAACACGTGGTCTTATCGATCGGACTTAATAGTTGAACCACGCGGTCACAGAGGATTTACACTTCAGATCGTCGATTAAATCTGACAGACAATAATCATGTGTGTTGCCTACAGCAGACATATTATGGAAAAAGCCCGGTATAGTGGCAATATTCCTGCCTATTACATTGGGACCTAAATCTTTAGCAAAAGATCGGTGTATATGAGAGCATGCGTATATGTATGAGTACGCGCCATTTTACTTGGGCACACCTTGGATTGACATTGATTGACAGCAAAACGAAACAGTGCTGCCAAAAAAAACACAAAAAACTACAAAATGTCCACAGACAATAAATATATATTTTTTGAAAAGATCTTTTGGAAGATTAGGTTTACACAGGGCAATTTTTCTTATTTTCATTCTAGTTTGTTAACCCCTCGGTTGCTCGAGCGCTTTTTATATATATATATATGCCTTAGTAGTTCTAGACTTTAATACATATATCTTAATGAGACCGCCCGTGATGTTACCGAAATATGGCGCTGCCGGAAGATCAGCGCTGCAGCATAATACAGCTGCGGCATTAGCTGAGGCAGGGAACAATTTTGGGTCTCACACAATCACTGCTTTGCATTTCTACCATTTTTATTGTTACTCTTTTGTCATTTTAATTACATTTGTTATGCATTTCATTCTTTTGTGTTTAGTTGTGTGAGCACAAAATAAATTATTTTTCTTTTCTTTTCTTTTCTATGGTAAGATGGGCGTGACGCTGTACTCAAATCATCATACCACGCTGTCGATAACAAAAGTTTCTTATTACATAAGAGTGTACCCTTGTGTGTGATCCGAGGGTAGGTTGGCCAACTCTGATAATAATGATTTTTTCAAGTCTGAATGGTAAAATGAAATCGTCTTTATGTAATTTTTTTTTAATCTAACTTGAATTTAATTTAAAGTAACGGACGGTACCTAGTTATTGTTCATACCTTATTTACTTTATGTTTAATTAAATCTGTGAGCGCAGCTAGCATTTAATATGAATCAGTTTTTGCAGAAGCTCCATTAATCAAGCATTTTTTATTTTTGCAGTGCAAGTATAAAACTATTTCTTGAAAAAAGTGTCACCCCTTTAATAAGTGACTTATGGGGTTACTTAATTACATATTTTTTTGAAGTGTTGTTATATCTCATAGATATAACACTGACCTAAATTTGTGGTTTCTCATTGACTTATAAGATGTATAGAATGGTATGCATAAAAAGAATACATACAAGAATACATCATTATCATCAGCCGAGATCAACCTTTTTTTTTACGAGGCGAAACGCCTAACGTATACCCCCGGGCCTAGGACACGGCCCGGGTGATTATGTGGGGCTCGCACCCACTAAAACCCCTCGGCGTCCCACTGCCCTTTTGCCGGCCCACAGGAATCGTCACCAGCATGACCTCTGTGGCACCGGCGGGCTCGGTCCGCAGTTTGGCGCGGACCTCGACACTTGTAGGGGAGTTCGGTCTCCCCCTACCACCTTTTGGAGGCTGCGCGGACGCAGCGCTTTTCCGGTGCGGGCCTGCTAAGTGCTAGGGCGCCGGGGTGCCCTCCCCGACGCCTGCAGGGCAAGATTACGGTGGGCGAAGGTCGTTTCGGGCGTAGTCCCTCCCCCGGATTGGAGGACGTCTCCTCCCTCACCCGCTCTGCCTCCTCCTTAGCGGACATGACGGCCTCGCAAAAGGCCGCCATTGCCGCCCAGGCGCTCTCGCTCTCTACCATGGATGATATCACAGTCGGGAGCAATAGCGCTTATCCCCCTGCACCGAGCGCTCCGGCGAGCCGGCGCCGCTCGTCATCCCATGCCGGGCACACCAGCAAAGTGTGCGCCGCCGTGTCTTCCGGGACTGCACAATGGTGGCAGCGCTCCCCGACAACGATGTGAGCGTCAGGGGTAGGCCGATTTCTGGGACCGTGGAAATACACGGCCTCAGTCTTACTGAGGGCCACCTCCAGGCCAAGCCGCCGAATGCGCCCCACCACCTGGGCCACGCCAGCTGTGGCCAACAGGGCCGCCTCCCTGTGACTCCGGGCTCTCGCGGTGACCAGAGTATCGTCCGCGTAGCATGTTACTGCCAGACCTGGCAGCAACGAGCTACGCAGGACCCAGTCGTAGGCGATGTTCCCTCGTTCGTGCGAGGACAGACCCCTGTGGAACCCCGCACCCGACGTTCCGCTCCTGCCACCGCGACGCCGCGGAGTAAAACACCCGCCTGTTCGTGAGGTAGTCCCGTATGGTCAGGTGGAGGTATCCGGGGACGTCGTGGTAATCCATTCCCGCCATTACCGAGGAGTAGGGGACTGAATTAAACGCATTGGCGATGTCCAAGGACACCGCCAACAGCACCTTCCTCTGCCCCACGGCCTCATCAGTGTGTCCACCGTGGACCTGCCCCGCCTGAAGCCGAACTGGCAACTCTGTAGGTCCAGCCCCGTCTGTGATAGCTGCTCGACGAGTCTGTCCGCAATCACTCTTTCAAAGAGCTTGCAGACCTCGTTGAGCAACACAATGGGGCAGTAGGCGGACGGCGAGTCTACCGGGCGCCCCTTCTTCCTGATCAGGACCAGTTTCCCCAACTTCCAAAGCTGAGGAAACCGGCCCTGCCTGAAGCACTCGGTCCAGAGAGCCCTGAGACGGCGGCCGAGCGGACCGTGGGACAGAACCCACACTCGGCCGGGGACTCCATCTGGCCCAGGTGCCACCTTCTTCGTCCTAAGCCTGCGGACGGCGGCGTTCAGCTCCTCTTCCGCGACTTCCGGAACGGCTTCGCTCGACGCCATGTTGGGTTCGGGTGTCCGGGAAATTGCCGGAGCACTGTGCGCCGTCCGCGCCGACAGCACGCCATTCGCAAACGTTGGCGGCATGGTATGTGTAAGAGGGGGCCTCCAGGGGCGGAGTTTGTTCCGCACCATGCGGTAGGGGCGTCCCCAGGGGTCGGCGTCGATGCTGGCCAGGAGCTCCTCGCAGGCTCGCGTCTTGGCGTCCGCAATTGCCACCTGTAATGCGGTCTTTGTCATCCGGTAGACAGCATACAGCTCCTCCTCCCTAGGCGTCAGGCCCGGTAAAAGCGGTGGGTTCCGACGCCTTCGTCCCCGCTGTCTGGTGTACTCGCGGCGCGCAACGACGCAGGCGCATCGCAATTGCGCAATTTCGCGCGATCACCAGTACACCTGTCGTCTGCGAGGAGCTGCATGCCGTACACGGGGCATGGCGGCATCGCAGATTGCCGTGGCTGCGGCTCTAAACCACTCGGCCTCCCCTTGGATGTCGAATGGGGAGACCGGCGCCGGTGTCCAAGCCTGGACCTCTGCTGCCTCGATTGAAGCCTCCACGTCCAGGCGCGCCAAGGCTCACCTCGGCCCACCCCCCGCTACGTCAGCCGGCACGCCGGCCCGAGAATTGGCGGAGACCACAAATCTGATATATACTTGTTGCCCCTGTTGAGGACTGCCAGTCGCTGCGCATGCGCCCACTCTTCAAGGGCTTCCCCCCTCACATCGTCGACGAGGGAACCCCAGGCCGAGGCGTTGAAGTCCCTCGCGACGAGAACAGGACGCGGCCGACACCGCACAAGCCGAGAACAACCTAACTTAACGTAAATAAATTTTCTGGCTAATAAGTTATCTCATGAAATAAAATTAAATACCCGATTATGCAGCATTTGACTATACAAATATAACAGATATTTTCAAATGCGATAATAGTAAGAATCGTAACAATAAGGGTTTGAAATCGGAACATCCTGAGTATATATCAGAATATTTGGCCACAATAACCGAGGGATAATATAAGCAATGTCGTAAATGTAATTAAATGTCAGATTCCGTGGAATCAAAGGTTTGAAAGCTAAGCCCATTATAGCGAGGCTGCCGTGTGTTGTAGATTATGATGAAGTCGTAAGCGAGTTGATGTTATGATAATTGACAAGTGCCGGTAGGACTTGCGTTGTAAGGGTTCTGTATAAGAAGCACTAGTTGGCGTTATTTTAATTTTTCATCAATTTCGATAATTTTTTTAGCTTAGCGTTAGGAAAGCTTGCTTCTTGCCTAATTTCATGATTTTAGGTCAAAGGGAAATACCGTATAGGTTTTGATGATACAATCTTGTAGACACAATCTGACCACCGTCTTTAGGGTACTGGTTTGGTCATGCTTACTACAATGTCTTTCCTTGTGGTGGCTGTCTGGCGCGGGGCGCTCTCTTCCCTCCAATATGGTCGAGGGGAGTGATGGCTGTTCCAGTAGTCATACTAGTGAACGGGTGCTGCTTGTGGGGACTGGTCCATCTGGAATCCTTTAGACACTCTTTATAATGAACATCATTAGTCTCATATTTCGGTCGTAAAGCATCACACTCGTGCTAGATCGTAAACTATTTAATTGTAACCTAAACATTGTATCCACACAATATGATTTAAAAAGAAGAAAGGAAAAAGAGAACGAGAATCAAACAAAAAAGACAAGCCCGCTGAGTTTCTTCGCCGATCCAGTGGTAGATTAGTAGCTTAGAATAATATAGAAGCCGCGCGCAGTCATAATTGCACGCCGCGCGGTGAAGCCAAAAATTTAACAAACGCGCCGCACTCACCGCACTTCCCACCCGCGTAATGTTGGCAGCGCGGAAATATTACCACTTTTTGGGGTAAATGTTGATGACATTAGAGTACATGATAACCAAATCATAGTTGGTCCACTGGCACGCTCTAATTTAGAAAACTTTTTAGAATGCGGTAACTACCTGTAATAGACTTACTCATTTACGGCCGGTCTCATTATTCAACTCAAGGATATGTTTGCCTACTACGGATAGAAAGTTGACATATTTTGCATGGAAAATCTGTCAAAATTCTACTGACATTAAGTATATATATTTCATTGAGTTGAATATTGAAGCCGGCCATTAGTATTATTGAAGAATCATGTAATTGTATTGTTATAGTTAGTGTGAAAGTTGTGGGTGGTTTTGATGAGAATTACCACATATTTTAGTTTTATAATGTGTTTGACAGAATATAGAATGAATAGAATTGACTGCCGCGTTGGTTGGTAGTGGCAGAGCGCATCGCTTAGTGTTCACGAGGACCTGGTTTTTTTTCTTTTTTTTTATTACTATAAAAAAATAACAGATACATTTATAACAGAACACTCTGAAAACCACGAAGGTTTGTTACAATTCCGGTTTGTTACAATTCCATTTTGTAATATCCAATCATAATTTAAGATTAAAATTGTAAGCGTTATCGTTAAAGATTACAAAATATATATTTATCATTATTACACCCTCTCGCCTATACTCCACAAGCGGGATTAACCATCATTAATCTGATTAAATGTTGCCCATCTCTGAATGTAAGTCATTATTTAACTGCCAGGCTATTACATAAGCCCCAACAACTACATCAATTACATTTTCAAATCTAGCTTTTATAAAGCTCCATTACCATCGTCTATTAAGTTTTTATAGTTATATAGGACCTTCTAGAAACTTCGCTACGCAACTAAAAGTTGTCGGTTCAAAACGACTCTGTCTTATACACAAAAGAGGTGTTATTTTATTACTTCTCGAAGGAAAACGAAACAATATTTAGATTCTGTGCTACTTTCTATTACTGTATTGTTCGGTTTCTTTCGAAATTGATTGTACTTTTAAAAGTTTGAGAGCTCCAACCGGTTTGTTTTGGACAAGTGTGGAATTGAAATTCGGAGATGAAGTTGTTGGTAAAGGTAATATTTTGTTTAGTTACGGTTTAAGCAATCTCAGGGCAATGTTTGGGTGCTAGAAGTGTTTGGAACACGATACTATTAATATCTCAAAGTTAAGTCACTTATTTTATTACGTGATGGCACTTACAAATTGTAAATGTTATCTTTTTTTTAAATCTGATCTGCATACCTATGCGCTACTTATAAGATCTAGCAAGAAACCCAGCCTTGTCCTATTTTTATTTTATTTTCAATATATTTTTATCATATTATTTATACAAGGTGTAACATAAATAATGCAAGACCTCAGACACCGCTTAGATAATTGCTTCACAAATTCGATACAAAAACAAAAGTTCCCAATTTAATATTTTTTACCCCTATTTCAAGCACTTTTATATCCCAATTAACGATAAAACTTGTACGTATATGTATGCGTATTGAGAAATGTGTTTAAGAAATGCATTTGAAATCTCCGTATAGCTTTGAATCAAGAATAAATTTAGTTTATCATAGCGCACTTAAGGAGTAACAGCAAATTTCGCAAATTAAAAAAAAATGTAAGATATTTTAAAAATTGTTGGAATCAATTAAGGCACCGATTTAGAACAAACTATTTTTAGGTCGCATGACCTGATAATAGTCTTCTAACGAGTCGTCGAACTTCTTAGGAAGTTCGTTATTAATTATACCTGTTAGATCGTGAAGATAATTACCGGGGTAAGGTCTATATTTTGCCAACGTCTGCAAAACAAAATGAAAATTGGAAAATTATAGCGAATTTTCACTTGAATTAAAAAGTAAACGACAGTATGATGATGAAGTGTTTTATTTACTCACAACTTTATAAAGTTTGTATGCTAATTCTATTAAAATTCCTACCACAAACATAAACTCCCGGAAAATCTCATAATTTTTACCCTCTTTTCACGTAAACAAATGATTTATCATTTGTTAGCAATAGTGCAATCAACTTGCACTTCATAATTGTAAATAACTAATAAATAAGAATGCATATCTAATTTTAGGTCATCTAGACAAATAAATAGTTAAATTTACCTACCTCAAAAACTTACCTGGATTTCTTGTCTTGATAGGCCGAAATCTAGGCATTTCATTTGCAATAATATAGAGGTTTACAACCCAATTTTTTGGCATGAATACATTCTATTTTACGAATATAGAATAATAGACACAAATAAACGTTTATATTACGAAATATTGAGCTAAATTCACACAACGGTACTTACCGAAGATAATGTTACTTTTTCCGTTTTACTCTTCCGAATTTATTACTCACACTTTTCACGGGCTTGAAATTTTTTATACATAAACTTATTACGCATAAATTCAGATAAGAAGTCTAACAAGATTTATTCATCAATTAGAATGACGAATTTGTTTATTTACACGCGCGACACTTGAGACGCCAATTAGCGGGAACGCGCGTCTGTCGGATGTTTACGTTATCCGTTCACGAAAGTACAAACATACTACCACTATTATACATCAACTACCAACTATTATACATCAACAGACCGAGAATATTATCCTCTACATTTTGTTAGAACATTATCTATAGCTACGATTTAGTGTTCGCCCACAAAAGATCGATAAAAAAAATAGACACCACTTGCGTATAAATTAATACGTTACCGATATAAGGTAGGCAATTTAGCGATTTCGACACGTATAAATTCATACGTTACCAAGACAAAGGGACATACACCTATGGTTTAGCTAGAATTTCTTACTACCCAATTTGCCCCATCAACTTACCTCACATAGGGGGTACGTCGAGCATGTCTGCCTTTCTGCATTTCAGCGCTTGTACCTCTAAAATAGGACTATGTAGAAATAAATTAGTATAGACACTTTTATAAAGGAATAAATGACTTACCGAGCAGTATGCATAGCAAGCAATTTGGACTTATTGTTGACGAGCTATGACCGATCAAGTAAAAAATTGCTCAACTAGCCCCACCCTACCCTACACCTCTACCGCCGTTTTGGCAATGTGCCTACATCGTCAAAACGTCGGTAGTTATCACTGAGACGTCAATGAGAATACTTTTCACAAACAAAAATATTTTTCCAAAAACATATTTAATTAAAATAATATTTACGACCTAGCCCCATAAACAGAAACAGGAAATGAGGCACCCCTATTAACTCCACAGGTATTGAAAGAGACGAGACATGAAAGAAATTGATTACACCGGCAGTTCCCATGAATACCAATGATGTTAATCACGTATACTATTATGTATCCAATACCGACAAAACATGCGAACCTATTACGTATTGATGTTGAATAATGTGCGTATTATTAATTCGGTGTTTTATATTTTACTGTATTTATAAGACAAAATTAACACATACGATACGATAAAATTAGGGATAATGGTACATAATACATGTTTCTCAAATAAATTTGGAAGAGGCGAAATAATTTTTTGGAGTTAAACATTAGAGAAAACAGGATAAGTTTGTAAGGAAAGAACCTGTTCAAAATTTGTACTCTTTGACTGCACCGTAAGGTAACTGGTGTCATCACGCCCTTCTTTCTATAGAGATTTATCACTATATAGCTGGATGAATATTTTTTTGTTGTATTTTTATAAATACATTAAAAAACATACCGATATAAGCATTTCACATCAATAAATAATTTTATGGAGTTAGACATTGGAGAAAACAGGATAAGAAAGAAATTGATTACACCGGTAGTTCCCATGAATACCAATGATGTTAATCACGTATACTATTATGTATCCAATATCGACAAAACGTGCGTACCTATTACGTATTGATGTTGAATAATGTGCGTATTATTAATTTGGTTTGTTCTTCGTTTGTCCCACAAAGTTTCGTCCCACATAAAGATCCATTTATTTATTTGATGGAAAACCTACAGCTAATACAGTAATATAGAAACTAGAGATAAATCTATTCCTGTTTCGGCTCAACATATATTCTTGTTTTGTATTTTTTTCCGCTTTATCCCATTCTTCTTTACATGAATATTTAAAATTTTGAATAGTGTATTCATCGCATTAGGCCCACCTTTACCAACTAAGGTTGGCGTTACCTATTGACTAACTCGAGGCTATAACGTTAAATTGCCTTCAACTTAACGTTATAATATCAAATTATTCAATATGTAACGTTAACCGTGATACGTGCAAGTGGACCTTAAAGTATTACTAGCTGTTACTTGCTAGGTAGTTGGCTAGTAGGTAGGTTGCCTACACGTATATTTTATTATTTATTTTATAACATTTTTATAAATTGTAGCCCATATGTACTCTGATGTATAGGCTTCAGTAATGTTTGCGTGAAAGAGTAATAAACGTAAATCCACCCTAAAAACTATCGCATTTATTATAGTAGTAGGATAATATGTGATTAAGAAAATACACGTAGTATTTTATCAGATCATGGTGTTATACAGCGTGACCTCAAATTGGGGTATAATGGCATAAATTGTTGAATTTTTAAGTATGCCAGGTTAAATAACTTTTGTGCAACAATTTTTAATTTTTAGCGAACATTTTTTTAGTTTTCCCTACAAAATGATCAGTTAACTCTCTGAATTCCGTCAATCTCATAGTTCGTCTCATACACGCTCGCCGGTTACGGAGATTTTTCGCTTACCTTTTAGATAAGATACCGTCTATTTGATCATGGTAAGATAGATTAACTGTTCCCTGACTCTTTTGCTTTCATGTAGCTAAGTAATTGAATGCGTTCATCATTACCATTTGCGACAATCTATCTATCTATCTATATCATCACGCCAGATCCCTTGCGGGGTAGGCAGAGAGTACAGAGTTCCAACAGGTTACAAAATTTGCGACAAACTACCTCATAATGTTGTTAGCAGATATATCTAAGCGACAATATCAAATATTTATATCAATCCTTCCTTCTATTTGCGTATATCTGTTTTGTTATTTTTTCGTCCGACATTCTTTGTCTTTTTTTATTTTATTATTCAGAAAAATACTATTTTATACTACATAACATATAAAAGAATACATAACGTTAACCCAGCTACTGCTATCCGCTAAACTTTTGGTGATTCCTCCGTTGGTATAAAAGTCATGTGTGAGGAAAATTATTCACGACGCGTCCGCACAGCTCTTTGTGTTGCTAATTCCATTTTATTCTTTTCTGTTCTGGTGTCGTCTACCTCCGGGCTGTTATTTCTGCACAATTTAGGTTAAAGTACTAGTTTGTATAGAAAATAAAATCCTGACAAGATAAACGATAGAAGGTACGGCATATTCACATCATCAAAGTTTTGCTATCTATAAGATCTATTTGCACATAAGTAACATGCATTAATTTAAATCAATACCCACTTTAAAAAGAAAATATGTCATCTTAAACTTCTCTTGAAAAAACATGAATGAAGACAATACATTTAAGCGTCCTATTTTCCTCTCTGTTACGAATTTGATAACAAAAAAAAACGTTATTTTATGTTACCTAAAGAAATTATCGAACAAAAGATTCTTTTTTACTTGAATAAACTTAAATTGTAAAAATACTGACTGATGCCAGTGTTTCCATACTATCATACAATGGAACCTGTCAATGTTTATTACAAATAAGAAATAATTGAACGCTTTTTTGTTGTTGTTGTTGTCAAGCACTTATCGGACAAAGAAGTGTTGTTTGACAATATTTACACTTTGTTTACCTATTTCAGTATTATGAAATGTTTTGTCCGCGAGCTCCGAAAGAGTTGGGGCACAAAAATCACAATGTAAAAAGATTATTTGTGTAAGTTTTAAGATTATTTGAGTTCGTGTTGTTTGTTTTTTAAGAAGATTTCTGAGAGAAATTTCCAGGTTAAAAAAGTATTTTCTTTTAAATTCACGTATCGCGAGTTTATTGGGCAGTTACTTTATTTATAAAAAAATATCGAGTTGTTTTCTGTTAACGTATCTATATCGATTTGTTAACAGATTAGAATTGCCACTTTTATGTAAAATTACCGAAAGTTCTAATGATAAAGGATTTAAAAATGCTCTAAGGCGGTATATATACGTACGCAACTGTATTTGATAGACAAAATTAAGACATTCGATGCGATAAAATTAGGGATAATTGTACATCATAAATGTTTCTCAAATAAATTTGGAAGCGGCGAAAGAATTTTTTGGAGTTAAACATTAGAAAAAACAGGATAAGTTTGTGAGGAAAGAACCTGTTCAAAATGTGTACTCTCTGACTGCACCGTAAGGTATCTGGTGTCATCACGCCTTTCTTTCTATCGAGATTTATCACTTTATAGCTGGATAAATATTTTTTATTGTTGTACTTTTATAAATAAATTATAACACATACCGATATAAGCTTTTCACATCAATAAATAATTTTCTGAAGTTAGACATTGCAGAAAACAGGATAAGTTTGTGAGGAATGAACCTGTTCAAAATTCGTATTCTCTGATTGCACCGTAAGGTATCTGGTGTCATCACGCCTTTCTTTCTATTGAGATTTATCAATAAATAGCTTGATAGATATTTATTATTGTATTTTTATAAATACATTATGAAACATACCGATATAAGCATTTCACATCAATAAATTATATCTATTCATAAATTCTTCAACGCGTCAACTAAAATAGAATTTCTTAAAAATGAATTTCAATCACAACTTTAATATCACAACACGTCCAATATAGTGTCACGCTCGTCTCGCCGCTGTCGTCGTCACGCTGTCCGCGCGACGTGACAGCATCGCCGACACCCCGCAATATAAGAATTTGAGTGGACATTGGATATCGTCGGGCTAAGTAAACGGTGCAAAGTGGAACAAAACTATTGTGACATTTATTTAGACGCTATTTTTATTTATTAAGGAAGAGCTAGACGACATGACATTATTTTTATTTATTAAAAAATACCTCGTTGACACAACATCATTTTTTTGTTCAATTCAATTCAATTTCTTTATTTGCGTAATATGGGTTTACAACAGATGGTAAGTAAATTTTAGTTTTGTTTCACCTTATTCAGCCTTAAGCATGCAAAATTGAACAAAATGTATGACTATTAATTAAATACATTACAATTGGTTTTATAAATAAAATATAATACAAAAAAATGTCATAAGTTCAATGTCAAATAGAAATGTCAAAATAAATCAATTATTCAAAATACATTATAAAACAAAAGTCGCAAGTAGTCATAATTAGAAATTATTGTATCGTTAATTGAGCAGGCTCTTCCATGTAACTAAGTAATATGCTTTTTCGACAAGCAGCGTGTATAACTTTTTTTAAAATAAATTGTAGTTATTTTCGTTTCGTAAATGTGATGGTGGTACTGTTTTTCAAGAAAGGTGATAACACCTCTTTGAAGAACTATATGCCCATCACCCTGCTGAGCCATATAAGTTGTTTTCGAGAGTCATCCCAAATCGTCTCGAATGCAGGTTTGATGACTTCCAGCCTCCCGAACAAGCCGGTTTCTGGAAAGGCTTTAGTACCATAGACCACATACATACGCTGCGGCAGATTATACAGAAGACCGGTGAGTATAATCAGCCACTATGCTTGGCGTTTGTGGACTATGAGAAAGCCTTCGATTCTTCGATCGAGACTTTGGCGGTTCTTAGATCTCTACAGCGATGCCGCATTGACTATCGGCACATCGAAGTGTTGAAGTGCTTGTATAATAACGCCACCATGTCAGTCCGAGTACAGGGGCAGTGCACGAAGGCGATCCCCATAAAAAGAGGAGTAAGACAGGGAGACGTCATTTCTCCGAAACTGTTTACGGCCACCTTGGAGGACGCCTTCGAGCTCTTGGAATGGCGAGGGCTTGGCATCAATATCAATGGCGAATACATCACTCACCTTCGATTTGCTGACGACATTGTTGTCATGGCGGAATTGCTGGAAGATCTAGGACGAATACTCGGTGACCTCAGCAGAGTAGCCCAACAAGTGGGTCTGAAAATGAACATGGACAAAACGAAAATAATGTTCAATGTCCACGTCGTACCCACCGCACTCACCGTTGGGAACTCCACTCTTGAAGTTGTCGACGAATACATTTACCTAGGACAAGCAGTCCGGTTAGGTAGGTCCAACTTTGAGAGAGAGGTCTATCGACGAATCCAACTCGGCTGGGCAGCGTTCGGGAAACTGCGCAACGTCTTCTCATCCAAGATACCTCAGTGCCTCAAGACTAAAGTTTTTAGTCAATGTGTGTTGCCAGTGATGACATACGGACCAGAGACGTGGTCTCTTACAATAGGTCTCATAAAAAAGCTCAGAGTTGCTCAACAAGCTATGGAAAGAGCTATGTTCGGCGTTTCTCTACTCGATCGAATCAGAAATGAGGAGATTCGTAGAAGAACCAAGGTCACCGACATAGCCTATAGGATATACAGCGGGCCACATAGCGCGAAGATTGGACGGGCATTGGGGCAGAGAGATTCTAAAGTGGAGACCACGTATTGGCAAGCGCAGCGTGGGACGGCCACCTACCAGATGGACCGACGATCTTCTGAGGATCGCAGGAAGTCGTTGGATGCAGGTGGCATCGGACCGGCTGCGCTGGAGAGCGATTGGGGAGGCCTATGTTCAGCAGTGGACAAATATAGGCTGATATGATGATGATGATGAAATGTGATGGTGTCTTGTTATATATTTTTGGACCTCATGCAATATGTACTACTATGTAGGAGTCTTGTTTTGGAGGGTCTAATGCTTAATTTATCCATATGACGCTTCCTAGTGCAATGTTCAAATACATGAGGATTTGATTTAATAAATAGCACTGTTTCAAAAATATATAGGCAAGGTAGTGTTAAATGGTAATGTGATAGTGGAAGGATGCAGGTACCTGGGAAGACCTAGACTATCTTACCACGACCAAGTAAACCGAGTCTTATCTGATGGGAAAGTCAAGAGTCTCCGTAACCGGCGAGCGTGTATGAGACAAACTGTGAGAGTCGAGGAAGCCAGAGAGGTATGTAAGGAAAGAACCTGTTGGAACTCTGTACTCTCTGTCTACCCCGCAAGGGATCTGGCGTGAGGTTATAGATAGATAGGTAGTGTTAAAATTTTGAACGCCTTAAAATGAGGTTCGCATGAGTCTATCAGTTTTAAAGAACAAATACCTCGAACGCATCTTTTTTGCGTTCTGAACACACAGTCTACATTAGTGGAGTTACCCCAGAAAACAACACCATAATGAGTAGTACACCAGAGTAGATGATACATATCCATGGTATGCTATTAATGCTGTTGAAGTGTCAACGACCTTACTGAGGTTTCTTAAATCATAAGAGTAACTTTTTAATTTTTTTGAAACATATTCTGTGTGCTGCTTCCATGTCATTTTCCTATCAATATATAAATTGTTGACTCAACACTGACCTAAAAATTTTGTTGACTCTACTTCTTCTATATTTTTGTTTTTGTAATTAATTTTTATATTATGTATTGGTTGCCTTTGTTTAAAATTAATAGCTTTAGTTTTGTCAATATTAACTTTTAAATTATTATCGTTGAGCCAATTAATAATACTTTCCAATGTCAGATTAATATTTGCCAAAATGTTATTTTGATTGTAGTTGTCAAAGAGGATGGTACTGTTATCAGCAAAGAGAGTAATGGGATTATTTGTTATTGTTGGAAGGTCATTAATATATATTAGAAACAGCAATGGTACACCCAGACACAGAGTTATAATATTATATAATACTATTGTTTTTTAATAGCCTTTTCTGTATCCCACTGCTGGGCAAAGGCCTCCCCTTTACGTTCCCACACAAATCGATCCTGGGCCTGTAATATCCAAGTCTTTTTCGGATATGTGTCCAAGTCGTCACGCCATCTTCATCTCGGCCGACCAGGGCGCCTGTGACCGTCCTCAGGGGAGTCTTTGGAGTCGTCCAATATTCCATGTTTCATAAAAATAATGAACTCAAATTGTCTCGATGAAATAAACAGTGATTGTTATTGTTTTATTAAAGGAACGCTATAGGATTGTACTGTTCTTAGCAGTCACTAAGGTTAACCACCATTCGGCTCAGTCAGTCATTTCGTGTTTGTACTTTAAAAGGTCATAAGTTGACGTTAAGCCAAGTGGAAGCTTTAAGATTTGGTCAAACAGTCGATGGTGCGCGACAGAAGCGCTCGGCTACGTTCGGTTGGGACGTTCGCCGTCGCGCCGAGCGAGGCTGCGCTGTGTGGCGTCTCCCGTACATTTCTGTTCATTACAACTCCCCAAACCACGCCACCGTCGCGTTCCCGTCTCGCTGCGTCGGCTATGTGGCGAAACCTTTATAAACGCCTTAATAAGTTCGACCAGCACGCGACCACAAATCAGCCTCCATCTAGATCTATCACCAGGACAGTTATACATAATCGCGTCTATATTTCAGACCGCTATCAAACATTTTTTGAAGGAATACCACATTTTGTCCGACTTAGTAATCAAACCTAAAATCTCAAGATCACCAGTTGCACTATTCACTACTAGACCAACGGTGCAGAAGAAAAAATACATTCAAAATATTCCACTTGATTCTCCAATTTATTTCTATAGCAAACCTAACAAACTGTAATCCCGAATAAATTGGACTTACTAAAATGGATTACCAAGATAATAAAACAAGGATTATAGCCTTTTTATTCCCTTAATGAAGCATCCTTCAGCTTTGTTACAATATAATTGAAACTAAGAATAGAGTTATTTGTTGTAGAATAACACTTGAGACCAATTTTAATTAATCTTACTATCAGACGACAGTTATTTTAATGTCAGTGATATTTTATAAGTAGCCAGCATTTTTGCTCTGATTTCCTGTCTTCAATTTTGTTTTTAGAATTATTTTGGAACTGATTTAAACATTTAAACAAAAAAAGGCTAGTGATTTACACTGGCATTTTGTTTTTTATAAAATGGTTTTTAACGTTGTTCAGAAACATATCCGCAAGCAACACAGGACTTAGTACAAATAGTCTGACGTCAGCGTAACGTTACCGAGTTGTCACATCATCCTTTTCACAACTATACTACAAATTTACAAACTACATAACGAACGTAACAGCACACTTTTGCTCAAAGTTACAATAACGTCAATCTGTTTGTACCAAGCCCTCAGGGCCCATATACGCTATGAACAAACGCAGGACGTTACGATAACTTCAATCAATCAACCAGCCTATCGTAGTCCACTGCTGGACATAGGCCTCTCCTAACAGGCGCCATTGCACACGGTCCTCCGCCTTCCGCATCACCATTATTAGGAGAATTCCCGAACTGAGTAATTGTGTGCGTTTAGTTTTTGTTGTCAGACGATATGTGACGTAGACCGGGCCAGTTCTTCACGTGATTGGTTCGATTATGATTCGATAGGTCAATACGAGAGGTCTATTGGGCTTACACAGTATACTTTACTTTCGCTAAGAAAGTGTAAAGTATTTATTTCTGCGGCCCACGTATCTATTTAGAAATTTATATTGGCCCGGGTTCGTATTTGGTTTGGACAGCCCTGATTTAAATGGTACTCCAGTTGCTTACACAATCATTTCACAAAAAGTATCGTAACGCGGCGCGTTTGATCAAAGCGAATAAGGGCCCAGTATGTCTTTAATAACGTTATTGAAATAGGGCATGGGAAGGACGCCCATGTATCACGAGCCCCTTGAACTGAAATTTATGAGGCAATTGAACGTAATAGGCATCCGAAGACAGTTCCGCTCATAATAAACTCAGACATTGCTCGCTTAATACTAGTGATTGGGCCGTTGATATCGATAAAATGAAATTTTATTATAAATTAATGTTATAACCATGGAAAATGTTCATGAATGTACTAAAGTAGCACCCGAGTTCGAATGGCCATTTTATGATTAATAAAGTTATCTAGATAATATTTTATCAATTCGGTGTTGGATGAAAATATTGTAATAATTTGCATTTGTGAGTAATTTTTGTTGGATTTTACATATAAATGATTTTTGACTTTGGCTTTAACTTTACCTACTTCGAGTAAAGTAATTAAGTTGTCAGAAACTTAAAATAAAAAACAACACTATAATTTTTTTGTGTAATACTTACGTAAATCTGTCATATTATATTTATACCTACAAGAGATAAAAGGTATCCGATATATCTAATCTTGTACGAAGTGTTTCTGTCTGATAGATATAAACAATTTACCATTTACTCATATTTATAAAGTGTATAAACCAAAGGTATATCTACAATAATAATTTTGCAGTTTTCATGTATTTTAAATAACTATGTACCTATCCTTTGACATTTATTATTACACCACTACCTTATACAACCTACTTATTAATTGTTTACATTCACGCCTATATCCCTCTAGGGTAAGAAAAGACTACATTTCCCCACAAACTACGATGTTCTCACATTTCTTAACCTAGGGGAGGATATACATGCAAATTCACCCCCGAAGACCGTGACAACTTATTTTTTTAACTTGAAAAATAACTGTCCCGGACTGGTAACTATTCCTATGCCACTGGACTAAGTGACAATCCGTCGGTGACAAATCGACTGAGAGGTTAAACATGTTTTAAAATGGAATGAGTGGACTATCGATAACTGTGTTCTACAGCACTACGCTACACTCCGTCCACAATGAGCGATGAAGCACTCAATCATCGCAGGCTCGTCTCTACCCCAGCGTCTCTGAGCCCGGCTGGACATTGTTTATTGCGATGACTGATCGCCGCATTTGTAGTATGAAGGGTTTCCAATATCTACAAGTTGTCTCGTAAATTGATATAAACTTCAAAAGCCTTCAAATTTTGGCGCCACGTTTTATTAAAAAAGAGAGTGAACTCAAACACGACGAAGCTATCTTGCTCGTTTAAGGAGTTCAGACTCTAAATCCTATCTAGGACTGACTTATGTACTGACTTGTAAATACAAATAACAACGAAGTTATGTTATGGGTGCAGCGCAGTGCGCACTCGGATTCGGACCCGCCCCACTGCATTTACAACACACCGTCACGCCTATATTCCCCAAGCGGGGGTGGCAGCGGTTTACTGGGTACACCCACGTTTCGCCGACGATGTTAGGTCGATTATAGAGGGCGAGCCTATTGCCATATGCCGGGCACAATTCCAGACTCCGGACTCGTACTGGGAAGTTTTCGTTAGAAAAACTAAGCTTGTCCGACCTAGGATTTGAACCCAGGACCTCGTGATCACAAAGCGATGCGCGATGCGCTTTGTCACTACAAAAACGGGTGCATTACAAACGTGTGTATTTACAAATTATTTATAATTCACTATTTGTGCGGCTATAGCCACTCCACGGTTACCGCTATGAATTCCAAAAAACGAAGTGTTGGCGTTTCTACAGCATGCCATAGACGCTATGGATGAAGTTAGCATCTTGCAAATTTGCAAGACTTCAAACATGAAGAAATTTCAGTGCGAAGGTGCTGCTGTACCAATCGCTCGGAATGAGCAATCGCATTCAGACTCGCAGGAGGAACGAAAAGAGCGAGAGAAGTCTCCAGGATATCATCATCTTGCTGAAGAAGACAGATCCTTACGACGTGCCCGACTTCATGACGCTACCCAGCTACCCAGGCTGCCCCCGTCATATTCGACCACGTCGATGGCACCAGGCTAATGAAGGCACCTTTTAAATCTATTATTATCATGCCAGTTTCATGGTACAATATATTTTGTTTGTTTGTTGACTGCCTCGTTGGTCTAGTGGCAAAGCGCATCGCTTTGCGATCCCAAGGTCCTGGGTTCAAATCCCAGGTCGGACAAGTGTAGTTTTTCTAGCGAAAACTTCCCAATACGAGTCCGGAATCTGGAATTGTGCCCGGTATATGGCAATAGGCTCACCCCCTATTACATGGGACCTAACGTCGTCGGCGAAACGTGGGTGTACTCAGTACACCTCTGCCACCCCCGCTTGGGGAATATAGGCGTGACGGTGTTATTTATTCATATATTTGGTTTTTGTTCTTTTTTTAAACGTAGCCCCACACTAGGATTTATTCCTGTGTCGTGGGTGCGTTTACATACATTAAATTTTACAAATAATTCCAGATCACAAAAACATTTGTCCCGTGCGGGAATCGAACCCGCGTCTATTAGACGCAGTGGGCGGATTAAGCTCTTATCCACTGCGCCAAATCGTCCGTCCAGTTGAATATTGTTTTCAAAGTTACATAAGCATGATAAATTTTAGCTCTATCGAATGGCAGAAAATGCTTCAAATATGTATTACAAATTGTTAACCGGTCGTTAAATAAAATCTTGTAAATATATACAAGGTGTCAGGTCAGGTGCTCAAACCTGAAACAGGTGATGGTACTTATCTCAATGTATCTATTTATCTATATCATCACGCCAGATCCCTTGCGGGGTAGGCAGAGAGTACAGAGATCCAACAGGTTCTTTTCTTACATACCGCCGTACATATTAATGCAAAAAAATTATGGCAAATCCTATTGGAAAAAAACCGCACTTTGGAAAAAGATCTTTTCCGGTCGTATATGGAACTCAAAGAGTGCGAATGGAGAAGGATGCTTAGATCGGCCGCATCGACAAGAGTCCAAGAGTTATTTGATCATATTGATGAAAAAAAATGATAATTCAAATGCTACTTCGAATTTCTGTGACCAATTCCATGGAGATATACTTACTTAGTCAGTCCGTTGGCTCAGCGACCCAAAGTGAAACTTGGCCTCCGAAACGAGACTCCGACGCTTCTCACGGTTCTGCGCGATTCCCTGCCAGTCTTCGGCTTAGAGATCACGCAGATCCGCCTTAAACACGTCCTTCTAGCGATACCTGGGACGACTAACCGGTCGGCGGCCGATTAGTCGGCGGCGGTAAAAAAATAAAAAAAAGCCCTAAAGCCACTTCTACATTCCTCAAGCGAGGGCAGAGGTGTATATTAGGTCCTATTATATACACACACAGGCACAGTACCATACAGGCACAGTACCAGACTCCAGACTGATACTCAACAATTTTGTATCGGAAAAATAATTTTTGCCCCAGCTAGGATTCAAACCAAGGACCTCGTGATCGCTACGCGCCTGTTTCGCCGTACGCGCGTGCTTCGTAGATGAAGCAGTCATTATATAGGGATATAATACATTTTCCTAATCTTCTCGCATCAGTTTCTACACTTCAACAAAGCCCAAAGAACTATTTAATAAACTCATAATTAAAACCGATTCATTGGTTACGGTGACTGGCCACTTTGTGTATTAAAACAACTTCGGACCAATTAATTCTTCTGTAACTACTTATCGGGGAAAGTTTTAATTTAAAACTAGGCAAAGAACGACGGAGGCGTGTTCTGTACGTCTACGATGGTAGTTAATTAAAAGTAGTTTGAGAGACCATTTTTTTTTGGTGTTCATTTGAGGAGGCATTAATCTCTCTTAGTTCTCCTTGACTGAAAAGGCGAGTTTTTAGACTGAAATATAGAGAGATCAGGTAAATTTCAGTGCTAAAAAATAGAGTTATAAATATCTCGGACGTTCTTTTTTGCCTTGATGACGTCAGCATTTTTTTTATATTTTCATAATTTGTCACAAGTTTGAACTCTAAAATAAATAAACCTATACTGCCACGGCTGGGCAAAGGCCTTCCCTCCCAAATCCACGTGAGATAAACTCCACACGGACCTTGTGCGGAATGGCAAAGGTAGATTTGTGGCTACTTGTTGTTGGAACTTATTAAGCCGCCTGTAATACTTCCAACTTCCTTATTCTCTTCTTGGCTTAACAATTAATCTTAAACAAAAATTGATTACATCGAAAAAATGAACTTGTTATTATTGTGTGTCTTAAAAAAAAAGCCCGCTTCTACGTACGACATTTTGAACTAACACAGACGAATTATGCAACTAGTGTTTCATCTCCATCTCCAGCTTTCATCTGCAACAATCTTTCAAATACCTCAATTTGTCAACAGATCCAAGGGAAACCGGTGATTCAGCAGAGAATCCTGCCTAGTCCAGTCGTATCCATCGACGCACCCCACAGCTACAGGAGTACTCCCACTCCTGGCGATGATCACAACAATATCATCTTTAGCCCTTGGAAGGCGTTTGGGCCTTTTGTTGATACTATACAGGTTAGTCAAAATTAGCATAGTTGAAGAAGCAAGAGTAGCTGATGGCGTAAGAATTGCTGCTATCATCTACTTAAGCCCCATTAAGATAGAATCTATGTAAACAAATAATAAATCGTCAGGTTTAGAACAAACAAATTTAACCTAATAGGTATAGATAAAACGGTTTATCTTGAACGGCTGATAATAATAGCTGTGGACTATTCTATATTATAATTATAATTGCCCTGCAAGGGATCTGGCGTGAGGTTATAGATAGATAATAATAATAATTAAATAGTACAGGTTATGACGATGTAGCAATTTTGTTGTCAAATTGTAAGTGATGCCATATCACCCATCTTAAGTCGTATCTTAAACCTTTGCATATTATATGGCATCTATCCAAACAGATTAAAGATTACGGTAATAAAACGATTATTTAAATAACAAGATAGGGAAAACATGGCATGCTATAGACCAGTAGCACTTATTCCTATTGTATCAAAAGTCTTTAAAAGATCTCATTTATGATAATTTGTATGATTATTTGGGGAAACATAATATTTTAACAAGAGAACAATTTAGATATATGAAAAATAAATCCATAGATATAGTAGCTATTTACAATTTTCTCAAGGAGATGATGACTAATTTAAATAAAAATGTTCCTGTATGTTCTTTGTTTATGGACTTAACTAAAGTTTTTGATCATGTAGACTATAGCATACTGAAGAATAAACTCAGTATTTATGGCATCAGAAGGAATGCGTTAGATCTGATAATGTCATACATAACAAATAGGAAACAAGCTTCAATGATTGCAAAGATATGTCCAATACAGAAAGAGGAAATACACGTCGTAGTATAGGTTGATTAAATTTGGAGTGCCACAGGGTAGTGTTCTGGGGCCACTGTTGTTTTTAATTTACGTCAATGAGTTCTAGATAATAATTCACCTATGGTTCTATTCGCCGATGATAGCACTGTCATGTTCTCTGAAAAAAGTTACGATCTACTTAAGTTAAATGTGAACAATTCTCTAATAGATATTAATTAATGTCTCTCAGGAAACAATCTATTAATGAACTTAGTAAGAACAAATATAATGTTTTTCCAAAACAGAACCGCCCAAAACAACAAACTTTTTATAATATATTCCACAGAAACAATTAAAGAGGTAGAGGTCACGAAATTCTTAGGCTTACAAATGGACTGCAATCTGAACTAGAAGGCGCATGTTGAAACTGTATATAGTAAATTGTCTCAATAATCATATGCATTGTATCAACTAGCAAAAGTAGTTAATATTTCTGCTGTTGTAACAGCATATCATGCATATGTAGGTTCTATATTAAGATACGGAGTTATTTTCTGGGGAAATTCGACGGAGAGGGAAGCGGCCTTTAAAGTACAAAAAAAATGTATTAGAGCTATGTGTAAATTATCAATGAAAGATAGTAGTAAACTGTATTTTAAAAAATTAAAGATTTTAGCACTACTATGCCTATACATATACGAAATTTCAGTATTTGTAAAAAATAACCTTCATCTATATGAAAGATTTAATAGTAGACGGCATGCTATTTAAATTGCTTTATCTAATGAAAGTGTTTTCTGCATGGCTCCGAGAGTTTATAACAAACTGTCTAATTATATAATTGAAATCGAAAGCATTGAAGTGTTTAAACATAAATTAAAAGACTTTTTAGAGAATAGGACCTATTATACTATTAATGAATAATTAGAGGATAAGAATATTAATATGTTATATCTGTCTAATTGACTTTTTATAGTTATCTTATTTTATTAATATTGGTATATTTTTTTGATTATGTTTATAATATTATAATTCTGACATTTGCTTTGTATAAGAGGACTTTGATTTTAGATTCTATATTCATGTAACTAATTCTGACATAACTGATTTAGGCATACCCTAACGGTAAAATATGGTTAAAGCAACATGAATAGTATATGTAACATCAAATAATATACCCATATTGGCATAATAAATTATTTGAATTTGAATTTGAACGGACTACTACAAGGCTAAGGCCTTCTCTCATATATCGAATTGATTTTTTTTTCACACTAGTGCGGATTGGTAGAAGAGGATTTGAGGCTTACCTGCTTAAAACTCACAAAGCGGCTCATAAACCATCCAAGTTGGCTTATCCTCTACCACAATAAGTAGTAACCAAGAACAACTTCTTGCAACAAGCATGCCTGTCCAAGCACGGAGCCACTGGACGTACGTAAGACCTCAGACCCTGATTAGATAATTGCTTCACAAATTTAATACGAAATCCAGTGTTCCAAATTCAACATTTTTTACCCCTGTTTTAAGCATTTTTATACCCAAGCTAACAACGAAACTTATACGTATATGTGTGCGTATTGAGAAATACGATTTCAGAAATGCATTTGAAATCAGCGTATTGCCTTGAATCAAGAATAAATTTAGTTCATTATAGTGTACTGAAGAAATAACAGCATTTTTGCAAATTGAAAAAAAAATTAAGATACATTAAAATTTATTGGAATCAATTCAATTACCCGGTATTCCCTTTGAAAGATACCGAGCCACAACTGTATAGAACACACGCGTCGTTCAGAATCATACAGAAAAAATACAAAATGTATCCCAATTAACGCTCCTTTCTCTATATCGCTCACGTGATTCACGCTAACCGTTAATCCGAGTGACGTAACAAGTCACGCGCCTACGCTAGTACACATACACCCATCCACCAGACAGCCTTACCCATTTTAGCCTCCCCAATCCGCGCACTCATCTAACCGCCCCAGAACAAATATTATTCCTCTAATTGGTTTTTGACGTAGATTAATGACGTCACGCTTATATGCCGCGGTTGGAACCCAATCGTTATGCTGCCGTGAACATACTCATTATAGAGGGTGAATTTGTTATTTTTTTCGATAAGGGTTGTTCTTGTAAGCCAGTATGAAAATAGGGAATTATTTTGGGTGAAGCAAATTTCAAGTTGTATAAAGTTTCAAGCTTTGTGTGTTTAAAGGGTACTTCAATAAAAAACATAATACACCTTATCCTTCTCTAAAGAATTTTGGTGCCAAAGGGCAAGATAAACCTGCTACCACTAATTTACATTTATTTAGAAAACTTGCTAGGTATTAAGCCTACATTTCCCAAGCAAGGGTCTATGTATATCACATCATATCATTATGCTGATGGTGTCAGGTCCCAATGTAATAATTTCGAGCCCAGACTCCGAGCTGCTACTGAAAATGTTTCGATAAAGAAATCCTAATAATTAGATCCGAAATAAATTCACACCAGGACCCACCTGCACCATGTTAGTGTTAGTTTTAAGCTAATCTGAAAGCCATAGGGCGTCGGTTCCGGTTACAACTCAATGTGGTAGTCGTTAAGTCAAATTGGAAGCCTTATAGGTGGCTTGAAAAGTTTCAACAGCAGCTGCCATAAACCTGCCCCACCAATCCGCATTGGATCCTTATGATGAAGTACGACTCGTTATCTCGCACATCGATACGTGAGAAGCGTTTTTCCTACAATAGTCGTCTTTCGACTGGTGATGATAAAAAGAAAAACTTCGCCATTTCTGCTCTTCAACTCAACATTTCTATAATAACCACCACTTCACAGGACGGTGAATTGCTACCAAGTCAAGACACTGTCGTGTTCCCGACACCAAGAAATCATGACACCTTAGATGAAGACGCGACAGATCCGATGCCAACACCGGAAACTTCTAACAAAGTAAGTTTGTACTTTTAGCTAAGTACGTGTAGGATAGAGCTATTTTACACTGTTACATCTTTTGACGAAAAAGGTTAATAAATAACCGGTTTGGTCTAGTGGTCGCTCGGCTTACTGAATCATCTTTGACCCACAAACATTTATTAGACTCAGGACAAACACCCAGAGTGTAGTAAATGTTTATGGGTGCACATGTGTAATACAAAAACATGTTTACACATTATTGTTGGTTGATAAGGATGTGCTGGAGTAAGTAAACCAGTTTGTGTATCTTGAGTAGGCCTGGAGGCCATGGGGTAAGGATGGGAAACAACGCTGACATAGAAAGAAGAATGAATGGTGGGAACAGATTAAATGGTGCGATAGGAAAGCTATTCGGGAGCCGGGACTTAATCTAAGAGGCTCAGCTGGCGTACATAACAAAATGCTTGTCCTAACGCTGTTAAAATGTTTTCTTTAGATTTTAGGCTTTATTATTTATTATTATTATAAGAGGGTGAAAGTTAAATATGTAAAAAAGAGAATGAAAGCAGGATAAATGTGGTCAACATACGAGCACTGCAGTGTCAAGATGATGTTACGAACACAGTTGGTGTTCGTAACAGCGTGGTAAAAAGCGTGCAGGTATAAATGAGAGTATCATAAGTCAATATCATCAGTAAAGATGAAAAAGGGTATGCTCCGGTGGTTCGGGCATATAGGACACAAGATTAATCCCAGTGTGTGAATTTTTCAAATAAGTTAGTAATGTTTGCAGCATGGACAAACACTTTCATTCAGAATATCTTCTTCGCCGTCTTCAAGTGTGTATCTTTTTCACCAGGTTGCATCTATAAGCCAATTATCCTTCATGGTGAGGCCAGACAGCTTCGAGAGAGGCCAGCTGAGACTGACCTGCATCTCTACGGTACACTCGGTGTACAGCGAGCAGGCTGAGCTGGTCATCAACGAGGAACGGCCGCAGATTGCTTCCGTACTCGGCACCAGAGACGCAGCTGGAGGTAAGTCTATCATATTTAAAAATATGATGACCAGGAGTTAGGGTAAAATGCCGAAAATTGTTGTTCTTATACGTCAGTCTAAACAAATTTTATTCAACAACTTCTTTTTTTCCTTTTTACATTTTCATACAACTTTACTCGAACAGCTGATCAAAACTTGTATTTCAATCTTAAAAAAAGGTAGTGAAAGAAATTATAGAACTATTATCGGACCCTATCATAAGAGAGTATATTGGTTAATGGGATTTGGACATTAGTTAATTTCTTCTGGCCATAGCATAGTCAAAGGCATCGTTCTATCTTATAATATTCTAGAGTATCTAGTTACACGTATTAATGTTTTGAATTAAATAAAATTCTCGTTTATCTATAAATGGTCAACTCATAACACGAATGTAACTAGTTATTTACTTAAAACAGAAAAAATAAATACCGACACGTCTATATCTCATGGATGTTATGTCTCAATAAAATAAGGAGGGAAGACCCATTGGTATCATACCAGGCCTAACTACAGACTGCGGACTGCTACTGAGTCAGAGAGAACTAAATAAAATAGAGTTTTGTTCACTACAAATCAATACCCGTTACACTGGTACTTCAAAACGGATTCCCGAATCGAAATATCAGAAAACAATATAAACGCAATAAACCCCAATAAATAAAATTACAACAGTAACGGTCCGAAACACTCGAAATACGAATAAATCATCGCTTTTATCGGCGTATTTAAAACGTATTCCCACATTAATCACGAAAGAATCGAAAGCTTTCACGGATCGTCACGGACCAATAAACAGTATTATGCACCCAGACTCCCGCTGCGTTGAAAATGTACTAGAAAATTGCACTCATTCTAATTGGAATGCTAGGCCATCGAAATATTGCGAAGTCGAACCAATATATATTTATATAGATTTGAAAAATTTATATCAAGGAGTTTTTTTTTAAATCTGAGGGCTTTTATCATTGGGATTGCTTATTAATGTAGGTAAGCTAAGACGGCAGAGGACGGTTTTAATATTAATATCTATGGAATAATATCTAATTTTTACTTGACTGTCTCAGAAGGGTTTTAGAAATAAAATAAACAACCTATCACCGGGAGCTATGTGTTCTTGGAAGGAGGGTAGAGGTGTACTGGGTCTACTCTAGTATAGAATGGTGAAGACAGGTTCCTGAGGGCCTAGAGCGTTTTGTTTCTATTCTCTTATCGCAATCGATAGCGCATTGTTTTGACCACGTGACTTTTCGTTGCAAAATGTCATTCCCATACATTTTTCCGGGTTCTATTAGCGTTAACGACTGTAGATTGTCAACTTGGCTATGGGCGCTGGTCACCTATTGTTAAAAGTTAAAGTTTGCTTGACAACTGAGATCAACGGCATGGCGTGAAATTCTAAGAAGAGCGATCCTCAAAAATGTAAACTCTACACAAACAGTCGCCTTCCTAAAACTGACATCATACGCATTTAAAGTGTCTCATAAAATTACTAACACAAAAATAGTACATTTAAAAATCAAACTAAAGTTGTATCAACAATAAATTAAGCTTCAAAACATCCACAAACGTATCTAAAGGAAAATTTTTCAAGATATCTCTTCAAGATCTGTGAGTTGCGAATCGTAAAGAATTTTTATTTCTAGATGTAAACAGTGCCACTGAATACGTGGAAAGCAAACCAATCCCACTCTACAATTCAAATATTTGTCCCGCCCGACTTGCGTTGCAATTTGCTACGGGAACTTTTCTTAGCACGGTTGCATTTCCGCAAATATATTAAAGACGTAAGAAAAATAATATAAACATAATTATTTCGTTGATGGTTTGTCAATGTTTACATGGTAAGTTGCAGACGAGCTATTGGAAAAGTACAAATGGATCGTCTGACAACTGCTTGACATTAAAGTTTATTAATGCAAATGCAAAAGTATAGGGATGTTAGTACCGGGGAAGGAAGACCTAAACTATTTCGCTTCATTTAGTTTTACTAGAAATACGTACCTCGATCGCGTTGTATATCATTGAAAACGGACCAATTTCACATGTCATTCACGACATAAATCCGTGAAACACACATTCTCATAACAGAAATCTATCGAATAACGCTTCACATAGAATCAAATCGATTGCAGCCAGTACAAAACGCCGACGTCACAGTCAGCCAATACGCGGTATTAACCATTGAAAGCCGGAATCAGCAAACCCCTCTATATGAAGGCATTCACTCAAATATTAGCCCAGCGGTGGCGTCTGGCTGAGTCGACTGTTTCGACTCGCTAGGCAAAGGTAGTGTTTAGTGCAATGTTTGTACAAGGTTTGGTGCAAATAGGCTGTAGCTGTGCAATTTACACGTGCGTGATATTGTATTGAAGCCATATCGAAACTTACATTTATTTGTGTTTGGAATTCAAATAATTCGTAAAATCCATTTTACTAGGTCAATTTATATGTCATTTGCTGAGTAAACGATATCACATTGTCAAACTTTATCCTATATTTATTAAATATAAACTGTTTCGCTGTTGGAGCTCTATTTTCTGCCTATAGCTTATGCCTTTATAAGTTTTTCACAAAATCATGTATGTACTTCCACTTCGTTTCATATGACTACAAACGCACCGATTTCACATGTCATTCACAACAAAAGTCCGTGAAACAATTCTCACAACCGAAATCTATCGAATAACGCTTTACATAGAATCAAATCGATTGCAGCCAGGCTATTCAGTACAAAACGCCAACGCTAGAGACAGCCAATACGCGGTATTAACCATTGAAAGTCGGAATCGGCAAATCCCTCTATATGTAGGCATTCATTCAAATATTTGGCCAGCGGTGGCTTTTGGCTGTGTCAACTGTTTCGCTTCACTACGTAAAGGTAGTGTTTATTGCTATGTTTGGATAAGGTTTGGTTCAAATAGACTTTATCAAAGTAGTTCACACGTTTGTCATGTTATATCAAAACTCATACGTTTCCCCGTATTTGTAAATCGGATAACTCGTTAAATTCATGTTACTAAGTTAATTTATATGTCATATGTTTAGTAAACGATGTCATATTGTCAACCTTCGTTTTCTATTTATTAACCATTATCAAATCACTGTTTTGATGTTGAAGCCCTACTTACATATTACTACAAACGCATTAGTTTCACATGTCATTCACATCACTAATCCGTAAAACAAACATTCTTGCAATAGAAACCTATCGAATAACGCTTTACAAAGAATCAAATCGATTTCTGCCACGCTATTCAGTACAAAACGCCAACGCTAGAGTCAGCCAATACGCGGTATTAACCATTGAAAGTCGAAATCGGCAAATCCCTCTATATGTAGGCATTCACTCAAATATTTGGCCAGCGGTGGCTTCTGGCTGTGTCGGCTGTTTCGCTTCGCTAAGCAAAGGTAGTGTTTAGTGCAATGTTTGGTGCAAATAGAGGCTATGTTGTGCAATTCACATGTGTGTATAATATTGTATCGAAACCATATACCTCACACATTTATTTGTGTTTGAAATTCGAATGATTAGTAAAAATCATATTACTAAGTTAATTTATACTAGTGGTCGCCCATTGGTCGAAATTCGACCTACTTTTTCATCGTTTGCTGGTTATGTTTGGCATTCAGTAAGACAAACAATATTATACTATTCTCAATTTGACCACAGACTTTAACAATAAACAAAAGAGTATATATTCGTGTGTGTGCCAAATACATGGTAGTGTGTGTAATGTTTTTTTTTTATTGATTTAATGTATGTTTATGCATAATTTTAAAACAATATTAGCATTCTGCACTCCTCTCTCTATATAAACTATAAATGTGGGACATTTCATACTCCTCCGTCCGCGCAATATTCGTAAAAATGGGTACAAAGTTTTTGCTTCACGTATTAATATAATGATATCACCAAAAAACTTAGCATAAACAGATTGTCGTTAGCGTGACGTTATCGAATATATATGCTATCCTCTTCGCACTGCAAATAGACTAAATAACGATGAACGGAGCAGGACTCTTTCTCGGTGATGTTTAAAAACGCTTAATGGTTTTTGTTCTCCCCTATGTTTAGTAAACTATATGATATTGCCAACCAATTTATTAACCATTATAATTAATAGCAAAATACAACGGACAAGGATGATAGAACAACAAAGCCAGTTGCTTATGACGATCCTTAGGGTTCTAGGGTGTTTGTAAAATCAGAATAATAGCTTTTTACTAAATGCATATAAAAGTATATAGTACTTATAACAAACACACCATTTTTAACATTTTTGTCTGTCTGTTTGTTCCGGCTAATCTTCGAAACGGCTAGACCGATTTTGACAGGACTTTCACTGGCATATAGCTGATGTTATAAGGAGGAAATTAGGCTACTTTACTTTACTAATATTTTTTGTTAAATTAAAGCGGGCGAAGTCGCGAGGAGCAGCTAGTCCTGCAATAAACGTCAGTCGGCTGATGATAATGATGTCACAAAAATGTTTCGACTCTAGAAAACTAAAATATCCGTTGTCATTGTGACATTTTAATTATTAATGGGGGTATATACCTATAGAAAAATGCAAGAAAAAAACGATATACAAGAAACTATGAGCAATATTAACCATTTAATTTCTAATACCAACGAATAGTCAAAGCTTCGATCATCATTTAAATCAAGGTCGTAACTGCAAAATTTTTCAAATTCCATCATAAATTCTACCTCAAACCATTTGAGTTCTAAATAGCATACTACACACACCAATCCCGATATTAACTTTGGAAGTCGAATTGGCATAGCCGTATATGCACTCAAATATTTGACCAGGGCCTTATTCGCTATGACCAACGCGGCTCGTTACGAAAACTAAGTGAAATGATCGTCCAATGGTACTCCAGAGGCGTAAATTACACAATCAAAGAGGTATCGTATCCCGTCATCCACTAAACGATATCACGACCTAAAGTAGAAAATAATACCTAAAAACTACATATAATATTATAATATTAGCCCTGTTAAGAAACTGTCCCACCGTAGGGCACGGGCCTCCTCTCAAACTGAGAGGGCTTAGGCCATAGTCCACCACGCTGGCCTAGTGCGGGTTGGCGAACTTCACACACCTTCGAAAAACTCTTAGGCATGCAGGTTTCCTCACGATGTTTTCCTTCACCGTTAAAGACGGACAATTTAGCGCAGTGGTTAAGAGCTTAAGCCGCTCCGCCCACTGTGTCTAATAGTCACGGGTTCGATTCCCGCATGGGACAAATCTTTGTGTGATCAACAATTATTTGTTCCGGTCTGCGTATTTGTGTATGTGAATTTTCATGTTCGTAAACGCACCCACAACACAGGAATAAATCCTAGTGTGGGGCTACGTTTTTTTAAAAACGAAAGAAAAGAGAGATAGCAAGTGATAATTAATTTCAAAACTACATATTAAAGTTTTTTGTGAACTATCTATTCCGAACAATACCATTCCTCAACCATTTCGGGAAGTTCTCGTAACGCGGCGCGTTAGGCAAAAGCGAATGAAAGCCCAGTGGTTTCTACCAGCGTCGACTGTTCCGCTTCACGAAGCTAAGGTAATGTTTAGTCTAGCCGATCGGAAACTACTGTTTGCCGATGTGTTGAGCAAATAGATGTAGTGTTTCACGATATTGTGTTACACCTTTGTTGACTGAGATTTTCTATGAAAAACTATTAAGCTGAGCAATTCAATGGGAAAGTGAAGCCCCATTCCGTGTTTTTAGGGGTGTCAGAGGTGCACCATGTACACCTACTTTTCATCGACGATGTCCCATGTCATAGAGGGCAAACCTATTGCCATATACCGGGCACAATACCAGATTTCGCACAGATACTGGGAATTTTTCTATAGAAAAACTACATTAGTCTGACCTAGAATTTGAAGCCGTGAACTCGTTAACGCAACGCACATTATTCGCAACGAGACTAACAAGATAGTTTTTTAATAATTTTTAGAAAATGGGAGATGTGAAGGACACTTGTGTCGGAGATCGGACAACAGATGGGGGACATGTTGCGTGAGTGGAGACCGCGAATTGATCATAGAAATCTAGAAAGACAACCCACAAGGTGGACTGATGACCTGACAAAGGCGGCTGGACAGGATTGGACGCGAAAAACACAAGACCGAAGGAAAGGAGTATCATGGAAGCGACCTACACTCAGCATTGGGTGGCTACGGGTTTAAAACATCAATAATTTTATAATTAGTAACAAAAAAACACTAAGACAAGTCAAGAGTCTCCGTAACCGGCGAGCGTGTATGAGACGAACTATGAGAGTGGAGGAAGCCAGAGAGGTATGAAAAGGAGAGAACCTGTTGGAACTCTGTACTCGCTGCCTACGCAAGGGATCTGGCGTAATGATATAGATAGATAGATAGAAAAACACTTAATAAATACTGCAATTACCTACATCATACTACTGCAGCCACTTCCGTTTAAATACTCTTAAAATCGTATACGGAGCTATGTGTTAAGCCTAAGTATTTTACTTAGGCTTAACACATATTATTATTCTTCCTTACTGGGCTGGAAGCGAAAGAAAAACTTAGAATGCCCCAGTAGCCTTACTTTTGCTAGGCTGGTGGTAAGAGTCCACCAAAGGCAGTAACGTCGTCCGATCAAGGACCAGAAAAGGAAAGTTCGGAATAAACCCTATACCAACCCGTCTGGCCAGCGTGGTATAGTAGGCCAAAAACCTCCTAACATGATAAGGCACCTAAACCAAAGGCCCCCAGTTCCCGGTAGTCCCGCTGTCCGCTGCCACGGTAGCGGTCGCGGTAACAGCGGGGCAGGGGGTACGAAGAATCTCCGGGCTACAACACAAGGTTACCAAAAACACCTGACCCTGGCTACGTACAATGGACGCTCTCTACGGCTGGACCAACACCTCACTGAACTCGAGGTAGAACTAGGTCGCATAAACTGGCACATATTGGGGTTATCCGAAGTCCGAAGACAGGGCGAGGACACGATAACCCTTGAGTCAGGCCACCTGTTCTACTTTCGGGAAGGTGATCGGCCCTCTCAGGGCGGTGTCGGTTTCCTGGTCAACAAAGCTCTCACTAACAACGTTGTGGAAGTCAGCAGTGTGTCAACATGGGTAGCGTACCTCATAATTAAAATCACCGACAGATACACCCTGAAGGTGGTACAGGTATATGCGCCGACTTCGACATACTGCGACGACATAGCCGAAGCCATGTATGAAGACATCGCCAAGGCATTACATGGCACCACCAAGGCTCACTACAACGTTGTTATGGGGGACTTCAATGCTAAAGTGGGAGTACAAGAACGCGGCGAAACGATAATCGGACCCCACGGCGTGGGGCGCCGAAACCACAGGGGGCAGATGCTGGTCAACTTTCTGGAGTCGCAGGGGCTCTTCTTGATGAATTCGTTCTTTAAGAAGAAGCCTCATAGAAAGTGGACATGGCGAAGCCCCGACACTGTGACGAGGAACGAGATAGACTTCATCATGACTGACAGGAAGTCTATGTTTAGAGACGTCTCCGTGATCAACAGGTTTAATACCGGCAGCGATCACCGACTTGTCCGAGGCGCTCTAAATATAAACTTCAGGGCCGAAAGGCGTCGTATGATGAGGTCTACTCTCAGACCTACTGCGCCTCAAATAGCTTTAGGGTCCGAAAAGTTCCAACTGAAACTTCAAAATCGTTTCGACCTGCTGGAAACCGAAGGCAATGTTGACGAGAAAACCGACACAGTGGTCAAAACGCTACAGGATGTGTCTCGAAGGGTGTTTCCCGGCAAAAGCGGTAACAGAGAGTCTAAATTCTCGCTCGAGACTCTTGAACTTATGAGGCAGAGACGGGAAATGTCATCCACGCAGGCATCTTCGCCGGATGGGAGGAACCTCAACCGGAAGATCCGGAAGCGGGTGCGACGTGACCTCCGATGTTCCAACACCCGCGCCATCGCGGCTGCGATTGAACAGAACAGAGGCACCAAAGTCTTCGCTCGCCAGCTAGGTAGATCCCATCTGACGAAACTTAAAACTGCGGGTGGCAAAACCGTAACCCCCAAGTTCGAGATACTCAAGGAAATTGAGAGTTTCTACAAAGACCTGTACGCATCACGGATGACTAAACCCACGAGACCCAGCGCTGACGACCACAGAGCCCCACTCACACGCCACCACACGGAAGACATCCCTGATGTTAACCAGGACGAGGTCAGAGTGGCTCTCGAGCAGCTCAAAAACAACAAGTCGCCAGGCGATGACGGAATCACCACTGAGCTCCTAAAAGCAGGCGGGACTCCAATCCTGAAAAAGCTAGCGAGTCTCTTTAATTCCGTCATCCACCAGGGCTTAACACCTCAAGCGTGGAGCGGGAGTGCGGTGGTTCTGTTCTTCAAAAAAGGTGACAAAACCTTGCTGAAGAACTACAGACCCATCTCACTCCTGAGCCACGTCTACAAGTTGTTCTCGAGAGTACTCACAAACCGCCTCGCCAGAAGACTTGACGAGTTCCAGCCACCGGAACAAGCCGGGTTTCGAAAAGGCTACAGCACCGTAGACCACATCCATACTGTTCGGCAGATTGTACAGAAGACCGAAGAGTACAATCAGCCGCTGTGTATGGCTTTCGTAGACTACGAGAAAGCCTTCGACTCCATCGAAACCTGGGCGGTTTTGGATGCTCTGCAGCGATGTGGCATCGATTGGCGCTATATCGAGGTGTTGAGATGTCTGTATGATACCGCCACAAAGACCGTCCAGCTCCAGGACCAAAAGACCAACCCGATCGAGCTGCGTCGAGGGGTAAGACAGGGGGATGTAATATCCCCCAAGCTCTTCACCAATGCACTCAAAGACGTCTTCAAGACGCTGGACTGGACTGGGCGGGGCATTAACATCAACGGCGAATACATCTCACACCTTCGGTTTGCCGATGATATCGTCATCGTGGCAGAGTCACTGGAACAGTTAAGCGAAATGCTGCATAGCCTAAATGGAGCCTCTCGAGGTGTCGGTCTCGGCATGAACTTGGATAAAACCAAGATCTTGTTTAATGAACATGTCACGCCGGGACCGATCTACGTCGATGGTTCGATGCTCGAAGTTGTTCGGGAATATGCCTACCTTGGACAAGTTGTCCAATTTGGTAGAAACATCTTCGAGAAGGAAATCAACCGCAGGATCCAATTAGGTTGGGCAGCATTTGGCAAACTACGTCACGTTTTCGCTTCGCCTATACCGCAATGCCTGAAGACTAAAGTCTATAACCAATGCGTCCTACCTGTTATGACTTACGGGGCTGAGACGTGGCCACTCACAGTGGGACTAGTCCACAAATTCAAAGTCGCACAGCGGGCTATGGAGCGAGCTATGCTCGGCGTCTCTTTGAAGGATAAAATTCGTAACGAGGTAATCCGACAAAGAACCAAAGTTACCGACATAGCTCGCAGACTCAGTAAGCTAAAGTGGCAATGGGCTGGTCACATCTGCAGAAGGACCGACGGCCGATGGAGCAAGCGTGTCCTAGAGTGGAGACCGCGACTTGGTAAGCGTAAGGTAGGATGGCCCCTAGCTAGATGGACGGACGACCTCAAAAAGGTCGCTGGGACAGACTGGATGCGGAAGGCGGAGGACCGTGTGCAATGGCGCGTGTTAGGAGCGGCCTATGTCCAGCAGTGGACTGCGATAGGCTGATTGATTGATTGATAACACATACGTGTTACGGTGCACCTGTATGGGCCGACAGGGCCACGATAGGGGCAGCACGGCGTAAATTTCTTCATCGTAAATTCTTCGTCAACGCTTGGCACTAATATTTTTATGTAAGGCGAGCAGAACGTCAGTACAAAAGCCCTATCGGTAATTGCGGGCGGACTTCCAGTCAGTCTTGAGGTTCAGAGACGCGCGTCAATGTACTATTCCACTCGAAACAACTTGAACACCGAGTTTCTAATGTCTCGAGACCGTTGTTAAATCACTAGATTATTCAAACCGCAATCAATCGCCTAGGAATATCTCCTGACCAAATGGCAGGTAAGATGGGATATAACAACAAGACGCCGTCATCTTTACTTGTTTTTTCGTCCGTGCGTGAGCGTTTCGCAGGAACATGGCTGGAGTTTGACCACTGTGTGGCTCATTTTCTCATGGACATGGCAACTTTAAGTGTAAATAATTCTCTTTTAAAATGTTACCTTCACCGCTATGTCAGCGTTCCACGTCTAACTGCTAGTATGAACAATCATCACACCACGTTCTTTGAGAGTGCGGTCTCTGGCACAGCGAACGTACCATTATGTTAAACAGCCTGCAGTATACATCTGGGGTAATCAACTACACGGATCTTGTAGAAATTCGGGATAATTTCCGTGCGTTCAACCGTGTTTGCCATACCAATTACTGGAGTAAAAAATGAGGCTCACAAATAGGCCCTGTTAATATTTTTTTCATATCCGTGGTGCTTTACAACTGGGCTTATCATTGTTGTAGTCTCTCTTTCTATGGCTGGTTTGCTAACGTTTTGTGTCTCCCGCTTTGCAAAGGAGAAAAGTAAAAACTACTCCTCCTATTTTTCTTTCTAATTAAATTTATTGCGGGTTCCAATACAATTAAAGCACTTCCCCGGAACACCCGAAGGTACCTTCATACCTTGGTGTTATCTAAGGAGACCATTATGGATCCTGGCTTACAGGAGTAACAATGGTGGGAATTTGTGGCGGGCATATAATGGCATATAATAACAAAAAAAAAATTGTTTTATCTCTACAATTTTATTGATTTGTATTTTATCCACATAATTTTATTTCTGGTCAAATCGACATCGTTTATACCTAACTGTGTGATCAACTATTCAAGACGAGAATCACCTGAATAGATTTTATACAGTTATCCCTTAGACTAGCAGTTACCCGCGGTTGCGTACGCGTTTATTTTCTATCTATCTATATCATCATATAGAAAATAAACGCGTACTGCGTCGCATGCGCGTCTCTGCTCACCTCGGAAGGTATCTGGCGTGATGACGCTAGATAACTTTCGAGGTGAGCAGAGAGTACAGAGTTCCGACAAGTTCTTTCCTATTTAGGAAATTTATTTTATTTATCGTGTTTGCGTTTATGTTGTACTATCTATAAATTGTAAATGTGTTATTCAGATGTGCAAATCAGTTGTGTAGTTTTTGCGTGTAAGAGTAAGAATATGTAACATAAATCTTCACAAACTTTTGCGTTTATAATTTTAGTAGGAATATTATTTAACTGTGTCTTATCTAAAGAGCAAGTCGAGAGTCTCCCTAACCGTGTATGACATAGACTATGAAAGCGAAGGAAGCCAGAGAGGTCTGCAAGAAATAAACTGTTGGAACTCTGTTGTGTGTGTGTGTGTGTGTGTGTGTGTGTGTGTGTGTGTGTGTGTGTGAATGATCTACGCTGTTGGCCGTGGGGCCTTTAGAACTTCGCCGGCGAGCGTGCAACCACTACGCTCGAGCTAGAAGGGCAAAGGGGCAACTAGCTCAAGGGTGCCTCAAGGAAGAACGGCCTCGGCTTGGGCAGTCACTATATTGGGAGGGCATATACAGGTTGTCTCGCCGTGGTGCTCTGTACCGGCCGGCGGGCAAGGGCGTCTTCGAGCTCGCCGGCGAGGTCATTGTCTAATCCTATGTGCGGTATTATGTATCCGAAAGAAGAGATGTAAGGGCATCGATAGGGTAAGTGAGAACATGCCGCGGACGGCGGTAGCGGCTAATAGGAGGAGAGTTAGATTGGAATTCTGCCTACCCATGATCTTGCGTGATTATATAGAATATAATTATTTAACATGAAGCACAAACTTTAAGTCAACAAATCAAAGGATTTTTCATTTCAAAATAGAATATCCAAGTTAAAGTAGTTGGGAATATCTATTCCGTCTAGACAGTGCAAAGCTATGCACAATTTTACTTGAACGAATGTCCGACATTAACATTGATTATTCATAAATAGGAATGCAAAGCGACATCGTCCTTACCGAGTCTATACTAATACAAAGATGAGATATTCAAGGATTTAAATTTTCACATCTCTTTTTTTTAAACGTAGCTTTACACTAGTGTAAGGCTAAGGTATATATAAGGTTGCAAAATTTTCTCCCGACTGCCACTAAAATTGCACTCGCACAATCTCTGCTACTCCCTATTATCGATTATGCAGCTATATTGACCTCACAGAGCAGCAACTTATTAAACTTGAGCGACTTCAAAATGTTTGTATAGGGTTCATATTTGGTTTGCGCATATATGACCATGTTTCTGAATTTCGTACAAAGCTCAAGTGGCTACCAATTCGCCTTCGCCGGAATTCTCATATATTGTCGCTCTTACCTCAAAGATCGATTTGAGTTTCTTCATGAGACACATTCAAGGTTCCTGAGATCAGGAGAATTTGAAGCTGAAAATGCTGGTGCATTCCACAAATTTCTACGACAAATCCTTTACAATAGAAGCTGTTCGTCTGTGGAATGCATTGCCTGTGTCAGTTAGACGTGCAAAGTCGTTGGTTTCATTTAAAACAATGGTCAAGAATCACTACTTGTCAATAATATAACTATTTGCCACTTGTATGAGGATAGATGCTGTCGTAATCCTTACCAGTGTTATAGCTATAATATGTATTAGTATGTGAGTATGTATTATCTTAAATTTTAAATTCAAATTAAATTACATACCAATATGATATATACCTAATTATAAATACATCCAAGATAATACATATAATTATATGTATTATCTTGGATGTATTTATAATTAGGTATATATCATATTGGTTTGTAATTTAAATTAATCATTTATAGTGTACGCCACCAACTACCCCTTTCTTTCTATCGTTATTTATTTTCTTTACAACGGTTGTCTGGAAGAAATTGGTATCAGCAATAAGGCCGCCATGTATTTATGTTTTGTATAATAAAGTGTACTACTATTATTATTATTATTCCTGTGTCGTGGGTGCATTTACAAACATAAAATTATAGATACACAAATACCCAGACCGAAACAATTAATAGTGGGTCACACAAAGATTTGTCCCGTGCGGGATTCGAACCCGCAACTATGCGACCCAGTGGGCGCGCTCCCGTAACCACTGCACCGAACCGTTCTTCATTCAAGGATATTCATTTTAGTGTAAATTTTTTTCGCCAATGTTAATTTCTATTTCATTTTTCTATCTATTTAATCACTCCAAATTCCCTGCGAGGTAGGCAGAGAGGAGAGAGTTCCAACAGGTTTTTCTCCTTACAGACCTCTATAGCTTCCTTTACTCTTATAGTTCGTCTCATACACGTTCGCCGGTTATAAAACGCAGTATATTTGGTAATGGTAAGTTAGTGTAGGTCTTCACCGGTACCTACATCCTATTACTTTCGCATTGTATTCTATTTTATATAAAGGAAATTCTTTCTTTGTGTCGTGGGTGAATTTACAAATATGAAATTCAAATTCAGACACAAACACTCAGACCAACCAAATATTTAGGTATCACACAAAAAAAACTTCGGTCCCGTACTATGTCGGAAAAAGTGTAATATTTCTATTAAAGAAATGCCAGTATCAATCCGAAGTCTCAAGTCGTGCCGGGCAAATAACAAGGCTTGCCCTCTATTGAATCTTAAGATATTCGGTATTAATTCGGTAAAAATTGGGTGCGTACAGTATAACTCTGCCACTCTTGCTTTAGGTACATAGGCGTGACAGAGTTTTATTTCATTCGTAAATCTAAGAACCCTAAATCAATACTACTTCTGTCTGTATATTTGTCTGTAAGCTTTTTACGCCTAAACCGTTGAACAGATTCTGATCAAAGGGCATCGTCGAAAATGGCCCCAGAACTAAGAAACATGTGTACCATAATTATTTATCTGCTTTGTTATAGTAGTTGCAAACATCCACATCTAACCAATAATTTTCAATCCAAAATGAATATTTCAAAGTACTGTAAGTACTTAAATCAAAGTCACCGACGTCTTTTCCGAATATCAACGTTGTTATAGAAATATGGTTGAAAATTTCAATCCTATCAATTGTTTATATTCAATCGATTACATTCAATAATGATCGGTTTGATTATTGCTAGTGTATTTTTACATAACGATTCTACAAATGTATTATTGGCTACTAAATTATAACCTCAGAATGTAATACTTTTTGCAATAATGCAATTCCCCCGCTTGTCCGTTTAATAATAAATGCATGAAGATAATTTGCAGGTAACTTGAAATCATACACGTATTTTTTCATTGCTGTTGGTTCTGGGGAAAACTATGTATGGACGCAGAACAATGTCCTTTGGCAAGGACATAGATTTTATCCAGGGGAAGGACAAAGGCTACGTTTTGTCTCAAATAAAAAAGTTTAAAGGTGTAAAATACACGGCTGCAAATAAAGCGAACAAAGTTGCAGGTGCAGCTAGTCTCTCTCTCCATTTCGATCTTAGTCCCAAACCTATTCGCGCCTTTATTAAAAAGGCACCAACCCGATATTTCGCGAACATGTCCCTTCATAGGAATCCGCTAATTGTAGCCGCCGCCGACTATGAACCTAACTGCTCTCCTATCAGCCGCTACCGCCGTCCGCGGCATGTTCTCACTGACCCTCCCGATGCCCTTACATCCCTTCTTTCGGATACAGATACCGCACTCGGGATCAGACACCGACCTTCCCGGCGAGGCCGAACAATCCCTTGCCCGCCGGCCGGCGCAGAGTACCACGGCGAGTCACCTCGTATATGCCCTCCCCCATAGCGACTGCCCAAGCCGAGGCCATTCCTCCTAGAGGCGCCCTTGCGTTAGTTGCCCCCTTGCCCTTCGCTCGCCCACTTGTCCGGTGAAGCTGTAAAGGCCCCGCGGCAAACAGTATAGATCATTCACACATACACACACAAAAGCTACGAGTATATTACTAAATATATAAAATAGTTTGCCAGTAAACATTTCGCACGCTATTTATCGCGCCTTAAGCTTAATTAATTTAAGTTGATAGTGTGGTACCACACCGACATCGACAACTCGCGGGAATAGCATCTTTATTCACTATGACCTAACGTTTCAAGTTACGATGTCCTCGTGAAATTATCGTGTAATTGTATTATTTATGCTACTTGTACCATTGAACGATTATTTCAGGATATTTCAGGAAGAAAATACTTTTATTTAACCACACACACAGACAACGATACACTGAAAATAACAAAATACACATTTACAAATATTAGAGGATGTGTGAGGTTAAATAGGAAGCATACAGTTTTATCCTTAGACTAAGACTAGTCTATCTGTCTGTCTTGTCTACATTGCTACCAAAATGGCCCCAAAAGCGGTCTCACTTACGCACTATGTGTGATGCCAAAGTTCAATCTTTTCAAAAGTTGTCAATATGTGCATGCAAATTTATCTAGATAAATTTTGTTATGACCGCGCGCGCGATACTCAATCCAAACAAGAAATTCATGTTAAGTTTAGATAGAGGCGCTCGTAGCACTGTGCGACTGCAGTGTGCTTACCGATCACCAAGGTTAAGCAGCGTTCGACTCGGTCGGCCTGAGATGGGTGACCGTTTGTGGCGTTTTCATATTCGGGCGTATCTGTGCTTTGTAAGGCACGGTAAGCCGTTGATCCCGGCTACCACTTAATGTGGTAGTCGTTAAGCCGAGTTGAAAGCATAATAGGTGGCTTGATAAGTTCCAACAGCAGGTGGCCTAAAACCTGCCTCCACCAATCCACACTGGGTCCAAGTGGTGAAGTATGACCTATTTCTCTCTCACCTTGGTTTGTGAGAGGAGGCCTTTGCCCAGCAGTGGGCAGTATAGGCTGATATTATTATGTATGGTTTTATCAGATATTTGTATTTATGTAAACCATTAAAGTATTTAAGGATCGTCAGAAAAGTAACAGACTCTACCACCACTTCGGAAAGTCATTGCATTGAGTTTAGTTATCGTAACTTAACGCGTTACGTGTTTGATCCATTGTGAATAAGGGATCTGTGTCGGCGACTAATTAAATTGTTTAGCCGTTCACTATAGTTCGCTAACTGCAAACTTTGTAGCGTGGTTTGATTACAAAATTCACTCGTTAATTGTTTCCGGTTCGGATTTGTTTCGAAAAATGTTTATAATTTCACTAAATGCATGAGTTTTGTAATTTTTACAAGCTTTTTTTTAACTTTCAATGTTCGTATATCTGTCTGTCTGTCTTTCTGGTTCATATATTGTGATCCATTTTAAAGCACTTGCTTCAATCGGATACCCCGATTGAGTTGAAATTTGGCACACGTGAGTTCAGTAACAATGCAATAATATAGTACCATGGAGCGAGTGGATGATGAAGTCGGAAGGTGACCTTATGTGAAAAATACAACGTAATCGCCTCGTGTTTAGGCTTGTAAGATTGGTATTGACGAATACTATATAACCATATAGTGTTCAGGGTCTAATGTTGAAGTTGAAAGGTGGCCAATGAATGCACCCAACTACTCAATATAGATAGATAGATAACTCTTTATTGTGCCCAATAAGATACATCTCAAAATAACAAAAAGAACTAAAAGTAACACAAAGGGCGGCCTTATCGCTAAAAAGCAATCTCTTCCAGGAAACCTTAGGAAGGAGAGATAGATTTGTAAGTAGTATTGACAGGGGTGCACTCGCTAGAAATCATACTTATATACCTTACACCTACATTAGCCGTATAAATTTGAAATATTATATAAAAAGAAAACAAAACGCTAACACATATTAGTACATACACATACGTGGCATATTAATGATACAAAAATAACAAAAAGAATAATAAATAAACACACAACAACCACATAATTACCTACCTATTTAGGTTTCACAGCAGAATCCGATGAGTAAGTAGAGAAATAGTACTTTCTCACCTGATCTTTAATGCTATCTAGCGTCGACGCACGCCTTATACTGACAGGTAGAGTGTTTCACTGTCGTACCGCCTGGACAGCAAAGGACTTATCATAAAAGCTGCTATTGTGAGAGGGCATCCTTAGGCTAAGATTTTCCGAGGACCTGAGACATTGGGTGCCAGTGCTTTTTAGATATTTGAAACGCTCCTTAAGATAGGAAGAGGAAGAAGGGTTAAATAATATATTGTAGAGAAGAGAAAGTATATACGAATCCCGGCGAAGTCGAATGGGCAGCCACTTGAGTTGTGTACGAAATGCAGAAACATGGTCATATTTGCGTAAGCAAAATATAAAGCTAATCGCGAAGTTTTGGATCCGCTCAAGTTTATCCAGCTGGTCCTCCGTCAAATCTAAGTAGCACACATCAACATAATCTAAGATAGAAAGTAAGAGTGATTGTGCTAGAGCAACCTTAGTTGCAGTGAGTAGGAAATTGCGAAGTCTTCTTAGAGAGGCTGCTGTCGCAAACGTTTTGCAACTAATGGCTTCTAGTTGTGGTCTCCAAGTCAGACAACGATCTATTACAACACCAAGATCTTGGACAGATTGGCTATGATTGATTGATTGATTGATTGGCTATACTCGATTAAAGTACCGCCGAAAAATATTTTCGAGAACGTTAGCCAATTAATTTTATTGACCATTCGGGAGCTGCCTTTAATGATGGCTTGTATTTCGACAGGATTCACTGTCAATCCGAAAGTTTTGCTCTATTTAGTTATTCGGCATAGATCATTGTTAGTATTTTTAGTGGCTTCACCAAGATTTGAAAGTGAGGCCTGAGTGTAAATCTGCAGATCGTCTGCATATAGGTGATAGGAAGAAGTGAGATATCGGGAAATGGAGTTGATAAAAATAGCAAACAGAAGAGGATATAAAACTAATGTAAATATAACTCCGCGAGGTTTGGGCTAATTGTAATTGTCTTGACGAGTACTTTAGACCCGGATGATATCCAAGGTCTGATGATGGAGCCGGAAGGAAGCCATTGGAACTCTTGAACTAAGCAAGATATGTTGGTTGTGTTTTTGCTATAGAAGCTTGTGTTAAAAAAGTATTTTTAAATTAAAATCATTTTAGTGTTTTGTTGAAATATTGTGTTTATTTGAAATGATATTAACAAATAGAGCTCTAACGAAATAAAAAATATTCCGCAATGACCTGCACTGTATTTAATTCATTTTATTTTTAATAATTTAAACTTGAAATGTACAATATTAAAGTCAGTTAACAGCCCGTAATTACTTAAACTAGGAGATTGGTACAAAAAGCAAGAATATAAATGTTAATTGGCTTCTATATCAAGCGTTAGCCATCCATTTCTTCTTTATTTAATCAATACTAACCTGATGACAAGTTGCTCCAGTTGACTAAAAAGCTGTAACAAATCTTCAGATTAGTAGGAAAAGCCGATAAAGTCACAACAAATAAATGTGCACGACATGAATCATGTAGGACCTTCCAGTAATTACTTCACAGTTAAAACATAATATATAATATTAGCCCTGTTAAGATACTGTCCCACTGCTGGGCACGGGCCTCCTCTCAAACTGAGAGCGTTTAGGCCATAGTACACCACGCTGGCCCAGTGCGGGTTGGCGAACTTCACACACCTTCGAGAAACTCTTAGGCATGCAGGTTTCCTCACGATGTTTTCCTTCACCGTTAAACCAAGTGATAATTAATTTTAAATACGCACATGCTTTCGAAAAGACAGTGGTGCGTGCCTGGGTTTGAACCCGAGACCTCTGACTTTGCAGTTTAACGGTCTAACCACTAGGCTATCACTGCTTAAAACATACGAAAGAAAAACAACAAATGACAATATCCTATTAAAACAGTAACATAATGAACATAACAATATATTTCTATTCCCACAAAGCGCCCGAGAAAACTTTTTTAATCACGAACAGAGTAGAAAAACGTGTAAAGTAATGAAATAATTACGTTACGTTAAAATTTACGATAAAAACTTGCACAGAAAAAAAGAAAACAATAATTAAATATTCATTACGGGAATTATCGCGTTTCTTTTCGGCGCGGGGAAATATCACGGGGAGTCTTGGCGCTTTTTTTAGAGAGACACGCTGGATTTCGGAGCTGAGGTAAAATTACTATCGATATCGATAATAATGTTTTGTTTAATTCTTATGGATACTAAAAATAATTAGTGTGACTCGATCGATTGTAGGATGCATTATGGGATTTAAAACAATAATATGAGATAAAAAAATTGGTTTCCGCTTGTTCCTGTGTAAATATAATTGCAGTTTCGATGCCTGTACAAGACGATTTTCGATAACGTCTTAAAGTTAACTCTGACCTAGGTATCAACTATACAAATGGAACTTAAAAAGAGCTACCAATAAGTATCTATATTATACTATCGTCGTTGTTCACTAAATAGAATACTGACACAACAAAAATTAAACTTTTTTGTTGATTACATTAGAATGCTTTTCGAATAACCATTTTTTTCAGTTAAGTCATTATATTTGGCCCGTAATATATACTAATGAGATCTATAGTTCTCCCATTCATCCTTCCATCATATGGACCAAAATTTACTCGAAAATGACTGTGTTCCATTAAGTGCTAATATCGCCCATGACACCTCTCCAGCCGTTCCACTTGTTAACCACAGTCGCGCCGTCATCAGTAACGTTATCGACTTCACACTGCGAAAAATAACGTTTCATAGGGTTGAAATAGGCGTTTGAAGAATATGGCGGTACATTTAACAGATATCATCAGAAAAGATATATGATTTTTACATTGATCAATTTAAATATAAACAGACGTTTCTATAGGTACTGCGAAGTATAATATGATTTTAATACTATGTCTTTATAAAAACTCTACATTAACATCCCGTTATTTGTAATTTTGACAGAACATTCCACTTGGGTGAAAGATAGTTATGCTCTCAAACTTGTGGAACAAGAAAGTGACTGGCGTGGTGTTTGCGATATGTGCCTCAAGCAGAAAGCAATAATGTAACATATTAAATATCTATATTTACTATTTTTTATCCGAAAGGCAAATCTAAAGTCTTCCTAACGATGAACTATGAGAGTGGAAGAAGCAAAAGATGTCCTACCCTACAGATAAGGTAACCTATTGAAACTCAGAACTCTATACCCGCTTTACATCTTCTTCCTTATTTCTTCTTTAGATAGATAAAGATTCAATTACCCAGCATATCAGTCCCGCGTAAGGGCTTAGCGCGAACAGATTGACGTTAGCGTCACGTTGTAGATAAAGTGGGTGTACACGGTACACCTCTGCCACGCCCACTTTGGGAATATAAGGGTGACAATGATTATTGAAGAAAGATAACAAATCAACTCGGTAGCGATACGGTCGCGTAAAAATTTTCCTGCTCTAGTCTCTATTCCCCTGGAATCTTTTTATCGATATAGCCGACCCCATCACTAACGTCCCGTCCCCTTCCCATTAACGCTATTACGCTAATGATTCGTCGGAAACAGCACCCCCTAATTACAAAACAAAGCTTTTTAATAAAGATATTTCTTTTTTAACCGCCCCATGGCCAGCTCGACCCTCGGCGGGGCAAACGATCGAGTGCCTTTTTAAGCATTGCTTTTTGTTTTAACAAGTTTAAGGCTTCATGGGAGGTTCATTAGTCGCTTTATCAAATGCTATGCCATTACCTGCGGTTGCGCACGTGTTTATTTAGTAAATAAACAAACACCACAACGCCTATATTCCCCAAGCAGCAGCAGCGACATAGGTGCACTGTGTACACCCATCTTTCGCCGACGATGTTAGGTACCATGTAATAAGGGGCGAACCTATTGCCATATAACGGGCTCAATTCCGGGCTTATTTTTTTTTTGATAGAAAAACCACATTTGTGCCTAGGATATGAACCCAGGACATCGTGATCGTGGAGCACATTATTCACCACTAGACCAATGACGAAGACGAGTGTTTTTGTATATTACTGTAAAGTTTTAACAAAATCTGTTCAGTAGTTTTTTGCGAAGAATAACAAACATACATCCGCACAAACTTTCGCGTTTAATTTTTTTTTTTTGATCTTTTATTTCTTTTAAAAGACCGAACCAGGTTGGAAAAAATTATTGTGGATCACACAAAGATTTGTCTCGTGCGGGAACCGAACTATTAAGCACAGTGGACTGCGCGGCTTAACCTCTAAACCACTGCGCTAAAACGTCCGTCAATTATATTAGTCCGTATACTAATATACGGACTAAGGCTTGTGTTTATTAGGTTTTAGATATTCCTGAAAGAATAAAAAGATATGTGTGAAAAGAATTTTGAGTTATGAGTCAATGGGACACGATCAGACTAAATCCTACTAATCTATCTATCTATCTATCTATAACCTCACGCCAGATCCCTTGCGGGGTAGGCAGAGAGTACAGAGTTTCAACAGGTTCTTTCCTTACATACCTCCCTGGCTTAATCTATACTAATATTAAAAAGAGGAAAGATTTGTATTATTGTATGTTTGTAACGAATACACTCAAAAAATACTGAACCGATTTCAAGAATTCTTATACCATTAGAAAGCTACCTTATCCAGAAGTAACATAGACCCGGTAGGTGGTGCTGTTGTCAACCGGGTACGAAGTCGCGGGAAACTGCTAGTATTGTTATAAGCGGTTATAAGCGTGAAAGTTTGTATTTGGCACACAGATAGTTAACACATAGGGCAAGGGCAAGTTAAGAAGACTCTTAACGGAGACCCGTAACCGGCGAGCGTGTATGAGACGAACTTTGAGAGTGGAGGAAGCCAGAGAGGTCTGTGAGGAAAGAACCTGTTGAAACTCTGTACAGGGAGTACAGAGTTTCAACAGGTTCTTTCCTCCGTTCTAACCTACCCCGCAAGGGAACTGGCGTGACGATATAGTAGTAATAGTATTAACACATAGGATTCTTTGTATCCCGGAAAATGTTAGGTTCTTGTCTAAAGTCGACGCAGAAGAAATCGCGGGCAGAAGCTAGTAAACTATGATCAAACTAAGTACAGCACAGTATACATCCTACAACAATTTATCCTAATATATGAACAATCTAGTTCCTTATAAAACTTACTGAACTCTAATCAAATACAACGTATTAATAATTATCATTAAAACAGACACTTGGCATTAAGTTAATTTAACATATTTTAGTCGATACAATTATAATGTACAATTATTATGTTTTCTTAATTGTTAGGTACTTTAAGTTCTTGGATTATTTCTAATGATATTTGCATACCTAAAGACAGAATATGGCGTACAACTAATGTAATTTTAACATCCACTGTAACCCATTTTCGCAAATAAACTGATTTGATTTGATTTAATATAATATAGACGATGAATTGAAGAAACCGTCTGACACTTTTATACTTAACAATTTTATTATTTTTGATAGCAATTAACTTTTAACACCATCGGGTTAATGCACTTAAAAAATTAAATAGCCTTTTATTCATGCATTACAAATTATTTTACAATAGCTTATTAATAATACTTCATTTTGTGCTATAAAATAGAAGAAAATAAAAATTAGACAATATCAAATAAAACAAGCAAACAATAAGAACAGCAGTGATAGCCTAGTGATTAGACCGTTGGACTTCAAAGTCAGAGGTCTCGGGTTCAAGCCCAGGCACGCACCTCTGTCTTTTCGAATTATCACTTGCTTTATCGGTGAAGGAAAACCATCGTATGGAAACCTCTCAGGAAATTTTCTCGAAGGTGTGTGAAGTTCGCCAACCGGCACTGGACCTGCGTAGTGGACTAAGGTCTGAACCCTCTCAGTTTGTGACGAGGCCCGTGCCTAACGGTAGGACAGTTTTTAACAGGGCTAATATTATATTATTATTAAATAAAAATTTGATTTGCATGACTGAAGCCTTCCATGTGTCCTTGATGTTTGCTATCTGTATTCACACTAGTCCAGGGATTGTAAATGACGTAGAATATACTATATTATTATGCTACTTCTTCACTTGCATCGTATCTAAAACGTATCGTATCTATAATACCCTATGTAAAACGTTAACAGATGTAGACAAATTTAATGTGTTACCTGATATGTCGCATTATTAGTGATATTAGAATTTTGCTATGACGTACGAGAAACAGTTGAACATATTCGTATTAGCAGTCTGAATAAAGGCGTTTAAAGCGCTGTGCGACCGCGGTGTTCTTAACAATTACCAAGGTTAAGCAGCGTTGGACTCGGTCGGCCCGAGATGGGTGACCGTTTGTGGCATTTTCATATTCGAGCGTCTAAGTGCTTTGGAAGGCACGCTAAGCCGTTAGTCCCGGCTACCACTTAATGTGGTAGTCGTTAAGCCGAGTTGTTAGCCGTGATAAGTTCAAACAGCAGGTGACCACAAACCTGCCTCCATCAATCCGCTTTGGGTCCGCGTGGTGGAGTATGACCTAATCTCTCTCACCCCAATTTGTGAGAGAAGGCCTTTGCTCAGCAGTGGGCAGTATAGGCTGATATATAGTCTGAGTAAAAATCACGCATACAGACGCGCGTTCTACGCGGCTTCTCGGCAGGTTTTCGAGGGTACACCTCATAAACAGTAACTGCTAATGCGTTAAACTCAAACTCGAAAATGTATTTTGTATAAACCCTACGTGGGCGCTTACAAATAGTCAATTTACATTTTTTTTTAAATCTAATTTATTTACTAATCTACCACCTGATCTGACCACCAGCCGGGGACTGCGGGAACACAGCCTCCACCGAGAAGATCCGGTGAAGCAACCAGCGGGTTTGTCTTTTTAACAGACTTCAAAAAGGAGGAGGTTATATGTTCGGTTTTATGTATGCTTTTTTTTTATGTATGTTCAGCGATATTTCCGTCAATTGTGGACCGATTTTGATAATTTTTTTTGCATTGGGTTCAGTATATCTCCAAGGTGGTCCCATATTAATTTTATTGACATTGGACTTTGGACTTAGAAGATACACCAGGGAACTCCTTAACGACAAACAATAGGCATGTGTAAATTGCGATATTATGGGTATTACGTCAATCCTATAGGTACCCTACTATAGAATTCACTGGTCACTTAAAATTGTAAAATAAAAATCTTTTATAAAAAAAGGTAAACCGACTTCAAAAAGCAAAAAAATAAATATTTGAAGTCGGTGCCAAGTAACCGACTGCACCAACCAGCACCGACTTCAAATATTTATTTTTTTGCTTTTTGAAGTCGGTTTACCTTTTTTTATAAAAGATTTTTTTATTAATTTTCTTTCTATTTTTTTCAATCACATTCTGTAGATACAATGTTTAGGTTACAATTAAATAGTTTATTGTTTTTTGATATTTTTAAAGTATTGTTTAAAGCGCATTTTGACGAAGGCATGCACACTAACGTTAACACTAGCATTAAAAACTATGTAAAACACAATAACTAACACAAATAACAATTAAATAAAACAATAAAAACCTATCAAAAGTCAGTTATCCTAAAATTGAAATAAAAATCGAATTCAAAACTCAACAAACCGTTACTCTAAATTTAAAGAGCTCATTTAAAAAAATAGTAGCTATAAAATACAACTCTAGTCCCAAAAAAGCGGGATTCCCACCATAACCCAGACAATAGTTACAAGGAATATATGAGCCGTATTAACAATACATGCAGACATTTTTATAACTTTTTTGTTGTAGCACCGACGCGTTTAAACGGAAGCAATAACCTAACGTACCGGACGCGTATTCGCGTTTTATTTATACAAAAACAGCAACAACACGAGTGTTGTTTGCGTTTTGTGATTTAAAAATTATACAATTTAATGACTGGCTCTTTGAGTGGTTTTGGCGGGAAGTCGAAGAGTGATGTTGTGAATTTATTTAAATTTCCAAAACTTGTGTTATTTCGACTAATAATGTGTAATTCTGGTGGAATATTAACCATTATGTGTTCTTATATGTGCATGAGTGAAGGTAATTGTAACAAAGTGATAAAACGTGCCTTTTTGACTCAAAACGGCCGTCGCAATTGGTATGTAAAGTATCTCTCGCTTTACTATCCAGGGAAGGGTACTTCATTAATTTCATTATCATCGTTGTCATCAAGTTCATAGAGGAGTTGAATTAATTTAGAAACACGATTATTGCATTTTACTGGACATTGCCAAAATACACTTAAAGATAGTGTGATGCCATAATTTAAAGAAGAAGAAGAAGAGGTACGGCAATCTTCCTATGTAATCTTATATTCTGGCGAGAAAAAACATGATTATAATATCAGCCTATACTGTCCCACGACTGGGCAAAGGCCTTCTCTCACAAATCGAGGTGAGAGAGATTAGGTCATACTCCACCACGCGGACCCAGTTCGGATTGATGGAGGCAGGTTTTTTGGCCACCTGCTGTTGGAACTTTTTAAGCCACCTATAAGGCTTCCAACTCAGTTTAACGACTACATATACAAGACTCATATTTGTGACAACTTGATCAAATCAACCACTACACCAAGCCAATTTCTTTACGTATGCGAAATACCCGAGTATTCTCTTCCTTCGTAATATTGAATAAAACAAACTTAACTTAAGACTTGTGAATCTTTAATAAAACCGTATACTCGCTTATAACAGCAGCTTATTCCCACAGTTTCTTTGAGAATACTTTTCTCAGAATTTCATAAATTCTAATCTTTTTATCATCGTGAACCTCCAAGGCTTTCTTAGCATACCGTGGTAACGGAGCTTCATAATCCGTTCTATTTAACACTTTATTAACTCTATATTAAGGTAAAAATTGTAATCAGGTAATATACTTCAATATTTTTCCAGAATATTCGTCATATATATTTAAGTGGCCAAATCTTCTAATCTGTCTGCTACTATTTTGTAGTAAAAAACATATAAAGACGCTAATTGAAAACTTGTTAAAAATAAATTTAATTTTGTGACTTGTTCAAATTTTTTTTGGACATAGCTACGGGAATTATTAAAACATTATACCATTTCAGAAAGCGCATGTAATATACATTTTTATGAAGTACATATATATGACTTTTATTAGGAAACATACCAACCACAGATAAATAAGTCATGAGAGGTAGTTTCAACTATTCACTGACTTTCATTTAGAGTTTTGACAGTTGCCGAAGCTTGCCGAAGTCCTGTTGATAATGTTATTTTGTAGCAAATTGAATGTAATTTTAAGGGGCTTAAAATACTGCGGCATCAGTGCGCAACATACGTAAATCATGTACAACATGAATTGTTAGAATTAGTTCTCAGTACGAAAATCAACATTTTTATCTAGTTTATATTCTTCATCTTGTTGATATAGCTTGTTATATAGGTATTAATTTTGTTTATATTAGTCTCATAAAAATTGACCTTTTCTCACAATAGTTTTTGACTCATAGTGATAATAGTTAAAGAGACCTACCAAAATGAATAATTTGGAAAAAGTACAAAATGATCCGGTTTACCTTTAGATTTATGAGATTTATGAAATTTATTTGATGGATTGGATGGCCATCCGCGTCACACGAGGATACGGGACCGTATCCTTCGACGCGGCAACTCTCTTGGCACGCTTTCCGCCGCTCGACATCCTGGCGGACATAGACGCGAGGGTTTATGACCGGACTCGCGTCGTCCGCCAAAGCGGCGAGTGCGTGCCCGCGCTCGAAATCAGACGGCAGCAACGACGACGCGCCCTGGAGAAGTGGCGCGCGAGGCTCAGCCAGGAGCGCGTCGTCTAAGCCATCCTGCCGTCCTTCGAAGCCTGGCAACATCGGAGAAGTGGGTGAATCTCCTACAGGCTTGCTCAGATAATCACCGGTCACGGCTGTTTCGGTGATTATCTGAGCAAGATTGGACGCGAGGCGACGGCGATCTGTCATCACTGCGGTGTGGACCGGGATTCCGCAGAGCACACGCTTGTCGAGTGCCCAGCGTGGGCCTCCGAGTGGCGGATCCTGGTCGATCAGTTCGGACCGGACCTCTCCTTGCCGGCAATAGTAGCGGCTATGCTGGCAGGGTATTCGGCGTGGGGGACCGTATCCTCCTTCTGCGAGACTGTGATGTCTCAGAAGGAGAAGGCCGAGCGAGATCGGGAGAGGGCCGATCCCGCTCGCCGAAGGCGACGACGCTAGGGCAGAGGCACAGCCCACCCAGGCCTGGGGGCCTGGGGGCCCAGGCCCAATAGCCCGAGGCTTAATAATACGAGCTAACTTGTGTCCCCTGCCGTAACATCTGGCGGGGAACCCCCCCTGCACCAACACCCGCAGGGAGGCCTTTGGGGTCGAGGGACACCGGCCCTTAGCATCCATCACGCGCGACCCCGAGGAGGATGGCGGTGTGGTGTAGCCCACGCTGTTAGCACCGCGACGGTACAGGGGGGGAAGCAAGCCACAAGTTTCCCCTCCCGAGGCGGGCTCTTCGGAGCGCGGCACTAGGGGGGCACCGGCGCGTTCCACTCGGAGATCCCCGAGCCCCTCTGACGCGTGCCAGTGCCGGCCACTGTGGGGTTTTAGTCGGTAAGAGTCCGACATTTCCCGCCAGCTTCCCCCGAGGCTGGCGGAAGTCCATCAGGATTTCCACACGAAAAAAAAACACAAAAAGGCGGTTCCTATTAATGGACGCGTTCGCGTACGGTTTTCACCAATGGACGGAGTGATTCAAGAGGAAGGCTTATGTGTATGTTTCTATGTTTGTTACTCAATCACGCAAAGACGGCTATACCGATTTGGATGGAACATAGATATTTTATTACCTGGATACTTTATAGGGTACTTTTTAAATTGGAAATATGTTGAAACTAGTTTTCTGTAAAATAAAATATAAATAACAGCTGTTCACACACGTTTAACAGTGAATTAAGACCTAATAAATTAAGTTTTTGCGAGCGATCCCCTCGCTCGCTCGGTGCACTCCGAATAATTAATAAAACATGCATCCCAGTTTTATTTACGTACGGAAACAGTTAAGTCGTTTGGCTTGGTCATTTTTATGTCGACAAAAAACGGGTTTTATAGTGATCCATATAATTATGCCAAATCCCTTGCTGGGTAGGCAGAGAGTACAGAGTTCCAGGTTCTTTCCTTACAGAAATCTCTGGCTTTTTCCACTCTCATAGTCCATTTCATACACCCACGCCAGTTATAGAGACTCTTGATTTATCTTTTAGATAAGACATGGTCTTTGGTCATAGTAAGCTACTTAATATAATTTTCCCCGATGTAGTTACCGGGGAAGAATTATCCTTAGTTTTTTACTGTTCCCAATCAACAGGGCTCTTTTTTGTATACTACTAGAATACGAAAATACCTAAATGCCGCTGATTAACAGGGTAAGACTTAAAATTCAGTTTTTACACTAAATAGATTGTTACCCACAAATTCCACAAAAACTCAATTTTTACAGCTGCCCATTAAAGGCGTTTAGCTATATTCGTATATTAGTAGAATACAAAGACAGCTAAAAGCCCGTTGACAGGCGGCGCTAACAATCTCTACCTATTTGTCTATCATCTCTCCAGATCCCTTGCAGGGTAGGCTGAAATTAAAGTATTCTAACAGATTCTTACTTACAAAACTCTCTGGCTTCCTTCACTCTAACTTAAAAAAAACAATACTAAACCCCTATGAATATTCTTCAAGTGGGGGCGACGATGTCAGGTCCTATATAATAGAAGGCGAACCTATTGACATATATCAGGCACAATGCTAGACTCCAAACTGATTCTGATTTTTTTTCTATTCAAAAATTACATTCTATTCCAACCTGAGATTTGAATAAAGGACCTCGTGATTGCAAAGCTCATTATTTGCCTCAAGACCAACAAGGCAATAACATTCTGTCTTTGCTTAATTTTGTATTTTTTCCCACCCTATCAGCCGCTGTCGCCGTCTGCGGCATATTCTTACCGACCCTCCTTATGCCTCTTCTTCCCTCCTTCCGGATACAGATACTGCGGTATCTGACACCGACCTCACCCTTGTCGTCGTAGACACTTTGTATACGTCCTCCTCCATAGCAACAGCTCAAGCCGAGGCTGTTCCTCCTTGAGGCGCCCTTGAGCTAGTTGCCCCCTTGCCCTTCTGGCTGGAGCGTAGTGGTTGCACGCTCGCCTTCTTGTCCAGTAAAGCTGTAAAAGCTCACAGCCAGTAGCGAAGATCACTTAGACACACGCTACATTTAGTTAAAAGAATTTATCCTCTGTTTGACTACCAAAATAGCAAATAAATGATGAACAATATTAATAATAATATGTAAATACATGATAAATGGCTGAAGGGGATTACATCAAATTGAACAAGCATTACACAGCCGATATTGAATGGTAATAATGTTAATTTCACGCACAATTTGAGAGTATAACAACCCAATTAGCGTTTGCTCGGTTAATAGTATCATTCATGAAGTTGTGGAATGTTTCTCAATGTAATTACATACGATCGGTTTTAAAACATTACTATTCTTTGGCCCGTAGTCGCTGCGACCAATTAACGTAACGCGGCGCGTTAAGATAATTTAGTAAAATGATCATTTTATGGTGATCCACTGGCATACAGCTTTTATTTCACTTGAAATGTTCGTAGGTCTGTCTGTCTGTTTGTCTTTCCGGTTCAAATCTTGTGATCCATTTTTCAAGCATTTACGGGTTTCCGATTCAGCTGAAACTTGGCATACATGTAAGTTAATGACAATGCAATATTATTGTACCACTGAGCTGATCTGATGATGGAGTCGGAAGGTAGCCATAGGAATATGTGAAATATAAAACGTAACCCTCTCGTCTTTAGGTTTGTTAGATTGGTATTGACAAGTACTATTCAACTAGATAACGTTCAGGATCTGATGAAGAAGCCGAAAGGTGGTCAGAGGAACCACCCAACTACCCTATATAACCTGCCGTGTTTGGGCTCGTTGGGTTTGTCTTAACGAGTAATTTATACTCGGATGGTGTCCAAAGTCTGTCTGATAATGGAGCCGGAAAGAAGCTACAAGAACTCCTCAACTTACCAAGATATCTTCTTTGTGTTTTTGCTATAAGAGCTTCTTAGAGAAGTTCTTTTTAAATGCAATTCATTGGAAACGTTTTCGTACGGAATTCAATCGTATATATATATATATATATATATATATATATATATATATATATATATATATCTCTTACAAATATACCCTTGCAGCGCTTCGGAACCGCATTTCCATTATATGCGTGTCTGTGCTTCTGAAAGCATAGTAAGCAGTTGATTTCGGTTCCTTCATAAAGGCAGGCATGAAATGCATCTCTGCCACCCTATTTGGTCAATAAAGGATGTTTCAATTACCTTCATCGCTACACGAGACCCAGATATTAACGCCCGTTACGTCAACACGGGCCCAAGCCGCACTTTTATATAAAAACGAGCCTTAGACAAGTAACAATAACGCCAAAATTTCACCTTCCTCTGGGCAAGGGCCCAGCTAATAATTTGGCGTTTGGCGAATAAGGATTCGCCAAACGCGGCGCGTTACGATAATTTTCTGAAATGATCGTGTAACGGTATTATGTATGCCATGGAATTACCATTCAGACTCCGCGCAAATGAGCCACCAACTATAGCCACCGGTGATTTCCGCGCGTCTCCTCCTTTGGTACTGCGCAAACGAAGGTGGTCGGTGACCGTTACAATTTGTAACACTCTTTCAATTCACCAGATTGCAATGTGACATAGCGTCCAGAAGAGCATTGCGTACCGCGAGTGTATGTGGCGCGGTTTTTCTAGATCAAGCCACTGTGCTGCTTGAAGAAACAGCAAAGAACCTATGATGCCAACTGCGTCGATAGCTGTTTAGTTTTATCATTTTCATTAGAAATACCTTTGTAAAAACAAGTTTTCATAACAAAAACCTAAGATATCTTGCTTAATTAAGGAGTTCCTATGACTTACTTCCAGCTCCATCATAATACTCTGGATACCTTTGGGGTCTAAAGTACTCATCAAGACAAATCCAACGAGTCGAAATACGGCTGGGATATATTGAGTACTTGGTTCCATTGGCCACCTTGTGCCATTAACATCAGACCTTGAACACTGTTTGGTTGCATAGTACTTGTCAATACCAATCGAACAAGCCTTAACACGAGGTGATTAGGTTGTATAGCTCACATGTTCCTATGGCAACCTTCCGACTCCATCATCAGCTCCATGGTACCATATTATTGAATTTTTACTGAACTAGGTATGTAACGTTTGCCAAATTTACCGTAAGTGCTTGAAAAATGGATCGCAAGGTTTGAACCGGAAATACAAACCGACAGACAGAAATACAAACATTGTAAAACAAATAAAAGCTTGTAATAAAGGAATGATACTTACAAACGAAAGCAGTAGGTGGCTGCAACAATTTGTAACACTCTTTCTGTTGTACACATTTTGGTTAGAGAGAGTTCACGCCACCGGTGGCGTGTCGCGGATTCTGAGCCGTTAGTGGTAGACTCTGAGTGGCGAGTAGCCGCCACTTGCTCCACGTGTGCATCGAGTCCATACAAAACGTATGAAAAACCATGTTAACTGCTTGTCGCTAGCCACCGGTGGCTGTAAATTGTTTCTTTGTGCGGAGCCTTAATGATCGTTTCACGAAATTATCGTATCGTGCCGAGTGCCGTTACGAGTTTAATTGATCCTAGGGAATAAGGGCCTAGGCGTATTATTGCAACTCCCCGAGGTAAAATATTATTGAGCTTATGTAAGCTTATCTCTTTGAAGGATAAAATTCGTAACGAGGTAATCCGACAAAGAACCAAAGTTACCGACATACCTCGCAAACTCAGTAAGCTAAAGTGGCAATAGGCTGGTCACATCTGCAGAAGGACCGACGACCGATGGAGCAAACGTATCCTAGAGTGAAGACCGCGACTTGGTAAGCGTAAGGTAGGACGGCCCCCAGCTAGATGGACCGACGACCTCAAAAAGGTCGCTGGGACAGACTGGATGCGGAAGGCAGAGGACCGTGTGCAATGGCGCGTGTTAGGAGAGGCCTATGTCCAGCAGTAGACTGCGATAGGCTGATTGATTGATTGATGTAATAATATTCTGACAAAAGTCTGGCGTGCTACGAATATTATTGTTAATGAAAAAATATTTCGGGGACTTGAACGTTCCTTTTTGATATAATTCTGTACTTCAGTGAAGGCAAGTTAAGGAAGAGAAAGTGAAAGGATGTTGATACCGGTAATGACCTAGACTATCATAACACGACCATATCCTCCTTACGTCGTACTTCACAGTGCTGAGGGTTGTGATCATTATGGTGATGATACCATGACAATTTTGCCATATCTAACAACTTTTTGATAGCTCTACCTATTTCGCCTCTAGTCTACCTATCTACCACCATACGCCTGAAATCTATCAATTTTTTTAAATATTACAGCACGATAATAAAATCGTTGGTTTTTTAGCGGGAAGTCGAAGAGTACTGTCGTCAATTTGTTTTAATTTCCAAAACTAGTGTTATTTCGAATAATAATGTGTAATGTTGGTGGAATATTAACGGTTATGTAATCTTATGTGTGCATAAGTGAAGGTAATCGTAACAAAGTGACAAAACGTGCTTTTTCGATTTCTCTCAAAGGTGGGGTACTTCAACAATATCATCGTTGTCATCAAGTTCTTTGGAGAGTTGAATTAATTTATACAAACACGATTATGCATCTCACTGGACACTGGCAAAATAAACTTAAAATTACTGTTTTTTTTTTTAAAAAAAAGCCCCACACTAGGATTTATTCGTGTCGTGGGTGCGTTTACAAACATGAAAATTCACAAACAAATACCCAGACCGGAACAAATAATTGTGGATCACACAAAGATTCGTCCCGTGCGGGAATCGAACCCGCGACTATTCGACATTGTGGGCGGAGCAGCTCAAGCTCTTAACCACTGCGCTAAATCGTCCGTCAAGCCATAACTAAAAGAAGAAAAAGCAGAAAAACGTTTTTGCCAAGGTTTGAATTGAGTCCTACACACAGAACGTTATAAAATCGTACGTACATACAAAAATATAAAGCGCAGACAGGGAAAGTGCCAATTAGGTCCCGCGGTTTTTTAATTAGGTAGGGTGAATTACACATACGAATAAAGGTCAGAAGCTGGAACTCATAAGCCTAAAAATAAAAAAGGCACTGTGATCAAAATTATGGAAAAAACAAAAGGAATATGCAGATTGACTTCAAGAAGGTATTCGGTAGTTATGTAGTACGGCGTGCAAAACTGAATTAAAATAAAAATCTTTTATAAAAAAAGGTAAACCGACTTCAAAAAGCAAAAAATTAAATATTTGAACTCGGTGCTGGTTGGTGCAGTCGGTTACTTGGCACCGACTTCAAATATTTATTTTTTTGCTTTTTGAAGTCGGTTTACCTTTTTTTATAAAAGATTTTTATTTTACAATTTTAAGTGACCAGTGAATATAAAATATCGCAATTTACACATGCCTATTGTTTGTCGTTAAGGAGTTCCCTGGTGTATCTTCTAAGTCCAGGGTCCAATGTCAATAAAATTAATATGGGACCACCTTGGAGATATACTGAACCCAATGCAAAAAAAAATATCAAAATCGGTCCACAATTGACGGAAATATCGCTGAACATACATAAAAAAAAAAAAAGCATACATACAACCGAACATAGAACCTCCTCCTTTTTGAAGTCGGTTAATGATACGAGTAGGTCGGTCATTTTAATTTTTGGCACGTCATCTACCAATTGCCTAAAATTAGGGTTGGCAACACTGTACCATAACCATATAGCCCGTGTCTTATCTAAAGGGTAAGTCTCTGTTACCGGCGAGCGTGTACGAGACGAACTATGAGAGTGGAGGAAGCCAGAGAAGTCTGTAAGGAAATAACCTGTTGGAACTCTGTACTTTCTGCCTCCCCTGCAAGGGATCTGGCGTGATGACATAGATAGAAAGAGATTTATCTCAAGCAAAACTTATCTCAAGAATTCTACATAAAAGGTGTTAAACACATTCATTGACTGAATTGTAACAGTGGCATATCTTAAAAACTATCTTTAGTTAAATTAACACTGTAATTCCAAAATCATAAAGGTTCATTTCTTTTGTTCTAGCCTTTTAGATGGGTCGCTTTTTCATTCTGCCAGCATGGCGAGCGAGTGTGGCAACATTTCTCGCGCGGGTCTAATTTTTGTCGGCCCATGATCCAAGTCTTGTCCACAAGTGAAAATAATCTTGCCTAGACATTAATAAAATACCAATCATGAACATGTTTTCTCGTGTCAAACTTTTGTCACGCAACGTCATGCTATCACGTAAAGAAAACTGTTATCTCATGCCTAGGGCAACAAAATCCGTGACATATGTCTTATCATGCCACCTTGCGCTAAACCTGCAGGACTTTAATGTGACAAGCTACAGAATCGACGTTAAATACATATCCAAGCCATTTCTATAAAGATTGAGAGATTTTTTCCGATTCCAAATAACGTCAATTCCGAAATCATATTTTATCGTAATACGTCATTTTCTAATTCGCTTACGTCAGTTTTTTGTCTTTGCTGAATCAGTGCGGGGTGAAATAAATCAGTTTGCCGCGAAGAATTCTGTCGAAGGAAATTTATGCGGATCAAGAGTTCATTACGAGCAATATATTTTATTGATTCGCTTTGATTTTGTATAAGGCAAATATATTTTGGTTCTTGTCAAATTGTAATCAAAGATTTATCCATCTTTGATCGAGTTGGTTGTGTATAGGCCTGCACTAGAAAGAAAAAGATACCTGCGGAGAAATTGTAATGATAAAAGTTCTTTTAAAAACCCACATTAGGATTTATTCCAGTATGGTGAACGTATTTAAAACGGCATAATTTGCTACACATCTTGTCAACTACAGTCATACAAGGATTGGCAGATCAGCCATAGCAAAGCAAACTACGACTAAGATAAGCCGAGTCATAAAGCACAGCAGATACGAAAATGGCTTAACAAGGCCTATTTGTGAGCCGCATTTTTGATTTTAATAATAGGTATGATAAAACGCACGTCGTCTTAGTAACGTAAGTACGACTGCATATTGATAATATTACTTGAAAAACTAGGATTATAATTGTAATCATTTCTGTTTCTTTTTTTGTGAATTATTTTCAAAATCGCAATACTAGTGAGCCTGACAGAAGAGTCATTAAACTTCAAAATGAAGAATTTGACGCCTACAGTTTAGACAGATATCGGAGATAGTCCACATTTAAACCAGGGGTCACAGTGTTATAAATTTTAGACCTGTCAACGCTGATTCGCGTTTAGAAAGAAGAAATTTTAGCACTTGGATTGCGCAGTGCTTTAATACTAAAACAATCGAAAGTCTACGTTTTGGTATAATGCAAGAAGGATTTTTTTGGCCTATGGATGACATTGACTGGTTTAAATTAGGGCTAAGATTTAGTAAAATTTTCCCACTTACAAGGAGATATTTCAACAGGTGGGTCAGAACGATTACTAATTAAAAAATGATGTTGGGTAAGCATCATAGCAAACGGCAACTCTGCTACTGCCATGAAGTGACATTTTGGCAGCGTGCCAAAAGATCTTTGTGGGACTTTATAAGACCAACGCAGTTTTTTTGTCAGTTCTTTAATCATTACTTACATACTTTTGCTATAGACCAAGTGACTCTTTTAATAAACCAGCAATCTCACGAATTCGTTGCGCGTCCCGTCATTCTGTTGTAATATAATATTTTTCTCCTACACGTTTCTAATAAAAATGCAAGTGACAGTCGACAGGCGTAATTTGTCACGCAATCCTATCTTCTAGTAGTTCGTGACAAGCGACATTTGTAGTAGATCGTGCTTGAAGCGACATGTTTCAAAAGAAAAAAGTTTTTAATATAATTCTAATACAAGGCCTTCACGACAAACTGTCAGTCCCTTCTAGAATCTATTGACAGTTTTTTTTCAATCTAAATATTATAATAGAAGAAAAATGACTTTATTAAAATTGCTCATTTTTATGCTTAATCTAGCTGTTGATTTTTGTTACTGTATTTTAAGTTATTGACAACCCGTCAGACGTAAATCAAATCTTTGATTTAAATAGTACAAGCAGGTTTTTTTTAAATTGAAATCTTAAAGATAATAAAAGGCTTAAAGACTGCTCCAAAATTTTAAGATTCTAAGATTTTATGGTAGGTGGATTTTCTCGGGTATAAATGTATTTTGACTTGGATTTTTAATCCTTTCCCTTTCCTTCCCCTCCCCTTTACGTCTCAACAAAAATCGGTCCTGGGCCAGTTGTATCCATGTTTTTCTGTAAGTGTCCAAATCGTCACGCCATCTTCATCTCGACCGACCGCGTCGTCTATGACCGTCTTCAGGGGTCCAGACCGTGGACCTGGATTTGTCTAGGTAATATAGTGACGTAAAGCTGATTATCGTAGCCACTGGTGGTCATGGCGATCTTTAAGGGGAGCCGTATCCAGCAGTGGACATCTTTCTGCTGACGATGTCATAATGACGTGCCAGTGAATATAGTAGTTATTTAATAAAACTCTTTGTTACTTAAAATTAGACTCGAGTTGATCGTCAACTACCAGTAAGGTTGAGGCGTCACGCGACTGCGGTTACTTAGCAATCAACAAAGTTAAGCAGCGTTCAGCTCGGTCCGTTTGAGATGGGTGACCGGTGTGGCATTTTCATATTCGAGCTTCTCCGTTCTTCGGAAGGCGTTGGTTTCGGTTACTACTTAATTAGGTGGTCGTTGAGCCAAGTTGGAAGCTTTATAGGCAGCTTGATAAGCCCTAACCGCAGGTGACCATAAACCTCCACCAATCCGTACTGGGTCCGTGGAGTAACCTATCCTCTCTCACCTCGAGAGAAGACATTGCCCAGCTGTGGGACAGTATACGCCAATTTAATAAAACAGTGATGATTGATCCGACCGATTTCGGCCATGGCGACCACTTTGACCCCTAGTCAGAGTAATGCCGCTGATGCGCTCGAAGATGGCTTATGTAGACTATCTTCGCGGCGAAACTCCGTGCACACTGAGGGCACGTGAGTACGCCGTTCTCATAGCTGTATGATATGGCAGCAGGTGGGCGGGCCTTTAACTGATTGCGTTTGGCGTCAAGGTCAGCTTTACGCTGAGCCTCGAACTCGTGTACTTGGCTGTTCACCATCCTGCGCCATTCTGGCCGCTGTGCTGCCAAACGTTCCCAACGAGAGGGCTCTATGTTGCATCTCTTCATATGTCGCTTTTGGACATCCTTGTACCGGAGGAGGGGACCGCCATGATTCCGCTTGCCCTTCTCCAGTTCAGAGTAGAAGATGCGCTTCGCCACTCTTTCCTCCGCCATACGAGATACGTGACCGCACCACCGAAGCTGTCGACGCATTAAATAGGCCTCAATGCCACCAACATTGGCTCGTCGCAGAACTTCGGTATTTCGCACTCTATCGGACCATCTGATCCTCATGATGGTACGGAGGCATTTAAGGTGGAAGCGATCCAGAGTGCGAATGTGGCGGCGGTATACACACCACGTCTCAGAGGAGTATAGGAGGTTTGGCAGCACGATTGCCATATACACCGATATCTTAGTGGGCAACTTAAGGTTATGCGAACAGAAAACCTTGGTACATAGCTTGCCGAATGCCGCAGCTGCGGTACCCACCCTGCTATTGATCTCAGCATCAAGGTCACACTTGGATGTTACAGTGTTCCCCAGATAGCGAAATCTATCCACCTGCTTTAGCACATCCTCACCAAGTTTTATGGTCAGTGTCTCGTGACCGTGCATGTCCAGGGACATCACCTCCGTCTTATTGACACTGATCTTTAAGCCAAACTTACGGCAGGCTTGGTGAAATGCGGACATCAGCTGTTGCAGGCCGTCTAGGGATTCTGATAGGAAGCACAAGTCATCAGCATACATGATCTCAGAGATCAGTGCGTAAGAGACTTTAGTGCGAGCCTTAAGTGTAGCCAAGTTGAAAAGGCTGCCGTCTGTGCGGAAACGGATGCGGACTCCCTGAGAAACAGTGTGTAAGACCTCTCTAACTACCACCGCAAAGTATAAGGCGAACAGAGTAGGCGCTAAGACACATCCTTGCTTCACCCCACAGGTAACGGGGAAGAAGTCTGTCTGTTCACCGTCTACGGCAACGCAGCATTGCATGTCGTCATGCAAGAGTCTAAGAAGTCTCACAAACTTTTCCGTGCACCCGAGCTTACCTAGCACCAACCATAGAGCTTCCCGAGGCACACTGTCGAAAGCCTTCTCCAGGTCAACAAAGCAAAGGTACAGCTGACAGCCCTGTTCCCTGCTCTTTTCTTGCAGTTGACGCACAGAGAATATAGCTTCGCATGTCCCTCGGTCCGGTCGGAAGCCAAACTGGGTTTCAGGCAGAATCTTTTCAGACAAGTTCTTTAGGCGGTTTAAGAGAACTCTAGCAAAGACCTTTCCGGGGGCTGAAAGGAGCGAAATACCGCGGTAGGAGTTGCAGTCAGATCGGTCACCCTTGTGCTTGTAAAGAGCACTTATGCGCGATACTTTAAAGGTATCCGGAACGCGCTCGTCCTCCCACATGCGAACAAATAGTTCCCACACTAACGTGTGCAACTCCTCTCCGCCGTATCTTATCAGCTCTCCCGGTATAAGGTCAATGCCAGCCGCCCGTTTGTTTTGTTGCTGTCTGATGGCAGTAACAACCTCGTCACGCAATAGAGTCTCGTCCAGCTCAAAGGCGAGAGGGAGCTGAGGCATTAAACCGATACTTTGCAGATCAGCTGATCGATCCACATTTAGCAGAATGTTGAAGTGCTCCGCCCAGCGGTTTAGTATATCCTCCTTGCTTGTCAACATGTGACTACCGTCTAGAGACCTTAAAGGCACCCGAGCTTGGTAGGATGAACCAATCAGCTTACGTACCTCACTGTAGAACTCACCCAGCTGGTTTGTGTCAGTGAGCCATTGCATGTGACTAGCTTTGTCCTGCCACCACTTGTCTTTCATATGTCGAGACAGCTTGCGCAATTCGAGGTCACTAGCTTTAACAACCGCAACGCTTCCTCTCTGCCTTTTGTGCTGTCGCAGGAGATCTCGGTGTTTGTCGAATGCTGCCCGCAGGGTTTCATCATTTCCATCAAACCAGTCTTCGTCGCGACGGATTTTTTTACCCAGTACAGTTGAAGCGGTATCCATGATATGAGATGACATAGTTCCCCAGGCAGCATCAACATCACCTACCTCATTAGCTGGCATCAGCTTTTCAGACAGGGCTTCAGCGTATTTCTCCCTGACCGCGATATCTTCTAGCTTATCCAAGTTCAAAGAAGCAAGCTTTTTTATAAGAGATCTACGCGGGCGACGGAGGCGGATTCGTAGCTTAGTGACAATAAGTCGGTGGTCAGACCAGCAGTGCGCACCACGCATGACGCGGGTGACCTGTACTTGGCTGAAATCTTTTTGTCTCACGATAGCATAGTCAATCAAATGCCAATGCTTAGATCTTGGGTGCATCCATGTTGTCTTGTACTTGGCGGCAAGTCTAAACATAGTGTTCGTAATTGCCAGACCGTATTGAGCACAAAGACTGAGCAGCAACTGACCATTGCTGTTCATGTTGCCAACTCCATGTCTACCCAGAACTCCAGGCCAAGCCTCATAGTCCCGTCCAACCCTGGCATTGAAATCGCCCAGCAATAAAACCTGCTCCCTGGCGTTGAAGCTATCGAGGCAATGTGTCACTTCCTCATAGAACTTTTCCTTGATGTCATCAGACTTGTCTAACGTTGGAGCATAGACACTGATGACATTAAGGTAGTTGTCTTTGTCCAGGTGAAGGCGCAGTGTGGTTACGCGGTCTGAGATATGTACAGGGTACTCCTCTAAATGCTTTGCTAAGTGATTCTTGATGGCAAAACCTACCCCTGATCGTCGAGTTTCGGAGGCAGCGGTACCTTTCCAGAAGAAAGTGTAGCCGCCACCTGCTTCCACCAGCTCTCCTTCATCGGGGAGATGTGTTTCGCTGAGAGCAGCCACATCCACGTTATAGCGATGAAGTTCCCGAGCTACTATGGCGGTCTTACGTTCGGGGCAGGCGTTGACATCTCGATCAAGAAGCGTTCTCACGTTCCACGCGCCGAATGTCATAACAGGTGTTCTTTTTAAATTTCCTTTGCGGCGTCGACCACGATTTGAATGATGCGATGATAGCCGCGGTTACTACCATCTGCCATGTCGGGACGAGCATTTTTTAGGGCACCTTTTCTAGCCCCCTCCCCAGCTGAGCGGGGAAAGCAGTGCCTCCCTAAACAGGGCTGCTTTGACATCCCAAGTGCTGCCGAGCCCGTGCTGTCGTCCCAAATGTGCAGCGCGGAAACGACCACGGCGTGTTCTCACGCCCCCGTGACCGCCTGCGTGCAGATATCAGACAAAGCCTAGTTTGCATCAGGCTAGACCTCTCTACTTTTACCCATCACCACAGGACTTTTGCGTACTCGGAGTCCAGTAACGGAAGCGGTCAGATGCGCAGGAAATATTTAGGTGCACAAGTATACGCGCGAGACACAGGTGCACATACTCATCCTTATCCTTCTGGGCCCAGTGGAACGGAGACCGTTACGACCGGAGAAGGACTCAGACAGACGGAGCAGTATCACGGTGAGAAAGATACAAGGAGTCAGTATTTTCTCACACTCCCTTAATCGCCTTTTACGATACCCACGGGAAGATATGGGGTGGTGCTATTCTGCTCTGCCGGCACCACACGGCCAATAGGTAATAGGGGAAATCCAAAAAAGAGAATTACTGACACCCTAAAACAGTAGGTAATAGGGGAAATCCAAAAAAGAGAATTACTGACACCCTTCTAAATGTAAATCAAAAACTGTCTAAATTAAATGCATTTGAATCCCCGAGACCTACAAGCTATCTCATCGGCCGATGTTCAAACATCAGATAACAGGGCAACGCCTGTCAATCATTCTCTTTACATACAAAGAGTAAATACGCGCATATGAAATTTTACAACAATGGCGGCGCCATATCCGGATCGCGCCGATTCGTGTCGGTACGGTCCGTGTAGGGTGGATTCACATTACTGATCTTTGTTGGGCAATTGATTAAAATTATTATATAAACAGGGTTATTGGTGCTTAATTTAACCTTCTGAGTGCCCTCAGGAGTGTGTACATTGGGTAAAACAGCATTTATTCTAAGATTTTTTAATTTTACCCGAATAATATCGCCCGTTTTATGGAAGAAAAAATATTGAGAATCGACAGAATGTATAGAGCACGTGATGTCTTTTGCTAAATACCGTGGTTGCTTGTTAAATGTAGCAGCGAAATTACAATTAAGTAAGTTGTCGTTTATAATTAGGATTTCAAGGATATGTTATATTGATGACAGAAGTTAATGAAATAAATTATTGGAACATATTCTCAACCACACCACTCTGAACGAACAACTAAATTAAACTTTTAACGTGGAATTTAATATAAAATGTTAAACTTTGTAAGGACGAAGCCAATACTTACAGCCTTATAAATCATTTCCATCGATCACGCCCAACCAACAGTGATATAACGTCACCTTAACACGGATGCGTTCGGCAAATTTGCACAACGTGCTCATTTCGCTAAACGACATCGGAATATCGATGCAAATGGCCCGGAACCGTCGGTTCATTATCGTCAACATCGGAAATTAATTCTCGGTGGGATACGTCGAATGTTAGTTAAACTGTTTTACATCGGGTGGGCTGATTGCGTATGTTGGCGGTTGGGTGCAATGGATGTTTCCAATAGATAACATCTGACGTTATATTGACGCATTGATAAAGCGAGCTAACCTCAATTTGTTGATGCTAAGCCCTTTAAGAGCTTAGCACCAATAGTTTTACGTTACCTAAACACTATCGAGTTGATATTTCATCCCTTTTACACTAGATATTGACTGAATAAAGATGAACGTTGTATATGACCGTACTGTCCGTAGTACACAAGGATCTTTCGTATCGGAACTGACGCTGTCATCGAGTGAAATGTCACTTCATGACAGTCGTAGAGTTGCTGGCTGCTATGAAATTCACTCAAGTTCTTTTTTTAATAAGTAACCGTGCGGACCCACGTGTCGAAATATCTTCTTGGAAGTTAGAAAATTTTACTAATTGTTAACCCTTATTTCTCACCAAGCCTGTCAATGTCATCCATGGGCCAAATTATCTTTGTCGCACCATAATAACTCATTGTCTATAGACAACTTTTATTGACATACCTAGCGATATCTTGGTACACATTGTGGTAACAAAACATTTTACTCGTGTTTATTAAATAAGGATAAATAAATCGCTGGTCGAATGTGTCAGTGGCAAGTTTAAAATATGATTTTTTGAAGTAGCACTTAATTTCTCATGTTCTTGCGTTTGTAGTTGTGTTGATATTTTGTTCAGCCCATGCTGAGCTACAATACATAATTTCTTTATAGTCACGTTACATGAATTACTAGCCTCATATTTACAACCAGAGCTGCAATCCCAGCAAGTTTTCAGACATCACTTGCCGAAACTCTCACCCTCAACATTCCAATTTCACACGAGAACTCTATTTGCTAACCAAAATCCATTACAAATTTCATTATCGTCCAATAGATATTTGACCGGATCAAAGTCAAATACGGAGTTCATCCATCATACAATGGGAGTACGACCTGGGTCCTAATTCACTATGACTAGATGCGGCGCGTTATCGTTAACTGACCTTGTGATGGTATTCTGTATGCCTCTAGCGTATTACTAAAGGATAATTTCACCAAGTTATCGTAACGCGCCACGTGACGTTTTTTATAGGTCATGGCGAATAGAATCCTGAGTGGAATATGAAAATAGTCGATGCGGTATGTGCACTTGCCTTTTGGTATCATTTACTGAGCGTAAGCTAGATTATTTTAAATTTTAGATATTGTGTGTGTGTGTGTGTGTGTTAGGTTCCTACATTTTGGTTTATGGTAGATGTAAGTGATGTCTGTCACGATTTTCACAAGCTTGCAGTGGCTTGATTTTGTCGCCATTGTAACAAGCTTGCAGTAGCTTGATTTTGTCATAATTTTCACAAACTTGCGTCTGGAGTAGTCTACTATAAAACCTTGTAGAAACTTGGTATAAATTCGGTGCGTTCAAGCGTTTTTACCATACCTACTACTGGAAACATGAAGCTCACAAATAGGCCCTGTTAAGATTTTTTCGTATCCGTGGTACTTTACGACTGGGATTATCCATCCTAGTTGTGTTCTCCTGTTGACTGATCTACAAATTGTTGTGTCTCTTGCCAAGGAGGTAATAGGATTTCTTTTCCTACTCCGCATATTGTATTTTGTTTCTTATCATTTATTTTGCGGTTTCCAAGACGATTCAAGCATTCCCCGGGATACTCCGAGGTTCAATAACATCAAGGTTGGTGTCGTCTATGGAAACTATTGTGGATCCTGGCTTACAGGAGTTACAGTACGAAAGTGAGGTGGGCTTGAAAAAAGCTTGCTGAGGTCTAAGATTAGAAAATTCATGACAATTCCAAAAGTATTTCGCATATATTCTATAACACCAAAATATATTTGTTGGTAGTGTAGGTTATTGGTAAGTATTGTTTTATCATTTCATTTGTATGATCGGATGCATTGCATTACATTTTCATGCAACACCTATAGAGGCAAAAAGCTGCATACAATATAAGATAAAGAACAGGCAATACAATTTTTTTCAAGCTTTTATTTTACTTACACTGTTCGTACGTCTGTCTGTCTTTCCGGTTCAAATTTTGTGATTTATTTTTCAAGCACTTGCTGAAAGCTGATTCAGCTGGCATATGTTTGTAAGTTCGGTAAGAATGCAATAATATTGTAGTACCATGGAGCTGGTCCAACGATGAAGTCAGAAGGTGGCCATAGAAATATGTCTATACAACCCAACCCCCTCGTGTTTAAACTTGTTGGATTATTATTGACATGTTCTTTTCAACCAGATGGTGTTCAGGGTCTAATAATAAAACCGAAATGGGGCCTAGGGAACCTCTGAACCACTTCGTTTCGTTATAGTTGTTTTGCCGAATACTGTAGACCCAGATAGTGTCCAAGGTCTGATAATGGAGCCGGAAGGTGATTAAGAGAACTACCAAAATACTCAATAAAGCCCCGTTGTGTTTAAGTACTTTTCGATCTCCGCTGGGCTTCTGCTATAAAAGCTTGTATCTATCTAAAAAGATCTGTTTTTAAAATTTTGGAAAAAAGTTCTTAACACAAATTAGGTTTATAACATAAACGAAAAAATATTAACATTTTATATTATTAAGCAAAACAAAACATATTTTCGTAAGCTGCCACTTTCAACTTGAAACTTTTAACGTAAATTAAACCTTTATAATCTGTAATTAATTTATATTCAGTTTATTTCAAAGTACGTTCCACCCTCGCGGGGAATTAAAGGTTTAAAACTCAGAGCGTGGCCGAAAAAAAGAATATTGACGTTTTTAAAGAAACTCTGCGAAAAAAGACGAATCCTGAATAAAAATCACTACATTTGTCACAGCATAAGAATTGGAATTAGACAAATTCGTCCGTTAAATTAAGGCCATTTCGGATGGGGAATGGAATTCGATTTGGGGTAAATCTCCCACCCAGCCAGGGAAATGGGGAATATTCCTTCACCGCGCTCAGCTGACTTAAAGCGAATGCCGGCTCGCACGTGATTGGATAAAATAGAAAGTGTATTTACTTCTAATTTGATTTTCAATTGGATACAAATGGATTTTTAGCTTATCTGATGAAAGGCGGACCCAAATTATTAGGCTTTTAATTCATCAATCGCAGACGATGATATAATTTATAAGTAACATAATATAAAAACAATCAGTAAGCAGTGATAGCCTAGTTGGACCGTTGGACTGCAAAGTCAGAGGTCTCGGGTTCAAACCCAGGTACGCACATGCTTTTCAAAAACATGTGCAAAAATTAACTATCACTTGCTTTAACGGTGAAGGAAAACATCGGAAACCTACAAACCTAAGAGTTTCTCGAAGGTGTGCGAAGTTCGCCAACCCGCACTGGGCCAGCGTGGTGGCCTAGCACTATTGCCTAAGCCCTCTCAGTTTGAGAGGAGGCCCGTGCCCAACGGTGGGACAGTTTCGTAACAGGGTTAATATTAGTATGTATCTGTCTGAGATTCACGGGCTTTACCCGGACCTTTGACAGGCTTGCATGGGGACATGGGTCCAACACATAGAGGCCCTTTGCGAGAAGTTAATGTTATGTAAGTCACCTGCTGAGATCACTTGCTGAAAATGATGAAACATAACCAGCGAACTGACCCCGGCAGGTGCAAGGACTATTGTAAACTATGGAAAGTAAACAAGGGCTATATAAATCAGGTTTAATGGACAAAAACTGGACTATTTCAAAGGGGACGGACACCGGCCATAATTAGTGATACCTAATTACCCGTGGTCAGCGGTGACTCGCCGCTTACTAGATGGGCCCCCAAACGGTCGTCCTAGTACAACTGAGGGCAACACCGGTGTGAGCGGCTCAGGGGTATATAGAGGTGTGCTGCGCTTTCTCCGAAGTTACTCACGCCGTTATGTCCTTTAACACTTCCACTCCTGGAGTACATCGACGTAGGACCGCATTATCTTCCTACGTCGATATAGCTCTCACGGCTCTTCTCTGGATGGCCAATTAAGGCTGGCCAGAGCCGAGAGTCCTGCGGGCACCCTTCGGTTTAACTCGACCGACGAAGACACGCCGAGTTGGGGCTTGACCGACTCTCTGAAGCAATCGGGTCCGCGGTGTCGTTACTCACCAACAGCTCGCCACAAGCTGCCCTGCGAGCTAGTAGTTATTATTAATATAAAAAAGTGAAGATTCAGAAAAATCGGAATTTTATTGAAATAGAAATGTAGATACTTGTATAATTATACAAGATTGAGACGTGAGAGAGTAATAATATATATATTTTTTGAACAAACGAAGAAAAGAAAAGTGGCGATCAACTACGGACGACGGCGGACGATTTAGCGCAGTGGTTAAGAGCTTAAGCCGCTCTGCCCACTGCGTCTAATAGTCGCGGGTTCGAGTCCCGCAAGGCACAAATCTTTGTGTGATCCACAATTATTTGTTTCGGTCTGGGTATTTGTGTATGTGAATTTTCATGTTTGTAAACGCACCCACGCCACAGGAATAAATAATAATGCGGGGGCTAGGTTAAAAAAAATAAAAACTTAGAACAGCGGTTAAGAGCTTATGCCGCTCCGCCCACTGGACCGAGTGGTTGCGGGTCCGATCCCGTACGGGGCAAATCTTTGTGTGACCCCCTAATATTTGGTTCGGTCTAGTCGTTTGTGCATGAAAATTTCATATTTTCACATGCACCCACGATACAGAAATCATTACTAGTATGGGGCTACGTTGAAAACAAAAAAAAATTACAGTGATATGTTGCTCTCACTCAAGCGCCAACTCATTGACGGATGTATCTTGCCTGTTTTATCCTACGGTTCACAGACTTGGTCACTGACCGAATCGCAAAAATCCAAACTCAAAGTATGTCAAAGGGCAATGGAACGCAGTATTCTAGGAATCAAAATATCTGATCGAGCCCGTAACACTATACTGCGTTCCAAAACTGGCATTTTAGACGTGGGCTACAAGACTGCCAAGCTCAAGTGGGGATGGGCGGGTCATTTGAGCAGAATGAGCCCAGATAAGTGGGCAAAAATCACTACCGAATGACTACCAAATGGACACCGACGCCGGGGAAGACCTAGAAAGAGATGGCGTGATGACATTGACGCCTACGAGAGGAGTTGGTCTGATATGGCCAAGGATCGGGTTAGGTGGAGAATCATGGAAGAGACCTTTGCTCAGCAGTGGGAAGAAAGAGCTTAATAAAAAAAAATGTTGCTATGAGAATCAGAATATTTCTTATTCATGTAAACCATTACGGTTATCAATCAATCAGCCTATCGCAGTCCACTGCTGGACATAGGCCTCTCCTATCACGCGCCATTGCACACGGTTCTCCGCCTTCCGTATCCAGTCTGTCCCAGCGACCTTTTTGAGGTCGTCGGTCTATCTAGCTGGGGGCCGTCCTACCTTACACTTACCAAGTCGCAGTCTTCACTCTAGGACACGCTTGCTCCATCGGCCGTCGGTCCTTCTGCAGATGTGACCAGCCCATTACCACTTTAGCTTACTGAGTCTGCGAGCTATGTCGGTAACTTTGGTTCTTTGTCGGATTACCTCGTTATGAATTTTATCCTTCAAAGAGACGCCGAGCATAGCTCGCTCCATAGCCCGCTGTGCGACTTTGAATTTGTGGACTAGTCCCACTGTGAGTGGCCACGTCTCGGCCCCGTAAGTCATAACAGGTAGGACGCATTGGTTATAGACTTTAGTCTTCAGGCATTGCGGCATAGGCGAAAAGAAAACGTATAGTAGGCCAAAAAACCTTCTAACATGTTAAGGCACCAACTACGGTTAACTATATAGTATTTATGAACCGTCAGAAAAGACTAACAAATACTAGTAGACGCTGGCATTACCGCACTTTAAGATATCTGGCAGTAGTTAAGGCTCACGAAAAACGACTGGCAGTATGTAATGTTGGTTTTCAATATATATACAACATACATAAAAACAGCTGACATTACTATGACTGAGGTTTCCATTTTGTTTTTGCACATTTTAAAAGCGCTATGTAGCTTACGACATTCTTCTATAAAAACTGTATTTTTAATTTTTCTAAGAACTATTACTACTCCACCCAATAAGTGCTAAAACTGCATCTGCATTATAAAATACGAGGCGCTTACCTCTCAAATCAGCGTTGCAGTAAGCCTAAGAAATTCAAGTACGGTCAGCAGCATAAATCGCTTAAAATTCTTAGTTTTTAAATTAATTTCACACTTTTGTTTTGCATCAAATCCATTATTTTGATTATCTAAATATATAGATAGAAAAAAGAAAAGCACCGTCACGCCTATATTCCCCAGAGGGGGTGGCAGAGGCGTACTGAGTACTGGGTGTACTTTCGCCGACGATGATAGGTCCCCTGTAATAGGGGGCAAGCCTATTGCCATATATCGGGCACAATTCCAGACTCCGGACTCATACTGGGAATTTTTCGTTAGAAAAACTACATTTGTCCGACCTAGGATTTGAACCCAGGACCTCGTGATCACAAAGCGATGCGCTTTCACCAGACCAACGAGGCAGTCAAAAAAAAATGAAATCAAAATATATTTATTTTTCTGGAAAAAATAGGGCCACACTTTTACCAGAAGTGACGTCACGGACATTGATATATGTATCATGACCACTCGTCGGCTAACCAGGGCCACTATATTTGTATATGTTGCTAATTATTTGATGCTGACAACGTTCATTTAAGAAAATCAAAAAATTAAGAGTATTAAATAAACAATGAACACTGTCACCCCTATATTTTAGTGGCAGTGGTGGGGTGGCCCACTTTTTGCCGATGACGTCAGGTCCCATTTAATAGGGGATGACTCTATTGCCATATACCGGGCACAATTCCAGACTCCGGACTGACACTGGGGATTTTGGTTACAATAACTACATTTGTCCGACCTAGGATTTGAAGCCAGGATCTCGTGATCGCAAAGCTCACTCTTCGACACTAGACCAACAAGAGTATTACTCATTTTAAAAACTAAGAATGGTAAGCGAATTGCGTTTTAGACTGTACCTACTCACTGGTTCCCATTAGCGAAACTAGGTAAATTAAAGTAAAAGCTTGCAAGCGGGAATTCACTTGGCATAGAAGAATATACCTAAATGTGCTCTTTCGAATAGAGTTCTTTGAGGCGACCAAACCAACACGTTCAGCCGCGGCCGCGGTGACGTGCCCGGCGGCGATCACGGTAGCGACCAGTATCTCTTTATGATTGTGGGTGCAGACGCCGCCCAGATAGCTCGTGTACGAAGCAGGACGCGTTGGTGTAAATATTTCCATACAAATATTACTGCAATAGCTGAGCGCCATCGTGCACGCCACCGCGGCCGCGGTTGGTTTGGTTTTAGTTTCTTTGCAATCTACGAGGAGGGATCAAAAAGTAGTGAGAATGAGATAGAATATAATGACTATTGATAACTTAATAATTTATTTTTCTTCATAGTTTCCGAGTCTCTCTACACACGGAGTCCAGCGCTTTTCCAAGGCTTCAATCCCTTCCACAAAAAAATTTTTGTCTTGGTCCTGCAAAAAGCTCTCCACGGCATCCATCACCTCGTTATCGTCTTCGTACCTGTTTCCCCTTAAGTATTTTTTCAATTTGGGTAACAGATAAAAACCGAGTCTTATTTGATGGAAAAGTCAAGAGTCTCCGTAACCGGCGAACGTGTATGAGACGAACTATGAGAGTCGAGGAAGCCAGAGAGGTATGTAAGGAAAGAACCTGTTGGAACTGGTTATAGATAGATAGATAGATAAAAATCGCTAGCCGCCAGATCTGGTGAATAAGGGGGGTGGTCAATCAATTCGAAGCCAGCTTGCTGAATGGCAGCCATAGCAACTGCGGACCTGTGCGCGGGTGCGTTGTCGTGATGAAGCAGCACGCCCCTTCGAAGTTTTCCTCTCCTTTTCCTCCTTTGATGGCATTCCTCAACTTGGGAATTAAAGCTGCATAATATTGGCCTGTAATAGTGGTTCCACGCTCCAGGTAATCAATCAACAATATTCCTTCTGAGTCCCAAAATATTGAGGCCATAACCTTGCCAGCCGATGCCACGACACGAAACTTCTTCGGGGTCGGTGATGATGGCCGTTTCCATTGCGAAGATTGCTGTTTTGTTCGGGATCAAAATGATGGACCCATGTTTCGTCCATTGTTACGAAACGAGACAAAAAGTTTTCAGAATCTTCTTGAAACTTGTCCAACAATATCTTCGAAATGTCAAGTCGATTTTGTTTCTGACTGTCGGTTAACATTCTCGGCACCCATCTTTCGGAGACTTTTCTCATATTCAAAGATTGTTTCAATATGGATTGAATACTTCTATATGAAATGCCCGTTTCTTGATTTAAATATCGGATGGTAACTCTTCGATCGCTCAATACAATTTTCTTGACTTTCGCAACATTTCTTGGGTGACTGACGTCGATGGACGGCTGCAACGATGTTCGTCTTCCGTGCTCGTTCTCCCTACTCGAAATTGAGAAGCCCACCTTGCGACAGTGGAATACGGCGGAGCAGACTCTCCTAATGTTGCCTCCAAATCTAAATGAATCTCTTGCGTCGTTAACTTTTTTAAACAGACGTATTTAACAACGGTTCGCACTTCGTTTTTATCCATTTTCGAGAACACGTTCCGACACGAAGCATACAAATGACTACATTCAGAAAAAAACAAAAGAGAATCGAAGATTATTTTTTATATTAATATTACAAATATGTATCTGAGCTATGCCTGCCAATTTTTTTTTTTTACCAATGAGTATGTCGTTCTCACTACTTTTTGATCCCTCCTAGTATATTTTTACTCGTATTATAAAGAGGTAAAGTTTGTGAGTTTGGATGGTCGGGGTAATCTCCGGTACTACTGATCCGATTTTAATAATTCTTTCACCGTTGAAAAGTTAACTTATCCAGAAGTAGCATAATGGTCGGTCGACAACAGCCGCGGGAAACTGCTAGTTTCTTATAAGTAGGTAAGTATTTATTTACCTTGATACGTACGCTCAAGTTATTTAAATACTCTTAGATTTTTGTTTTACACAAAATCCATTTTTTTCTGGATCTATATGATATTAAAACAAGTTGCTAATATTTGGGTATGACAATTTTCACCAGTGTTTGTATTGGTTATAAAAAGTACTTATTACCGATTTGAAAGATGAATTGTCGGTGAATTTTCGGTGACATGTCACTGCATGTACGTGATGATGCTTTGGTCTAGCCGCTAGAGTTTAGATGCTAGACTCTAGAGTCTGAGCGTAGATTCATTAGCTCACTGGCCCTAGTAATGGAGGGTTTGATCCATCCATACAACATTTTTTGTGTGACTCACAAATATTTGTTCAGATCTGTTTATTTTACTAATCATAAGAACTGACTGCCTCGTTGGTATAGTGGCGAACAACTACATCTGAACGATGATTTAAACTCTCAAATCCTAGGTCGGACAAATGAAGTTTTTTCATCAAAAAATATCCTAGCCTGGGTTTGTGCACGGTACATGAGAATAGTCTCGCCTCCCATTACATGGGATCTAACATAAGCGAAAAGTTGGTATACACAGTATACCTCTGCCACCCCGGTTCGGGAATATAGGCGTAACTATGTGTGTGTATGTCCCAACTGTTTTGATCTACACGAATCATAAGCTCAACTATTCCTAAAGCAAGTTTTAATTTTGATTGATATATTAATACTGGTGAACACATCCGCAGCATAAAGCCGATTGAACTAAACTTTTGTATTACTCTGGACATCACTGGAAAAAATATAAAACTAAATATTGTATGATACTGTAGTTGTCGTTTAGCTCATAAGTTAGATTCCCGAGAGAGCGCGCCGAGCTGTGAAAAAAATGTTGTACGAATATTATTCGAGTATTCCGGTGCCGTCGCCACTGTAGCTGTAAATAGCTGAAAAGTTCCGCCTCGAATGTTCGTAGACACTTATTATAGATAATTCTTTTAAAATACAAGGAAACTTGTTCTTATGAAAGTTAAAAATATTCAATTTGTTTAGTTATTATTTTATAACGGGATGTTTAAATTTTATATTGGTATACATTTTAAAAGTACCACATACTACATATTGAGAAGTATTCAATCAATCAATCAAATAATAATTGTCAATTTAGTGACGTTTCATTTGCAATTAAATTGATCTCTTGAGGGACTCCAGAATAATAATAACTTTAGGACGTCAAACGACTTAATCCCTCCCGTAATCATAGGTGCTGTAGACCGCTCGAAACATCGGAATCTTAAAAATCTAAAACAAACTGCGAGAAAATCCGAAATATTTTCATTCTCATTTAATTTATATACAATTAATTTTTGCACAACTCTAATGAATACTACTGGCCCAAAGATAGAACTATGCGAAGACGTCAACGGAAGGCCTTTGCCCAGCAAAAAAAAAATTGTGAAGTTCATCCTGTTTGATGGTATCAAGGGATGCCAACTTTAAGACGCTCGATTTTTGTGAATACTTTTGAGAAAATGACTTTGTAACTTTGCCAGAGACCCAACCACGAATATTTTGATGTATAAAAACTTTATAGGCTATCTATCTATTATGTTATTGGCTGGCGTAATGAAAATAAACCTAGATTTTTCATAGCGTATTGCTCATTTGCGTAAATGATAGTAGAAAATATTTTATTTCTATCTATCTATATCATCACGTCAGATTTTTTGCGAGGTAGGCAAGGAGTACAGAGTTCTAACTACAAAATAAAATCTTGAAATATCTAAAGCCCAAAATACCCCTAACGTATACCGTCATCCAAAAAATTAAACAGTCCTAAAATGTAGTCCTAAAAAATCTAACAATCACCACGCACCTACAAAAGAATACTCCCATCAATATCTTCCAAATTCAAGAGCACTCACAGCCTGGATCACCGATCCAGTGATACGCATCCCACCTAGGATTATCCCGGTTGATCCCACTAATATATCGAGAAGAGGCAAATCCAGCCATAGATCAACGCACGTTCTGATACGTTCCTGACGTCGAAAAAGTAATATGTCTACGGAATGTACATAAAACCTTAGCGAAATGAAATTGGTCCGGTATCAGATAGCGGCCCGTCACTCTTATTGTCATTCAATTTGAATTTCCTCTTAGAAATGGTTTTTGTGAGGCCTTAGAATTGGGCCAGAAAACCGGCGAGCGCGAAGAATTTGGTTTTTTGTTGTGTGTGAGAAATAACGGGCTTTGCTTTCATACTAATTGCGTTGTTTCAAAAAAAGCAACACTGGTCATTATGTCATAGGCTATATTCTATTCCGTTCATCTTGACCACAAAAATTTACAAAAAACTTGTGATTTGTTTTTAATAATTACGAAATTATTTACTGAACTAGAGAACTAAACTACCTACAATAAGTCCGCTTGACCAGTTAGTGACATTATGTATACATTAAGAGTTTATACATAATTTTTAGAGACTACATTGTAAACAGCTGATATAATAGCCCTACTTTTTTCTGAATATTGTAAACCATTTAATACAGATTAGGTGGAAACGATAATGAGATTATCTTTTGCAACATGGACTAATTGAGATAATTTTAAGGCAACATGTTATAAATTTAGCTGATTCACGTTTGCCAGAATTCAGTTTATTTTCAGAAACAGCCTTATAAACATAAAGCACTAGCATTTGCAAAATCTCAGTTTTTCGCACCATCAACACCCACCGCTTATCTCCTGGCCCACACTACACTCATCCCTTCTTTGGGTACCAAAAACCTAACATTTGTCACTGCATCGGAATCTGAATTAGACGCTTGGAGGGTTTCCCGACGAGTATTCGCGCTTATTTTTTGTTCCTCGCTGTGTTATAGAACATTTACTTCGTAAAGGCGTTGATGTATCTCGATCTGTGTATCTGCGAACGTACGTTATTCACTGTTTTACGATTTCGCTTAGGTTTTAAGGAAACGAACGTTTTTTCTATCGCTTTTAATGTTTATTTTTCGCATTGCTGCGTTTGTTCGACGCTTTTGATCATGTTCTTTGAAATTGTATTACTGGGTCGCGTGGTCGTGGTTTTGATTCCCTTATGAGACAAATTATTGTGTGATCCATATTCAATACATAGCTTCTTTTCGGGTTGTAAACGCACATACTGTCTGTTTTCCAATTCCCAAGTGGCCAATTTTATAAACAAATATGGCCTGACAATTAAAGGCAATCAAATTGATACGATTGGGAAGTCAATGAATTAACATAATTCATTAAATTTCAATAATTCATTAAAAATCTATTTTATTGTCTTTCTCCTTCTTTTTCTTCTTCTTTAAGTTATGGCTTCACACTAATTTTAAGTGTATTTTGCCAGTGTCCAGTGAGATATATAATCGTGTTTGTTTAAACTTTTTCAACTCCCGGTGAAATTAATGGCCACGATGATAATGAAATTAATGAAGTACCACCCTGGATAGTAAAGCGGTGGATACTTTACATACCAATTGCGACGGCCGTTTTGAGGGAAGTCGAAAAGGCACATTTTATCGCTTTGTTACAATTACCTTCACTCATGCACATATAGGAACACATAATGGTTAATATTCTACCAACATTACACATTATTAGTCGAGATAACACAAGTTTTGGAAATTAAAACAAATTGACAACATCACTCTTCGACTTCCCGCTCAATTCATTAAAAATCAATTTTATTGTCTTTGTTTGTATATATGTTCACAAAAATGGCCACAATCATAATTTCAGATATAAATGTAATACGTTACATATTTATAGCTAGCGTTTTGATACAAAACATTTTTGTTATTTTTCCGCGTTATTTCAAGGAGTCATTTTAATAACATAGATATCTTCGCAATTTCCTTTCACAACACCACAGAAAACACAATACAATTTTATAAAAAGGAAGCTCGGGTCGACGATCACTGGTACAGCTGACTTGACTGAGATAGATCACATGCCTCGTCCCTTTCTCGCCCGGAAAACACCAAACGTCAGCCAGGATACCAACACTTTAGGGTAAATTGCGTGTTTGGAATCAAATGCTATAACCTCCGCTATATTGCATCGAGAATCGTTTTGTAAGGAATCAGCCACAGCAACATACAAGTACGCAACCTATTAATATAATGTTATTTTCTGCACCTAAGATGTAGTTGGAATCATCAAAGCAATACCATGAAGCCAAGTTTACGTTCGCTAATAGACAACGTAAAAACAAGTTAAAATATACGAGCATATAATTTATTTATAAATAAAAACCACGAGGTCAAAGCAAAGCACAATTGTTTTCAAGGAGAGGATAAATAAATAGGTCTTGAAACTTTTTGTAATGTTACAAAAAGTCACGAATATGTACTCGTACTACGCAGACTTACTCCTACAGAGATTTGATATGGTGTGAAAAGTTATCACGTTAAACAGTCTATTCTATCTCAATACTGGGCAAATGCCTCACATCTTGAGTTTATGAGTGATCTATGCTATTGGTCGCGGGGTCTTTACGGCTTCACCAGACAATAGGGCGAGCGTGCAACCACTACGCTCGAATCAGAAGGGCAAGGGGACAATTAGCGCAAGGGCGCCTCAAGGAGAAACGGCCTCGGCTTAGCCAGTGGCTATGGGGGAGGATGTATACGAGGCGTCTTGCTGTGGTGCTCTGCACCGGCCGGCGGGCAAGGGATTCTTCGACCTCAACAAATGCCTCACTCGAAATTGAGGTGAACGAAAATGGGTTATACTCCTCGGACGGACTGCACAGACAGTGCAGACTGATAAGTTGTAGCTGCGGACTGTTGGAACATATCAATCAATCAATATCATCGTACCATATCCCTTGCGCGGTAGGCAGAGAGTACAGAGTTCCAACAGGTACATATAATGCCACCAATAACGCCCAATTTGTCTAAACGATTACTACATAAAGTAATCGGAATCAACAACTTAACATGCCGTCCCAAGCACTAAAACATTCTAAAATTGCAATTCCACAAGCACTTTTTCGCCACTACAAAGAGCAGACAGCATTATCAAAATAGGTAACAAAGTTAACCCGTTGGCGAGTTAATTAAAACCAAATGTTATTTGAGCGCGCGGGCGCCGTGACTTTTGCGCGGTTCGTGGCATTAACCACGGGTGGGGCGACTTTTGTAAATGTTACTATTTCTGAAAATTAAGTATCATTTTATATTATAAAACAAGCGTTACTTGTTAGTGGTTACATGAGTGAAAAATCGTTGTTTCATTTGAACCTACCATTTAAAAGCTTTAGCTTTTACGTCAAAAAGTAGAAAACATATAGACGAACAGTTTTGCGGAGTCAGGTTTAAGGTGTATTTAAGATTTTTTTTAACTATTCTGATCCTATACTTAAGATATCGGTTTCGACAGGCGCTCATACACTTACAGGACTGCAATGATCCAGGTTAAGCATCGTTCAGCTCGGTCAGTATAAGATGGGTGTAATTTAGTTAAATGATTGGTCCCAACTGCCACTTAACGTGGTAGTGGTGAAACCAAATTGGATTTTTTATAGACGGTTTGATAAATGCCAAAAGTAAGTGGCACATAGGTGACCACTAAAGCTTGCCAATACAGAAGACTTAGCACGAAAAGATTTACATTAGTGTGACGTCAGCGAGTAAGCGTGCTGTCACGCTCATGTTTCTTTACTAAATTTGTAGTGTGGCCAGGATGGCATATCAACTCGTTAACGTCATGCTAACGTCATTTTCGTGCTAAGCCCTTTGATTATAAACTAACCCCCATACTAATAATCATTGTATCGGCGGAACTGTTACTATACAATTATATAAATACAAACTTTGTTTTCTTATTTCGAATGTCAAATGACAGATGACAGAAAGAGATAAAACAGTGGGTAACTATTCATTCGCTATACAATGGTTATTAGTAAGGCCATGTGCCTGTCACTAATAGTCCGCTACGATAGATTTGCCTTCTACCAGTAGAATTTTGACATATTTTATATGGAAAATCTGTCAAAATACCACTGACAGTAATCAAATCTATCGTTGAGTTGAATATTGACACCGGCTATAAGTGATAAATGTGTTCGACGAGATAAGTATGACCTATCTTCTTTTGTGAGACAATATTTTTGCCCAGCAGCGGAATTACAATAAATTCCGTTGTTCCCATTTTCTACAACTTATGACTTACAAACACGAACACTAAAACATATTCCAATTAACATCACAGCACAGAATTTTGCAACAATTTTAACACAATTTATTTCATTTCATCAACTCAGTGTCCGTGACACGACGCTAACAATGTTCTCCTAATTTTGATAACTTAATTGTTAATTAGCATAGAAGTTTTCCTACGTTTGCCCTGACTTTGCACTACGTGTTGCCCTAATTCTGTTTCATGTCTCCTATTTCGCCCACATTTCTCCCCGATTTGCCCCTATGCCTGCCCTATATCGCCCCCACGTCGCCCCTATGCTGCCTCCACATTACCCCGTCAACTCTCGCGCAGACACAAAACAATTATTACATCAGCAGAAGTTTCAGCTCGTTTACGTAAGTGTTTCGAGTGGAATTTCGTACACTTTGTTGATTGTTTGCTTGACTTTTCAATGTTTTTAGGTCTATTTGTAGTAAAATGAGAGGTGATCACTTTTGAGTAAATTGAATATACCGGCTTATTGGTATATTGGCGTATAGCGCAGCTGGCGTTTTAAATAGGACAGCATAATGTTGTTGAGGTTTTTCTGTCAAAACGTTCTTATATGCAGTTCAGGCTCTGGGATTGTGTCCGGCTTAATATAAATAGGCTTGCCCCTATTGATTTGGGACCTACGATCGTCAGCGGAATGTAGGTTTATATGTTTTACTTTTGCCGCCCTCGCTTCGGGAATATAGGCGTGATGGTGTTGATTTATGTTAATGAATATACTGATTCTGCCCGATATATGGCAATAGGCTCGCCCCGTATTACATGGGACCTAATATCGATGGAGAAAATTGGGTATACTCAGTACACCTCTGCCACCCCCGCTTGGGAAATATAGGCGTTACGGTGAATATACTGATTTGTTTTTTTTTTCGAATTTCGTAATGTTGTTCGATACTGATGGATTTTACGGCTATAGATGTAGAGACCGCTAAAAGTGAGTGCCAGCTAACACTACTGGGGGCTTAGGGAGGAATTGATAGTAAATACCCTCTTACCAAAAATCACACGGTGACCGGTATCGACAATTTAAAAGGCTCCAGGATACTCAAGAGGCATGTGACGGTGCCCTGTTGTACCATGCTCCATACTCTGAGAGAATTCAAGCCAGTTCATCCGACTCCTTCAGAAAGATGGTAATATTTTCAAACACGACATCACATTCTTACAAGTCAAACCAAGCCAATCTTAAAATAAGAATCTAAGAAATTCCTCAGTGATTCTCAACACTAAAATACCCGCCATACAGTTCAAACTTTTCCACCAGTCACCGAGGAACTTGCATACGAAAAAAAATCCACTTAACGTCCAAACGCGGGTAACAAATGAAAAAAAGTTAGTTAAGGGGGCAAAGACAAAAAGAAACGCTGCGCCTAATGGTACTAAGTTTGGGAAACACTTTGGCTAAACATTCACTAATGGAAATGGAAAAGAGCCAGGAGAAACAGGGGAATCGGTTGTTTTTTTATAACTCGCCCGGCCGTTGCCAAATTGTGGGTCGGAAAAAATTGTATTCTGTTGCGGGGAAGACAGTTACGAATGTGGGTAGTTGTGATTTATATTTTAAAGCGGGTATTTATTGTTAATAAACGAATATTTATTAGTAGATGGAGCTTTTTTCGCTTCTCCATCGAGTTTTGGGTGGCATTTATTACGCGCTATTTTGTCCTAATGCATGTCATGAAACGTGATTTTATCATTCAATGATTACCACAAAAATTATTACAGTAATATTATCGGGCTTATCGGGTCAATTGATGGTATCATTTAGTAGTATTACGCTACCCATTACTTATTTGACGATTATGACAATAAAGAATATTCGAATTCGAATCGTTAATTTAATAGCGCAGTTTACGTGGCGAACACGAGGTCTTGAGATCGGAAAAAGTGTGGTTCTTCGATAGATGACTCTCATTAGCAGACTGAAGTTTTGAATTGTACCTGGTATAATCGTAACATTCGCCTCGTTTTATACTGGGGCTTTACGTACATGGGGCGTGATTACACTACACTTCTGGTGCTTTTTATTCCTTTATATTATTGTTACGACCCGAACATACCCCGATATCTTGAAAAGTCTTTATCGGGGATTTCGATTCTAAAACGCATAACAGGTCCACCGATGATTTGACTAGACAGATTTAGAAACCGCGCTTAAGTTCTGAAACGTCTAGAAGGTTCCACCCCTTTAATTATAGCCGGCACGCGGTCGCGGTATACAAGTACCTATTCGTTCCCTTTCAAATAGGTATGTAATAATAATACCGCTTTGTGGGCCGCGCCGGCTATTGTTCGATGTACTTCTATCGATGTACTTAGAGGGTTCGCGTTCGTTCTAGAACTTTCATACGAGTATAAAAGGAACACAGAGCGCGGGGACGGACACAGTGTCTTCTCGGAAGCGATAGTCATCAAATCGGAGAACAAGCGATCTAAGTGAAATACAACGGCGACTTTAGCAATGATATACGGATACTGCGAGTAACTCAGCGACTTGTAACCAGTATTTGGGTACCTACGACAGTAGTACTAGTATGAGATTAGTTCGCGTGTGTATTTGCATTCGACGTACTGTTTTGTGTGTACAGCGCCTAATAAAGTACTTCGCACTTTATTCGGCATTTAATTTCCCCGCAAAGGTAACATTATTTATTTTTAATTTTTCAATATCTATCGATGAAAGTAACAATATTTGGTGAAAATTTATTTCAAATTACTTAAAACAATGTAAGTATAGAAACAAACTCAATTCTAACTAGAATTACAAACATAAACAGTAAAATTGGACAATTAGCAAGTTGTCGAGTAAATCAGCCGCGGACGGTTGCGACACCTGCACTCGTAGCGGACGCTGACTTATAGCGGAAGTTGCCTTTTTTCATCCCCCTTTATTAAAAGTTCCGCCAGCGATAATCCGCTAAGTTCGCGGATTAAGAAGCCGGGGGACTTTACTCAAGATGCAATGAAAAACCTTTGAATTCTTTATATAAAGGAAACTGTTTGCAATAAGGAAATTGTATGCACTATAGCTACCTGCTTTTGATTTGAGAAATTTAGACTCGCCGTTACCATGGCTGCTGCCATGGCTAGCTGGGGTCCTTTTAATTTTGGTGCTAATCATTGGGGGCCGTTATCGTAATTGGGTAAACGATCGCAAAATAATAGGTGGTACCTACTCTTCGTAATCAGAGTAAGCTGCTGCTCACCCTCTGATTTGATTACCTGCAGGAGGCTATAACTGAATGATTGCTATGAATACCGCTAAGAATGGTGTCTTGTCTTCCATAACATTCAGCCTAAACGATGATTTGCAATATATATTGCTGAATTTGGTAGCTTCTTGCAACCCGCTGTTAATTCAGCATAAGGTAAAGAATACGGAAAAGTGCTTACAAGTACTACACCTAACTCTTCATTGAATGGTTGCAGTGTTTATAACACATCAAGGTCACTAATCTGATAGATACATATGTAGTATCGTATTATTTGAAGATCACGGTGAATGGAATGTCAAGAAATTATTGTAATTTTAGTAACCTTTATATTGTTTATAGACATATAAACGCAGAAATGACGCGCGGATTATAAACGCAATCCAGCCGTACACTTTTTCTGGACACTTGGTACCATTTAGGTAACCAATTTAAAAATCTTTGTTTCTACATGGTTCGAACATCTTTTGTTTTCAAAATTTATGACATATCATTGTCGCAAATTTATCGGTTAATATTTGTTTGCCTAGTGACTGTGTTCTCGTAGACTTTCAATTTTTTTTCAATTTATAGAAAGATATATATTTATATATCTTCAAAGACTGAAAGCGATGAATGAAGGTGTACAAATGGGTGACTTAGTGGTAAACCATCTACTTTATGCAGATGACGCGGTTTTAATAGCGCCAACAGCCACTGATCTGCAAACACTAGTCACAGTTATGAAAAACGACTGCATGATCAATGGCTTACACTTGAATGTGAAGAAAACCAAGATTATGGTTTTTGAAAGGGAAGAAACCAGAACGAATGTAAGGATTGTGGTTGGTAACGATGTGCTGGAGCAAGTGAATGAGTTTGTATATCTTGGATGCGCCTTCAGTAAGGATGGGAAATACACCGCTGACATAGAGAGAAGAGTGAGTGCAGGGAACAGAGTGAATGGAGCGATGGGAAAGCTACTCGGGAGCCGGCACTTAAGCCATAAGGCGCAGCTGGCCATACATAACGGAGTTTTTGTCCCAACGCTGTTATATGATAGCGAGAGCTGGGTATGTAAGAAGGATAAATGCGGTAGAAATGCGAGCTCTGCGGAAGATGTGCGGAGTGAAGCTGACCGACCACATTAGCAACAGCATAGTAAGACAGCGAGTAGGTATGAAAGATAGTATCGGTGTAAAGATGAGAAAGGGCATGCTCCGTTGGTTCGGTCATATAGAAAGAATGCCAGAGGAAAGAATGACAAAACAGATATACAATGTGAAAGTGGAAGGATGCAGGTACCGGGGAAGACCTAGACTATCTTACCACGACCAAATAAACCGAGTCTTATCTGATGGAAAAGTCAAGAGTCTCCGTAACCGGCGAGCGTGTATGAGACGAACTATGAGAGTCGAGGAAGCCAGAGAGGTATGTAAGGAAAGAACCTGTTGGAACTCTGTACTCTCTGCCTACCCCGCAAGGGATCTGGCGTGAGGTTATAGATAGATAGATAGATAGATATATATTTAAAATGTTTGTGAAAACATCATCATCTCAGCCTATACTTGTCCACTGCTGAACATAGGCCTCCCCAATCGCTTTCCAGCGTAACCGGTCCGATGCCACCTGCATCCAACGACTTCCTGCGATTTTCACAAGATCGTCGGTCCATCTGGCAGGCGGTCGTCCCACGCTGCGCTTGCCAATACGTGGTCTCCACTCTAGAATCTTTCTGCCCCAACGCCCGTCCGATCTACGCGCTATGTGGCCCGCCCATTGCCACTTCAGCTTGCTAATCTTAACGGCTATGTCGGTGACCTTGGTTCTTCTACGAATCTCCTCATTCCTGAGTCGATCGCGTAGAGAAACGCCGAGCATAGCTCTCTCCATAGCTCGCTGAGCAACTCTGAGCTTTTTTATGAGACCTATTGTAAGAGACCACGTCTCTGATCCATATATCATCACTGGCAACACACATTGACTAAAAACTTTAGTCTTTAGGCACTGAGGTATTTTGGATGAGAAGATGTTGCGCAGTTTCCCGAACGCTGCCCAGCCGAGTTGGATTCGTCGATTGACCTCTCTCTCAAAGTTGGACCTACCTAACCGGACTGCCTGTCCCAGGTAAATGTATTCGTCGACAACTTCAAGAGTGGAGTTCCCAACGGTGAGTGCGGTGGGTACGACATGGACATTAAACATTATTTTTGTTTTGTCCATATTCATTTTAAGACCCACTTGTTGGGATACTCTATTTAGGTCACCGAGCATTCGTCCTAGATCTTCCAGCGACTCCGCCATGACCACAATGTCGTCGGCAAATCGAAGGTGAGTGATGTATTCGCCATTGATGTTGATGCCAAGTCCTTGCCATTCCAAGAGCTTGAAGGCGTCCTCTAAGGTGGCCGTAAACAGTTTCGGAGAAATGACGTCTCCCTGTCTTACTCCTCTTTTTATGGGGATCACCTTCGTGCACTGCCCCTGTACTCGGACTGACATGGTGGCGTTATTATACAAGCACTTCAACACTTCGATGTACCGATAGTCAATGCGGCATCGCTGGAGAGATCTAAGAACCGCCCAAGTCTCGATCGAATCGAAGGCTTTCTCATAGTCCACAAACGCCAAGCATAGTGGCCGATTATACTCCTCGGTCTTCTGTATAATCTGCCGCAGCGTATGTATGTGGTCTATGGTACTAAAGCCTTTCCGGAAACCGGCTTGTTCGGGAGGCTGGAAGTCATCAAGCCTGCGTTCGAGACGATTCGTGATGACTCTCGAAAACAACTTATAAACATGGCTCAGCAGTGTGATGGGCCTATAATTCTTCAGTAAAGTGTTATCACCTTTCTTGAAAAAGAGTACCACCACACCCCTGTTCCACGCTTCCGGCGTTTTTCCTTCGAGCAAGACGGAATTAAACAGCCTCTGAAGGACTTTAAGTACCGGCGATCCGCCCGCTTTCAGAAGCTCTGCGGTAATTCCGTCTTCACCCGGCGCTTTGTTGTTTTTAAGGTGTTTGAGAGCCATCCCAATCTCGCACAGGCTGATGTCCGGGATATCTTCAGTGTAGTGTCGGGTTAGCTTAGCTCTTGGGTCTTTTACCAAGTCAACAACAGGTTCAGCTACTGAGGTATACAACTGCCCATAGAACCTCTCTATCTCCCTGAGCACCTCTAACCTATTCGACGTTACGTTTCCGTCCTCCGTCTTCAGCTTCGTCAACTGGCTTTGCCCAATAGACGCGTCTCTTGCAAACACTTTGGAGCCCTTGTTCTGCTCTATGGTCTCCTCAATACGTCTTGTATTGAAGGACCGTAAATCGTGTCGCAAGGACTTCAATATCTGTCCATTGAGCTGCCTATAGGACTTAGCATCATCGGAGGTTTGGAGCGTCATGGAACGTCGCTCAGCCATGAGGTTTCGGGTGTAGTTGGATAGTTTTTGAGGTCTATTTTTACGGTGGGGCTTAAAATACTTGGACCCGACCGTATGGACAGTCTCTACCAGCCTGTTGTTGATTTCGTCCACTGATGCGCTACTGTCTAGCAATTCGAAGCGGTCTGCCAATTCGAGTTGAAAGTTCTCGGGGTTTTGGATATGTGCATAAGAAGGTCGGAGCGTAGACTTCATCAGACGCGATCTTTCCATTTTGACATTAATATTTAATGTGCCTCTGACCATTCGGTGATCACTGCCGGTTTTTACCCTGTGAATCACGGAGACATCATTAAATATTTGTCGCTTGGTGCTCATGATGAAGTCTATCTCATTTTTTGTGGAACCATCAGGGCTCATCCAGGTCCATTTCCTATGAGGCGGCTTCCGGAAGAAAGAGTTCATCATAAAGAGTCCCTCCTTCTCCAGATATTCGGCCAGCCTCTGACCCCTGGGGTTGCGTTGCCCATATCCAAATTGCCCCACTCTCAACTCATCATCGCCCCGTTTGCCCAGCCGCGCATTGAAGTCACCCATAACCACTGTAAAGTGTGCTTTGGAAGTATGTATGGCTCTACTAATGTCCTCATACATAACTTCGACGTCATCATCTGAGTATGCCGAGGTCGGTGCGTAGACCTGTATGACCTTCAGCGAATATCTTTTGGATATTCTGAGTATCAGGTACGCTACCCTGCTCGACACACTAGTGATGGACACAACGTTGTTTATGAGTGACTTGTGGACGATAAATCCGACACCACCTTGGGACTGCTGTTCGCCCTCCCGGTAGTAAAACAAGTTGCCGGATTTTAAGGTTATCGTGTCCTCGCCCTTTCTTCGGACCTCCGATAAACCAACAATATTCCACCGCAACTTGTTTATCTCTTCCTCCAGCTCAACAAGCTTCTCATCTGTCCTTAACGTGCGTGCGTTGTATGTCACCAGGGCCAATTTTCGGTGTTGGTGGTAGCCGAATCTCTGCCGGAGATTCTTAGCACCCCTTGTCCTGTCGTTACCATGGCTGCTACCGTGGCCAGGACGAACAGGACCGCCGGGGACTAGGGGCCTGGTTTTCTTACATTCTTCCATTATTGGGGGTGTTTGCCATACTCGCCACAAAACATGGTGCCACACAACTAAAATACCGTGCTTTTATATTGGAACGCAAATCTTATTGGTCTAGAAAAGCAGATGAAGCTAATTTATGTAAGCTTCGGCCGGTGACTTGGTTTTGCTGTATCATGGTAAAAATAAAATGTATTTTCTAAAAAAGATGTAACTAGTTTGAAGATGCATAATAACCACATCAGATTGACTGTTTTCCTTGAGCATAAATGATTAGATTTAGATATAATCTTAATAATCATATTCCCACAGAGATTAATCATAATGATGAAAATTTACATCGATATCATAGCATAACGATAGCATTTTCGAAAATTGGTAATTATATAATTGTTAACGCATTTTTTTTGTATGCCTACTGATATTACTGCCTAAATTAATAGTGTTTTTATGCAATACTAAGAGCACATTAGAGTTGAACTCAGTATAGTTGCATCTTTTCGAAACATTTTAAAAAAGAGTACTTTGATGTTGGACTCAAATAGCGAAGATTACAACCAGTAGCCATTTCAATGTAAAATTAACTTCAAATTGTTCTCTTTTAAATTCATTTTTTGCAATAGGTTTTTTCTTATATATTTTGTTCGCGCTTATTTTAAAATAAATAAAAACGTTATGAAAGGTTAAATTTTATTTTTACAAGCGTTTATTTAACTTACATGGTTCGTATGTCTATCTGTCTGGCAGTCTGTCTTTCCGGTTCAAACCTTGTGATCCATTTTTCAAGCACTTGCGGGTATCCGATTGACCTCAAAATTTGGCATACATATTATATAAGTCCGATGACAATGCAATAATATGGTACCATGGAGCTGGTCTGATGATAGATTCGGAAGATGGGTAAAGAACCATGTGAACTATACAACGTAATTCCCTCATGTTAAGGCTGATTAGATTGGTATTGAGAAGTACTATATAACCAGATAGTGTTCAGGGTCTGATGATAAAGCCGAAAAGTGGCCAATAGAAGCTCACTAGTACTCAATATAACCCTGCCGTGTTTGGGCAATTTGGATTTGTCTTGATGAGTACTTTACATCCAGATGGTGTCCAGGGTCTGATGATGGAGCCGGAGGGTGGCCAATGAAACTATCCAACTTCTCAACATAACCCCGCTGTGTTTGGGCTCATTGGATTTGTCTTGACGAGTTTTGTAGACCTAGATGGTGGCCAGGGTCTCATGATGGAGGCGAAGGATGACCAACAAAACTACCCACCTACACAACATAACCCTGACGTGTTGGGGCTCGTTACATTTGTCTTGACAAGTACCATAGTACTTGTCGGTCTCCGTTGTGTTTTAACTATAAAAGCTTGTTTTTAAAAATATATTTTTAAATTAAAATTATTATATAGTGAATGTCAAGATTCTTTAGATTGTCAATAGCTAGACAGAATTACTATTATTGATTACTACAAAACTTAAGTAAGTTACGCATCTATAATAGGCACTATGAGATACAGCGATATTTCGTATTGTAAAAAATATTTAATTTTCGGCATATATACAAAATGATTTTATCGATAAAGCTTTTGCAGTTGAATAGGAAAGTACTAACACTACATATATGGGAAAACACAAGTATAGTCTATCGTCTATGTCATTAATGTCAAAAAAATGTACAAGGGCGTAACTGGTAATGATGGATTTGTCCCCTTTCTTATCACTGACATGACATAAGTGTAAGCAGTGCAAATATATAATCTTGTAAGTGCTCCCTCTATGCTTCTAGTACCTCTATGCTCTGTGCCTTTAATAATTGCTTGAGTGCTTAGAGTATTAAACTTCTTTGCTTGAGTGTGTTTATAAGATGACAGCTGTCAAATGACAATTTGTGACAGATACCCGATGTAATATAGCGGACGGCGCTGCGTTGTCATTCGATAGCCAACGGGGCGAGTGGTCGGACGTATCACGGAGCAGCTAACTGCACTACATTCCATATGACAATATTAATCTCCAACTATTGTTCGCATCCTAGGATCTTTTGCTACCAAAGTTTGGATATCAAAGAAGATCAGTGTACCCTAGTGTATTTCAAGATTTGTTACTATTTAGACGACTATAAAAACGAAGATTAACCCACCTTTCACCGTGACCAGAATGGTAACGTGCCATCCCAAAAAGCGAATTTCCGGTACATTTATAGGGCAAGAGTTGATTGAGGATCTTCCAGCCAGACGGGTGCTGTGACTGATGAGACTTATCACAAGAGTTATTATTGAGGTAGTAGATACGCTGATATGTATATCAGTGAAAACTGATTGTTATAACGCAATATTTAAAATTGAATATACTAGGAGGGATCAAAAAGTAGTAAGAACGGCAAACGGTAAAAAAAAACTGGCAGGCATAGCTCAGATACATATTTGTAATATTAATAAAAAAAATCTTCGATTCTCTTTTGTTTTTTTCTGAATGTAGTCATTTGTTTGCTTCGTGTCGGAACGTGGTCTCGAAAATAGAGAAAAACAAAGTGCGAGCCGTTTTTAAATACCTCGTTTAAAAAAGTTAACGACGCAAGAGATTCATTGCGATTTGGAAGCAACATTAGGCGAGTCTGCTCCGCCGTATTCCACTGTCGCAAGGTGGGCTTCTCAATTTCGAGTAGGGAGAACGAGCACGGAAGACGAACATCGTTGCGGCCTTCCTCGATGGACGTCAGTCACCCAAGAAAATGTTGCGAAAGTCGAGAAAATTGTATTGAGCGATCGAAGAGTTACCATCCGATACTTAATTCAAGAAACAAGCATTTCATATGGAAGTATTCAATCCATATTGAAACAATGGGTCCGCAAGATGGGTGCCGAGAATGTTAACCGACAGTCAGAAACAAAATGGACTTGACATTTCGAAGATATTGTTGGACAAGTTTCAAGAAGATTCTGAAAACTTTTTGTCTCGTTTCGTAACAATGGACGAAACATGGGTCCATCATTTTGATCCCAAGACAAAACAGCAATCTTCGCAATGGAAACGGCCATCATCACCGACCCCGAAGAAGTTTCGTGTCGTGGCATCGGCTGGCAAGGTTATGGCCTCAATATTTTGGGACTCAGAAGGAATATAGTTGATTGATTACCTGGAGCGTGGAATCACTATTACAGGCCAATATTATGCAGCTTTAATTCCCAAGTTGAGGAATGCCATCAAAGAGAAAAGGAGAGGGAAACTTCGAAGGGGCGTGCTGTTTCATCACGACAACGCATCCGCGCACAGGTCGGCAGTTGCGATGGCTGCCATTCAGCAAGCTGGCTTCGAATTGGTTGACCACCCCCCTTATTCACCAGATCTGGCGGCTAGCGATTTTTATCTGTTCCCAAAATTGAAAAAATACTTAAGGGGAAACAGGTACGAAGACGATAACGAGGTGATGAATGCCGTGGAGAGCTTTTTGCAGGACCAAAAAAAACTTTTTTTGTGAAAGGGATTGAAGCCTTGGAAAAGCGCTGGACTTGGTGTGTAGAGAGACTCGAAAACTATGTAGAAAAATAAATTATTAAGTTATCAATAGTCATTATATTCTATCTCATTCTCAATACTTTTTGATCCCTCCTCGTATGTACATATGCATGTACTAGCGACCACCTGCAACTTCGTTTGCGTATGTATATATGTTATTTTGATGTATAAGTTTCTCAAAATCCGTTTAGTAAAATAGTAACAAACATTCATACATCCATTCTCACAAGCTTTCACGCTTTAATTATTAGTAGAATGTATGTACCCAATATTTAACGAATCCTGAACTACCAAAAAATGAAAGAACAAAGGAGCATCCAGTTTACATTATATAAACGGTTCTGTTACAATCAAGGTTAAACCGATTGCTCCCAGTTATCGGCCGATAAGTTCATATACTTTTGTTTGTTTCATAAACAAACTGCTACAATAAACTTTGGCAGCGAAGCTAGAATCGAATATTACGCAGGAACAATCTCCATTGTAATATAAGCCTAATCGTTTTGTACTAAAGTTGAGTTTCAATTATAGTTATAAATATGAATTATTGCCTATGATAATATTTATTTTTGATTTCAAAAACATTGTAACTGGCAATATTGTTGGGGCTGTATTTAGTTTGCGCTCTGATTGGTCGGTAAATCAGTAGAATTAATCAAACTGCCTAAGTTTTCCTATCCCTACTAAAAGGGAAATAAATGATAGGCACTACTCAACATAAAGAGCAAACTCAACGCAGCAGATGTAAGTATTATTATTTTCTTACTTAGATTTACGGTTTTCACCCGGACCTTTGAAAGGTATGCATGGGAACATTGGTCCAACAAGTAAGGGCCCTTTGCGAGAAGTAATGTTATGTTAGTCACCTGCTGAGATCAATTGCTGAAAATGAAGAAACCTAAAAAGAGAACAAGGACTATGTGAATGAGGTTTGGTAGAATAAAACCAGTTAATTTAAAAGAAATAGGCATAATTAATGATACTTAACTACTCGTGGCTAGCGGTGATTCGGCCCTCACTAGATAGGCCCACAAACGGTCGTCAAAGGACAACTGAGAGCAATACCATGAGCGGTTCAGGGGTATCGAAAGGTGTGCTGCGCTTTCTCCAAACTGCTTTCTCGTACTCGCGGCGCTATGCCTTTTAACACTTCCACCCTTGGAGTACATCGGCCTAGGAAAGCATAACTTTCCTATGTCAATATAGCTCTCGCGGCTCCTCTCTGGATAACCAACTAAGGCAAGCCAGAGTCAATACTCCTGCAGGCACCCTTCAGTTTCCACTTGACCATCGAAGACGCGTCGAGGAAAAGGTCCTGGCCGCCCTGGTCCATGGTGTCATTACTCACCAAAAGCTCGTCACTAGCTACTGGTTGTGGTTGCGTGGGTGGTGATGTTAGTGCGGGCTAATTACTATGGTTATTATAATCCTATACTGTTGCAAGGCAAGGCCAGGTGACATCAACTTGCACTAGTCGGTACGGTATCAATAGAAGCAGAAACAGACCTAAATAAATTAAAATGTGTCAACGTATTTCGTTCAGAAAAAAAATTACTGAATATTTAAAAGGGCAAAAAATACATCTATAATTGCGTAAAATCAAGCGAGGCTTTTAAATTGGAACGATAAAACGCGTCCGAAATGCCAATGGCAATTCAGTTAATACTGTTTCCTTAAAGACAATATTTGGAGGCGGGATCGGGGTGCGATGTTACCACTTTACCAGTGACCTTCGAAAAATTAAAAAGTAAGAAAGATTTATTTAAAAAACTGTTATCGCTTGCCCTGGAGAACCAAGGTGCTCTTTACGATCACCAAGGAGAGTTTGATGAAGTGAAGGAAATGACCCTCACCACATTATAAATCAGCGAGTTCTGCTCCACTGCTGTACAAAGGATATCTCTCACAAATTGAGGTGAAAGAGATTAGGTTAGTTACTCCACCACATGTGCCGAACATTGCAAATTCGTCGCATGATAGCCAGAAATAGAAAGATTTATTTATTTATTTCCAGATAGAGAGAGATAAATCTTTAACCTGCCGGAATGAAATTACTTACAGCGTTCCTGCATTATCAACAATTGATGTCTGATGGTGAAGCTCATAAACTTTTCTCAAAAAGGCTGTACGTAATAAACCGATGTCCCCAGGCCAGTTTCCCACGGCACGACAAGCCCGGGTAGCAAGACTAATTGTCGGCCCGTGGTTCGAGTGTTGTACGCAAATCAAAATAGTATTGTCTATACGTCAATACAGCACATTTCTAGAAACGAGTGTTAAACTTTTGATTATTACCACACGCTATACTAAGACGTAGCCATGCGAGCATGAAGTATTATGGCACGTTAGACAAAACGGTTGTCTCACGCCTAGGACGATAAAATATGACATATTATCCGCGCCTGAGCTAGCCCTGCAGATTCGGCTAAAGACAGACACATAAAAATAATACAACAGTTTACCCTAGTCACCGCTTAAATCCTTCCTTCCACTCATGAATAGTTCTGAATAGCACCACGGGACCAGTGAAGTGACACTATGAATAAAACACAACCTCGACTGCAGAATTATTACGAAATTATATCCCTCAAATTGCGTCGTCGAAAACAACGACAGAGCTTGCCTTTGGGGGTTATCGTTACTTTGGAGCATGAGGGCTATGCTCTGTCAGCTCGTGAAGTTTGTTTGTATGTTACTAAATCACGCAAAAACGGCTGAACGGATTTACATGAAAGTTGGTACACAGATAGTTTATTACCTGGTTTAACACATTTGATACTTTTTATCCCAGAAAATGTTGGGTTTCTGCCTAAAGTCCACGCGGATGAAGTCGCGGCCAGAAACTAGTACATAATATGTTATCTACCTCGTTGGTCTAATGGCGAATAATGGGCGCTGCGATCACGAGATCCTAGGGTCAAATCCTAAGGACAACAAGGTTATTTTTCTATAGAAAAATAACAGTATCGATCCGGAATCCTGGCATTGTGTCCAGTAATATGGCAATAGGCTCGCCCCCTATTACATGGTACTTAACTTCGTCGGCGAAAAGTGGGTGTACACGATACACCTCTGCCACCCCCGCTTGGAAATATAGGCATGATGGTATATGTATTGTTTGTTTGTAATATGTTAACCGTACTTTTAATAGTAACACTTCGAGAACTGCAGAATTATAACGGAATTATCTCTCTCAAATTGCGCCGACGAAAACAACGCGTAAGCTCGCTTTTGGGTCTTATCGTCACCTTAGAGGAATAGAGTGTGAATAATAAACACTTACATTTATTTATATTAGGCACATCAACAATATGCATATGTCACATTTACAAATAGCATTTAACAATATTAATAATCTTATATGAATATCAATTATAGATGACGGACGATTTAGCGCAGTGGTTAAGAGCTTAAGTCGCTCCGCCCACTGTGTCTAATAGTCGCGGGTTCGATTCCCGCACGGAACAAATCTTTGTGTGATCCACAATTATTTGTTTCGGTCTGGGTATTTGTGTATGTGAATTTTCATGTTTGTAAACGCACCCACGACACAGGAATAAATCCTAGTGTGGGGCTACGTTTTTAAAAAAAGAAAAAAAAAAAAAAGATGTACACAACATTCCTAGATTTACGATCGCCATGTCCAGTTATTAGATATAATATAATATCAGCCTATACTGCCCACTGCTGGGCAAAGGCCTTCTCTCACAAATCATGAGGTCCGCGTGGTGGAGTAGGTCATACTCCACCACGCGGACCCAGTGCGGATCGGTGGAGGCAGGTTTTGTGGCCACCTGCTGTTGGAACTTATCAAGCCGCCTTTAAGGTTTCCAACTCGGCTTAACGACTACCACATTAAGTGGTAAACGGGACCAACGGCTTAACGTGCCTTCCGAAGCACGGAGATGCTCGAATATGAAAATGCCACAAACGGTCACCCATCTCGGGCTGACCGAGTCGAACGCTGCTTAACCTTGGTGATCGGTAAGAACACCGCGGTCGCACAGCGTTACGAGAGCCGCAGTTATTAGATAATAATAAAAAAATAATTACAAAATTAAATTGGAAAAAATAGGTTCAATTAATTTCAAAATTTAAATAAAATTACAGTGATACATCAGAAATATTGATTCAATTAGTACAAAACAATGATTTATGAATCTAGATAGTAAAACAATATTAATAAAAACATAATAAAATAATTACGTTACGCATATATTTCTGGAGTGGAGATAGCAAAAGTGTACTGGGCAAATCCATTTGTAAATATATTTTTAAATTCAGTTGCCGTACAGGAACGACTTCTACGAACAAAGACGTTGGGGCAATGTTTTTTTAAGGAAAAAAGACCATATTAATCTAAACGTTAAAATTGAACGTTAATAAACGCTTCAAAACTCCCCCTTATCGTAAAACATCCACCCTTCGGCTAAATAATGGAGTTTCAGGTTACAGTTTTATTATAATTTATTGTTGAACTTATTTGCTTTTAGCGCCGCGGGTGTTTCCACAGTAATTATTCAGTTATTTCGGCATCCTTTAAACGATATACGATATTGGCTCGCGCGTAAATCATTGTGAATTGTGAGAATATAGAAAATAATATTGAAAATATTATTACGTTATTATTTGAAAGCTAATTTATTTTATGGCTTTGTTTGACTGCCAGACGTGGTAAAAATTGTATAAAATAAAATTTTAATTAAAAAATCCTTTTTAAAAACAAGCTATTATAACAAAACACAGAGAAAATATCTTGCTTAATTGAGGAGTTCCTTTGGCTCAACTCCGGCTTCATCACCAGGCCTTGGACTCCATACGGGTCTAAAGTACCTACTCTTCAAGATAAATCCAACTAGCCCAAACAAGGCGAGGGTACCCTCGCCTTGCCTTGAATAGTTGGATGGTTCCATTGGTCACCTTCCGGCTTCATCATGAGACCCTGAACACTATCTGGTTGTTAAGTACTTGTCAATACCAATTTAACAAGCATAAACGAGATGGTTACTTTCTAAAGTTCATATGTTTCTTAGGCCACCTTGCGACTCCGTCATCAGACCAACTCCATTGTACCATATTATTCATTGTCATCGAGTTTGCATACGCATGCCAAATTTCATCTCCATCGAATCCAACAAGTGCTTGAAAAATGAATTACAAAATTTGAACTAGAAAGACAGACAGATATACGGACATTGCAAGTAAATACTAGCTAGTAAACCACTTTATTGCGAAAAATAGTGATGATTAAAATTGGACCCACTTCAGCGTTTTCATCGGACCGATCGTTTCAACAGATACATCATCATCATTATCTCAGCCCATACTTGTCCACTGCTGAACCTAGGCCTCCCCAATCGCTTTCTAGCGCAACTGGCCCGATGCTACCTGCATCCAAGGACTTCCTGCGATTTTCACAAGATCGTCGGTCCATCTGGCAGGCGGTCGTCCCACGCTGCGCTTGCCAATATGTGGTCTCCACTCCAGAATCTTTCTTCCCCAACGCCCGTCCGATCTTCGCGCTATTTGGCCCACCCATTGCCAGTTCAGCTTGCTAATCTTAAGGGGTGACCTTGGTTCTTCTATGAATCTCCTCATTCCTGATTCGATCCCGTAGAGAAACGCCGAGCATAGCTCTCTCCATAGCTCTTTTATGAGCATGAGCTTTTTTTATGAGACCTATTGTAAGAGACCACGTCTCTGATCCGTATATCATCACTGGTAACGCACATTGTAAAAACTTTAGTCTTGAGGCACTGAGGTATTTTGGATGAGAAGATGTTGCGCAGTTTCCCGAACGCTGCCGAGCTGAGTTGGATTCGTCGATTGTCCTCTCTCTCAAAGTTGGACCTACCTAACCGGACTACCTATCCCAGGTAAATGTATTCGTCGACAACTTCAAGACATGGACGTTAAACATAATTTTCGTTTTGTCCATGTTTATTTTAAGACCCACTTGTTGAGATACTTGAGGTCACCGAGCATTCGTCCTAAATCTTCCAGCGATTCCGCCATGACTACAATATCGAAGGTGATGTATTCGCCATTGATGTTGGTGCCAAGTCCTCGCCATTTCAAGAGATTGAAGGCGTCATCGTCAGGTGGCCGTAAACAGTTTCGGAGAAATGACGTCTCCCTGTGTTACTCCTCTTTTTATGGGGATCGCCTTCGTGCACTGCCCCTTTACTCGGACTGACATGGTGGCGTTATTATACAAGAACTTCAACACTTCGATGTACCGATAGTCAATGCGACATAGCTGGAGAGATCTAAGAACCACCCAAGTCTCGATTGAATCGAAGGCTTTCTCATAGTCCACAAACGCCAAGAAAAGTGGCCGATTATACTCCTCGGTCTTCTGTATAATCTGCCGCAGCGTATGTATGTGGTCTATGGTGCTAAAGCATTTTCGGAAACTGCCTTGTTCGGGAGGCTGAAAGTCATCAAGCCTGCGTTCGAGACGATTTGTGATAAATCTCGAAAACAACTTGTAAACATGGCTTAGCAGTGTGATGGGCCTATAATTCTTTAGTAAGGTGTTATCATCTTTCTTGAAAAACAATACCACACCTCTGTTCCATGCTTCCAGCGTTTTCTCTTCAAGACCGTCTTCAGCAGCCTATGGAGAACTTTAAGTACGTTTCTGTCCTTCCGTCCGTCAGCTTCGTCAACTGACTTTGCCCAATAGACGCGTCTCTTGCGCACACTTTGGAGCCCTTGTTCTGTTCTATGGTCTCCTCAATACGCCTTGTATTGAAGGACCGTAAATCGTGTCGCAAGGACTTCAATATCTGTCCATTGAGCTGTTTATAGGACTTAGTATCATCAGACGTATGGAGCGTCATGGAACGTCGCTCAGCCATGAGGTTTCAGGTGTATTCAGATAGGTTTTGAGGCCCATTTTCATGGTGGGCTTAAAATACTTGGATCTTCCACTGATGCGCTGCTGTCTAGCAATTCGAAGCGGTTTGACAATTCGAATTGAAAGTTCTCGGGGTTTTGGAAAGGCCGGAGCGTAGACTTCATCAGACGCGATCTTTCCATTTTGACATTAATATTGAATGTGCCCCTGACCATTTGGTGATCACTGCCGGTTTTTACCCTGTGAATCACGGAGACATCATTAAATATTTGTCGCCTGGTGCTCATAATGAAGTATAATCTCATTTTTTTGTGGAACCATCAGGGCTCATCCAGGTACATTTCCTATGAGGCGGCTTCTGGAAGAAAGAGTTCATCATAAAGAGTCCCTCCTTTTTCAGAAATTCGGCCAGCCTCTAACCCCTGGGGTTGCACTGCCCATATCCAAATTGCCCCACTCTCAACTTATCATCGCCCCATTTGCCCAGCCGCGCATTGAAGTCACCCATAACCACTGTAAAGTGTGCTTTGGAAGTATGTATGGCTCTACTAATGTCCTCATACATAACTTCGACCTCATCATCTGAGCATGCCGAGGTCGGTGCGTAGACCTGTATGAACTTCAGCGAATATCTTTTGGATATTCTGAGTATCAAGTACGCTACCCTGCTCGACACACTAGTGATGGACACAACGTTGTTTATGAGTGACTTGTGGATGATACATCCGACACCACCTTGGGACTGTTGTTCGCTCTCTTGGTAGAAAACAAGTTGCCGGATTTTAAGGTTTTCGTGTCCTCACCCTCTCTTCGGACCTCAGATAAACCAACAATACCCCACCGCAACTTGTTTATCCCTTCTTACGTCACTTAGAGCGCGAGTCTGTATGCGTGATTTTTAATTGGTTCATCATCACTCAGCCCATACTTGTCCACTGTTGAACATAGGCCTCCCCAAAGGGGGGATTTGCCATACTCGCCACGCTTGGCAGGCGGGTTGGCGAGCGCAGTTTTTGATCGCAGAAGTGTTAAGAGAACGCTGCTGCCCATTCCCTAGTTTTCCCTTAGTCGCCTTGTACGACACCCGATGGGATGAGATGGGTTGGTCCTATTCTAAGCCGGGAACCACGCGGCTTAATTGGTTAGTACAGTCATAAAATCTCTTGGCCCATGGCCACAATTGGAACTAACGCCGTCATCAAATGAAATATCACTTCCTAACAGTCACAGAGTTGCCGTTTACTATCATCATCATCGTAATGCGAATCATGAATAAAACTTAATGTCAGAGTGGAGGAGCCATTGTTTATCCTCTGGTGTCAGCTGATGTAGCCCCTCCAATCCGCCGCTAAATTTTCGAGTGGGACAGTCCTTCACGATGTCCTGGATAGTTTCCACATTCACACCAAGAAGACTCAGTGGTGTGAAGATGATAATTGCAATCGCTATAAAATTTACCCTAGTTCTTTTTCTGACCCGTTGAAATATTTCCCTGGAAGTGGGAATTTTTACTAAATAATGGCGCGTAGCAATAGGGTTATTGCTACGCGCCATGGCCCGCATTTTAGACGTTGGAGTTAAAACTGCGACATTAAAATGGAATTGGGCGGGTCATCTGAATCGAATGGACACAAATAAGTTGGCCAAACTGTGTGCCGAATGGGTTCTACAACAGAGACATCGTCGCCGCGGCAAGCGCAGGAAGCGGAAGCGCGATGACCTCGACAAGTATCGAATAGAATGTCCGTTATTGAACAGGGATAGAGATCGTTGGAGAAAAGTGGGGGAGACCTCTGTCCAGCAGTGGGGCATATTAGATTAATGAAAAAAAAACACACTTATTTCACAACAACCTCCTCACAATGTCATGCACAGGCCATAATATTCTTGTCGCACTATAATTAGATGTTCTACTGTTTACGTATATTTACCGTAACATATAATATATGGCCTTCTCCAAAGTTGTCTGTATCGAAAAGCCTAGATATTAGTATGACCAAATAGACATATCCATATATCAAGATCGCTTCTAAGATCCCCACGGAAACATCAAACTAATAATAATCATCCCCAAGATCATTATTAAGTACTAATACAAAAAAAAAATACCTTCAAAAACAAACCCGTCGTGTTAAATTGAATTAAGACATAACGATAAAAGTGTAATTACCATAAAAAACTGGCGTGTTGATAAAATGGAGCGCTAGAAAGGGGGATCCCATAATTACGTAGAGCCTTTCATCTTGGGGCCAAAATCCTACTTCTTAATAATATTATGGTGTGTAAGACTGTATGTTTATATTTAAAAAAAAAATTTAGCCCCTTACTAGGACTTATTCCTGTGTCGTAGGTGCGTTTACAAACATGAAAATTCACATACACAAATACCCAGACCGAAACAACAATAATTGTGGGACCCACAAAGACGTCACGCGCAGGAATCGAACCCTAGACTATTAGACACAGTAGGCGGCTTAAGCACTTAACCACTGCGCTAAATCGTCCGTCGAATGTTAGATGTTTTGATATTTGAAAGGTAAGATGTTTTTTACTCAATCACGTCCTCTCAATTCCTGTCTAAACTCAACGTGGACGAACCGAGGGCAAAAACTTGTTAGGCTAATAAAAAAAATCATCGTTACGCTTATAAGAGAGGGTGATACTGGTGTCCTGTGTTTATCCTTATACCGGCGTTAGATCCTTATGTAGGATACGAGCCTATTTACGTTATTCACAATTCTATATTCTAGGTTGCGATTTGAAATTCTTGACAGTAAAAGCACATTTCGTCTCTCCTCTAGGTCGATCGAGATCGATTTCGGGTCCAGCTGTCACTTTTCAGTTTATTTAAAAAAAATGTAGTGTATTCGAATGATGCCAATTTGAACCCGTTCTGTGTTCAAATTGGTATTCGAACCTGCACCGTAAATACTACGCGCATTATGAACCGACTATACTAACAAGGTGATATCTAAATATGTTATTAATATTTGACTTTGACCATATTCAGTGTTCACCAATGTTGCAAAATATAGATTATTACCGAGTTAAAAAATTACAAATATTCAGTGAGTTTATATTATTTTTTATCTAATCAATAAGTATTCTTTAATAAAGTCCTAACAGAAAAGTATTTGCTATTATTAAATTCTTAAAACAAATAACTCAGCAAATTAAACGTCTTTCTTAATTTAAAAATTCGTTGCGTATTTTCTAGAAACCTCTCAAAAATTATTAGAGAAATATCTTCTATTATTAAAACAGACGGATGATAAACAAAAAGAAATAATTTAGTAACAGTATAATTTCCACGAAACGTTATAAAAATAATAATTTAATAACTTCAAGTCGAACCGAATTCGAGAAAATATGCTACGCTTTTTTGAATTAAGAATGATTTCTTCTTCTTTTTCTTAAAGTTATGGCTTTACACTAATTTTAAGTGTATTTTGCCAGTGTCCAGTTAGATGCATAATCGTGTTTGTATAAATTAATTCAACTCCCCCATGAACATGATGACAACGATGATAATAAAATTAATGAAGTACACGGGATAGTAAAGCGGATACTTTACATACCAATTGCAACTTTGTTACAATTACCTTCACTCATGCACACATAAGAATACATAATGGTTAATATTCTACCAACATTACACATTATTATTCGAAATCACTTAAGTTTTGGAAAATGAAAGAAATTGACGACAGCTCTCTTCGACTTCCCGCCAAAAAAAAACGTTTTAAACACCGTTCTTAATGTTATAATTTAATTTTAAAAAAATGTAGCAGGTAATCTGTTTAAAAAATAATAATTTAATAATAACTCAAAGAACTATTTTTATTAAAAAGAACTCATTCTTAATTCAAAAAATCGTAGCTTATTTTCTCGAAAGTTCTCGAAGACGTTGTGTCAAATATTAAAATAAATATCATCTCTTAATAAACCGTACGGGTGTTATAAGGCAAAGATAGATTAAGTTTGATTGTAATTATCAAAGTTTCGTCACACGCCGTCAGAAAGTAATTATCGCTATTGGTTAGAGAATTAATTTTGGTTTTATAATGTGTTCGCAGACGCGCAAGAAGATGCCTCTTTTTGTGTACGTGTTACAGTGATGTATTATCAGAAGTTGGGATTTTAATTAATGCCTTTTTGAACAGACGACGTTGCTATTTTTAAATTGAAGGCGAGCAATGAAAAGACATGTGAGGAGACTCATTAATATGATGACTATGAAAGTAAATCTTAACTTTTATTTAAATGTAAAATTTGAAAAGTGGTCTAAAAGAAAGTATATCTTTCTTAAATAGAGAGAAAAGAGTATATCTTTCATCATTGTACTGAACACAATGATGAAAGTTATACTCTGCTGATTCGGATATTTCTTTTCTGATTCGAATCGCTTTCTGAAGCAAAGACTGCCTCGTTGGTGTAGTGGCGCATAGTTCGAATCCTGGGTCGGACAATATGTCTTTTTCCTATCAAATTCTCAGGTGGAATCCGAATAGGTTAGCCCTTTATTACATTTGAACCCTACATCGTCGGCGATATGACAGTTTATTTATTATTTTGAATCACTACTGTAAACAATATTTTGTTAATTTTTATGATCTGTGGTTCTTTTGGCATAATGAACTATTGAGTAGTTGGCAACACTGGCGTGCATAATACGTTGGCTGCTCTGCAGTGGCGATTGGATTATGGCGGGATTTTTATAATATCTTAATTGTTAATATTTAACCTAAGTATTTAATATTGTTATGAGTAACTGGAATGTTTTTATTAAATTATATAGCTACGTTTTATCTACACTACTAAACTATTTTTACTTTACTTCTATTGCTTATATTTAAACTTGAATTAAGTAGCCCATTTTTTAAGCATGTGTGAATGATCTAAGCTGTTGGCCGCGGCGCCTTAATAACTTTACCGGGCAAGAGGGGGAATGTGCAACAACTATACTCTAAACGGAAAATTATCCCGACAAATGACATGAGATATTTGCCTAGCAGAGGGATAGTTTATGCTAATTCGTCATAGTATGAATCCCTCAACCATAGAATAACAATAATCCAGAAGCCGCGTTCAGTCGTAATTGCACGACGCGCGGTGAAGCCAAAAAATCAACAAACGTGCCGCACTCACCGCACTTCCCACCCGCATAATGTCACTAGTGTATATATATATATATATATATATATATATTAACGATGGAAATAAACGTATATAAGTAGGTTCTTAAAAAAAACGCGATTCCATTAGCAGTAAGTTAATAAGTTTTAATTTTAAATAAGTTAATAATAATTTTTTATTTGTGTCGTTGTGTTACAATTACGAAGTTCTAAAATCGATTCTTAGGACGGAAAAAAATATATTATATTTAATATCCCTTTAGTTGAATAATTTTTTAAATATTGTCTGAAATGTGGGTGGGTATACGCGGTACACCTCTGCCACCGCCACGTGGCGAAATATATTTTTTAGTATCTAACATCGTCAGCAAAATGTATGCCTATGATTCATCCGGCTTCATCACTACTAGGAATGAAAGTATATCCCGACTTTAACTATCTACTACTGCGTCATACATATAAAAGCGTCATTCCATACAGCTTTTAGTAATTAAAAGTGGGAAAAGTACTTTCGTCATCGTAACTAAGTAGATAAATCATTATGCAATAAGTAACTAAATTAATAAAAGTTAGTACTATAACAACTAAAATCCATAGTAAAAAAAAATGGGAAAATTACACAGCGGTATTGGCAACACAGACGAAATGGACGCATCATTTTTGGTGACAATTATGAACGGAACATTTAATTCAATATTTGAATATTACGATGTCCGATTGCGCTACTTACAAATGAAAAGTAATTCTATCCTGTTTCTTTTTGAGCTTGACGGAATTGTTGCAGGTAGGAACGCCATAAAACGCCATAAGTAAATTTAATTTGACACGCGTAGAGCATGTTGTTCCGCGCCACGGTCGCTGAGTGACTAATCGCGTAAACGTGTGACTACTTGGTTTGCAGGTACTAATTGTTGCTTCAACGCGATGCGTGCCCGCGGCTTCTATATTATTTTTATTGTATGCCCTCAACTTATCTAACTGTAGTAGCCTAGTAGAATGACCATTTTTAATTGAATATAATGCCACCTCCAAAACCTTCCCTAAGTAATAAACATTATTTAATACCCTAACTGACACTTTGGACATCACTTATCGAGTCCCTCCGTCACTCAAAACGTTCAACATTCCCGCTCTCCCAATGCCAACTGTCACATCTCCACTAAACATAAATAATACAAAGCAATAACAAGTCCGCGAGCTAACTGCGGCGTGCCACTGTTATTACTTCCCACCTCTACGCCCGCGTTCCCCAATACCCCTCCCCATTCCTTCCCTTTCCCATTCCCCACACTTCCCTACTACACGCCCCCACTAGTACCTAATGCGACATTCTTACGTGACAACGATTTATCCGCCGTGTATTGTGCACGTTAATTTATGACCGTTTAAAACTTGCCAGGGCGGAATTATTTTCTTGTGGGGCGCAATTTTTTGGGGTAAATGTGTAGGGTTTATGTAGTGACAGACAAGCTGAATGCTCGGTTTATGAGTAAGAACTTGGGGTAAATTGGCTTAGAATGTCACAATAGGGAGGAGGCTTATGCCCTGCTATGGGACATGGAAAGCTGGTGATAATGATATGAGTATGGGTAACAGGATTTAAAACCAGAAGTGTAGGTGTCTGCTATCTATACGATGTTAAAAACTCGCAGCCCCTCAGGTATGCAGTGTTCTCAACAGTGAAAAAATGCTGTTGAAGCAGTGGGTTATAGTTTCTCGCAATTTTAGTCTCAAGCGTATCACTTTTTTGGAAAGCAAGATAAGCCGCTGGTCCCAACTATCGCTTTAAGTCAGGTTTATGCCGTATAGGCGGCTTGATAGGGTACAGCCACATTTCAATAAACCGATTACGTAATAGGAGGCGCGCTTATTGTCATATATACCACTTTCTGGCTTTGCTAATGTTAAACAGTTTTTTTCCTGGAATAATTGAATTTCCAGCACAAAAGATTTTTTGAGCAATACTACCTGGACTGGTCGCGTCCTCGGGTGATAAGAGGGCTGGCTCGTTCCTTGCCCAAAAGATTAGTTTGGCCGTCCAGAGCGGGAATGGGAATGTAGTCAGAGTTCTTGCGACTATCCCACTTGTGCAAGATTAATACGAATAGATTTTTTTACTCGACTCCCTCGTTAGCCTAATGGCGAATAATGTGCTTTGCAATCATGAGAGTTCCAATCCTAGGTCGGACAAATTTAGTTTTTCTATTGAAAAATACCCAGTATCAGTCCAGATTATACGCCCACAGTACAGGCTTGCCCCCTATTACGTAACCTAACATCGTGTGCCTAGAGTGAGTGTATACAGTGCACCTCTGCTACCCCGCTTGGGAAATATAGGCGTGACGGTATTTATTCTACATTTCTTTTTTGTAAATTATATATAATTACTTTTTATGTAAATATCCTCTTGACTAAATAAATTGTTAAGTAAAATATAAAATAAATATAAGCCGTATTTATTTTAACATGGAAACTTACACAAAAGACTTCGCAAACAATCTCAATCGATTACTAAATGTAATTAAACGTCTATCCCTTCAGAGCTTCATTAGGATCTAGTATCTAATTAACTTTGTAATTATCTCTAAGAGATTAAAATGTCAATTGTCAAATTAAATATGTCAAGTTGAGTAACGTTTCCCGGGGAAGGTGGTGTAATGAATATTTATTACATTTTCCTTGGTTCAAGTCAGAGTAAGAATAGGAATAAGTTGGCTAATTCTCGTGTGTATTATAGGTTTAAGTCGCTGCTAAATTGCGGTGTAAGTCTCGTACACACGAACGTACGATCACGAATATTTGGTTCATACAATAATAATATTAGAAACTGTCCCACTGTTAGGCACGGGCCTCCTTTCAAACTGCGAGAGTTTAGGTCATAGTCCACCACGCTGGCCCAGTGTGGGTTGGCGAACTTCACACACTTTTGAGAAACTCTTAGGCATGCAAAGTTCCTCACGATGTTTTCCTTCACCGTTAAAGCAAGTGATAGGCGCCAACCCGCTTAAGAATACGGGCTTACTTGCGTCCCCCGCCGTAATATCTGGCGGGGGACCCCCCCCCCCCCCCCCCTGCTGCAACATCAGCACGGGGGCCTTCTGCAACCCCGAGGAGAACGGCGGCGTGGTGTGGCCCACGCCGTTCGCCTCCCGCACGACGTCAGTGCGGGAGGGAGCATGTCATCAAGCTCGTCAGAGCGAGGCACAAGAGGGGCACCGGTGCGTTCCATACGGAGATCCCGGAGCCCCTCCAAAGTGCTGATGTCGGCCACCCTGGGGTTTTGAGTCGGTAGGAATCCGACACGCCCCGCGAGCTTCCCCCGAGGCTCGCGGAAGTCCTACGTAGGATTTTCCCCAGGTAAAAAAAAATCAAATACAAACGTGGTTATGTTCGCTGGTTCGATCCCCGTAAGGGGCAAATCTTTATGTGACCTACAAATGATTGTTTCGGTTTGGGTATTTGTATATGTGAATTTTATACTATAAATGCACGCACGAATAATTTCAAGAATGGTGGTGCTTTCGAAAAAAAGCGAAATTCGTTTTGAATTCCCGAACTACCGCGCCCGTCGTCGTACGCCCTCCAAGTTCTATAGGAACGATGTTGATATGCAACGTTTATCAAAGCTCTTTATCCTTACAGAACGTACAAAATGAATCACCACGAACAGTTTTGACGAACACTTTTTGGTATGTACGCTTAGTATGCAAACAAACTCGTTGCGAATCATGCAACGAAACAAATGTATTCTTATGTTTTAACCTATATACTTTTTTCTAATATTTTGTATCTCTTTGAGATTCACCAGTTTAACCCGTACCTTTGGAGGCTTGCGTGGGGATATCAGTTCAAAACTCAGAGGCCCTTTGCGAGAAGTCGTTTTATTTTTACCCGCAAATGTATCCAAAAGGTCCCGTCGCCTATTTCAAGGACTACCTTAAAAAATGGGTGTTTTTTCCCAGGTGTGGATCAGTATACTGTTTCGCACCTTGGCTATTATTTTTTCTAGTACGAAAGTGGAAGGATTTAGATACCGGAGAAGACCTAGAACATCTTACCATGACCAGTCAACAGTCTCCGTAACCGAGCGTGTATAAGATGAAATACAAGAGTAGACGAAGCCAGAGAGGTCTGTAAGGAAATAACCTGTTAGAACTATGTACTCTCTGCCTACCCCGCAAGCGATCTGATCTGATATAGTACTAATACTTTCTTCTAATAACTGTTTTAACAACAATTCTTTTAAAAATTACACACTCCTCGAAAATTACATAATAATTCATAAATTAAAAATTAAATTACAAAAGAAAAACCCATTTCAACACTTTACCCAAGTCAATAATTCGCAAACAGCAATTAGTCAAATTTAAACATTCAAAACGTAAGAAAAACAATCTCCGTTTTCAATTAATTACGGGCTTTGCTGAGCGAAAAAGAACATTAAAGTTTTTTAACTAAGATAAATATATACTTAAAAGGGTTTGGACATGTTAAAATAATTTTGTTGCCAAGATTAACGGGTAGCCAAAAGTAACGATCTCGCTTAACATCGCCCTGATTGTGACTCATAGTCGATGTAAAGCTACGTTAGCGCGGTCAGTCTTTCGTTGGGTGTACGCTAGAGGTACTGATAAGGTCCTCTTTGTACTTAGGACGGTACAATTAACCATCTATGTCTGTTTTCCCAAGGCTGCTGTGGTCAAGTTCTAGGCGGGGCTTTGACCAAAAGATTATTCTCCTTCCCAATTTGAAAATATATGCTGACGCTAAAACAGTTTATCGATATGCTAATGGTAGCCCATCTCAGTCTGACCAATCCAAACGCTACTTAACCTTGGTGATGACTAAAAACACTGGTGTTCCAAAACGCTATGAGCACCTTTCAAATATTTATAATATGCTTAATTTTCCGAATATCTTTAGCTTGCCTATACAAGTAAGTTATCGTCAAGATGTACGTTGATACCTGTATCTACCCTGCAGGGATCTGGCGGGATGATATAGAGAGATGTATGTAAATTGAACACAAAATATCGGCTATCTGATATTTAGTGGTTCATTTTGAAGACCAACATAATTTGTCAATCGACCAATGGAGTAAAGGGTTCTTGAGTCCACTCGTACAGCGAATAAACTAAAGGAAATCATATTATCTGATATCTCAATATTGTACTATTGGCTTATATCATAAATGTTTTGTTATTTTCCGGAGAGGTTTTCCTATATTAGATAAACAAATTTACTGATATATCTGGTTACTGGGAAACCAATAAGGTTCAAATACTACTAAGGGTTAATTATCAAAGTTAACCATAAATTTTAGAATTTAGGACTGGAATTAAATTCTTCAAAATGTGAAGTTTTTTTTCTCAGCCATTCGTACAAAAATCAAGCATTGGTTATCTTATGACTTCAGTAGTATTGCACCTGGCATCAAAATTCACCGCAGAGACTCCCTTTGCCTCCTTGGTGCCCCTCTACTAGACGCAGCAGTCAAACCAATCCTGGGGACCAAAGTTATAAACTTTAAAAGGATAATTCTGGGAAGTTCTAAATCGTTTTATTGCATAAACACTTTTAAAATGTCTTTTCGTACCAAAATTTACATATACAATACGCGCCAGCCCACTCTGGAAATTTCAGATCATACTCGAGCAGATGGATACCACCCTTAAAAATTGCCTAGAAATAATCTTAAATTTATCATTTTAGGATACTTCTTGGACCTAAGCAACTTTGCCAATCAGGCATGGTGGTATCGACGTTAGCAAAATTTCTAGCATCGCTTTACCGGTCTTCCTAGCATCCGTGCACAGTGTACAAAAGAACTGCTTAAAATTCTTTCCAGCATTATTGTAGTGGCTGGTGCCCCGGAGGCTTTGGAGGCCTGGAAATTTATTTGCCCTAATGTAAAGAAAGGAATAAAGCAAATGCGTACTGCGCGTTCGTACGTCTTTAGGGGAGGCCTTTGTCCTGCAGTGGACGTCTTTCGGCTGAAGAAGAACAAGATAGTAAAGATTACGTATTTGTGCCGATTGCGCCCAAGACACTAGGTCCATGGAGTACTGTGCAAAAAAAATGCAAAACATATTACACCCATATTAATTACCTCCACAGGTGACAAGAGGGCTGGCTGATTTCTCGCTCAGAAAATTAGCACGGCTATTCAGCAAAGTAATGCAGCCAGCGCTCTTGCCACCATACCACGCGGGCAAGACTTAGATTTGTAATATTATTACGTATATATATAATAAACTGTTATTTTCTATATGTAAATAAAAAAAAATGAGAATAACATGAAACATGTAGTGATGATGATGTTGACAAGGATTACTTAAAGTTGTTCAATAATTTATATTGGTATAAAATGGTGCCCATACATTTGTGTTCGCCCATGTGGTTATTTATTTAAATATATATAAATAAAGTTACGTATACTTTAATAAAAATTTCCGCGCCTAGACTGATGTGTTGTCTATGTTACAGTTTATCTGTCATGACGCGGGAGGTTAGGTTTCAGTGGTGCAGATAGAAATAATAGCTTAAATGCTGTATATAATTTGTAGTTAGATTCTATCAATTTTTTACTGATATATTTACGTAATTGAACTGTGTTTTGTAAAATAAAATCTATTTTCAGAGCAACTGCGACGGACGATTTAGCGCAGTGGTTAAGAGCTTAAGTCGCTCCGCCCCCTGTGTCTAATAGTCGTGGAGTCGATTCCCGTGTGACCCACAATTACTTATTTGTTCCGGTCTCGGTATTTGTGTATGTGAATTTTCATGTTTGTAAACGCACCCACGATACAGGAATGAATCCTAGAGAGGTGTTTCGTTACTTTAAAAAAAACTCATTTAAGTAGCATTTCGTGACATTAAGTTTCCAAAAGAATACATTTTACTAACACGTGACCCCAGTAGGTTGAAATAAAGAATTTATTATTATTATTATTTATGTGTATGTAAAAGGCAATTAATTATGTTACCAGCAAAAATTACTAAATTAATTTAAAAATAAACTAGCTAATACTGTGCCACTGCTGGACAAAGGCGTTTTCTCACAAATCGAAGTGAAAAAGAATGCCTGAAACTCCACCATCCGGACCCAGTGCGGATTGGTGGACACACGACACACCTGCAGTTGGAACTTATGAAGCCGCATTGAACTCAGCTTGAAGACTACCAAATTTAGTAGCAGTGGCACCCAACTATTTTAAGTGCCTTCCAAAAAACGGACGCACTTATTAATGGAATTGCTACTTACGGCCACCCATCTCAGACCTTCAGAGCTGTGCGCTGCTTCACCTTGATGACTGTTAAGAACGCCACAATTCCACAGGATTAGGAGCACCACTACTAAACTAATCATTACACAAATCATACTTACTTAGCAATTCAAAATCATATACTTTACATTAACAATCCTTATTTATACCCTTCTAAATGACTTTCAATGTGCACATTAGTTGTACAATATTAACAATACTTTCAACTCTATTAACTTCAACTTTCGACCGCATAACGACTTAATTGTGTCCTATTTTCGACCACATAACGTCCGAATTTGTGACGTCGATGGCTTTAAACCCCACAACTGACCGGTCCACTGTCAATAGACCGTTGAAAACGGGCAATCATTTGTTATACCGAACCCTGTATTCGATGTTGATAAAAACTCGGGACCCTTGATCGATAAAGATATTGTGACGTCAACAGAGGTCAATTCAGGGCTGTCAAAGAAAAATCCAAATCTCGTTAAAATATTTAAGTCGGTTTTGAATCCGTTGTGACAACTGTTACTAACTAAAACTTTGTGTTATAGAATAAAGAACATAATAAACCTCAGTACTTACTGCTCCTGTAGAAAAGTTAAAGGGAAAAATTCGTTGTGGAATTAGTAAAAAATTTACAAATGCTTTCGAATTTTGAGACTCACAATTGAAGGTAAGGGCGCAAGAAATGAAGAGAATTTCTGCATATGCTTAGACCGTGCTTGGACCGTTGGAAGCTAAATATTTATTATTTTAAAAAATGACGCCGATAACAATTATATACTATATATAATATCAGCCTATAATGCCCACTGCTAGGCAAAGGCCTTCTCTCACAAATCGAGGTAAGAGAGATTAGGTCATACTTCACCACGCGCACCCAGTGCGGATTGGTGGAGGCAGGTTTGTGGCCACCTGCTGTTCGAACTTATCAAGCCGCCTTTTTAGGCTTCCAACTCGGCTTAACGACTACCACATTAAGTGGTAACTGGGACCAACGGTTTAACGTGTCTTTCCAAAGGACGGAGACGCTCGAATATGAAAATGCCACAAACGGTCACCCATCTCAGGCTGACCGAGTCGAACGCTGCTTAACCTTGGTGATCGGTAAGAACACCGCGGTCGCACAGCGCTACGAGCGCCTCGTAATAACAATTAATCTTAGATATCACGGATACCCGTATATTATTTCTTAGTTTTCAATATAAAATGACAACTTGATCTAATGAATTTGTATCGGAAAGTGAAAAAAAACAAGAAACATAACAGAGTGTAGAACAAAAGTTCTTTAGACGGACGTATAAATGCAACAATTATTTACGTTATAAACCCCCCCCCCCCCCCCCCCCATTCTGGGTCAACATTTTTAACCTATAACTTAGTAAAGGAATCAATAAATTAAAATCCGTTTATTCTCCGTCTCACAACTGCTGTCCAACTAATAGTGCAAAATGATATTTTGTCTCCTATAAAACTAAATAGATTTAACTAACCGGACATCCCTAAGTTTATCCACAATATTCTAACGGGGACCGGCACCCCAAGCTTCTAATACACTTCTTGTGCCCCAAATCTATTGTTCATTTGATCAAGTTTATTAAATAAAGCTCCTTCAATAACATACGGTTAGTGAGGTATTATTTCATACATTTCTGGGCTTTGTTTAGTTCAGTTAGTATCCAATCAATCCGTTCAAAGCTGTTTGATTAGAGATTTTTTTTTTTTTTTTAAACGTAGCCCCACACTAGGTTTTATTCCTGTATCGTGGGTGCGTTTACAAACATGAAATTTCACATACACAAATACCCAGACCGGAACAAATAATTGTGGATCACACAAAGATTTGTCCCGTGCGGGAATCGAACCCGCGACTCTTAGACACAGTGGGCGGAGCGGCTCAAGCTCTTAACCACTGCGCTAAATCGTCTGTCCAAATTTTGATCCGTATGGATAGAAAACTTGTGGACGGTTAACCGTAAAAAAGTTTTTCTAGTATTGTTCGTATGCCTGTATTTCTACTTCTAATATTGTGAAAAAAAATTCAACCATTTGATATCTTGGTATCCGATTGAGCTGAAAGGGCATTGGCAAAAATTGCCCCAGAACCAACAAACATTTGACCCATGCCATCATTACTAGGAGGGATTAAAAAGTAATGAGAACGACATACTCCTTGGTAAAAAAAAATTCTGGCAGAATTAGCTCAGATACATAGAAAAGAAGAGGGAAACTTCGAAGAGGCGTGCTGTTTCATCACGACAACGTACCCGCGCACAGGTCGGCAGTTGCGATGGCTGCCATTCAGCAAGCTGGCTTCGAATTAGTTCACCACCCCCCTTATTCACTAGATCTGGCGGCTAGCGATTTTTATCTGTTCCCCAAATTGAAAAAATACCTAAGGGGAAACAGGTACGAAGATGATAACGAGGTGATGGATGCCGTGGAAAGCTTTTTGCAGGACCAAGACAAAACTTTTTATGTGAAAGGGATTGAAGCCTTGGAAAAGCGCTGGACTCGGTGTGTAGAGAGACTCGGAAACTATGTAGAAAAATAAATTATTAAGTTATCAATAGTCATTATATTCTATCTCATTCTCACTACTTTTTGATCCCTTCTCGTATTAATCTATTATTATTAAATAATGGCAAATATCCGTATCTAACTGACAATTTGCAATCTAAAACGAATATTTTGAAGTATTGTAAGTACTTATATCGAAGTCGCCGATATCTTTACTGAATGGCAACACACACAACATAACCTCATATGTATTAATGGCTACTGAATTATAACCTTAAAATCTAATACTTTTTGTGCAATATTGCGATTCCCCCACTTGTCCGTTTAAGATACCTTAAGAAAATTAATAGGTGATTTGAAATCATAAAAAAAATATTCATTGCTGTTGGTACTGGGGCAAATCATATATCCTTTGCCATACATGTGTAACTTTGCTGATAATGATATAATACGGAGCTGGTTCAATAATAAAGCCACTTGCTTTAACGGTGAAGGAAAACATCGTAAGGTAACCTGCATACCGCACTCGGCCAGCGTGGTGGACTATGGCCTAACCCCTCTCAGTTTGAGAAGAGGCCCGTGCCCAACGATGGGACAGTTTCTTAACAGGGCAAATATTATATTAATTTTTACATTTTAAAAAGTAGCATACTTAAATATGTTGTGTAGTCGACAAATATATTGGCTACACAACATATATAAACGGCACAAAAATATATATGGTCATCTAACATGTCAGTGTTGCAGTGCTGTAGCAATGGTTTATTTTTAATCCACATTGCCCATGGTACTGCTTTAAAAAGACGCCATTAATTAACCGTTTATAATTATAAAGAAAACTACTCATAATCCGTTGTATACACAGTCGTACGAGGAAGGATGAAAAAGTAGTGAGAATTAAATAGAATATAGTGACTATTGATAACTTAATAATTTATTTTTCTACATAGTTTCCGAGTCTCACTACACACCGAGTCCAGCGCTTTTACAAGGCTTCAATCCCTTTCACAAAAAAAGTTTTGTCTTGGTCCTGCAAAAAGCTCTCCATGGCATCCATCACCTCGTTATCGTCTTCGTACCTGATTCCCCTAAAGTATTTTTTTCAATTTAGGGATCAGATAAAAATCGCTAGCCGCCAGATCTGGTGAATAAGGGGGCGGGTCAACCAATTCGAAGCCAGCTTGCTGAATGGCAGCCATCGCAACTGCCGACCTGTGCGCGGGTGCGTTGTCGTGATGAAACAGCACGCCCCTTCGAAGTTTCCCTCATCTTTTCTCTTTGATGGCATTTCTCAACTTGGGAATTAAAGGTGCATAATATTGGCCTGTAATAGTGGTTCCACACTCCAGTTAATCAATCAACAATATTCCTTCTGAGTCCCAAAATATTGAGGCCATAACCTTGCCAGCCGATGCCACGACACGAAACTTCTTCGGGGTCGGTGATGATATCCGTTTCCATCGCGAAGATTGCTGTTTTGTCTCGGGATCAAAATGATTGACCCATGTTTCGTCCATTGTTACGAAACGAGACAAAAAGTTTTCAGAATCTTCTTGAAACTTGTTCAACAATATCTTCGAAATGTCAAGTCGATTTTGTTTCTGACTGTCGGTTAACATTCTCGGCACCCATCTTGCGGATGCTTTTCTCATATTCAAAGATTGTTTCAATATGGATTGAATACTTTCATATAAAATGCCCGTTTCTTGAATTGAGTATCGGATGGTAACTCTTCGATCGCTCAATACAATTTTCTCGACTTTCGCAACATTTTCTTGGGTGACTGACGTCCATCGAGGAAGGCCGCAACGATGTTCGTCTTCCGTGCTCGTTCTCCCTACTCGAAATTGAGAAGCCCACCTTGCGACAGTGGAATACGGCGGAGCAGACTCTCCTAATGTTGCCTCCAAATCGCAATGAATCTCTTGCGTCGTTAACTTTTTTAAACAGAGGTATTTAATAACGGCTCGCACTTCGTTTTTCTCCATTTTCGAGAACACGTTCCGACACGAAGCAAACAAATGACTACATTCAGAAAAAAACAAAAGAGAATCGAAGATTTTTTTTTATTAATATTACAAATATGTATCTGAGCTATGCCTGCCAGTATTTTTTTTACCAAGAATTATGTCGTTCTCACTACTTTTTGATCCCTCCTAGTATATACTGGATGGGATGATTTGAGCTACAAGGCAACGTCTTAGGAGACTATCCTTAAATTTTTGCGATTTATATTGCTATTGGCATAAGATTTTGTGCAAATCGTCGTTTTCTGTAAATCTATCTATATTATCACGCCAGATCCCTTGTAGGGTAGGCAGAGAGTACAGAGTTCCAACAGGTTCTTTTCTTACATACCTTTCAAGCTTCCTCCACTTCTTGACTTGTCCTTTTCTGTAAATACACCTTATAATGTCGCAAAACGTTAAGAATAGTTCTAAGTCCGTTTTCCTGTAGCTACAACGTTTGAGGTAGCTGCTTGTATAATACATACAGGATGGATTTTCGGGACGAGATAGTAACCTCGTCCGGAAAATCACCCCTGTGTATATAAACACAGGAAATAATTATCCGGGAATACCAACATAACACAGTATAACTTTTAGATAAAATCTGTCCAAATACGACGGTAACATAGCAACGGGAAACATTTCTTATTACTAATAGTAAGAGATCCCGCATAAGGTCCACCTTCTCTCATTCTTTTTCCTAATCAAATAGATGTTTTATCCAAGTTTACGTGTAAATAAATAAAACGCGCTAGGAATGCCGTCCCTTATCCTGGCAAGGTTACTATTAATTATGTTTTTCGATAATTACGGTCATCCTTTCACTTAAAGTTTTATATTTTATAGACTATTTGTGACCAAGTTAAGTTACTATAACTTTTGAACCTGTGTCCGCAATGCCACATTACGACAATGCTTATTTTGCACTCATACTCAACCCAAAAAATCGTACTTCAAATCGCGGCAACCTTAATATTTGCCAACTATTACACTGTCTTGGCATTAAAAACTATCTACATTTTCATATAACATTGATTAGGAAAAATTATGCGAGTAAATTTCATTACTGTTTAAACCTGGCAACCCCGTACTCGTGCCAGGGAAAAGGTGGGCAACGTTACTTTAGCATATATAGATTTTCTAGTCTTGATTGATACTAGAATTTTTAGAAGGAAAAGAATGAAGGAAGGTCGTCCTTAGGCAGGATCTTGAACATAATACATGCTTCAGATCCCTTATTCACTATGATCAACGTGACGTGTTATGATAACTTCGTGAAATTATCGTGTAATGGTATTCTGTATGCCACTGGAGTACCATTAAACGGTTATTTCATGATGTTATCGTAACGCGCCGCGTTATGTTTTCAATTGGTTATAACTAAAGTCTAGGAAGGAAAATAAAGCGCCTTCAGAAGACCAAAAAGCAGCAAGTTGCTTGAATGACCCACATAAGAGTACACTTAGATTTATACAACCTGTAACATAATTATCGCAAGACCTGAAAGTAGTTTGTTCGAAATGGGTAACTGAATCGATTCCAACAATTTTTAATGTATTTTACTTTTGCAAAATATGCTGTTACTCCTTCAGTGCGCTATAACAAACTAAATTTATTCTTGATTCAAATGAATACGGAGATTTTAAATGCATTTCTAAAACAAATTTCTCAATACGCACACATACACGTACAAGTTTCATTGTTAATTGGGGTATAAAAGTGCTTAAAAAGGGGGTAAAGCTTGAAATTTTAGATTTTTGGTTTTCGTATTGAATTTGTGAAGCAATTACCTAATTGGGGTGTCTGAAGTCTTGCGTTATTTACGATACACCTTGTATATTTCTAAAAAATATATTTGATGGCAGCTTGGCTCTGTGGTTAAGAGCTTAAGCTGCTCCGCACACAAGATCGAGTAAGGGTGGATTCGATCCCCGCACGAGACAAATTTTAGTGTGACCCACAAATATTTGTATCGGTCTGGGGTTAGTGTATGAAAATTTTATATTTCTAAACGCGCCGTCGACAAAAGAATAATTACTAAATCGCGATTACATTTTTTTAAAAATGTTCATAGTTCTTACTTATATAGTCATCACATCCTTCAAGCGTTTTCCCCGGTTGAGGTGTATAGTAAACACTCACAAATCGCCGATGATGGTAATGCAGATAGTAATTGGGGGCGAGTTCATTGCGGTTATACTGGACACAATTCTATACTCCGGACTGTTATTGATATTTTTCGACAGGGAAATCCAATTTTTGTCCGGCCTACGATTCGAATTCAAAACCTTGTCATCGCTAGCCATACTATGAGCCACTAGATCAGCCATTTTATTATAACTAGTGGTCGCCCATTGGTCGAAATTCGACCTACTCTTTCATCGTTTGTTGATTATGTTTGACGTTCAGTAAAACTATAGACAAATAGTATTAAAGAAAACAATATTAATCTATATATATAGTGTGTGTAATGTGTTTTTCATTGATTTAATGTATTTTTTATGCATAATTAAAAACAAATATTAGCATTCTGCACTCCTTCTCTATAAAAACTATAAGTATGGGAAATTTCATACTCCTCCGTCCGCGCAATTTTCGTAAAAAGGGGTACAAAGTTTTTGCTTCACGTATTAATATAATGATAAAAACGTTTAAATAGAAACGTAGGATTTATGACGGAACAAGAAATTTATGACGAAAAAGATCGCAAGGAGCGTGCGCGCATTTTTTTTTTGTTCTTAGAGAATCGTAGCCCCACACTAGAATTTATTTCTGTATCGTGGGTGCGTTCACAAACATGAAATTTCACATACACAAATACCCAGACCGGAACAAACAATTGTGTATCACAGAAAGATTTGTCCCGTGCGGGAATCGAACCCGCGCCTATTAGACACAGTGGGGAGAGATGCTAAAGCTCTTAACCACTGCGCTAAATCGTCCGTCGTTTTATTATATTTCGCCATTGTTCTTGTATAAAGGAATAAAGAGTTTTTTTTTTCATTTGCAGGTCCAGCGTCGGTGTCTTTACTTCTTACATCACTCAGCTGCTTTTTCACTATGCGTGACGTTATACTAAGGTAAGCTAACAAGAAAGAGTATCCAATATCATGGACAGTGGACTAAAAATATGTGGCACCGCCACTGATATAAAAAAATCAATCATTTTTCACATGTCTGGGCGCCGCTACTACAGACACATTCTGAAGTTAAAATCCTGTGCTGCTAGATATTGATTCCTTTTTTTCGAAATAGATCACTTGTGATGGATCACGTAATCGAGGTTAGAACTATACTGCTACGGAGCCAATTATTGAGTATCCTGCTAACGTACTTATATTTTAATGTAAAAGTTTGTATGTTTAGATGTTTGTTACACAGTCACGCATAAACGGCTGAATGGATTTCGACGAAATTTATATTGGATAAAGTTTATTACCTGGATTAACGCGTAGGATACTTTTTAGTCCCGCAAAAAATTAAGTTGCTGTCTAAATGCAGGCGAAGTCGCGGGCAGAAGTTTGAGTATTAAAATAGTTACATATAAAGTTCATAATAAACTGTATCTTTATCTTTCGTGAAAGATACGAGTACATCAGTCCAACATAGAGATACTGTTTGAAAGAATTCAATACAAAGTATATTGATAAAAATTAATATGTCTATCTATCTACCTATAACCTCACGCCAGATCCCTTGCGGGGTAGGCAAAGAATACAGAGTTCCAACAGGTTCTTTCCTTACATACCTCTCTGGCTTCCTCGACTCTCATAGTTCGTCTCATACACGCTCGCCGGTTACGGAGACTCTTGACTTTTCCATCAGATAAGACTCGGTTTATTTGGTCGTGGTAAGATAGTCTAGGTTTTCCCCGGTACCTGCATCCTTCCACTTTCACATTGTATATCTGTTTTGTCATTCTTTCCTCTGGCATTCTTTCTATATGCTCGAACCAACGGAGCATGCCCTTTCTCATCTTTACACCGATACTATCTTTCATACCTACTCGCTGTCTTACTATGCTGTTGCTAATGCGGTCGGTCAGCTTCACTCCGCACATCTTCCGCAGAGCTCGCATTTCTACCGCATTTATCCTACTTTCATTCTCCTTACATACCCAGCTCTCGCTACCATATAACAGCGTTGGGACAAAAAATCCGTTATGTATGGCCAGCTGCGCCTTATGGCTTAAGTGCCGGCTTCCGAGTAGCTTTCCCATCGCACCATTCACTCTGTTCCCTGCACTCACTCTTCTCTCTATGTCAGCGGTCTATTTCCCATCCTTACTGAAGGCGCATCCAAGATATACAAACTCATTCACTTGCTCCAGCACATCGTTACCAACCACAATCCTTACATTCGTTCTGGTTTCTTCCCTTTCAAAAACCATAATCTTGGTTTTCTTCACATTCAAGTTTAAGCCATTGATCATGCAGTCGTCTTTCATAACTGTGACTAGTGTTTGCAGATCAGTGGCTGTTGGCGCTATTAAAACCGCGTCATCTGCATAAAGTAGATGGTTTACCACTAAGTCACCCATTTGTACACCTTCATTCATCGCTTTCAGTCTTTGAAGACTTTTGTCCAGATATATTATAAACAGTCTAGCGGACAACACGCAACCCTGCTTGACGCCGATTTTAACGTCAAACCAGGGTAACCTGTTACCACCCACCCGTACGCATGCCTTGCAGTCCACATAAGTGGACTGGACAGAGTGCCATCTATACCATACTCTGGCAAAATGTCCCAAAGTCTCTTTCGCACAACTCTGTCAAATGCCTTCTCCAGATCTACAAAACCGCAGAAAACCTTCCGGCCCACTGCCAGATGCTTCTCTACGATGTTGCGGAGTGAGAAGACTTGATCCGAACATCCTCTTCCAGACCTGAAACCCCCTTGTGCCTCGCACAACATTCCATCGGACTTCACGCGCACTCTCCGTTCAATAATTTTACCGTACACCTTGGCTGCCAAGCTGATCAAACTGACGGCTCTGTAATCATATTGTGAACCCTTGCCTTTATACAAGGGTACTATGACTGCGCGGCGCCAATCTGTAGGGACTCTACCGATCCTCCAGCAAAGGTTTGCAAGGGCCCGGAAAGCGTCCCGGATGCAAGCTCCACCATATTTGATCATATCGGCAGATATCAAGTCTACTCCCGCAGCTTTACCGTTTTTCATACTTCCTATCGCCCATTCAACTTCTTCCATAGTGATGTCCTCCGTTGAGTCTGGTGCCGCAATCTCGCCTTTGGGCACGTCTGCGGCATCAGCATCCGGGTCATTTCCATACATTTCTCCAAAATATTCACTCCACCGGTTTAGCACAGCTTGTGTGTCTGCAAGAATGTCACCATCTTTAGATTTTATCCTTTCCATTCTGGAGCCTGACGAATCACCTCGAGCCTTTCTCACCTTGCTCCGAAAGAGTTTGGTGTTGTTCTCAAAGTTCTTCGCCAGCCTCTCCTCCTCAATCATACTGGCTCTTTCACGCTTTTCTTTCACTAAAGTTTTAGTGGCATTCTTGCAGCACCACGCTTTCTTCTTACTTTCTACGGAGCTTTGCAACTCAGCATCCCACCATGCATCACCTTTTGCTGTAATATGCTTCTTTGAGTAACCACATACTTCTTTCGCGGATTCCACCAAACTCTCTTTCAGGCTATTCCAGCATTCATCTACATTTGAGTCCGAAGAGCCTGCTGTCAAAAGCTTGTCCCGGACTCTGTCTTCATACATTCTCCTCACGCTCTCATCTTGCAACTTTTCAACCTTTATTCTTTCAAGTTCTCCGAAAGGGATACGCTCTCGCCAGTGCCTCCACTTCCTGAACAGACCACTAAACCGCGCAACTACGAGATAGTGGTCTGATTCCAGAGTGGGGCCTCTATACGCACGCGTATCTTGTAGTTTGCTTCGGAGACGGTTATCAACCAGGATCAGATCTATCATGCTTTTTTGTTCATTCCTTCTCCACGTATACATATGTATGTCCTTGTGCTGGAATATCGTATTAGACACAAGGAGACCCCTTTCCAAACAAACATCTACAATGAGCTTACCTGCATCGTTCACTCTCTTATCACCATAAGGACCCTGAGCAGCGTCGCAAGTTTGCCGCCTGGTTCCTACCCATCCGTTCAGATCGCCACACAGAATCACCTTTTCGTTAGCCTCAGCCAAATCCAGAACTTCCCTGACATTATCCCAAAACTTCTCAAGGTCCTGGGGTGTCGACGAGCTTACGGGAGCATATGCTGCGACCAAAAATACTCTAGTGACACCCAGTTTTAAACGGACCCAGAGAAGTCTCGCATCGCACAGGCCATAATCTCTCACTCCAGTGGCCAGGCGACGGGACAGCAAGATACCCACCCTCATGCTGGCACGACCGCTCTGCGGTACCCCAGACCACAGAGCCATCGTTCCATCAAGAAGATCACAGGTTTCACTGCCCCTCCGCTTAGTCTCTGTTACACACAGAGCATCCAGGCGTCTCTCTTTCATCACATCAATCACCTCATGCGTCTTATCTTCCATACCACCTCTTACATTCCAAGTGCCTATTCGGCACTCTGCACCCCACGACTCGCCAGTTCGGGCCCGGCGTGATGGGTGGCGGCCCCCCATCGCCGCTTCCACCTATATTCGTACCGACGGGGGCGGGCCGGTACGCGTCGCCTCGGGGGGATGCCCTAGCCCGCACTGCGGTACGTCTTCGGTCCAAGATTGCAGCCATAATGACTGGCAGGGGTCGCGACCAACACGCTCTTGGACAGACCCCCTACAAAATTACTATAGGTACAGCGAAAGCCTACCGAGTCGTTTTCCAGGCGATCGAAATTGAAGCAGTGCCATACAATAGTGGCCGTATCATAGAAGTTTAATATTTCTTTGCAATAAATTAGTTTCCTTTCCAAAGTATAATTTATGACCTTATTAATAATGTTTTATAAGTAACAGATTTCATAATAACCCTACGCTAGAAATTATTCCTGTGTCGTTCGTTTTAAAACATAAAATTTTGTACGATCAAAGTTTTTATATCTACCAAAAACGTATTGGAAGTTCTATTTTGCCTCCAGTTACCTACCACCATATTTCCCAAATCTGCCTATTTTTTATTACGGAACGTTACTGAGTCTGACGAAAAACTAAGATATTTTAATTGCAAGGCATACAGATTGAACTGGGGTGGTAAAGAAGGTATACTTTATCTTAAGAGCAATATCCATCATGACAAGGGTACGAGCCAGCACCAACAGATTGATGGTCGAGTGCCAAATAGTTTTGTTTTATATAATTAATGTTACTTATATAGATTATAAAGGAATTGTCCAAAGAAAGAATGACAAAAGTGATATACAATGCGAAAGTGGAAGGATGAAGGTACCGTCGAAGACCTAGACTATCTTACCATGAAAAAATAGACCGGGTCTTATCTGAAGGACAAGTCAGGAGTCTCCGTAACCGGCGAGCGTGTATGAGGCGAACTATGAGAGTGGAGGAAGCCAGAGAGGAATGTAAGGAAAGAACCTGTTGGAACTCTGTACTCTCTGCCTACCCCGCAAGGGATCCGGCGTGATGATATAGATAGATAGATAGATAAAGAAATTGTTGCTAACACTCTATGGATCTAATCTGAAATACATTTTATTATTATTATAGTCCATCACTTTCTAATCCACATTTTAGGAGTTTCCAATTTTCTAAAAATAAGGCTAACAACAACGCTCCCGAATACTCGATTCAATGAACGGATGTGCTTTTATTTAATCACTAAACCAAGCCTACGTGTATTTTAGTTTGTTTTTCTATATTTAACCGACTTCAAAAAAAGAAAGAGGTTCTCAATTCGGTTGTATTTTTTTACCAAAAAGCAAAAACATAAAATATTCGAAGTCGGTGCCATGTAACGGACTGCACCGACAGACTGGTACCGACTTCAAATATTTATTTTTTGCTTTTTAATTAAGTAAGCTATGTTGGTCTAGTGGCAAAGCGCATCGCTTGGTGATCACAAGGTACTGGGTTTAAATCCTAGGTCGGACAAATAAAGTTTTTCTTACGAACTTCCCGGTATGAGTCCGGAGTCTGGAATTGTGCCTAATATGTGGCAATGGGCTCGCCCCCCCTATTACATGGGACCTAACATCGTCGGCAGCAGTACGCCTCTGCCAACCCCGCTTGGGCTCATTGAAAAAATGGAAACTGACCCATTTTTTGAAAAGTTATTTACTGCTCTTAATTACAAGTGTTTAATTCTTTTTCAGACTAACTCTACGATGATGTCTAGCTGCGGGCAACTAAGCTGACGTCACAACTCTCCGTGTAAATAAGAGTGAATTTTAAATACACAACATAGTAATCGTTAAGTAAGATTTAAACTATCGTTACTATAGCCAACCGTCGCGTATACGGGCTGTTGTCAAATGGACGTGGGTGACTTTAAGGGCTAAAGTTTTAAATCTATCTATGAAGTCCTTTCTTATTATTATTTTGTTTTCTTTGTTTTTCTAACCTTGCGCTGGTATATTCGTGTCATTTACGGGTAAAGCCAAGTAAATTAATGGAAATCTCAATATTTATGTCAGTCTGTCCGTCAGTCTCGTTGCTGTCTTCCTCGACCTGTAAAAACTTCCGTACAAGGCGGCAAGTGTTCAAAATAGCAGCTTTCTGTAGTAAGATGTAGATATTACTCCGATCAGAGATTTTGGTATTACTCCGGAAGTAGATAGTACCACTGGAACAATGTACACCTTATTCTGCATCCAGATTCTTGTTACCTCTTTCTTAAGGTCTGTGTATTTATTGCATTTTCTATTAATTATCACTTGCTTTAACGGTAAAGGATAACGTCGTGAGGAAACCAGCATGCCTGAGAGTTTCCCGAAGATGTGTGAAGTCGCCAACCCGCACTGGGCCAGCGTGGCCTTAAATCTCTCAGTTTGAGAGGAGGCCCGTGCCCAACGGTACAACAGATTCTTAACATGGCAAATATTATTATTATATTATGATATTGACTGCCTCGTTGGTCTGGTGGCAAAGCGCATCGCTTTGTGATCACGAGGTCCTGGGTTCAAATCCTAGGTCGGACAAATGTAGTTTTTCTTACGAAAAATTCCCAGTATGAGTCCGGAGTCTGGAATTGTGCCCGATATATGGCAATAGGCTCGCCCCCTATTACATGGGACCTAACATCGTCGGCGAAACGTGGGTGTACTCGTACACCTCTGCCACCCCCTCTGGGGAATATAGGCGTGACGGTGTATATTATGAAAAGCCTATACTGTCTCACTGCCAGGCGAAGGTCTCCTCTCGGTTTTTCTACCTGTCCCGGTCCAGTGCGAGCTCATGCCAGTCCTTGCCGTAGAAGTCCAACTCGTCTCGCCGCCTCTTTCTGAGCCTGCCACGCTGTCATTTTTCGCCTGGTTCTTCGTTAGTTTATTTTAATGTAGCTGCCATGATATTATCCATAAAATAGCCACCCTGCCACCCCAGCTTGGAGAATAAAGACGTTGCAGTTTTTGTGTTTGTTTTTTTTTAATATTATACTTTTTATGTAACCACAAAATATTAAGCTATATACTTTAACGACGCACGCATCATTTTGATCATAATTTTGAGAATGTTACAAGGTGTAACATAATTAACCCAAGACGTGAAAGTAGTTTGTTCTGAATCGGCAACTGAATCGATTCCAACTATTTTTAGAAATAGTTTTTTTTTATTTCCAAATAAATACTGTTACTCGTTCTGTTCGCTGTATTAAATAAAATTTAAAAAAAAAATATTCAAAGCAGTACGGCTATTTAAAATGTATTTGTATTACACACACCTCAATACGCATACAAAAGTTAATTAATTATTAAATTCTATGCTTAATTTGGGTAGCAGAGAGCTTAAAAAAATGGCAGAAAGTCCTTAAATTAGAAATTTGATTTTCGTATTGGATTCGTAAAGCAATAATCTAATTGGGGTGTCTGAGGTCTTTCGTTGTATTTTTTACACCTTGTGTATATGAAAGGCATGTTAGAATACTTTTGTATAGGCTACTCTATTTCTGTCTGTATCAAGCGACCTGTTCATTGAAGTAGAGTGAAGCGGCGCGAAGCTGAAAAAATATGATTTTCATTCATATTTTTGCACAAGATACATGTGATGTTCTATTTGTTAAATCTTTTGGGTCCGCACTTGTACGTTATAATGGATATATAGCTTTGTGATTTCTGGAGCCATATATTTTTTTTGTATAATTGAATGACTAGTGTTCAAAATATTATTCTACGTTGAAGTTTTGAAGGCAAAGTTTTCATATTCGATTGATTGTATCAAATTTATAATATGCTTTTTTTATAATCGATTGTAATTAAACTAATTGAATATTCTTATTTCCATATCAAACACAACGAATACTTTCAATTCAATGTTTCTCTTGCATAGTATATTAATTTACCAGAGAAGTCACGTATATAAAATGTATATATTAGGTAAGTGAATAATAAATATTGAATGTCTTTGTAACAAATGGTGTGATCTGTAGTGTCTAGTAGATGAATTTAGCCAAAGAAAACTATAGTAAGTGAACATTTTTATTGTGCCACTTTATTATAAGGTTGTAATTGTTATTTCTTTGAAACCATCGTAACTGATATTTATGAATGATGAAAATCGTTTAAAAGAAAGTACTATTCCGTATGTTTTATTAAATTAACAGATCGTTTTGATTATGAAAGTAAAAATTTAATATTAACTATTATGCTAAGGCAACTTATAATTTTGTAAAAGTTGCTTTGACTTATACAAAATATTGTTAATGAATATTTATTATATACAATAAATAGTTATATAGATACTCACAAAAAGTAGAAAACTATCATTTACACTAAAAATTATTATCTAAATCGTCAAGACTAATAAAAAATAGACAAACTAAAATATCGAATTGTGAAATAAAAGTTACTAAGCACAATTTTTTTCATTATTATTATTATATTATATTTTTTTCGCCTAGTCCTGAATTCAGAAATTAAAAATAAAATTCACAAACAAACTCCAAACTACTATAAAAACAATAATTTTGTACTAAATCCATTTAAGACGCCATCTTTATTGAAATGTCAGAATTAGAAGTCGGCCATAATCCCATTTACAAAATTAGTTAAATGGAAAAAAAATACGAGATTGTTTATTGTATAATGATTTTAATTTTAAACCAATATTAGTTAAGGTTCCGTAGCAAAATTTGCGATAGTGTAAAACAGATAAAACATTAATAAAATAAAATTAGATGAAAATTGGAATCCAGTTACGCGATTATACTTTCGACTGTGTGTTATTTTAAAATAAGATGGAATTTAACATCATTAAATTGTATGATAATATAGAATTATTTTAATTAAACTATAATATCGCGTCACTGTGGCGGGGTATGCTTCTAATATTAAATATGAATAAAGAATATGTTTAATATGTACTAAATTGAGCAACTAAAAAGTTGCTTAAGTCACGCTACTACATATACGAGTAGAGTTAAAAGAAATATGATAACCCATGGAAAAAAGGATACCTATACAGCTAATTTTGGTATCCTAACGCGATAAACGTAAAGATTCTGAAACCAAATCTTTTAATTCCTATACAGTTTTTTTATGTAAAATGCAGTTCATAAATACAAAAATAGATATCGAATCCAGTTTATATAATCGTAATTTCTCACGATATTTTTAGTTTTTTTTATATGACTGCCTTGTTGGTCTAGTGGCAAAGCGCATCGCTTGGTGATCACGAGGTCTTGGGTTCGAATCCTAGGTCGGAGAAATGAAGTTTTTCTAACGAAAAAACTTCTCAGTATGAGTCCGGAGTCTGGAATTGCGCCCGGTATATGTCAATAGACTCGCTCCCTATTACATGGGACCTAATTTCGTCGGCGAAACGTGGGTGTACTCAGTACACCTCTGCCTACCCCGCTTGGGGAATATAGGCGTGACGGTGTTTTTTTTAAATGCACACATGAAAATTATATAAACCAGATTACAATATAATAAATGAAATAAATATTTTGTTTTATTATACACAACTAAAAATGAAAAGTTCCTGATAGTCATATATTATATGATTTAAAATTATAAAGTTTTTGAAAAAAAATACTTATACACCGTCACGCCTACATTCCCCGGACGGGGTGGCAGAGGTGTACTGAGTACACCCACATTTCGCCAACGATGTTAGGTCCCATGTAATAGAGGGCGAGCCTATTGCCATATATCGGGCTTGTGCCCGGACTCCGGACTCATACTGGGAATTTTTCGTTAGAAAAACTACATTTGTCCGACCTAGGATTTGAACCCAGGACCTCGTGATCACAAAGCGATGCGCTTTGCCACCAGACCAACGAGGCAGTCTAAAATATACTTACTTAAAAAATATACTTTATTTGAATTAATAACCAACATATTAAATCAAATCAAGAAGTTGCCAACTGTTGTATTAGCGTTAACATAATATAAAAAATAATTCAGCATGTACAGCAAACAGAAATACCATTCTTTCGTAAAGCATGCAACCATTTCTTGAGTGGTCAACACAATTACATGCTTCCTCAATAACATTTTGTTACGTAGATTATCCATACATACACTTCTCAAGTATGTTCACCTACTATTAGAGTGAGAACAAACGTAAGTTGGTTTAAAGTCCCATACATCTTAACAGGGCCCTTATCCGCTATTACCAATTAAACACGTAACGTTGCGCGTTACGATAACTTCGTGAAATCGACGTGTCCAACGAACAAAGTCCTATAATCCAGTATTTATATTTGAAATAAATAACCTTATCGACGGGCCCGAAAGTTCCAAATGCCATTTGTTAGTTGTGAAATGATCGTTTAATGATACTCCAGTGGTATATAGAATATCATTACACGAACATTTCACGAAGTTATCACCGCGTTTCGTAATAGCAACTAAGAATCCTAAGGTCCTCGATGACGTAGATATTTAGTGACGTTTGAATGTGTAAAAAAATATGCCCGATGACTACAATATTAAAATATTATACGAAATAAACATTCAAACGCCACACAAACTAAATAAAATTATACTGTATGTATGTATGTATTAAAAGAGATGTAGACAATATTAAAATTGTGTAAGAAATCTATGGGGAATTAAACATTGATAAAATAACCGTTGTTAGAATGAATATGTGTCTCTTAAATATTCGTTTTTATTTGTATATAATATTCACTATATGAGCAGTGTGTACATGAGAATAAAATAAAACACAAATTCGCTTCGTTTCACATTGTTGTGTCACGGTCCATACCACGATAATGTTAATCCGGCCACATCAATGTGAATACACGAAACACACAACACTGCTCGCCATTAGTGAATAATATCTATTAAAATATTTTATTCATAATAGCTATTAGAATAGTTATTTGGTTAAAATAAATTTTATACGATGAAGTTTCATGTTCCATTGATTTGCTCAATGAATGTTTCATTTGATGAAGTCTGTTGAATAAATAATATGAAAATGTGGCTGTTTACTTTTAGTTCTCACGATATTCCTACAGTCAGATTACTAAACAAATCCTTCTGGCACAAATCAAGGTGACAGAGATTAAGTTAAACACCAACACACGAACCCAATTAATCAGGAATTCGACATTTTCTTTATTTTCTATCAATCTTCCTCCATTCCTCTCTGGCTTCCTCCATTCTTATAGTTCGTCTCATACACGCTCGCCGGTTACGGTGACTCTTAACACAGCTAAGACTCGGTCTATATTCTTTATTTTCTACCTCGGAAAAATAGGACTTCCGTGAGCCTCGGAGAAGCGCGCGTGGCATCTCGGATTCCTACCGACTAAATACCGGGGTGGCCGTCATGAGCACTATGCAGGGGCTCCGGGATCTCCGTATGGAGGTACCGGTGCCTCTCTTGTGTTGCACTGTAGAGCCCGCCACCGGGAGAGACCTGATAACACGATTCCCCTGCTAAGATATTCAACTTGACTTAAAGAAAACCACTTTAAGTGGCAGCAGATACCAACGGCTTAATATACCTTCCGGAGTACAGAGATGGTAGAAAATGGGTAACAAACGATCAGACTTATCAGATTGATAGAACCGACCACTGCTTAATTTTGGTGATTGAAAACCGAAGTCTCGTAAGGTTACGCATGGTGTCGATATAGACTTCATCATCAGTTAAATGACACAAATTGTAAAACAAAGACCTCCTCCAAATATCGACAAAACAATGAAGGACCCACAATTATTTGTTTCGGTCTGGGTATTTGTAAATGTAAATTTTCATGTTTGTAAACGCACCCACGAGACAGGAATAAATCCTAGTGTAGGGCTACGTTTTTTAAACAGAAAAAATTAAAAGATCTTTTTAAAAACAAGCGACTTCTTTTAAATACAATGCGAAAGTGGAAGGATACATCTTTCCACGTACCGGGGAAGACCTAGACTATCTTATCACGACCAAATGAACCGAGTCTTATAAAGGACAAGTCAAGAGTCTCCGTAACCGGCGAGCGCGTATGAGACGAACTATGAGAGTGGAGGAAGCTAGAAAGGTATGTAAGAAAAGAACCTGTTGGAAATCTGTACTCTCTGCCTACCCCACAAGGGATCTGGCGTGATAATATAGATAGATAAAAACAAGCAGTTATAGCAAATATACAACGGAGGCCGACAAGCCCACGAGCCCAAACACGGCGGGGTTATGTTGAGTAGTTGTTTTTTTTTTTTTTTTTTTTTTTTTTTTTTTTTGTAATTAGACACTGCGGGCCCGGTTTGTCCCGCACCTTTTTTTGTGTAATTTATGTGTTGTTAGTATTTGCACTTGTATGGTACATGCCGCTTATTATTAGCTTATTGTTACAGTGCTTGGTATTTGTTTGTAGCGGTACTTCAGTAGAGGTTTTTGTAAGTGATGAGTAGTTGTTTAGTTCCGTTGGCCACCCTCCGGCTCCATCATCTGGACTCTGGACATCATCCGGGTCTATAGAACTCGTCAAGATAAATCAAATTAGCCCAAACACGGCAGGTTTATATTGAGGAGTTGGGTAGTTCTGTTGGTCACTCTTCGACTCCATCATGAGACTCTAGACACTATTCGGGTCTACAGAACCCGTCAAGACAAATCCAATGAGCCTAAACACGGGGCTATGTTGAGTAGTTGGGTTAATAGGTTGGCCACCCTCCGGCTCCATCATTAGATCCTGGATATCATCTGGGTCAACAGAACTCGTCAAGACAAATCCAGCGTTAGTTCGTAGTTAAACATCGACCCAAATTTTCTGATCTTTGAAGATTTGGTATTCTACATAACTTAGTGCAATGCCCGATAGCTGAAGCACACGACTATCTCTTTAAACAACACAGTTTCTTCTGTGTAAACGTAAATACATAGATAGAATTTAATATTAGGTAAACACGATATCTTTCTAACCTGGATTTAAAAAGGCCTTTTGTCGACAATGGAATAGTAATATAAAAATATAAGTTATTTAAAATAAAACCATATTTACCAAAAGAGCAATGATTGGCAAAAAAAGGCAGTGATAACTTAGTGGTTATACCGTTGGACTGCAAAGTCAGAGGTCTAAACTCAGGCACGCACCTCCGTCTTTTCGAAAGCATGTGCGTATAAAAAATTTGTTATCACTTGCTTTAACGGTAAAGGAAAACATCATGAGGAAACAAACCTACATGCCTAAGAGTTTCTCGAAGGCGTGTGAAGTTCGCCAACCCCCACTGGGCCAGCGTGGTGGACTATGGCCTATACCCTCGTTTGAGAGGAGGTCCGTGCCCAACGGTGGGATAGTTTCTTAATAGGGCTAATATTATTATAGTCAAAAACCTTCTTCTACGAATGAAGGTATAAAACAATAAATCACTCCACTACGCGGACCCAGCGCGGATAAGCATTTGAAGATTTCTGGCCATCTCGCAACTTTCCAATCGCTTAACGACTCTCATATTATTAGTAAGTAACCAATGGCTTAACTTACGTTACAAACCACAAGTATGACCGAGCCTAACGTTACTTAACATTCGTGATTGGTAAGAACACTAAGTCAATCCAGCAGCGCTAAGGCCTAGTATTAAAAGAATATTGGTCAGCTTAGCCTAAATCGGCTAGAAACTATAATAATAATGACCAGCCCATCTACGTCTATGAAAACCTATCCAAATTAGTCCTACCAAGCACTAAACCTCAAAAGAAAGCCCCTTCAAAATAGGACTAACAATAATAACACCGTCACCTATACTCCCCGGGGATGGCAAAGGTGTACTAAGTACTATGTACACCCACTTGCCATATACCGGGTACAATTCAGACTCCGGATTCCTACTGAGATCATATTTTTCGTAAGAAAAACTACATTTGTCCGACCTAGGATTTGAATCCAGGACCTCGAGATCACAAAGCATTGCGCTTTGCCATTACACCAACGAGGCAGTCAATACTATAACAATAATGATAATAATAAGCACAACTACTATAAAAATCTATCCAAAATAGTCCTACCAAGCACCAAACCCTAAAAGAAAACCCACAAAGCAACAAACAAAATACTATTTTAATCCCCCAACACGACGCACACAGAAATACTAAAAGATTATCTCAGTACAATTAAAACTGAACATAAACGTTTCCCAAGATAGCAGAGATTGTAAAATCTTACTCAATTTCCTTGGAAGCGGCCGCTCACAAATATTGCCTAGCGAAATTACAGGTATTACAACCGGAATTACAGTTATTACAGGGGGAATTACAGTTGTGATACCTGCGGATACGCCCGCTTGATTACTGCGCGTTGACAGACAATGTATTTGGATGTAAAATATGTTAAGAGGTGGATTTAGTACTGTTAGAATGCAAAAAAAAATGCATTTATATGTTACACCTGTATTTCTCAAGCGGGAATGATAGAAGTGTACTGTAAATATATTACCTCAGGAATTTTAGGTCCCAATGTAATAAGGAGCACGCCTATTGGAATTATACCAGAAAAGAAAACAACGGTTTGCTATTGAGTATTTTTTTAAAGAAAAATCTCACTTAGGATTCCGACCTAGTACCGCGTGATTGCCATCCGCATTATGCGCTACAAAAGCAATAAAAAAACGTTATTCAGATCAAAAAGAAATGTTTACAAATTTCAATTGAAAAACGATGACATTTGCGGTGGTCGAGAACTGTGTCGCAGATATCAACGCCCTCCTCCAGTTACATAAAAGAAGAAAAAAGCCAAAGTGAAATCAAATATAAAAGAAAATCATACATAAAACCGTAATATTAATAAGTGTGCAAGACTGCGTGCGTGCGTGTGTGTGTGTGTATTTTAGGGTATGAATGTGTGTTTGTGTGTGTATATGTGTGCGCATGTTGTATGAACATGTTTAATACATTTGTTTGTATGAGCATATTTTGTCGTAAAACAGAAGCCTTAAGAAGATTTTCGGTCGTTTGGTAGGACCTAGAATTTGCCATTCGGTGCATTTTAACTTACATTTAAAAAGTGACAGAGAGTGGATATTTAAAAAGTTATTTATTTTTATTATTTACCTTTGCGCTAATATAACAGTAGTGTCCTGCCGCTATAGCCATGCGGTGGGAATGTGTAAGGTATGGATTATTCGGTCTACGCTTAAAATTAACTATTTTAAGATAGTAAACTATATAAGTATGTTTTCAAGTAATCTTAAAAATTGACGAACATTTAAAACTTGGCAGTGTGAATATAGTATACATTTCGTCTTGTAGCTTTTATTAAGGTTAGCAATTTGATTTCTTTAGGATTCTTTTTTGCCATCTGATACTCTTTATGTTATAAATACACTAGCCTTTTCAAAATATTATTATAGAAGTTACGGTAACGGGTATAAATATTTTTCAAAAAGCATCGGCTGGTGTGGTCCTCCATCAACCGAATCAGAACCGGAGTCGCGAGGTGAAATTATCATCTTCACAGGTCATCACTGAATCTCCTTATTGTGACTGTGGAAACTCAGTGCAAACTATCCAGCACATCGTGAAGGACTGTCCCACTCAAAAATTTAGCGGCGAAATCGAGGGACTACACCAGCTCACACCAAAGGCTAAACAATGACTCCTCCACTCTGACATTAAGTTGTGATCGTGGTTCGCATTATTAAAAATACACCGCTATAGGATGATGAATATTAGTTTCAAATCACAAGCCAAACAGACCAAACAGGATATCTTCGACCAATCTTGTCAAAATAGTTAGGCGACTTTACTTCGACATTTAATGGACCTCTGTGTATTACTTTATATTGGTAAGTACTAAAATGTTAGAGGCATAGATTTTGCCAGAGCTATTGACAAAGTTATTAAAAGACATTTAATTAAATTAGTATTGCTAGGATATGGTGTTTATTAATACTAAGTATTCCATAGATTTTGATTAGGAAAAGAATATGGAGGCGGAATCGTAAACTAGGATGCAGATTTACTGAACGCGTCGGTGTGATCGATTTTTGGGTGGTCGCGCAAGGTGGTCGCCACAGATCGCCACTGCAGACGCCATCGTGCACACAGATTGGCCACGTTGGTTTGGCCGTCCCTTTACTTATTTAAATAAAAGGAAATTACTTCTGTAATGTTATTAAAGAGTGTCCTCTTTATATCCCTTGCGCTATGAGACCCTGGTAATATGAATACGATTAGTAGGACCTGAGCTAAATAGGTTCCCTCACTCTTACAGAATCAATCCAAGGCGCTGTTTTCTCGGTAGCGAAGTAATCCTGCAATAAATCCAGGTTGCTATATCCTCAAGGATCTTCTTCTCTCTTTCACTTCAAATATGGCCGCGATGTTATATGAAAGTATCCTTAAGAGTAAACAGAACAGTCTTATATTTTAATAATTAAATATTAAATTAAGAGGCGCTCGTAGCGCTGTGCGACCGCAGTGTTCTTACCGATTACCAAGGTTAAGCAGCGTTCGACTCGGTCGGCCCGAGATGGGTGACCGTTTGTGGCATTTTTATATTCGAGCGTCTCCGTGCTTCGGAATGCACGTGAAGCCGTTGGTCCCGGCTACCACTTAATGTGGTAGTCGTTAAGCTGAGTTGGAAGCCTTAAAAGGCGGCTTGATAAGTTCCAACAGCAGGTGGCCACAAACCTGCCTCCGCCAATCCGCACTGGGTCCGCGTGGTGGAGTATGACCTAATCTCTCTCACCTCGATTTGTGAGAGAAGGCATTTGTCCAGCAGTGGGCAGTATAGGTTGATATTATTATTTTATTATAAAATATTAAATTTATGAAACTGATTATATTTTTTTTTTAATTCAAATTCAAAATCATATTTGGATAACATTGGATTGAATATGCGATAAATGTCAAATTAATAATAGAATATTTATATAATATAATAATCAATAATGGCAATAACACAATAATATGAATAATAGGTACTGGTTATCAATACCTTCTCTCCGGCATGGCTACTGTGCTGTGTCTATCATAGCAATGCCGGAGATAAGGGTAGTCCAGTCTATCGACAATCATTTTCAGGATAACATTGGAGCTGGCCCGTACTCTGCGCACTAAAGGCGTGTTTAGTTTACGCTTGGTCGCTTGAAAGCAGATCGTGCGTGCCTCCGCAAACATAGCTGAAGCGCTGCAGAAACGGGGCAGCCCCAAGATCATCCTGAATGTATTATTGTACAGGCTGCGGAGGTCACTGTAAGATCGCTCAGCAAAGTCCGCCCACAGGCTTCCGGTTAAAAAGACGTGCAGTAGGCTCGGAAGAGTGAAACTGTGGCCTCATGTTAGCATCTCGCAAACCTGCAAGTAATCATATTGGCTCTTATCGACAACGCCCTTCACTACTGTTCAATGTCCGCATTGTCCCTAAGATCTGAGGTAACAATGTGTCCCAGATACTTAATTTGTGAAACAATTTCCAAAGGTACACCATTCAGTGGCACCGGTGGGATATATTTTGGGGAAACCTCGTACCTGCCCTAAAGACCATGCATTGACTTTTCTTACCATTGTATATTAGTCCGTGACCACTTGCATACTCTTCACACGTCCGTATCAGCCTCCGCAGTCCGCAAATCGACGCGCTCAGCAGTACCATGTCGTCTACATAACTCAAATTGTTGACGCATACACCCTCAACCTTACAGCCAACACGCTGACTGCTGAGCGCGTTAATATATAGGTTGAACAGGGTTGGAGATGTTAACCCCCTTGTCTCACTCCACATTCAAGCTGATACAGTTCCGACATTGCCCCTGCCCATCGGACACAGTTGGATTGATGCGCGTACCAGTATTTGAACATGTTAATCAGTTCTTGAGGTAAACCTGTGTTTGTCAGCTGGTCCCACAGTAGGTCATACCAGATCAAAGGCTCTGGACAAGTCGAGGAAGCAAGCATACACAGGCGGCTTGTGGTCTGTGTAGTATTTGACTGTATGCTTAAGACACAGTATTACACTTTCATTGGATAGTTGAGGCCTAAACCCTAACTGATTATCGTTTAATGTCACGTCTCTATTTAACTGTGTATTAAGTAGACAATCAAACACTTTGGCCGTAATAGTGGCAAGAGAAAATAGTCCTGTAGTTACTTTTATCGGCTAGGTCACCAGTCTTATTCTTCACCACAAACACTACCACAGTTCTCATAAAATTAGTAATAAAGAGTGGGCCACGCACAGCGAGTAAAACATTGTCTATACTCTAGCGATATGAGGCCCTGCATGCTGCAACTGCTCAATGCTGAGTCCGTCATGTTCTGGGGACTTATCCTTTGATATATTCCTGATCGCTTTAGTGACATCTTTCATAAGAAATGTAATCTTATCTCCTTATTGATCATGTCAGCACCTAAAGGCGAGCTCGCAGTAAAATGCTCTTTAAAGTCATTCGCAATGTCCCTAGGGGTGTTCATGCCATCGAAGCTCATAGGGAGTCCAGGTCGTGCATTCACTTTATTGGTGTTCTGCCAGAATCCGCGAAAGTTACCTTTGGAATGTTCTTCCGCAAGAGAGTCCATTTTGATTCGGTCCTGATGGTCTTGGTACCATTTTATCCTGGACTTAAAAAATCGTCTTCTTTTACACATTTCTAGATATACGAGACCAGACGTTGACCTAACGCACATCACCCATTCCCTAAACCATGACCTAGCTACCCTGTGAGCCTCTCTGATGTGTTTGTTCCACCCTACCACGCGAGAACCACCTACCCGCCTCGCTTGTCCCCGACTTTTAACTGCTGCATCACGGAGGGCGGTTACAATGTCGGCGCAAAGCTTGTCCAGTAAACACATGTGGCCACAGTCATTACAAAAACCATCAGCATAGTTTATAAAATCAGACGGAAAGTCAATCAATTTTAAACGGTCATGACATTCTCTTGTATATATAGTGACTTGTTTCGCGCTTCTTTCACCCCACAATACGTCTTTATTTACATTGTCAATTTTAGGCAAGGCTTTGGGTGTAAATAACTTTAAATTACAATGTATAATAAGTAGGGAGTGGTCTGAGCACAGAGTGTCATACATAACTTCAACATTAATAACAGTTTGCTTTGCCGAGTGCTTTGAGCTTTGATCGAGGCAGCTACAGGTTCCATGCACATCACTTACATACGTAAACGTACCCGACTCCAAGCCAAGCATATCTATATCTACACATGACAATAATGGTCGTTACACACATTTAAAAGTTCACCGTAAAACAACTCACCCGGGACCGCATTAAAATCGCCTAAAATAAAAACCGCGTCAATTCCATATTCGTCAATAATGGCAATCACTGCACTCAAACAATCTATAAAATCCTGCACATTATCCACTGAGTTGGTTGGTAAATAAACACTCATTATTATGACTGGTCTATCACATGTTGTAATTTTTATGTCACAAATACTGGTCCTCCGAGTGGTGTAATCTGACTGCAGGTGTCCCGCAAGGTGGCGTACTATCTCCTTTACTTTTTTCGGTTTTTATTAACACACTCACCAATGTTATTTCTTCACATTATCATCTCTATGCAGACGATTTGCAACTTTATCGTCATTTCGAAGTTGACGATTACTATGCTGCTATTGCTGCCATCAATAATGATCTTCAAAATATTAATAATTGGGCAAAAACTTTTGGTCTCCTGGTCAACCCAGCAAAATCGCAAGCTCTCATTATTGGTAGCAGACACTTTTACAATCTTCTAAATCACCAGTCTCTTCCACAAGTTGTCTATGACTCCATTCCGATACCGTTTTTGAGTAGCGCCAAAAACTTGGGTGTCTACATAGACTGCAATCTGTCCTGGAATGAACACATTGCGGAAGTAAGCAGGAGAATCTATTACTCATTCCAATCTCTCAAACGGCTACAGAAGTTTCTACCATTTAAAACTAAAGTAACTCTTGCCCAAACTCTTCTTTTACTACTACTTGACTATGCTGATGTTAGTTTTCTTGATGCAACTGAAGAACTTCTCAATAAATTTGAGCGTCTGCAAAACTTGTGCATTCGCTTCATTTTTGGCCTTCGAAAGTATAATCATGTATCAGATTTTGAGACTAAATTGAAGTGGCTCCCTATTCGGCAGCGTCGGGATACTCACATTCTTTCTTTACTTTTCTCTGTGCTTCACAATCCTAACTCCCCTGCATATCTTCGGGAACGCTTTTAGTATTTGGTTCCCAGGGAAAAACCCTGTCACTCTTTATCTTCTCTTCTTCTTAGTACTCCTCGGCATACATCGAGCCGGTATCATAGCTCATTCACTGTACGTGCTGTGCGGTGGTGGAATTCTCTTCCACACTCCTTACGCGATAGTTCCACTCCGCAGATGTTCAAGAAAAGTATTAAAGAACATTGCCTATCTATGTAAGTTATATGTATGTATGTATTATATCAAGTAGTATGTTTTATGTTATCGTATAGTGTGTAGTATATTTATAGGTATATATTCTATCTATATGTATTCTATCATTTTATTACCTAAAACTATTCCCTTCGTGTTGTACACTCATTTGTATCCTTATTTTAATGTTTTGTCTCTCTGTCACTCAAAGGTTTGCTGTCAGAGAACTCAATTTTGAGTTAAGCTCGCCTTTGTACATTTTATTTTATTATTATTTTTATTTTGTAACATTTTCTGTGTGTGTACAATAAAGAATTATTATGGCACTGCAACACTGACACCTGTTGAAATGCATCCACTCCGCACTCCATAAGGCCACCCCCTCAGAATGACGTATCCACTGCAGACGTCGCAGTGTAGCCGAAACCACTGTCGATCGTGCTGATGTAGGGTATGTCGTGCGGCAGCAACCAAGTTTCCTGAAGACATAACACGTCGCACATACGGCATAGTTCTCTGACGTCGTCGATGGAGCGTTTTACGTTTCTACAATTGTAAGTAGCGAATCGACATGAGCCACTATCCATTGTTTGGGCCGTCGGCGCCGTCATGTTGAGCACCGTTCGTTTTTTTATGTTTAAAATTCTATCTATCTATCTATCTATATCTATCTATATCATCACGCCAGCTCCCTCGCGGGGTAGGCAGAGAGTACAGAGTTCCAACAGGTTCTTTCCTTACATACCTCTCTGGCTTCCTCCACTCTCATAGTTCGTCTCATACACACTCGCCGGTTACGGAGACTCTTGACTTGCCCTTCAGCTAAGACACGGTCTATTTGGTCATGGTAAGATAGTCTAGGTCTTCCCCGGCACCTACATCCTTCCACTTTCGCATTGTATATCTGTTTTGTCATTCTTTCTTCTGGCATTCTTTCTATATGCCCGAACCAACGGAGCATACCCTTTCTCATCTTTGTACCGATACTATCTTTCATACCTACTCGCTTTCTTACTACGCTGTTGCGAATACGGTCGGTCAGCGTGACTCCGCACATCTTCCGCAGAGATCGCATTTCGACCGCATTTATCCTGCTTTCGTTCTCCTTCTTACATACCCAACTCTCACTGCCATATAACAGCGTTGGGACAAGCACTCCGTTATGCATGGCGAGCTGCGCCTTTTGGCTTAAGTGCCGGCTCCCAAGTAGCCTTCCCATCGCACCATTCACTCTATTACCTGCATTCACTCTTCTCTCTATATCAGCGGTGTATTTCCCATCCTTACTGAAGGCGCATCCAAGATATACAAACTCATTCACTTGCTCCAGCACATCGTTACCAACCACAATCCTTGCATTCGTTCTGGTTTCTTCCCGTTCAAAAACCATAATTTTGGTTTTCTTCACATTCAAATGTAAGCCATTGTTCATGCAGTCGTCTCTCATAACTGTGACTAGTGTTTGCAGATCAGTGGCTGTTGGCGCTATCAAAACCGCGTCATCTGCGTACAATAGGTGGTTTATCACTAGATCACCCATTTTTACCCCTTCAGTCATCGCATTCAGTCTTTGAAGACTTTTATCCAGATACACTATAAACAGTCTAGCGGAAAACACGCAACCCTGCTTGACGCCGATTTTAACGTCAAACCAAGGTGACATGTTACCACCCACCCGTACGCATGCCTTGCTGTCCACGTAGGTGGACTTGACGGCTCGCAACAGGGTGCCGTTTATACCATACTCTGGCAAAATGTCCCAAAGTCTCTTTCGCACGACTCTATCAAACGCCTTCTCCAGGTCCACAAAACCGCAGAAAACCTTCCGGCCTACTGCCAGATGCTTTTCTACGATGTTTCGGAGGGAGAAAACTTGATCCGAACATCCTCTTCCAGACCTGAAGCCTGACCTGACCTGTTTAAAATTCAATAATATAATATAACACCTGCGGGCCACAAAGATTCATCCAGCAGCAAAAGCAGCACAAAACCCGTCTAGTAATGAATGTGTCACAGCCGGAAGGGGGAGGACGGAATAAGGTAGTCCTAACAAGAAATTTACAAAAGTGACAAAATCAGGCAATATAACTATTGAAACATCTCTTCTGAGTCCATCTCCACTTTGGTGGATACCAAGCCTAAGTTTCTCTCGAGTATATAATGTGTGAGTGACAATCATTACCTATCACAATGTACACAGATATTGTAAAAAGTGCGACCCGGGATTTCGACCCAGTCCTCGTGTTGAACTATCAATATTTATTTTATAAACTCTGAATTCCCTAAACAAGACTTTATTTACGCCCCAACATCATAAACTTCTGATATGTGGATATTTACATGAAATTTAAAAGATGAATGCCACTAACCCGACCGCTCAATTCTAATTGTCCATCATTTCATGAACTCTTCAACCCTTTGGAATACAACCAACGGTTATAAACGATGCAGGTCAAGTTACCCTAGCTGGCTTCTGTAGGTGTGTATATTACAATAAATGTAAATTCTACAATTTGTATGCCGGTTTTATTTTGTTGGTCGTTAACTTTGGATGTTATACTAGTGAACACTAGATTTAATACAGTCATGATAAAAGACTGTACTGTTCGAAAAATGATTTTGTAGCTATAACATTTAATTTTATTAGTGTTCATATATTAGGGCATTTTAAGGAATTCTAAAATACTATGAAGCATTATATTTTTAAAACGGACAATCCTTTACGTGTCGGTTGTTTGATAGATTAAATATTATTGCTTATGATTGCACAAGTTTTAGTTTGATTACATATTATGTTTTTTAAATTTTAAACTCTACCAAAATCAATATTATGTTCTATTATAACTTGACACACTTAAATAAATATAAGAAGACAATACAGCTGAATGAAGCTTTTTATATAAAATAAAGGTACCGGTGATTATTAAGTAAATAATTAAAAGGTTTCTTAAACAAATGACCGATGACGAGAAAAGGTCCACACACAAAAATATTCTCAAATAATAAAGGAAGGTAATTTCAAAGAACATTGATGAAACAAAACAAAGAAAGATGATCTCATTAAAGACGATAAACTGCTTACTTATTTTAGTAATGTACTCCTATGAAGTCGCTTACACAAAAGATCAGCGCTATTTTAATACCCTATTTATACCACACAGAGGCGCAAGTACTAAACTAACACCAAAATACTTTTAAGCCTTGACCTTTCACTGAGTCCACAAAAGGTAACTTCCTAATCCACTAAACAACACCTCAGCCGACTTCCAAACGTGGAGGAATCACACCCGAACACTTTTAAGGTAAATAAACTCGGAACCCCGACGTGGATCTTGTCAAACGTAATAAGCCCCTTTGAGTAGCGTCAGTCACGTAACAAATGAAAGAATATACGAAAATACTCGAATATTTTCATCCCTCATCTGCTTCGTGCTTCCGATGCAGAGACTCGGAGTAACTACTGGGCGTTAGATACGATATCCCTAAATTCAAATTTTAAAATCTTTTGTAAAATGGGATGCATAGGACGGTAGAATTAATATGATATTTTTCATACGCCAATATCGTTCATAGTTATTACAATTATTACATTTCCAGACAAAACGACTGAATCTTATTAAAATTATTTCAACTCTGTACTCCCGCCCTACCTCGAAGGGATCTGACTTATTTGATTCACATTCCCCGAGTTTAGAAGTTAATATTTTGTTGTAAATAAATAGTTAGGTTTAAGTAGTATGGACACTTACGCATGTTTCAGTATTATCTATAGGAGTGAAACCAACTCTTTCTCATCTACATTTATAGAAGAAGGCATAGGCCTTCTAGGTATAGACCTAGCAGTGGAAGTGGATAAGGAGGCCTTTTCTGATCGTTTACGATTTATTATAGGGAAACGAACCCACAATATATTAATAGATCCTAGCGTAAAACTCAAATTTATTTAAATAATAAAAATTAGGCGCTCGTAGCGTTGTGCGACCGCAGTGTTCTTACCGATCACCAAGGTTAAGCAGCGTTCGACTCGGTCGGCCTGAGATGGGTGACCGTTTGTAGCATTTTCTTGTTCGAGCGTCTCTGTGCTTCGGAAGGCACGTTAAGCCGTTGGTCCCGGTTACCACTTGTGTGTGGTAGTCGTTAAGCCGAGTTGGAAGCCTTAAAGGCGGCTTGATAAGTTCCAACAGCAGGTGGCCGCAAGCCGTGTGAAAAATGGGTTACGGAGTTTCATAAATACGCAAAATAAAGTGCCGTGGGACTGAACAACTTGGAAAGCCTATGTCAATATACGCACTATGGAAACGTTGTAATAGATCTTTTATAGGTATAAAGACAATAAACTAACAGCAGTTCTAAAAGCATTCCAAAATCAAGATTGAATGCGCTGAAATTACCGAGAATTCTTCACAGGGATGGCACGCGGCATGCTTTGACTTCAGTTACTATAAACATATATACACATAGTACACGAAGGTTGCGAAAGCTTCCGCCTTTATGGCTGCCTATAGTGACGTTCAATGGGTTAGCAAGTAAATTTACTGAAAGGAAACTTTATTTACGGATATTGATGTGACAGCCTCGTTGGTCTGAAGATGCGTTTATCCTCAGTGACACAGCTACTTAGCACAACCAGTCGGGCCATAGGAAATTTTCCTCTCCCGTGATACTACCGGTAGTGCAATGGGTAAAACAGATTCTCCCCTGGCATTAGCGTCAATCTCCCTTGGCACTACCTATCGCATATACTGCTACAAAGGCTACATGATATTTAAGCCCGTGGATGACATTGACAGGAGCGCGATGGTGTGAAATTTGGGTTATCATTTAGTAAAATTTTATCACTTTCAGGGAAATTTTTCAACAGGTGGTTCCGTATGGTTATTAATAAAGAAAGTATTTGGGTAAATTTTATAGCAACGGTAACTCTGCTACTGTAGTGCAAAGACATTTCACTCGATGACAGCGTTAGTTCCAGTTTTGGCCACGGGTCGAAATATCCTTGTGGGAACGTTTAATCCAAGTGGCTATCACGAGATCAGTATGTATTCAAATCCTATATAAGTAATGTAAGAAAAAAATAAGTCAGACGGCTCGATTCAGTGATAAAGAGCTGCCCATTGGATTGAGTGGTTGCGAGGTCAGTCCCGCACGGAACAAATATTCGTGCGACCCACAAATATTTGTTTTGATCTGGATGTTTGTGCATATGAATTTCATGTTTGTAAACCTAAGATCAAATAAGAATTGCAAACGAACCCACAATATATTAATAGATCCTAGCGTAAAACTCAAATTTATTTAAATAATAAAAATTAGGCGCTCGTAGCGTTGTGCGACCGCAGTGTTCTTACCGATCACCAAGGTTAAGCAGCGTTCGACTCGGTCGGCCTGAGATGGGTGACCGTTTGTAGCATTTTCTTGTTCGAGCGTCTCTGTGCTTCGGAAGGCACGTTAAGCCGTTGGTCCCGGTTACCACTTGTGTGTGGTAGTCGTTAAGCCGAGTTGGAAGCCTTAAAGGCGGCTTGATAAGTTCCAACAGCAGGTGGCCACAAACCTGCCTCCACCAATCCGCACTGGGTCCGCGTGGTGGAGTATGACCTAATCTCTCTCACCTCGATTTGTGAGAGAAAGCCTTTGCCCAGCAGTAGGCAGTATAGGCTGATATTATTAATAAAAATTAAAAAATAAATAATGTTCATCTTTTCTCTATTAACTCTTTTGCGGCTGAGTGATACTAAGACAAATTTCTCTATTTACCCGATTACGGATGTCAACACAACACGAAATAATATTACATCAATATTCTCATATTCAAACCCAAAAAAATCGCGAAGAAACCTGCATGCCTAAGAGTTTCTCGAAGGTATATGAAGTTCGCCAACCCGCACTGGGCAAGCGTGGGTATGGCTTAAACCCTCTAAGTTTCAGAAAAAGCCCGTGCCCTACGGTGGAACAGTTTCTTAACAAAGCTAATATTATTATTTTTCAAACCCCTACACATAATATTACGTAGTATGTATGTATCTATTTGTCATACTTTAGACGATCTCCATTATTCCCATATTGATTCTAAAACTACCAAGTTCACTTAAATCCATTTCCATTGAAACTCATTACACCAACTCTGGAACTTTAAAAGCACCTCATTCCGCTCGGAAATAGGGTGACTATGTTTTAATAAATATTGGACTAATATTTTATTTTAATTCTAATGTGTAAAAGCAGTGATAGCCTAGTGGTTAGACCGTTGGACTGCAAAGTCAAAGGTCTCGGGTTCAAACCCAGGCACGCACCTCTGTCTTTTCGAAAGCATGTGCGTATTAAAAATTAATTATCACTTGCTTTAACGGTGAAGGAAAACATCGTGAGGAAACCTGCATGCCTAAGAGTTTCTCGAAGGTGTGTGAAGTTCGCAAACCCGCACTGGGCCAGCGTGGTGGACTATGGCCTAAACCTTCTCAGATTGAGAGGAGGCCCGTGCCCAACAGTGGGACAGTTTCTTAACATGGCTAATATTATCTAATTTCTACCCACGACTTCATCCGCGTTGACTTTAGAGAGGAACCTTACATTTTTCGGACATTTGACGGACGATTTAGCGCAGTGGTTATGAGCTTAAGCCGCTCCGGCCACTGTGTCTAATAGTCGCGGGTTCGATTCCCGCACGGGACAAATCTTTGTGTGACCCACAATTATTTGTTTAGGTCTGGGTATTTGTGTATGTGAATTTGAATATTTGTAAACGCACCTACGACACATCAGTAAATCCTAGTGTGGGGCTACGTTGTTATAAAAGAAAAAAAAAATCTACGTAATAAAGTATCTGTGTGCCAAATTTGATCCAAATCCGTTCAGCCGTTTTTGCATGATTGAGTAACAAATATCCGCACATACAAACACCTAAATATACAAACTTTCACGTTTAAAATATTAGTAGGATTCTGGTACTGACTACCGCGTTGATCCAACACATGATACGGTCCTGCGTTTGATTCTTAGGATCGGACTAAAGCTACCTATCGAAAAACTGTCAGTAGCATTTTGAAGTATGAGATACGCCCTAACATTTGGATCTAGCATAGTCGACAATATTTGGGTGCTTCAATACAACTTTGTCACACTGTTGTTTTTGTGTATTATACAACACATTAATTAGATGAGTACTTGCACGGGTTATGACTCGTTGTTTTTTTACCCTAAACCTTTTTAAGAATAAGCTTTTGTGCTTGTCAAGACGCATCCATAGAGCCCAAACACGGCGGGGTCATATTGAGTAGTTGGGTGGATCTTGGCCACCTTTTCGTTTCATCATCAGTCCCTAAACACTATCTGGTTTTATAGTATTTGTTAATACCAATCTAACAGGATCAGACCAGGATCAGATCAGGATCATTTAATGGCATTGTCACCGAACGTACATATAAGTATGCCAAATTTCAGCAGAATGGATCACAAGATTTGAACAGGAAAGGAAGACATACAGACAGATATACGAACATTGCAAGTAAAATAAAAGCTTCTAAATCAACAATTTTTGCTTACCTGTTATTGTTTAGGATACTTACCTCTTTGTCCTTAGTTTCCCGTAGTGTGGGCTTGGTAGTGTGATTGGGTAGAATGTAGATCTATCTATCTATATCATCACGCCAGATCACTTTCGAGGAGGCAGAGAGTACAGAGTTCCAACAGGTTTTTTCCTTACATACCTCTCTGGCTTCCTCTACTCTTATAGTTCGTCTCATATACGATCACCAGTTACGGTTACTCTTGACTTGTCCTGCAGATAAGATTAGGTCTTCCCTGGTACCTACGTCCTTCCATTTTCTAGGATATAGAAAGGTAAAGTATATAAAAAAATGTAAAAGTGACAATTTGTAAGTGTCTCTAGAAAAACTACATTTGTAATAACTCAGGGCCGTATAAACTAATTGCAACTGTGTGCGTTTTTATCCTAAAAAAATGATAAATTGTGGACACACTTACTGAAACTTATCTACTTCACCGAGTGCATAGCCGTACTAATCTATGCAAAGAAAATTCGATAGATTTTCAATATCCTGAAAGACCACTTTCATGTTACAAACTTTGACGACTCCTGAAACTTATACTCTTAAAATTTTATGAATAATACTTTTGTTTGGATCATTTTCTTGGTGTATAAGCGTGGTTAAAAAGCCAGGATTACATAATAATAATTATCAAACCTGCCTGCAATCCGCACTGGGTCCGCGTAGAGGAGTATGACCCAATCTCTCTCATCCAGATTTGTAAGAAAGGCAGCCCAGCAGTGGGATAGTGTATAGACTGATATTATTATTATTAACTAGCTTCTGCCCGCGACTTCGTCCGCGTTGACTTTACACAAGAACTTAACATTTTTCCGGGATAAAAACTATCATTTGTGTTAACCCAGGTCATAAACTATCTGTGCGCCAAATTTCATCCAAAATCAAAAATACGTTCAGCCGTTTTTGCGTGATTGAGTTACAAACATTTAAACATACTACTACTGGCTGCCTTGTTGGTCTAGTGGCAAAGCACATCGTTTTATGATCACAAGGTCCTGGGTCGAACAAATGTAGTTTTTGTAACGAAAAATTTCCAGTATGAGTCCCGAGTCTGGAATTGTGCCCGGTATATGCCAATGGGCTCGCCCCCTATTTCATGGGACCTAACATCGTCGGCGAAACTTGGGTGTACTCAGTACACCTCTGCCACCCCAGCTTGGGGAATATAGGCGTGACCAACATACTAACTTAGACTTTTATAATATTAGTAGGATTATCAAAACGACTGCCTTGTTGGTCTTGTATAGTTGTTGATCGCAAGGTCCTGGCTTTGAATCTAAGGTCAGATATCGTTGGTGTTGTTTAGGGTTAAACCTGGAATCGCTCAATACTAACATTTTGACTCCCATGTTCTCAACGACCCTCCCGATGCCCTTATCATTCTTCGACCTTGCCGGCGCGGTCGGAGAATCCCTTGCCCGCCGGCAGGTGCAGAGCACCACGGCAAGACACCTAGCATATGCCTTCCCCCATAGCGACTGCCCAAGCCGAAGCCGTTCCTCCTTGAGGCGGCGCCCTTGAGCTATTTGCCCCCTTGCCCTTCTGGCTCGAGCGTAGTGGTTGCACGTCACCCTCTTGTCCTGTGAAGCTGTAAAGACCCCGCGGCCAACAGCGTAGATTCACACACACACACACACACACACAAATACTAACATTTTGGTGCTCTTTCCAAATGCATAGCAGCCTTGACACAATCATTATAATACACAGAACAAAGATGATCGTATTGTAGGTATATTGTCCCGACAGAATGAATAATTCTTTCGTGAGACAATGTAAACGCTTCTATAACAAATTTCCCATAGATGTCCGAAATATGCCTATCAATAAGTTTATTGAGGAACACACACACACACACAAATACTAACATTTTGGTGCTCTTTCAAAATGCATAGCAGCCTTGACACAATCATTATAAAACACAGAACAAAGATGATCGTATTGTAGGTATATTGTCCCGACCGAATGAATCATTCTTTCGTGGGACAATGTAAACGCTTTTATAATAAATTTCCCATAGATGTCCGAAATATGCCTATCAATAAGTTTAATGAGGCAATCAAAACTAAATTGTGTGAGTAAGGGTACACACTTCCGGATTATCTTGACGATATAACAAACTGGAAGACTTTGTGAAGCTCCTCTATCAGCAATTATTAAACACAATGTTGTATAATAAAAATAAAATAATATCAGCCTATACGAGGTGAGAGAGATTAGGTCATACTCCACCACGCGGACCCAGTGCGGATTGGTGGAGGCAGGTGTGTGGCCACGTGCTGTTGGAACTTATCAAGCCGCCTTTCAGGCTTCCAACACATAAAGTGGTAACCGGGACCAGCGGCTTAGCGTGATTTCCAAAGCACGGAGACGCTCGAATATGAAAATGCCACAAACGGTCACCCATCTCAGTCCAACCAAGTCGAAGGCTGCTTAACCTTGGTAATCGCTAAGAACACCGCGGTCGCACAGCGCTACAAACGATCAATGTTGTATCGAGTCGAACAAAACAAATTAATTTAAAAGACTAGCCCGCTGAGTTTCTCGCCGGATTTTCTCAGTAGAGGTCGAGTTCAAATCCGTTGGTAGATGTAAATATATAATTTTTGAATTTGGCTTTATTCAAGTAAACACATTATTCAGTATACAATATAGCCTTTACCTAAATCAAAATTCGCACGTTCTACCGAATTATAGAGCCTTAAAGAAGCACAGAAACAATTTGACCCGCTCCAAGAAATCGTTTTTTATCCACGACTCACGTAGCCAGAATACAAAATGAATATCAAGAGATAGTTTTTACGTGTACCGAACGATTTACAGAACATTGGAAACAGTTTAACACGTTCGTTTCGGATTTTTGTTTGTTTAAAAGTTGTATAAAACTTTTTTTGTATTGTAACGTGGCTACGTTATACAAAACAAAAAAATATCATCATCATCATTCCATTTCACCCATTGCAGGGCATAACCCCCTATCCTGAGCTAATCTTGGTCAAGTGATGATGATGATATTTCTTTGTTTTATTCAACGCGACTACGTTATATAAAACAAAAAAATATCATCATTCCATTTCAACCATTGCAGGGCATGACCCCCTATCCTGAGTTAATCTTGGTCAGGTGATGAGGATGATATTTCTTTGTATTATATAACGCGGCTACGTTATATAAAACAAAAAAATATCATCGTCATCATTCCATTTCACCCATTACAGGGCATAACCCCCTATCCTGAGCTAATCTTGGTCAAGTGATGATGATGATATTTCTTTGTTTTATTCAAAGCGACTACGTTATATAAAACAAAAAAATATCATCATTCCATTTCAACCATTGCAGGGCATGACCCCCTATCCTGAGTTAATCTTGGTCAGGTGATGAGGATGATATTTCTTTGTATTATATAACGCGGCTACGTTATATAAAACAAAATAATATCATCGTCATCATTCCATTTCACCCATTGCAGGGCATAACCCCTATCCTGAGCTAATCTTGGTCAGGTGATCAGGATATTTCTTTGTTTAATATAACACAGCTACGTTATATAAAACAAAAAATAGCACCATTTATCAATTCCCAGTAGAATTTATTCCTGTATCGTGGGTACGTTTACAAATATGAAAATTCACATACACAAATATCCACACCAAAACAAATAATGATGTGTCACACAAAGCTTTGTCCCGAATCAAACCCACGACTAATTCGACTGCGCCAAATCGTCGTTCTATATTTCCATAACATACATATATAATCCCATTACGCAATTAAGACCTATTTATAATTACATCCCTAGTGATATAGTTATGTAATACTTCCGTACAACTATCATAAAAAATATAATTTTATTTCTAAGCATACAACTAAGTCACAGCTTTACCTATTGACTATAGACAAATTATGTAAGAGGGATTCCCAGTATTGTATCTAATGGCCCTGAAACTGCATTAAATTTGTTTAAACAAATGCCTCTGTTCACTCTCCACGCGTGCAGGTGCAATATTTATCATTCAAACGATAGGAAAGTGTGAACATCACCGTGACATATATAAACGTATCAAATAATAATGGCATTTGCCGAAAATTGACATCTACTACCTTAAATTTAAGTTTAGATTGGTATATCAGATTGTTGTCGGTTATAACGTTATTGAAGAAATACCTACATTATTAGCTTACAAATTGCTAAGTAAGAAGGAAAATATGATAAGCATTGAAATGTGTGTATCATATTTTGCTGAAACTAATTCATATCAATGAAAAGAGGGCGTTCAAGACACACCTCTTCAATTCCAAGCTGCTCATAAAAGATTTATTATTATTTATTTTATTTAATAGAGAAAAAGAGCTAAATGGAGAGACATGGGAGAGACCTTTTCCCAGCAATGGGATGAAAAATAAATTTTCAAAACATTGTACCACTCAAATAAATATTTCTGTCATTATACCTGTATGCGTTTACATGAAATTCACATGCAAAAACAAACCTTTGTAGGTCACATAGTTTGTCCCATTCGGAGCTCGAACCCGCAACTGCTCGATCCAGTAAGTCGAGCGGTTCCAGCTCATAATCACTGAATCATGCCGTCGTCAAAGAGTCACTTAAAATAAGGAAAATATAATTGTAGCGCTATTTGTGATGCTTTGTCTTGCAGCAGACCCCCTCTTGCTAAAGATGATAAAGATTACAGAAAAGAGAAGGCAACAAAATAGGTGTAGCTATCCAATATCCGCGATCCTTTCCAGCCAGAAGGATATAGCGAACACTAGGCTTATATTCAAGTTTCCTCTATTAACATTTTTGTACGCCCATTTTCGCGGTTAAAGAAAATGAAGGTAAAGACACACCTTCTTGACAGAATAAAAGTCCTATTTTTTATTCTAGAGGTTAGACCGTTGGACTGCAAAGTCAGAGGTTTCGGGTTCAAGCCCAGGCACGCACCTCTGACTTTTCGGAAGCATGTGCGTATTAAAAATTAATAATCACTTTAACGGTGGAGGAAACCATCGTGAGGAAACTTGCATGCCTAAGAGTTTTTCGAAGGTGTGTGAAGGTCGCCAACCCGCACTAGGCCAGCGTGGTGGACTATGGACTAAACTCTCTCAGTTTGAATAAAGGCCCGTGCCCAACAGTGGGACAGTTTTTTAACACGGTTAATATTATTATAAGCATGTATATATAGACGAGCAACCATCAGCTAGATGCAGTGATGACATCGCCAGTAAATGGTGTAATGGCAAGCACAGAACCGGTATGAATGGCGTGATAGAGGAGAGGACTACACACAGCTGTAAGTAGGTACATGCTGATTGATGATGATGATGGTGAAGGATCTTTTGGCTAGCGGTCAAAATCGGAACTAAAGCTGTCATCCAGTGAAATGTCACTTCATGACAGTTGCAGAGTTGCCGTTTGCTATAAAATTTACGCAAGTTCTTTTGTAATTAGTAACTGTGCGGACCCACTGTTGAAGTATCTCATTGGAAGTAGGGAAATTTGACTAAATGTTAACCCATGGTCAACCCCCCTGTCAATGTTATCCATGGGCCAAAATATCCTTGTCACACTATATGAGTCACTGTGGAATCTTTTCTTTCTATATGCATGTCCCAAATAAAATTGCAACCCAAATAATAAAGTAATAACAAAAGAAATGAAGCTTTATAGATTTAAAATTAAAGTGCTGATTCAAATAATCATATTTATAAGTTATGCCACTATTCGGCCAGTGATATGTTACGACGTAAAATTGCAGTAATAAAAACGGAGGTATGTATTTATAGCAAAAAATTATAAACTACTGAAACAAGACGGTGGACTTATGGACGTGGGCCGCTGTACTGTAACCGTGTTTTTTGTAAGAGTCTCCGTAACCGGCGAGCGTGTATGAGACGAACTATAAGAGTGGAAGAAGCCAGAAAGGTATGTAAGGAAAGAACCTGTTGGAACTCTGTACTCTCTGCTTACCCCGAAAGGGATCTGGCATGATTGAATAGATAGATAGATATTTTTGTACCTGTTGACTTTAGGTTACTTTGCGTATCAATCCAATGGCACCTTGGCTATAAATATGACTTTATCGCATTCGTAAAGCTGCTATAATCGTTGTTTTTATTATATATAGTATACGTCAGCGGCGCTCCTTTTATAGAAGGTTATAAATTTGTTTATATATCAAACTAGCGACCCGCTCTGGCTTTGCAAGAGTGAATTATACACATTAACCGTCCTCTATGATTATCCGTTCGGTTATTGAGTTTATCGCGTTCAGACATACAGTCAGACAGATGTGGCGGGGGGGACTTTGTTTTATTATATGTAGTGTATGTTATTACTACAGCACACACGAACAAAAAAAATATTATGAACGGCCAGGGTTCACCAAAATCTGACTACACAATAAAAATAAGAATAATTTATTTCAGACTTTAGTATATATCAGTGTTAGTAACAATTCAACTTAATTTCTAGTGTTAGTAGGAATTTATTCAGTGTGAAGTTTCAACCGTCTCCGTAACATTGGAGTGTCCCACCGATCCATAAACACACTCAGAATAGTATTGGTGCTGCCGCGCAGCGGTGCTAGTAAAGAGGCACACCTTTTCCTCATAATAGTGGCAAAACCATCTATGTATGCTCTATGTGAACATTCCTGAGGTACTACAGTGCCACGGCAGCCCCAACAGTACCCTGAGAGCATTATTATACTGTACACGCAGGTCACTGTATGCCCGCTAAGTGTAACTGACCCACAGACTGCACGTGTAGAAAGATTGGCAGTAAGCTTTAAAAAGCGTAATCTTTACTGATTCCGTATAACGTTCGAATCTACGGGCCAGCATGTTACAGCGTACAGCCAGTGCCCTGCGTTCTCTTTCTAACTCTAAGCTGTCCCTTAAATCCTCCGTGACCCAGTAGCTCAAGTATTTAAACCTATACACCCTGCATAGAGGCGTCCCATACATTGAGATGCAAGGTATATTTGAGCCTGTCACATTACCTGATTTAAAAACCATTATCTCACTCTTTTTGACGTTATACCTGAGCCCATAGTTCAGAGCATATGTTTCGCAGATGCCAAGTAGTCTTCTCAATGCGCTGATAGACGGGTTCAGCGACACGATGTCCTCAGCATAACTTATATTGTTAACACAATTTCAATCCACGTGGCACCCGATGTTAGTGTTGCTGAGCTCAACTATCAGTCAATTTATGTAAAGGTTAAAAAGTCGAGGTGAACTCAAACCCCTGTCTCACTCCACATTCCAACCGATACAATCCTGAGTGAGCGTCCACCCACTTTACAATGTTCATTTAACCACTATACCAATATTTGTATAAATATTGCAGTTGTCTCAGGGGGTAGAGATGTTTCATGTCTTAGTTTTTGCTATAGTATATCATAATTAACGCGGTCCAACGCCTTTGATAGATTCAAAAAACAACCACCACCGGCGTATTTGTACGTGTATAATGAACAGTCTGCTTGAGACACAAAATTGCTCTCTCAGTGGACAGCCCAGGCCTAAAGCCAAATAGAGCATCGTGCAAATCAAGATGCTTAGCCAATTATTTATCAAGCAAACTGTTCAAAACTTTTGATTTTACTTTGGCTAGATATATCGGCCTGTAATTGGATATATCCAAGACGTATAAGGATTTATTTTTAACAGTTAGCACTACTGTGGTATACGTAACGTCATAGGGTACCTACCCTATGACGTTACGCGTTAGCTACCTAGCTATGACTTATACATAAATTAAAAAACATAGCTAACACACGAGTGTTAGCTATGTTTTTTAATTTATGAGAATTCTCACGAGAGATATGCACCCCAGCATACATCAGATGTTCGATGCTGAGACTGTCGTGACCAGGGGACTTCCCTCTATTCATTTCCATTATAACTGAAGCAACATCTTTTGCTAAAAATCTAACGGACAAGTCATAGCCCTTGCCTTGACTACCTGCGATGGCTTTGTACGGAAAGGCTCAACCTTAAAATGTTGTTGAAATGCATTAGCGATAGCCTTTGTATCATGCACGCTTGCCACGCTAAAAGAGCGGCTCGACTTGGGGTTCAATTCATTCGTCAGTTTCCAAAAACTACCAAAATCCTTTTTGGCATGACTAAGCTATTATATCCATTTTTATTTGCTGTTCATTGTCTTAACAATACCTTAATTTGGCTTTCAAAGTTTTTCTAGATTCTAACATCTTCGCATAAACATATCCCATATTAGGTTTACCTTGTAGGAACCACGTTTGATAACAAAGTCATAGCATTTCTGTGAACCCCACGGACATGTATATTCCAGCCTGGTATGTATTTTCTTTTATTGTTATGCTCATTTCTGGTACTTATATAAGTACCAGTAATACTGGCTGCTATACATATGGTCTAACAGAATATAATGATTGGCATTAGAACATATCTTATTCGGAACGCAATTACAAAATTCAGAAGGGAAATCTAACAATCTTAATTTTGAATCATAAAATGTTATATTATTATCAAATTGATCTCTGTCCCTCTCACCCGATTCTATTTTATTATAAGAAGGCGGTGGCATAACTAATTTTGGTAAAACAAATGCAATGTCAACTTTCACTAATAAAGGAATATGATCTGAGACATACACATCATACAATACTGACGTATTCATTCGACGTACACAATGGTCAAGCCATCGAAACGCGCCGTTAGCGGTACTCTCAAAAGTATAAGTGTCTTTGGGTAGCAATTCCATATCTACACATGCTCATGATAGTCTGGGTCTGGGTCTTAATAGTCTGGGCTAAGTGTTTGGGCAATGAATGTTAACCGATGATGTTTAAGTGTGTAGTCAAGAAAAAATCAATTTTTTATTTTGTTTCCCAAGGAAAAATGTCACTCATCAGACTTAAATACCTTCGCAGTAATGTATTTTAGCTAGAGGAAATTCAAGCATAAGCGTTTTACACGTAATAAGCTGGTTAATTAATTTCACCGATCATATTAAGTCACAATCAAGTAGAGGGCAAGCTTATTATCATTATACCGAGCGAAATCCTTATCCCTAAACTGCTGATGAAAAGTTTTCAATAGAATACCTCGAAAACAGTTATTTCGCCCAACAATTTAAATCTAGGAAGTCAACATTGCCAGCAATACCTTAATGCACTCGGCCAACATTTCATCACATTATAAATTTAACCCTTAAATGTAGGTACAAAGAAACATCTCTCTGCATCCTTTATACTCGGTAGTGAGGCGAAAAATATGTCGTCAGTATATTAGTGGCGGGAAACAATGACGGCGTGGCCGGGAGCAGCGTTCCACAACATTTTTCAACAAAGAATACGGTGGCCAAGATTTTTTTGATGGACAGTCCGGGATATTATCAAAAATATAGAGCCGTCAAAAATATTGTATCACGTCTAACAAAAAGTTGTTTAAAGAATGTTTTACAACTATGTCTATCGAACACTTATACCCTACTACTCAAATTATTACCATCCTTGGTAGCTTTATAATTGATTTTTATTTATTTCTTTTAGGAAAGCTTACGTACTGGAAGGCTTACAGGCGAATTACACAATGACTTATTAAATTATGATAACTTAATTGTTAATGACAAGCCTCCATAGATTTATAACAGTTTTTCATTTTTTTAATGATTTTGAAAAATGTAGAGCCAGCAAGAATGTTGTGTCACGCTTACTAAAATGTGATATATATACAATTCTACTTACTTTTGAGATCCGCCGCTGGGAGGCCCACGCTGGGCACTCGACGAGCGTGTGCTCTGCGGAATCTCGGAAGATCTGCCACTGGAGTATGCCTACAAAATCCTTCGAGACCTTCTCAAAAGCTGCAAAAGCTTTTAAAAGTTAATTCAGACCTTGCAGGATCTCCCAACATCAGACAGACTTAGACAATGGAAAGTAAAGAAAACTGTCAGGAGCAACTACCGTTAGGACACCAACTACCATGGCCGGTGTGGAATCCTTATATCGGCTCCGTACTTAGGTAAGTAGATGCAGGCAAAACTGTGCACATAGGGGTTCAGAGATCCAAGCTCAACAGCCTGTGATTGTGGTCCAACCTCACAGGCTATGTCGCACTTGCTGGTCTACTCTTGGTGCCTCACAACCTGTACAAGGGTAGAGCTGAGCGCGGCCACGAACGGCGCGATTGTGCTAGCCACTTACTTAGCGGGACAGATATGAATAATTGACACGAAAAGAAGACCGGAGTATCGTAGAGCTAAGCGATGCTTTACAAACAAAGAGGTGTGTCATGTTATCTTTAGAAGAAAATGAGGACAAAAAAGTTAAATAATAAAAAAGTAAAGTGTAAATTATTATCTTCAGGCTTGCTTGACTGGCCTTAAATGCATTAATATTACATTATCATGAAAAACACTTTTATAAATCTTGAAAATTTAAAATATCTGAAGGGAAATAATGAAATTCAATTTATTTAAGTAGAGCGTAAAACTCATTTGTTTAAGTCGTTAGAGGCTTCAAAGTTGAAAGAGTGTTAGCCTCTGCTAGCTTTTTTTAAATTTTATATTAGTTTAAATTTAGCTTGAATATATTTTATATAGATTCGTTCTGAAGTCATATTATTATTTGGTTAAAATCAATTTGAAATACTCAATTTGCATAATCACATGCAGAATAAGATATGTATGATACATTACATATATTTTTTCAATACCTAAAAGCAAAGTCCTTAGTATATACTAGATGTTAGGTAATAACTAATGCCAATGTTTATAATAAACATATATGACTCTATTCGATGGCCCGATAGATTTGAGTTTTATTGCAAGAATTCACATTTTTTTACTAATTTGCTTCAACGCGTCAACATTATTAAAACATAATATTTTATCAATAAGTACATTTTTATCCCTTAGAAAAAAATCTGTGTAAGACTTCCGCAGGGCTTGGGAATAGGTGGCAGGGCGGATCGGACTCCAATCGACTTAAAACTGATTTCCACATAGAATGCACCAATGCCCCTCTATGCCACCCTCAAAGAGTTCACCTTTGGGGTGGGGTAAACTGAACTAATTAAGTTGGATTTTTAGTTACTTTACTGACGATTCATATACTTTAATCGTTCTACTAGAACTTTTATAGTACTACAATAATTAATCGTTCACATGAATAATATATAACCTGAATTATATATAATCCACTCCACACCTACCACCACCTTCCAACTCCATAATCAGACCTCCTCTATGGTGCCATATAATTGTACCAAACTTGCGTGTGTCTAATTTTAGCTCGATTCTGTAAGTGCCAGAAAATGGATCACAAGATTTGAACCGAAAATACATACAGAAAGACATACGAACAGTGCAAGTCGAATAAATGCTTGTAAAATAAATAAAACAAAATCTTGTAATGAAAAACCCCATCTGGCTTTGTTAAGCCGCAAATTAAGATGGCCGCGATCTAGATAACTTGGTCTATTTTTTATTCTAGACAAATTGGACGCTGTTGTGCTGGAAAGATTAGTTTTGCGATATATTAAGTTTATTGGCTGTAATTATACGTGTTATACCCACTAATTTATCTTTCCCATCTTGATTTGTGAGAGATTTTGCCCAGCCGTGGGACTAAATCTCTAGTAATATACTTAATATATCTCAAAACAATACATTAAAAAATCATTATTTAACGTATGTGTGTGGTAATCGAGTGTCTCGTTAGTCTAGTGGTGAAAATGTGCGAGCCATCTCGAGGCCCTGGGTTCAAATCCTAGGTTGGACGAAATATAGTTATTCTGTCGAAAAATTCCAATTCCACAACAGGCTTTTACATGGTCCCTGGTGGTCTTCTGGTCGATAAATGGTCCATTGCGGTAGGCCCTTAAGAAGGGAAGCGTATTTATTAATACAAAAATCATTATTGAGAAGGACAGTCTTATCTGAAGGACAAGTCAAGAGTCTCCATAACCGGCGAGCGTGTATGAGACGAACTATGAGAGTGGAGGAAGCCAGAGAGGTGTGTAAGGAAAGAACCTGTTGGAACTCTGTACTCTCTGCCTACCCCGCAAGGGATCTGGCGTGATGATAAAGATAGATAGATAGAAACACGGCCCGCGGCAGTCGATACCAAATGCGTAACCCTTAGGTACTAAATATTTTTATCTTCAAATAGGTTTAATACGGCCAAAAAAACGGATTAAGATAACAAATTGTGACAATCATTGCAATACCGATTATCATAATCATCCGATATTATTATCTAACATGACTATTCATTTCATTTTAATTGATAATTTTAGTATATGTATAATGTACTCAGTGGGACCTAAGACCAGCAGTGGGTTGCTGCAGGCTGATAATAATGATATTATTAGGAGAATTTGTAAAATTCTGCAAATTAGTGTAAATCACAAATTTGTATACGCTTGGTTAACGACGGCAGATACAATGTTCCAAGGGTGACTAACTACTTCGGTGACAGGGCGCTAAAAAACGCAGGCCATATATTTTCAATAGCCTGCCGGCGGTAATTAGGGGCGAGAGTAATATAAAAAAAATTAAATGGGTATTGAAAAAGCATTACCTAAGTTTGTGCTAAGTTAGTATTACCATAATATTAAGTTTGTAGATTTAACTGACCCCACAGTCAAACTGGTTCGACAGTTTTGTGGGGCTATGAATTAACATTAGAGAGTACCCACAGTATTTTTATTTTAAGTATTTTTATTTGAAATGAAAATGAAAAATGAAAAATATTTAATCAACACAGCGCACATTTTAAAATCACAAAAAGTAGGACAGGTTGCGTAAAAATAAAATTAAAAATAAACAAATACAGAAAAAGACAAAAACAAAATAATATTAAGCTACAATAGGCTGCTGCTGCAGCATTAGCCTTGGTGTGAGCTGTGCCGAAAGGCAATTGGCTCAGCATGTGCTGGAGGGGAACAGAGTCTCCCCCAGCGCTGGTTTTCAGCCAAAGCCTGCTCATTTACTATTTATTGCACAAAAAATTTTTACACTCAATGGTGACGCAATCGCGTACGTTGCATAATACAGATATAACACATACGTACACCTGAATATGTATTATAAATGTGTAAATAAAGGGAAAAGGAAATTGTATACATATATTATGAGTGGAAAAATTTACATTTACTATAAAATAAAAAGGACTAAAATGGTACAATACATAGAACTCTGTGCCTGCGCAGGCAATATGAGGTATAATTATATATAATTGTTGTGTTGAGCGAGTGAGAATCGTTTTGATTGCACGAAACCGGTTCTCCGCGCGGCATTCCGGCGCATGTGTGTTGATCTCACTCCGCTCATAGGCAACTATGCAATATATAAAACCATTGTACTATTATGTGCTTAACGATAAAGTATTAGATTACACAAGGTTTGCAAACAAGTAAGGAAATAAGTGCCGAAAATAGTTGAGTCTTAAATAGTGATAAGTTTATTTATACGGACAAAGAAAATAATTATGAGTTATGGGTGAAGTGTATAAAATACCATGACGCCATTACTTGATGCGCATATGTCGCCGCTCCACCACCACTTTTGAATGGACTAATAAACCTAAGGAACCAAGAGGTTAGCACTACAGTCTATCTATCTACGACAGTAGTTTGTACAGTATCATTTAATAAAGTCGTTAAATTATGTAATTTCAAAATTGTGTTTTTTTTCTAAAGTTATTTTATTTTCTCATGGTTACAGCTTTTACTCTGTCAGGTCTACAGCCCGTATATTGTATAATACACTGCAAATATGACAGATAAAGAAGAGAAGCCTAAACGTGAGTGAACCAGACCCTGAGGTAAGTTATAACTGTTTTATTATATATATACATAGTATTGTTGCACATATTATTATTGTAGTATAATAGAAAATATTTGAAATTATAGTTATATATATATATATATATATATACATACACACATACATATATATATATACACATACATATACATATATATATATATATATATATATATTTATTTATTTTTTTTTAATTTACAGGTCCCCATTAATCAGGGAGTTATTGAAAGAAAGTGTGTGTGCTTTTTATCAGAAACAGTGAACGCGAACGCGAAGGGGCACTTAACTATCTATCTACTAGGGTATGTATTATTTATTCATTACAATTCGTGTTATATTATAGATATATCCAGATTAATATTATTATATTGCCGCTGCACCTCGACCAAGTGTTTTTTAAGTCTAATCTTAAATCTATTTATGGATTCCAGGTTTCTGATTGGCGGCGGCAGATTATTCCAACACTTGGAGGCTGCGTACCTGAAACTGCCCCGGAAAGCGGCTGAACTGTACTGTTCGATGGAGAGTTGTAGTGAACATTGTCTACGGGCGCAGCCTCTTCTGGCTGCTCCCCAAGTAAACTTCTCGTACAAGTATTTCGGAATTTTATACTTAAGAACACCAAAGAGGAGGCACGCCAGGTGTAGTTTGCGTCGGAACTTCATTTTTAGGCAGTAGTGTTGGTTTAAAAAGGGGGTTATGTGGCTTCTCGGTGGCACATTAAAACAGAATCTTGCACATGCGTTTTGGACCCTTTGGATCAACCGTTGCGTACGCGCAAGTAGCCTTGGGCCGTAGACCGTGTCCGCATAATTAAGTTTAGACAAGACTAGTGACTCAACTAGTTGTGTTCGCAGTTTTTCCGATAAGAAGGGTCTAATTTTGTATAGCAGCCTCAATCTGTAGAAACAGTTACGTGCGCACTCAGCGATATGTTTCTCGAAACGCAAAGCCTCGTCCATACACAGACCCAAATTGTAAGTCTCATACGAACGTTCGATAGTCTCACCCATAAGTCTTATTTCAATGGGTGAGCATAGGTAAGCTAGTTTCTGTTTGGTTCCGAATAGAACATACTTCGTCTTGGTAGGATTAAGAACGAGGCTATTTCGTTCCGACCAAGCTGCTATCCCGGTAAGGTCTTCATTTAGTTTTTTAATAGCTATTACCTTGTCAACTGGCCGAAAGGACACATATATTTGCAAATCATCAGCATATATATGATATTTGCAATTTTTTATGTGGTTTTTAATATCGGCTGTATAGAGTGTGAACAGCACTGGGCCCAGGATAGAACCCTGAGGAACCCCCCTACCCACCCCCACAGACTTTGAGCGTGTAGCTGTGGATAAACTGCTCGTTTTTGATTCGACGAATTGGTGACGGTTACTCAAATAGCTATGGAACCAGCCAATTGTGGCCCAGTCAAACCCATAGTAACTGAGTTTTGATAACAACAGTGTGGTGTTAATCGCGTCAAATGCCCTGGAGAAGTCTAAAAGCACGAGCAGTGTGCACATGCCTTTATCTTGAGCGTATAGAATATTGTCAGATACATCTAATAACGCTGTGGCAGTGCTGTGAAATTTCCTAAAGCCAGATTGAAAATCTGGTAGGATGTTATTTTTCTCCAGGAACTCAGTAAGCTGCTGACAAACCACTTTTTCGAGTATTTTTGATACACATGGCAGGATACTTATAGGCCGTAGATCTTTGACTTCCGACGGGTTAGGCTTTTTAGGCAAAGGACGCACTATGGCCGTTTTCCATATGTCAGGGAATGTTGAGGTGGTAATGGACGTGTTAACCATGGACGTTATCGCAACGAGCGAGCCGGGACATGTCATAAGTAACATGGTTAAATTCAGATGATCGACCCCCTCGGCATTTGACTTTAATTGTTTCATAATGGAGACTATAGACTCAGAAGACACAGTGTTTAACGTAAAAGTTTCGTTACCAAAGTCGTGGAATTCATAAAAGGTGAGGAGTGAGATATTAACCTCTAAAATTCCCGGTACTTTCAGAAAATGCGTGTTGAGTTTTTCTACGTCGTTGAGATGTGGAGGAATTTCGAAATCTTTTTTGGCAGGAAGTATGTTGGATTTCAAGTTTTTCCACAAGATTTTCGGGGTATTTTGTTTGCTGTTAATATGGTGCTTGAAATAAGCTACTTTTTCGAAATAGATAGACTTATTTGTTAGGGAATTTAAACTCTTATAGTATTTTTTTTTTTCTTCTGATCTAGTTTTTCTATATCTTTCTAGAGCGTCTTTCCTTAGACGCAGCATAAGCTTTACATTGTCCGTAACCCATGGGTAGGTGCGATCTTTTATTTTACGTGTTTTAACCGGAGCGTGGAGATCGAAAACGGAAAGAACACTGTTGTTGAAGCAACTTACCATGTCGTTTACGTTAGCTAGTTCTGCGATCAGATCCCATCTAATTTTATTTATATCTTCATTGAAGATGGCAAGGTCAATGTCTTTAATTGGACGATAGGTTATTATCAGCGGGGTTACTTTATCTCGTTTAATGTTTAGCTCGCACAGGACATAGGCATGACTGCATAGTGCCCCAGACGCCTCCACTGAGACTTGACGCACTGGCAAGTCGGTAATAATTAGGTCTATTAATGACTCAGACGTCTCTGTGAAGTGGGTTGGCGTGGTTACCAATTGAGATAAGCTGAGACAGCCCAAAAGGGTTATTAATTTTTTTGTACAGCCGTTGTTTTGGTTCAGGAAGTTAACGTTGAAATCTCCCATAACCAGTATGCCATCGCAAGTGGACAAAGAATTAATGCTATCCGATAAAGCGTCCAAGAATAAGTCTACATCGAGCCAAGGTGGACGATATGCAGTACCAATAGCCAGTTTCTTCCCATTAACAGTGAGCGTTAACCACATTTGCTCCGCGGCTATCCGGCTAGGATCGATTGGGTGCGTAAAAGTGCGTACGTTGACACCACATTTTATGTAGAAACCAACACCTCCCCCGCGACCACCGCGTACAACCGTAGGGCGCGGAATATGCCGCAACCGATAACCAGGTACAACAGGGGCGCGGCTCTCCTCGCCGGGCCTTAGCCAGGTCTCGTTGATTGCCATTATATCCACTTTAAAATTATTCATTGCTTCAACAAAGGAGTCATGGTTCGTTCCCAGTGATCCTGCGTTGTATAAACCAACTTTTAGAAGACCTCTAGACGTCATTTATTATTATTGTTATTTAAAATAGACTGCAAAACAAGAAATATATTATTGAAAGTTAAATAAAAAGCTGAAGGGACCCATAAGTATACATTGTTGTCTAGAATAAACGGATATAGTAATATAAGATTATAAAGATATATTATAATAATTATGTACTGTATATTATAGTACTTAAAAAATAATGTTGCGATGGGTATGACTTTCAGTGAAAATGATAATGTTAAATTGTTAGTAGCCATGGAAGAATCGATCGAATGATAACGGTAATTGTTACAAGTAATATTGAATTTATTTTTACTGAGGTATGTTAGAAACTTGGTTTCTTCGACACAGCTCACACCGAAGCGAACGCTAAACATGAGAACATAGAATAACGTGTACAAAATAATAAAATAATAAAGTATAATTAGTATGATTTGCCACGAAACATGCCTAGACATATGTATTAGTGCAAAACATTGCTTAAACCGAAAAACTTAACAATATCCTTTTCAGACCTTATGCGCTCTGCTGGTTTGCCCTCGTCCTTCCGAATGAGTACCTTTCCGTTCCTTGTCCATATGTACTTCCAATTGTGGTTTCGACCCTCTTCTCGCGCTCGGTAGAAAAGATGCCTGTTGGTGCGCGTGAGCCGCTCATTGATATACACGCGGCCTGGTGGCGCACCCTGTACCTCGAGGTCGGCGGTGGTAATGACGCGACGAACACGCGCGGCACGCAACAGCTGGTCTCGCGTCGCTCGGCGGGCCAGTCGAACAGCTATGCTGCGCGGTCGGGTGGAGGGAGGCGCACCGACGATCAGGTTGCGTCGACTGGGCCCGACCCGTTCCGCGTGTACCAGGTCATGATCCTCCAGGTTTACCCCGAGCTTCGCAGCTAACACCTTGACAAGGTGCAGAGGGGATTCCTCCTTACACTCAGGAATACCCGTGATGTCAAGGTCGTTGAGGAGCAGCTCTTGATCTCGCTCATTTAGCTGTGTTTTGAGGCTATCAACGACGCCTTCGACGAGAGAGCTGTTAGCTTTGGCCTCGAAATCGGATAATCGAGTTTCGAGTTTGTCTAACCTATCGGTACATGATTTTAGGCCCAATCTGAACTCGGCTATTTCCGATCGCGTCACTCGTATCTCTTCCTTGAGCTCAGCCTGCATTACTCGCATTTCTTCGCGAAAAGCCCATAACTCCTGTAATAAACCGTTATTTGGCTCTTGAAGGGTGGGGGCATTTTGAGCATAAGAGCTGCTGGGGGTGGTAGAAGGAGATCCGGGCGGCGGTGGCTTCTGGACATCCGACGTTTGAATACCTTTAACCGGGGTGGATGAGTTGTCCCCTCTAGGTAACTGTATTTTGCACCCGGGGCAAAGCCACCCATCGCTCAACTTGGTAGCAGCAGTCATAGCTACACACGCGCGGTGGAAAGTCCCGGAGCATTTAGCACACTTGATGCATTCCGTCGCTGCCGTAAATTTGCCACAAGCTCCACATTTGTTTACCATTTTGACAATAATGCAGTCTCGCTACCCGACGAGAGATGGCGCTGGTTGTGTGTAAAATATAACCGATGATTTCAGGGTTAACAGTTCCGTAACGTAACTATAATGCCACTGTGCACACTTTTTTGTTTAAACAGATTAATTAAAGTATTAATCGTAGCAATTTAGGTAGGATAGTTTAGTTTTAACTGCACTTTATATGGATATCGGGTAGTATTGCAAAATGTAAACAATCCGTGACGAATTTTTGCTGTTTTTCACGAAAAATACCGTGTATAATTGATGCACTTTATTGTAAGAGCACTTGTCACAATAAATGTCTTCTATGGTTAATAAAGTTTTAATAATTTCAATGTTATTTTATTTAATTTATGATGCAGAAAGAAATTGTAATTGCGTTAACATTGGGTGTCTACCCGCGAATCTTGGGTGTCTACCCGCGAATATTTAGTTCATATTCTATCTATCTATCTATCTATAACCTCACGCCAGATCCCTTGCGGGGTAGGCAGAGAGTACAGAGTTCCAACAGGTTCTTTCCTTACATACCTCTCTGGCTTCCTCGACTCTCATGACTTAGTTCATGTTCTTAAACTTAATTTTGTTCATCTAAAATTTGAATAGTTTGTTTATTTATTTTTTAAGGCGAGAAGATTGTCATACGCCGTAATATTTTAATTTTGAGGTGGCAACGTATTTGGGAACTGTCAAGGCAGAATGTAAACATTTTTCTTCTACAATAAACCTTTATTAATTAATTAAAGTGTTTCATTCAAAGTATAACACCGCATTAGAGTTTTGTACCCGCCTAAAGAGACACTTCACACAGTAAATTAAATAAATGGCTATAATATATTAATGTAAAATTTGTGAATTGTCGATGTCCTTTAAATAAATAAATTGTGCATTATGTTGTATTCCTAAATAAATAAATAATAAATCATTGTGGACGTATCTCCTTACCCCTTATGGGATGGCAGCCGTGAAAATATTTATTTACTTGACACCATTGGTTTTGAAATACGTTTTCATAAAAGAAAACCGATGGTCTTGTAATTAAAACACCGTGAGTGGATTCATGTAAGAAAATAAAATTGTGAAAAAATAAATGGGACACTGACATGGTATACACTCAGCATAATGCCGAGGCAACTCAGAGTGCCACGACTCTGGTCTCCCGTGTCTACCAGTTCAAATTGAAAGCGTAACTGCGCATAACAACGATACACAAAGTATATCCGTTTAAATGAAAATGTAGCAGTTGAAAATGTAGAGATTCATGAATATTGTAAAATACAGTGTGTGTGTGTGTGTATCGAAATTTGTGATTGCAGTCATACAAGGATCTTTTGGCCCGCGGGCAATTTTTTTTTGTTTTAAACTTAGCCACAATAGGCTTTATTCCTGTGTTGTGGGTGCATTTACAAATATGAAAATTCACATACACAAATACCCAGACCGAAACAAATACTTGTGGATCACACAAACATTTGTCCCGTGCGGGAATCGAACCCGCGACTATAAGACACACTGCGCGGACCAGCTTAAGCTCTTGACCACTGCGCTAAATCGTCCGCCGTTGGGACTAGCGTTAGTCATCAAGTGAAATATCTCTTCATGACAGCCACAGAGTTGCCGTTCGCGATGAAATTTACCCGTTTTTTTTTTAATTAGTAGGTAGTTACCGTGTAGACCCACCTGTTGAAATATTTCCCTAGAATTATAAAAAAAATACTAAATGATAACCCTGATAAGTAAAGATTAAGGTCTACAACCAATGCGTCCTACCTGTTATGACTAACGAGGCCGAGACGTGGTCACTCACAGTGGGACTAGTCCACAAATTCAAAGTCGCACAGCGAGCTATGCTCGGCGTCTCTTTGAAGGATAAAATTCGTAACGAGGTAATCCGACAAAGAATCAAAGTTACCGACATAGCTCGCAGACTCAGTAAGCTAAAGTGGCAATGGGCCGGTCACATCTGCAGAAGGACCGACGGCCGATGGAGCAAGCGTGTCCTAGAGTGGAGAACGCGACTTGGTAAGCGTAAGGTAGGGCCCCCAGCTAGACGACGAGGACCTCAAAAAGGTCGCTGGGACAGACTGGATGCGGAAGGTGGAGGACCGTGTGCAATGGAGCGTGTTAGGAGAGGCCTATGTCCAGCAGTGGACTGCGATAGGCTGATTGATTGAACCCTGATTCCACACCAACGTCATCTACGAGCCAAAAAATTCTTATCGCACTACAATCAAATGTAATTAGGAGGTATGACGTTCACCGAGTCATCTAGTAATTTAAAAAATATTCCTCAAGAGGGGGTGGCAGAGGTGTACTAAGTACACCCACTTTTCACCGACGATGTTAGGTCCCATGCAATAGGGGCCGAGCCTATTGCCATATACCGGGCACAATTGCAGACTCCGCACTCATACTGGAATGTTTTTGTTAGAAAAACTACAATAGTCCACCAAAAACACAAAATTAGCACACACACACGGAGACTGAAACAGAGACTTCAAGTTTCTCACAAAAGAATTATTTCATGTGATCGAACTTGCTACTATCAGTCCGGTCTACGAGTGAGCGATCTACGTTCCAACCACTCAACAAAGGTATCCACGGTTATAAGAAAACAAAAAACACCGTCATGCCTATATTCGCCAAGCGTGGGTGAAAGAGGTGTACTTAATACACCCACGTTTCGCCGACGATGTTAGGTCCCATGTAATAGGGGGCTAGCCTATTGCCATATACCGGGCACAATTCCCGACTCCCGGACTCGGAATGTTCCCGGACGGGAAGTTTTGGTTAGAAAATCCACATTTGTCCGACCTAGGATTTGAACCTCGTGATCACAAAGCGATGCGCTTTGCCACTAGGCCAACGAGAGAGTCAATAAAAATAAAATAAGAGTTAAAAACATAAAATTAACGTACACACACCTAGACTGAAACAGATACTTAAAGGTTCACTCAAAGAATTATTCCATGTGGGGATCGAAGTTGCTACTATTAGTCCAGGGATTGGCCTACGAGTGAGCGATCACTAAACAAAGCCGTCAACGGTTATAAGTGTAACAATAAAAGGGAATATTACAGTATTACCTGATCTTGCGTAATTATAAGATACAAAACAAGTGCACACGTATTCAGAAATAGATGTACTACCTATTACTTATAAAATTAATAATGTAAAAGTTTGGATGTCTATTACTCCAAAATAGGTGAATGGATTTTTATGTAACTCAACAAAGAATAGCAGTGATAGCCTTGTGGTTAGACCGTTGGACTGCAAATTCAGAGGTCTCATTGAAACCCAGGCACGCACCTCTGTCTTTTCGGAAGCGTATTAAAAAATTAATCTATCACTTGCTTTAACGGTGAAGGAAAACATCGTGAGGAAACCTGCATACCTAAGATGTTCTCGAAGGTGTGTGAAGTTCGCCAACCCCCATTGGGCCAGCGTGGTGGACTATGGCCTAAACCCTCTTAGTTTGAGAGGAGGCCGGTGCCCAACATTGGGACAGTTTCTTAACAGGGCTAATATGATTATTATATTTGAACAAAGAACACGTAGCCCTAGCTAAGTTGCTAGCATTTTGTTTTTATTCTCTTGCTGCAAGCGATAGGGCCTTGTATTGACCACACTTTAGTTGTTAAATGTAATCCTCGTACATTTTTTGTTCCCTGAGAAATTATACGTGGCAATAAGCACTGGAATATCACACACTTTTAATGTGACTAGTGTTGCATGATGGATATAGTACAATCGCTAAGCTTGTTGGAGTAGCTGATTACAAATATGACAACTACTTCGCCATGCGAAACGTTTGAGCTTGTAAAATCTGGACTATGTCTATATTTTTCCTATTTTTCCAAGAATTTAAAATGCACTGTACAGGCAAAGCCACGTGCAAAATCTAGTGCAATATAAGCAAATACAGGCGCATAATGTTTGCAATCTGTCTTTGAAAAACTGATAAAATATCTATTATTGTAACATCGGTGTAATTCCCTATCATTGCTTGAGCTAATATTTGAGTGGCAATCAACATGTCACGGTGAACCTTCCAACAAGAAACCTTAGTGTTTTATCCACCACTGGAGAAAATGGGCACAGCTGAGGAACAGCCTTTAAAAGGATCTGCTCAAAAAAATGGGACACCCAAAAGGAAAACGTTCAGAGAGCAGCTGACGGCTATAAAAGAAAATATCACAGTAGAACCGGTGTTAGCCTGCCACGTAATTCCAGGAGTATTGTCAAGACTTGCGACACAGAATCTAAACTTGGATAAAGCATGTCGCGTCAACATGCAATACGGCGACAAAATTTGCGACGCGTTAGTCGCAAGAGAAGGAACAAAATACCTTAAAGAAGAATTAGCTGTGCAAGAACTAATAGCAGGAATGGAGAGTTGGAAGAATGTTATATTAACAGCTATACCGAGTTTCCTTATCCTCTTTCTTGGGGCTTGGAGCGACAGGACAGGAAAAAGAAAGATATGCATTCTTCTGCCGATAATAGGAGAATTGTTGATGTGTTTGAGTAATATACTCAATGCTTATTATTTTTACGAGTTGCGTGTGGAAGTGACGATATTTTTCGAAGCTTTCTTTCCTGCTATTACTGGAGGCTGGATAACTACATATATGGGTGCTTTTGCATATATTAGTGATGCATCCAGTGAGGAATCTAGGACATTCAGGGTTGGAGTTGCTAACCTATGTCTGACTGCAGGTGGACCTATAGGATCCGTTCTAAGTGGCATATTACTGAAAGAAATTGGGTACTATGGTGTCTTTGCGTTGAGTTCGGCACTGTACTTGTTCAGTATATTTTATGGTTTTATATACATTAAAGATCCTAAGCGGCATGTTCCGGAAAAATCTGAACAGGTAATGTTTAATCAGTTCAGTATCATAGTTCAAATGTGGTTCTAAAGTAAAAACCAGAATCAGTTAAAATATTTATCAAAAGCTATATATGAAGTATATGAGCAACAAAACACACATTTGCAATTAAGTTCTTATTTTTTTAATGTGGGACTTCCAGATTTACTTCGATACAAATAATAAATATTTTATCAACTGAAATCGAAATTTTCCACTTTATTCATAATATGTGTCATGATATTGTTGAATGTTTGCTCTTATTTTCTATAGAAATTAAACTTTATAGGTGAGCGTATTTTGCTTATAGAAATATCTACTTTGAAACTCACTAATTTATAGACTTAAAGAAAGTGTATGTACCGACAAAAAAAGAGAATTTCTTATGAAAGAGATTCCTTGAGAGAGAATCATTTGTTTTGTAACAGTTTAATTGTCTTGATACATCTTAGATTAGAACAAAAGAGGTTGTACTACGTACGTTACTCTCTAGTGCTGAATTAACCGATACACACAATACTGGTCAATTTCACCCTATAAATATTAGCCAGTAATCAAAACAAACCATTAAACCAGTTTAAATTATTAGACTTAACAAAGACTCTACCATCCCTTTCAAATGCCATTCCTCCAGAGAAGAGGGTATGAAGCTGTCCACTATCTGTTTTGAAAATTTTATTAGTCTGCAATAGGGTTACAAAGACATTTTCAAGATTCAAATACTCTCATGCTCATATAACAGCAAATTCATAATTGCAGAATGGATCGACCAACGTACGAGGTTTCCTAAAATCCTTCTTCGACATAAAACACGTAAAAGACACTGTGACCGTCGCATTCAAAAAGGGACCTAACCACAGAAGAGCAAAGTCTATTTTAGTGTTGGCCTCAATCGCATTTATATACGGCCCGGCTTACGGTTCGTACTTGTTTCTAGTCCTATATTTTATTTAATGTTAGTACTGAGCGCAGACATAAATCCAAATTATTGTCGGAATGCTACGGAATTATTTATTTCGGTCTTTAGTAATGTTAAAATATTGTGACACTTAATAGGCAACCTACAATTTAATGTTGCTAAGTGCCGAGTTTGGATAGTTACAATCCACGATTTTTGTTGGAAACCTTGGATGGTTTCTATCTTTTAAGAATAGTACTATATCTTTATATTCACCAAGCACTGAATTTTTTACTGGTAATAGATTAATTTATGGTCACGTTAGTAGCTTGATACGTCTGGTAATACGTCTCTGACCACTATGTCAAAAGTTTGGGTTAGGCTATATGTATCTATCGGTCATCCTCTACTAATCTGCACTGAGTCCGCATGGTGAAGTACGACTCACTTTGATTTGCGAGAGAAGACCCTTACTCAGTTAAATCTTCAAATACATTCTACTCTTGCATTACATTCAGCTTGTAGGAATAAAAGTAAAACTTTATATGCTCACTTAATTCAGTTTTATGTCCACTTCTTACTACTAGTTTAACAGTTTCATATCCATGTTCCTACTCACTGCCATGATAAGCAGTTCGATGTACATGTGACCACATGTGATGTCCTATGGAAAGAGCTATGCTCAGAGTTTCTCTTAGGGATCGAATCCGGAATGAAGTTATTCGTCAGAGAACCAAGGTTACCGACATAGCTCAGCGAATTAGCAAGCTGAAGTGGCAGTGGGCAGGTCACATATGCCGCAGAACCGATGGCCGTTGGGGCAGACTGGTTCTTGAGTGGAGACCGCGTGTCGGCAAACGTAGTATAGGGCGCCCCGTAGCTAGGTGGGGCGACGATATTCGTAAGGCAGCGGGCAGGGATTGGAGAAGGAGAGCTGAATATCAAGCTCAGTGGCGTGCCATGGGAGAGGCCTACGTCCAGCAGTGGACTGACACGGACTGATGATGATGATGATGATGTATACCAGGAGTTAAACTCTTATACTCTATATTATATTACTCGTACTTCTAGTATTAACGTACAATTGAACATTTCAGGAGAGTACACAGTACGTTATCTCTTCACTCGATATCGGTTCAACTGGGACGCTCTAAAGTACAGCTTCTACAGCACCTTCTATATCTGCATCCATTCCCTCGGTATGTACAATTTCAGATTCATTATTCATTCATCGAATATATTGACACTTTTATAAACAGACTAATTCTGATTAGGGACATCATACAGTATACTCTAATTTTAAATAATTATAGACTGAGCTGTCAAATATCAATGATATCCACTGGTCTGGATTTTAGACTTCCGTTCGCATTTTTAAAAATATAATTTAATTTTAAGGCGGTAAATACATACGTACTAAGACAATTTAAATAGTTTAAAAAAAATATTCTACGCATGCTTATTTAATTTCATCATTATTACAAAAGCACCTCTGTTATAGGGAAAAGGTCTTAACGCACTCTTATTGAGAAACTTTCTATCGATTGCAGGCGCACTGATCTCAATAAGCCTGTTCAGTCATCGCCTGAAATGGGATGACTCGATCCTTGGACTCATATCCAACGTCAGCAAAGTTATCGGAGCTGTGGCTACTGGGTTAGCTAGGAACACCAGGGACATGTATATCGGTAAGTATATTGACGATTTTTTGACAAGATGTATGAAATAAAACTCTCCGCCTCATTAGCATAATGGCTTCGGATGCCAAGCTAAAACATATCCCTATTTTGTGTTGGATAGGTGTTTATAGGTGTTTTGATGTCGACCCCTATCTCTCTTGTCAAAACATGTTTATCTCCATAAACATGTTTAGACAAAAGAGATAGGGGTGGACATCAGCCTCTCTAGGCTGATGCAGCCTTGTGGTACCTCAGGGTGCAATTTTTCAAGCAATCACTAAGGTTATGCAGTGTTCGGCTTGGTCAGTCTCAGATGTAGTACCGTTTTTGGCATTTACATTTTCAAGCGATTCCGTGCTTTTGAAAGCAAGTAAAGCAACTCGCTCCAACTTTACGTGGTCGTTGTCACTACTCCACATGGTAGTCAATAAACCAAATAAGAAACGCTATGGACGGTTTGATAAGTTCCAAGAACAGGTACCCATAAAGCTGTCTCTACCAATCCGCACTGGGTCTGCATATTGTGAGAAAATTTATTTATTCTCGTTGACTTCAATTTATAAAGCCTTTGCATAGATTGATTTGTAAGTATTTATGCGTTTTAAATCCACTTCCCATTATGTTCTTTTAGCCACTTCGCGTAAGTTGTTGTTTTATCTTACTTGGGGCCGTTGTTGTATACATCTGAAAAGCCTACAAATCTTTCATTACCATTCGATTTTGTACATACGTAATTTATTTTGTTCCAGCTGTGGCAGTGGAAATGTTCAATGCTACCTCTTTTACGGCTTTAAGATCTATTTCCTCCAAATTAGTCACAAGTGACGAATTAGGTGAGTTGATCGTTTTGAATCAATAAGAGGCTTGGTGTAAACTTAGTCAAAACTTTGTCTTAGAAGCCAACGGATTAGACGGACGATTTAGCGCAGTGGTTAAGAGCTTAAGCCGCTCCGCTCACTGTGACTAATAGTCGCGGCTTCGATTCCCGCACGGGGCAAATCTTTGTGTGATACACAATTATTTATTTTGGTCTGGTCATTTATGTATGTGAATTTTCATGTTCGTAAACGCACCCACGCCACAGGAATTAATCCGTTTACTTTTTTACGTAATATTTAGTTATTTTAAAAAAAGGATGGAAAAAAAAGAACTCACTTCAGGAGTTTCGAGATCCTAAGCAAATCAAACTTTTAACTTCACTTTCTGGCATAATTTGAATAAAGTAAGTATTTTTGATGACATAATCGATGGCGCAGTACAATAATGATATAACTCAGATAATTGATTCGACGATTCGATGAATAAAAAAATTGGTCATTTCTAATTAACTACAAAGCTTGATTTCTCTTGTACTTGCTTTTTAGCAGTGCCACTATGTTATTCAACCAACGATTTATAGACGTCTGCTAAACCACACTAAAGCATGTAACTGACCTTATTAATAAAAGTTTAAAACTATGGATAACTTATACGACATATTCGACTACGCATTATTGGAAAAGGGATTTTCAAAGCATAAAATACAAGAAGAATAGCAAATGCGAACACAAAAGTAACAAGTAAAGTTATCGGTAATGTAGGTGGCATTATGAAAATTCAGAAACAAAGGAAGGTTTTAGCGCTTTATGGCTATAATCCTGTTGAAACCTGTACAACATTAGTAGGATTGTAAACAAATTGGAACCAAAGGCGGCTGTAATCAAATCTGATAGTGACCGATTGTGGTTGTATGTACACCGTGGCTTGTAACCAAAGTGTAATAGAAAAGAAGTGTTGTGTCAATAGAATATGCTAGCAAATGTGATAGTATTTTGTTTGGACGGTTACTACAGAAAATACAGTATACGCATATACATACGTGCTCAAAGTACGTGAATCGTAGTTATTATACACAAGAAGTGTATAATTTGGGATACATTACATGGGATTGGGAGATTACATGGGGCTACGTTGTAGTCATTTTCTGAACACTGTCTCTGAAATCTTAAATTGCTCATGCTCACCGAAACGTCTGCTTGCAGCAGCTTTTGGTGTAAGTTATTCCCTTCAATATGATTGAGGAAAGTGATGCTGCTCTATAGTCATACTTGTCAACAGATGCTGCTTACAGGAAATAGTCCACCTAGATTCCTTTACACCTTTACTCATTAAAATAGACTGTGACCGTGTGGTCCGACTGCTTAGTCCGACCGATCGGACTACGTGAACTTTTTTTCTATTAGTCTTATTAAAGAATCGGACTATGATATAGTGTTCTTATATATCGAGGAGGAAGGAGGAGGATTATTATTGGCGGCTTGATAAGTTCCAACAGCACTAATCCGCACTGAGTCCGCGTGGTGTATGACCCAATCCCACCTATCTCGATTTGTGAGAGAAGACAATCGCCCTACAGTGGGACAATTTAAGCTGTTATAATATTTATTTATCTAACATGTTTTATAGGTAAAATGACGTCTTTCTTCAACCTAATGGAGGTGATGACGTCAATGGTGTTTGGGCCTATATACTCGTGGATATACATGTTCACACTACAAATAGACGCCGGGATTATATATTATGTAAGCACAGTGCTTACTGTTCCACCGCTGCTGTTCTTTGGGTTAGTATGATTTAAGAAATGGATTAGTAGATATTATTAAAGGACTAAAAGACAATGTGTTCACAGAAATCATCAGACTACCACATTACCTCAGCTCTGTACCACTGCAGCTTTTCGTTTTTGTATATTATTGTCACTGTGCCTGCAGAAATAGACCATTTTCTTACCATTAAGCCATAGTTTATCATATAATTTAAACCAATGTCTATATTTAACTGCAGAAAATGGAACTACAAATCTTTCTACAAAGCTCGTGAAGAGTGCCCCTACGGTAATTGTTTTCTATGAAACTGTAGTTTTCATTAAACATATTTTATTTAATTTGATCTAATTGATCGCAATGGTTAATATACAAAATTACCTATCTGACTAACAGGCAAATAAGTAATACCCACTGCCACACGTTTGGAAATTTTGCGCGCTATGTCGGTGGTTTGGCTTTCCTGCAGAGCTAGCGCAGACCGCGTGACAAGACATATATCACGGGTTTTGTTGCCCTAGGCGTGAGATAACCGTTTTGTCTTACGTGGTGCTGTAACAAGTATTAGACTCGAGAAAATTTGTTTTAAGAATTGTATTATATTAACACATAGACGAAGCTATTTTGACTTACGTCTAAGACTTGAATCACATGCTGACTAAATATTGTTCTGTGCGAGAATACTTGCCCGTGCTAGTACTGCGGATCGCTTACATTCTTGTTCAATCATGCCATTCAAAAACCTAAAAAGAAAGTATTGTTTGTAAGAGTCTACAAAAAAACTATAATTTTAAAATTAATCTCTATTTAAGAGAAAACAAAGTTGGAAAATCTTTTAATTTTAATAATTTATATTCTATTATCTAAATTAATAATTAGCATATGAATTGCTTAATTGAAAACGAAAACTTCAAAATTGAATTCGATGCGACTAGACACTTTAAAAGCACTTATAAAATTATGAAAATTATTAATTTGCGCATCTTAAGCAATTAATGTTTATAGTTCTGTAAAGTATGGGGACAAAGACTTAAATTAGTTTTATAATTAATGCCGTTTGTGTTCGAAGTGGGTCCAATTTTGCTTTGAAAATATATGAATCGAATATATACATACAGTCATATAAGAAGCTTTTGGCCCTGCGGCCAAAATCGGAACTAACGCGGTCATCTAAAGAAATGTCACTTGATGACAGTTGCAGAGATGCCATTTGCTATGAAATTCACCCAAGTTCTTTTTTTTAATTTATAATCTTTTAATTATTAATTATATAATTATGTCCTCGTACATATCTTCAACTTCATTCGGCACACTCTGACAATGAAGTTGAAGATATGTACGAGGACATATCGAAGGCCTTACACTCCACCACTAAGGCCTACTACAACGTTGTCATGGGGGACTTCAACGCTAAAGTGGGAGTACAAATTTGCAGCGAATCGGTAGTAGGATCTCACGGTTACAGTAGCAGGAATCATAGGGGGCAAATGCTTGTCAACTTTCTTGAGAAAGAGGGGCTTTTCTTGATGAACTCTTTCTTTAAGAAACGGCCCCAAAGAAAGTGGACATGGCAAAGCCCCGACACTAGGACTAAAAATGAGATTGACTTCATCATAACGGACAAGAAGCACATATTCAGAGATGTCTCAGTGATCAACAGGTTTAATACCGGAAGCGATCACCAACTTGTCAGAGGCTCACTGAATATCAACTTTAAGCTCGAGCGAGTCCGTTTGATGAAGGCCAGGCTCCGGCCCAACCTCCTCCAAACCGTAGTAGGATCTGAAGTGTTCCAGTCAAATCTGGAGAGCCGATTCGTTACCATGGAAACCACAAATGACGTAGACCAGGCCCTCACAAATGTAGTTAAAATCCTCAGGGAGGAAGGTACGAGATTTTGTGAAACGCGACGTATAAGTAGGAAAACGAAGCTTTCGGAGGAGACACTGCAGCTTATGAAGGAACGACGTGTAAACCCACCCAACACTTCGTTAGAGCAACGGGCACTCAACAAACGAATTAACAAACTGGTACGACATGACTTCCGATGCGCTAATACACGCGCTATTGAAAAAGCAATCGAGCAAAATCGGGGGTCGAAAGTTTTCGTTCAGTCTTTGGGGAGAAGTCATCTGACGAAGTTGTCCAAAGCCAGTGGGGACGTCATCACTTCTAAGCCGGAGATTCTTTTGGAAGTAGAAGACTTCTACAGCCGACTATACGCCTCGCATACATCTCGTCCTGATCCCGGAAATGAGGATCCTAGAGCTACATTAAGCCGCCACTTTACGGAAGACCTGCCCGAAATCAGCCTAGACGAAATCGTGATGGCTCTTGAGCAGCTAAGGAATGGAAAAGCCCCTGGAGAGGACGGAGTTACAACTGAACTATTAAAAGCAGGAGGTAAACCCGTGCTAAAGGAGCTCCAAAATAACTTTAACTCTGTCCTCTTTAATGGGAGAACTCCAGAGGCTTGGGGTAGGAGCGTGGTCGTATTGTTTTTCAAAAAGGGTGATAAGACCCAACTGAAGAACTACCGCCCTATTTCGCTCCTGAGCCACATTTATAAGCTGTTTTCAAGAGTTATCACGAATCGTCTTGCGCGAAGGCTCGACGAATTTCAACCCCCGGAACAGGCCGGGTTTCGAAGAGGGTATGGAACCATAGACCACATCCACACTATACGGCAGATTATACAGAAGAGAGTATAATCGGCCCTTGTGCTTAGCATTCGTGGACTATGAGAAGGCCTTTGACTCGATCGAGACCTGGTCAGTTCTGATATCCTTGCAACGATGCCAAGTCGACTGGCGATACATCCAAGTGTTAAGAAGTCTCTATAACGCCGCGACCATGACCATCCAGTTACAAAACCAGCAGACCAACCCTATTTCAATGCATCGAGGAGTGAGACAAGGGGACGTTATCTCCCCCAAATTGTTCACAAATGCATTGGAGGATATGTTTAAGACGCTGGACTGGGAAGGTCATGGCATAAACATAAATGGCAGTCATATCTCACACTTGAGATTTGCAGACGACATCGTTATTATGGCCGAAACGTTGCAGGATTTACAACAGATGCTGACCAGCCTAGCCGATTCTTCCAAACAAATAGGTCTCCGCATGAACTTGGACAAGACCAAGGTAATGTTTAACCGACATGTAGTACCGGAACCTGTTGCAATACATGGCGCTATTCTCGAGGTTGTTCAAGAATATGTTTACCTAGGGCAAACTCTGCATTTGGGGAAAAACAACTTTGAGAAAAAGGTCAACAGAAGAATACGGCTGGGCTGGGCGGCATTTGGGAAATTACGTCGAGTATTTACATCGCCCATTCCATAAAGCCTAAAGACAAAAGTCTTTAATCAGTGCGTCCTGCCCGTTATGACATATGGAGCCGAGACGTGGACACTCACGGTTGGAATGGTTCATAAATTTAAAGTCACTCAGCGAGCTATGGAAAGGGCTATGCTCGGAGTTTCTCTGAAGGATAGAATCCGGAACGAAGTCATTCGACAGAGAACCAAAGTTATCGACATAGCCCACCGGATTAGTAAGCTGAAGTGGCAATGGGCCGGTCACATTAGCCGAACAACCGATAACTGCTGGGACAAACGAGTTCTTGAATGGAGACCGCGGACTGGCAAACGTAATGCAGGACGCCCTCAGGCTAGGTGGAGCGATGACCTTCGTAGGGCGGCTGGCAGAAACTGGATGCGAGTAGCCGAGGATCGTACCCAGTGGCGTGCACTTGGAGAGCCCTATGTCCAGCAGTGGACTGTTATAGGCTGATGATGATGATGATGATGATGATAATTATTAATATTTAATTAAATAATAAGTAAACCCACCTTGAAATATTTCCCTGGAAATAGGTAAATTTTACTAAATGATAAATTGTCGACATATGTCAAAAAGCCCCCAAGCTTAAATGGGACTGGGCCGGCCATATCTGCTGCATGAAACATAGCGAATGGGCCAAAATAATAACTGACTGGTCCCTACGAAATACAAAAAGGCAACGCGGTAGACCCAGGCGGAGATGGTGAGACGAACTGGACAACCTTTTGAAAGACTGGTCTGACATGGCAACGAACAGAGAGGAGTGGAAAAAGGGGAGGGAGGCCTTTGCCCAGCAGTGGGACGCAAATGGCTCGTAATAATAATAATAACCCTAATTTCATACACAACGCCCCCTGTCAATGTCATTCGCGGACCAAACGATTTTTATCGCACTATAAGTAACTTTGTTTTTCTATTGCTTTTTCACTCCTATAACATTGAACAGTTGAGAAAATTTGGCAAGATGAATTGCTTTTGGCCCGAAAAAAAAACAACACAGACGAAATCGCGGTTAACACCTAGTTCGCTATAAATAAAATAAATTCCTTTTCTTCAGATGGTTCTATATACAACACAAGAAGAGTGCGTGTCTTGACAACATGAAAGAAGACAATCCAGCAACCTCAACAGAACTAGAAACAAAGAAAAGAGAAGAATTAATCAGCAGTATTGATCTCGAACATGAAAAGATTGTTATAGAATAATTAAAACTGTATTAGATTCAATAAAATGAAAGATTTAAGAAAGTTTGCGCCTTAATTTAAACTTTTTCACTTCAACCTGAAGTTACAGACGTTTCCAAAAATATTTTAAATATAATTAAAAATAAAGGCTATCACGTATATTTACCAAACGAGGATGGCAGAGATCTTTCCACCTACATTTAGCTGATGGTTTAAAGTCCTAATATAATAGAGGACGAGCCTATTGTCGTTATACTGTCCACAATTCGAGGGTCTGGACTGTCAATAAGAATATTCTGTTTGAAAACTCTTCACAAACACTTCGTCCGATTTACGATTCGAACCCAGGATTTCACAATTGTCAGGAATATCATGCGCTATGAGACTAACATAGTCGTGCTGTTATTTAGGTATAATTTCTATGTATGATATCACTAGAAAAAAAAAACATTTTCTAAGTTAAATCTCATTCTCAAGCTAATTAAATCTCATTAATTTTAATCAGCAACCACGATCTAAATATAACTTTTGGACAGAAAAATGTACTAAAATTACAAATACATATAAAAGACTCCCTCTTTTGTATACTGTCAAAGCGCATCGCTTCGTGATCCCGAGGTCCTGGGTTCACATCCTAGGTCGGACAAAAGTAGTTTTTTCTAACGAAAACTTCCCAGTATTATCCCGGTGTATGGAATTGTGCCCGATATTTGGCAATAGGCTCAAACATGGGACCTAACATCGTCGGCGAAAAGTGGGTGTACCCAGTACACCTCTGCCATCCTCGCTTGGGGAATATAGGCGTGATGGTGTATATTTTATAATATATAATAAAGTAATTATTAAAAGTTACCATTTCTTTAAATGTTTAACTCATTGTGTTGCTCCACTATAATCTTTACTGAAACAGTTGATTGCGTTGTTTGAACAATTTTTATCAAAATATCACAGTTGGTGCAGTAGCTAACTAAACATTTAACGCAAATATTCATTAGATAATATTTATCTCGAGTAAGTATCCATTCATAGGAACAGGAGGTGTTTTTATATTATCAAATAAAATTGTGAAGGAATAACTGGAGTTATTTTTTCTCAACGGTTGAAAAAAAATATTTTTAATCTTTAAAAAAAAAGGAAATATCTACTTGTTTTAGAAAATGTATAAACTTATTAGTGTCTTTAAGTAAATTGCTGATAATATAAAGCAACAAAACATACCCTGACCGCCAATCCAAAAATGAGTACTCCCGAAGCATTTTTAAGATCGTAGATAATAATAACCATTACATTTACAAGGTGTAACATAATAAACAGAAGACCTCAGACACCCCGATTAGAGAATTGCTTCATAAAGTCAACACAAAAACCAAATTTTCAAATTTAAAGGATGTTACCCATTTTTAAAGCACTTTTATTCCCCAATTAACAATGAAACTTGTACGTGTATGTGTGCGTTTTGAGAAATACGTTTTAGGAATGCGTTTGGAATCTTCTTCTTGCTATGAATCAAGAAGAAATTTAATTTTTATAGCGCACTGAAGGAGTAAAAGTATTTTGCAAAATAAAAAAAAATGTAAAATATAATAAAAATTGTTGGAATCGATTCAGTTACCGATTTAGAACAAACTACTTTCAGGTCTTGCGTTTATTATGTTACAGCTTGTATAGGTACTCAATTACTCGTAAAATATATTAAACTATCTATCTATGTATATTATCATACAAGATCCCTTGCGGGGTAGGCAGAGTGTACAGAGTTCAACAGGTTCTTTCCTTGCAGACCTCTCTGGCTTCCTCCACTCCAGTTCGTCTCATACACGCTCGCCGGTTACGGATACTTTTGACTTGTCCTTCAAATAAGACACGGTCTATTTGGTCATGGTAAGATAGTCTAGGTCAATAGGACGTAGGTACTGGGGACCTACATCCTTCCCCTTTCGCACTGTATATCCGTTTTGTCATTATTCCTATATGTCCGAACCAACGGAGCATTACTCATCGTTACATGCTTTCTTATAGCATTGAGTAAAGATGTTAAAATGTATACGTATAATATGATAATATCAGCCTATACTGCCCACTGCTGGGCAAAGGCCTTCTCTCACAAATCGAGGTGAGAGAGATTAGGTCATACTCCACCACGTGGACCCAGTGCGGATTGGTGGAGGCAGGTTTGTGGCCACCTTCTGTTGGAACTTATCAAGCCGCCTTTAAGGCTTCTAACTCGGCTTAACGACTACCACATTAAGTGGTAACCGGAACGAACGGCCTTACGTGCCTTCCGAAGCACGGAGACGCTCGAATATGAAAATGCCACAAACGGTCACCCATCTCAGGCCGACCGAGTCGAACGCTGCTTAACCTTGGTGATCGGTAAGAACACCGCGGTCGCACAGCGCTACGAGCGAATTTATACGTATTTTGCTGTTATAGAACTAACAGGCGTGCTTTGTTTTGGGACTAAGCCCGCTACACATTCCCACAATTGTAACTCCGGTAAGGTAGGATCCACAACGGTCTCCTTAGATGACACCAAGGTTTGAACCTTGAGGTGTCCCGCGAATTGCTTTAATTCTCTTGGAACATGCAACAAATTTAATTAGAAAGCACTAACAGTTGTGCTTACCGTAACATACCTATAGATCTTCATCGTCAGCCTAAGACGTCCAATGCAGGATAAAAACCTCTTTCAAAGATCGCCATGACAGCCGGCTTTGTAGGCATCCTCCTTTTAACAGCGACCTTTAACATAATGTCTTACTATAATTTTCAATATAAGCTGATTTCGTGGTAAAAATATAAAAAACTGCGTGTATGGTGAGTCAATGATTACAATAATAAATAAATCGTATATTGCTATATTGTATTTCTTTTTTTTTTATTTACAAATTTAGCCCCACACTTGGAACTATGCCCTTGCCGAGGATGTATTACAGACATACAATCCACATAAAACCAAACGGAACTTGCGGGAATCGAACCCACGACTACTCGATCCAGAGGGTGGACCGGCTGAAGCTGAAGATGTATATCATCTTAATATTCATCACCTTTAAGAAGCGCTGGACAGCGGTCAAGCGCAGTGGCCACCTTGTTCTTTGTGACTACTATAACTATGCATCCATACGAGTTGAGTCCTATTGAGTTCCACGCACAGTTGGATTTTATAAAATATGCGCTTCTTTAATGTCCCGGCTTCGGACCAGCATCAACAGTCTCTTAAGTGTATTAAGGGCAGTTGGGATTGCCAACTGCTGTGTCATTAGGTGAAACTCCACACCAGATCCACGCTTATTTAGTGTGCCCAATCATTGTGTGTTCATACCAACTAACACTAGCAGAAAGGGTTAATATTACTAATACAATGGACATCCTCTCTGAAATAAATCGCTTGAATTTGAATAAATATTTTGTAAAAAACACCCACATTTCACTGACGATGTTAATTCCCAATGGAATAGGCAGCAAACTTATTGCCATTTGATCAGGTACAATTTCAGACTAAGGACTCGATAGAAAAACACACTTTGAACTAGGAGTCAAACCCAGAACCTTGTAATTGTTACCTGAACTATGCGCCATTAGACCAACGAGGCAGCTATTGATATAACGGTATTTACTAGGTATATAAAAGTTACTAAGTTATACTTTTTCAAACACGCTATATATACCTTCGTTCCACTGATGACTGACACTACACATAATAAATATAACCATTTCAATTATGGTACAAATAAACTATGAATATAATAATATATATGTAGAGTATTAAGCTTATCATTAGTACAGCGAATGTTTTCAACGAGCAACTACAAGACAGAGCTATGTCTGTTAATAAGGAAAATAAAATAAATCTGCCGGAAGAAAAACCTTTAACAGAGGAAGACACAAAAAATGAAGAAACCGAATTTGAGAACAAAACTTTTTACCAAAAACTATGTTACATGAAATCAAATATAACTGTCGAGCCGATATTCGCTGGTCTGATAATACCTTCAATGCTGGCAAGATTAGCAATTCAGAACCTAAATCTAGATAAAACGTGCCGCGTCAAATTAGATCTCGGAGACGAAATCTGCGATGGACTGATTCAAAGAAAAGGTAATCTGACACACGAAGCTGAAGTACAACACATTATATCAGCTATAGAATCCTGGAAAAGTATTATACAAACAGCTATACCAACCTTACTAGTCATTTTCATGGGAGCGTGGAGTGACAGAACGGGTAATAGAAAGATATGTATATTGCTACCAATTTTTGGTGAATTCATGGTCTGCATTAGCAATTTACTAAGCACCTACTTCTTTTTTGAGATCCAAGTTGAGGTGACTATGTTTCTGGAAGCTTTCTTCCCTGCGATCACAGGTGGTTGGGTGATGGTTTATTTGGGTGTCTTCAGTTATATCAGTGATATCACGGACGAGAAAAGCAGAACTTTTCGAGTTGGCCTCGCTAACCTTTGCATGACTGCTGGGATACCCATCGGCACAGCTTTGAGTGGCGTCCTACTGAAATTGTGTGGCTACTACGGTGTCTTCTCTATCACCGCTACGATTTATATGATTACACTCTTATATGGTTTCTATCATTTGAGCAGTAACACGAAGCAAACAAGTGAGAATGAAGAAAAGGTAATTATTATTTCATTGTGTGTAGTTTATGCATCTATAGATGCATAAACTGATGATTTTAATTTATTTTCTTTTTAATAACTGATGCATCAGTAAACAAGTCTTATAATTATAGTTTATATTAAAGAGAGAAGAATTACCTTATTATTGATGATTCAATTTAAGCACGGCAATATAAATGTCGATGCATTTTGGACTGGTTCATACTAACTAAAAAATTTAGATCTGAATGAGTACCTTTGATATTCTTTTAGATTGATCCATTATCCTTATAAACTTATATTTTAATGTTACAGGTTAAACCACTAACATCTTCAGATCTGGTTACATTAGTTAAGGAAACAGGCCAAGTCGCGTTCAAGAAGAGACCATCAAACTTTCGAAAAAAAATAATACTGACGCTGTTAACAGTGGCAATCGTGTATGGACCAAACCACGGTGAGTAAGTTCTTACCTTCGACATTTTTGCTCTATAATCTTGTACCTTTTGGAACCCAATCAAAAATTAAACTCTAACACTTGTACTAACTCAAACTTAAGCTCGTTTTTCCAAAAACCTGAACTTATTTCAAAGTTCAGTTCAATTCTCCCTATCTATTGGTTTAATTTTATGTGACGCTAGTATTAGAATCACAGAACAAAAAAGATATAATTATTTACTTCATTACTGAAAAAGATAATTCTAGAAGCAGGTGAAGCTAAATTAAATGCACCTAATTAGAAACTGGTAGTAATGGGAAATATACATGTTGAAAGTAATATTAAGCATTGTTGATACGGAACATGAAAAGTAAGTTATAAAGGAGACTTCAAAAATGCTACATTAATAATATAATCTATCTATATCATTATGACAGATCCCTTGCGGGCTAGGCAGAGAGTACAGAGTTCCAACAGGTTCTTTCTTTACATAACTCTCTGGCTTCCTCCACACTCATAGTTTGCCTCATTCACGCTCGCCGGTTACAGAGACTCTTGGCTTGCCCTCCAGACAAGAAACGGTCTATTTGGTCATGGTAAGATAGTCTAGATCTTCCCCGGTACCTACATCCCTCTACTTTCGCATTGAGTATCTGTTTTGTCATTCTTTCTTCAGATATTCTTTCTATACACTTTACTTTTTTGGTTCATATAGATTTACTGCTAAACTAAGGTCAAGTTAATGTCTGCATCTTTATCACAATTTTTAAGAAATTTTCCGTCTTCCTTTCTTACAGCTGAAAGAATAGTGTTCTACATGTACTTAAGGTACAAATTAAAATGGGATGCGCTGAAATACAGTATGTACTCCACCTACAGTATCATTACACATTCATTAGGTAAGTTAATTACACGTTATATTACACTTAAGTGTAGTACAAACAAGAAAATGTAAGAGATAAAATTTAGGTAAAGCTACCGCTCTGAGCACATGAGTAAATATCTCCGCAGAGACAAATATACAGGCGCGGTATGGTAGTGCATAACCACCAGAATCGCCCGAGGACAATGCCCGGCGTGAACCGTTTGTCTTCGAGCGGTATGCACGTGAGCAAGTCGATGAGAGCGCACGCACACAGCCATGCCTTATCTGTAGTAGCGCGGTTGTATGAATATTTACCTCTGTTGGCATATTTACGAATGTACTTTAGGCACTAATTCTATTAAAAAATACCGTTGATCAACGGTATCTGAGGGAAGGGGGTAGTTCATATTCCATTACTTAAATTCAGAAATGGTGAAGTCACGGTTGTGGCTACGTAAGCATATATCACATTTTTACATCATTTACAAGCATTTTATGATTAACATACCTACCTACCCATTGCAACTGACACTATAATTCTGTGGATTAACTTATAACTAAAGGCACATTGTTACAAATGAGCACTGCTTACTAAGACGCAGGTATTTATCTTAGAATAAAAATAATCCAGAAGCCGCGAGCACACATCAAATTGAAGCAACAATAATTACTTGCAAAGCAAGTAGTCACACGATCACGCGAGTAGTCACTGTGTGAACGTCTTGCGGAATAACGTGTTCTGCACGTGTCAAATTAAATTGAATTATGCCGTTTTGTGTCATTCCTGTAAAAATGCTATTGATGAAAAAGAATCGACTGCCTCGTTGGTCTAGTGGCAGAGCGCATCGCTTTGTGATCACGAGGTCCTGGGTTCAAATCCTAGGTCGGACAAGTGTAGTTTTTCTAACGAAAACTTCCCAGTACAAGTCCGGAGTCTAGAATTGTGCCCGGTATATGGCAATAGGCTCGCCCCCTATTACATGGGACCTAACATCGTCGGCGAAACGTACCCAGTACACCTCTGCCACCCCCGCTGGGGAATATAGGCGTGACGGTGTTGAAAAAGAAGCATTTTGGGATCATATTTCATACCTAACTAGCGCATTCTGGTGCCGTATTATTTATACTAGTGGTCGCCCATTGGTCGAAATTCGACCTACGCTTTCATCGTTTGCTGGTTATGTTTGACATTCAGTAAGACTATAGACAAATAATATTAAAGACAAACAATATTAATCTATTCTCAATTTGACCACAGCCTTTACAATAAACAATAGAGTATATATGCGTGTGTGTGTGTCAAATATATGGTAGTGTGTGTAATATTTTTTTTATTGATTTAATGTTTATTTTATGTATAATTTAAAAAAAATATTAGTATTCTGCACTCCTTCTCTATATAAACTATAAGTGTGGGAAATTTTATACGCCTCCGTCCGCGCAATTTTCGTAAAAAGGGGTACAAAGTTTTTGCTTCACGTATTAATATAATAATAATATCTAAATTCATACTTCCGTCTGCAATTGTCATACTTTAGTATTTCGATGATAGACGCGTCCATTTTTTTGTAAGCGTTGCTATTACAACATTTTATTTTTTCTCTACTGTTATTTGCCGAGGACTTTTATAGTTCTTGTATTAAATGGTATAAATATAGTTAACACTACATAGTTAAGATGATGAAAAATTATTTTCCCTACAAGTAATTACAACAAATCTTAATAGCTCTAGTTTAATATACATTAAAATACACGTTACCGTAACAATGATTTTATTATAATCTACACTAATTTCCTCAACATTTACCCCAAAAAGTGGAAATCTTTCCATGCTGCCAACATTACGCGGTTGGGAAGGGCGGTGAGTGCGGGACGTTTGTTGAATTTTTGGCTTCACCGTGCGGTTTTAGCCTATGTCAATTTTAACTGTGCTTCATAATAGTATTTATTAATGTAAGTTGAAAATTTTTGCAAGTAATAAATCATATATTTATTCCAGGAGCACTGTTTTCAATTAGCATATTCAGCAAACGATGGGGTTTTCATGATTCGGTACTCTGCCTCATCTCGGTGGTCAGCAAACTCGCCGGGTCTATACTGATTACTTTCGTCCAGACCGACATGCACATGTTTATGGGTAAGTACGTTATCAGGTCTTTGACTAGGCAAAGGTGATCAATCGCATGAGAATCCCGTTTACACTGTCTCCTAGCCCTGTTTCATGTTGATATTTTGGCCCACTGCCGCGAAAGTGGGCTTATTAAAGATGTTATGTAAATGGCTCATAATTGCCTTAAAATTTTTGGAGACGATTTTTGGAAAGAATGTACCAAAAACTTAATTAAAGATTTGACTTCCGCGTTTAAAATTGCATGGTAATAACTTTACAGGGTGCGGTTTTTCTCTATGTAAAGTTACTTCTATCGTACATAAGAAGTTTTCAATCAAAGGTAATAAAGAAAATAACTACCAACCCCTACAAGGGGTTTGTAGTTATTTTCCCCTAAAAGGTTTTTGAACGGGAAGAAACCAGAACGAATGCAAGGATTGTGGTTGGTAACGATGTGCTGGAGCAAGTGAATGAGTTTGTATATCTTGGATGCGCCTTCAGTAAGGATGGGAAATACTCCGATGATATAGAGAGAAGAGTGAATGCAGGTAATAGAGTGAATGGTGCGATGGGAAGGCTACTTGGGAGCCGGCACTTAAGCCAAAAGGCGCAGCTGGCCATGCATAACGGAGTGCTTGTCCCAACGCTGTTATATGGCAGTGAGAGTTGGGTATGTAAGAAGGAGAACGAAAGCAGGATAAATGCGGTCGAAATGCGATCTCTGCGGAAGATGTGCGGAGTCACGCTGACCGACCGTATTCGCAACAGCGTAGTAAGAAAGCGAGTAGGTATGAAAGATAGTATCGGTGTAAAGATGAGAAAGGGTATGCTCCGTTGGTTCGGGCATATAGAAAGATTGCCAGAAGAAAGAATGACAAAACAGATATACAATGCGAAAGTGGAAGGATGTAGGTGCCGGGGAAGACCTAGACTATCTTACCATGACCAAATAGACCGTGTCTTAGCTGAAGGGCAAGTCAAGAGTCTCCGTAACCGGCGAGTGTGTATGAGACGAACTATGAGAGTGGAGGAAGCCAGAGAGGTATGTAAGGAAAGAACCTGTTGGAACTCTGTACTCTCTGCCTACCCCGCGAGGGAGCTGGCGTGATGATATAGATAGATAGATAGACTACCAACCAATGTTTTAGTTTCAAATAGACTTTAGAATACTAAGTTATACTATTATATGTTTAAATGAGCAATAGTAAATCACTAATAACTATTTTATCGTGATTTCAGTGCCCCTAGTTGAGATCCTGAATGCAACAACATTCACATCGCTAAGGTCGATGGCATCCAAACTGGTGCCTAGTGAAGAGTTGGGTAAGAGTTTACAATGACGTTTAGTCTAGCAGTCTAACCATAGTGATCGTGAAATGGAGCATTAAATGAATATTTAACTAAAATATCGTAACGCGTTTACTAGTTTCCTTTGCGTTGACTTTAGGCAGAAATTTTAAATTTTTTCGGGATAAAAAGTAGTAAATCAGTTTACACGTTTTTGATGATTGAGTAACAAACATCCGAACATATAAACTTTTACATTTATAATATTAGTAATAAATAGGATCCCGAAAAAGAGCCCTAATCATTACGAACACGGCTTTACCACAGCGTTATGAGCGTCTTTTAAATAATCATCTATACATAGTCACGCCTATATTCCCCAAGCGGGGGTGGCAGAAGTGTACCGAGTACACCCACTTTTTGCCGACGATGCTAGGTCCCATGTAAAAGGGGGCGAGCCTATTGCACTATACTAAGCACAATTCCAGACTCCGGACTCATACTCGAAATTGTTCATTAGAAAAACTACATTTGTTCAACCTAGGATTTGAACCCAGGACCTCGGGATCACAAGCCATGCGCTTTGCCACTAGACCACCGAGGCAAGCATCATCTACATCTAGATCATCACGCCAGATCCCCTGCGGGGTAGGCAAAGAGTAAGGACTTCCAACAGGTTTCCTTACAGACTTCTATGACTTAATAATCATAATTAATATTTCCAGGTAAGATGAACTCCCTCTTTAGTCTCGTGGAGACTCTGGCTGCGCTGATGTTCGATCCTACGTACTCAGCACTGTATTCCAACACCATCCAGCTTTTCGCCGGAGCTGTGTTCTTGTTCAGCGCAGCGATGACGTTACCATCTATAGGTATCTTACTGTAAGTATCCAAAAGTCCGCATTTTCAGTACACCGTACGTAAACTGAAATAATTTTAAACATACTGAGTTCTTAGATTTACGCGAATATTACACATGAAATAAAACTATTTTTTCGGAAAGTATCGCGGTTTATTTTTTGATTTTTAAGTTCCCGACGTTTCAAGTGCTTTGCAGCACCCATGGTCACGGGAAGGACTGGTGGTAGACGTCCAAAAGACATAGTTGTTCCGGGGTACCCTCAAATTTCTTAATTATTTTTGTTGATCCGATCTACGCAGAATGAGCTCACGGTGTCTTGAGGTCTTGCAGTGTTATGCTTGGTTTTGGATTTGATTATATTAATTACTGGATCCCAAGTCGATGGAAGCACCCAGCCATCTTCTCTATTGAAATTAGGATGTTTTTTAATTTCAATAGCCTCGCGAACCATCCTTGGTAGGAATCGGTGTTCTTTCACAAGGATTTGTGGTCTATCAAATCTGATGTTATGGCGGGTGCGGTCAAAGACATGTTCACAGACAGACATCAAAACTGACCATAGTTTCATTGTCAGTAAGGTGTAGATTTTTGATCACACTAACAAAATGGTATGAATCCTTAACATGTGCTCTTGTGTGTCGTCTGAGTGGCGAGAGCACTTTCGCTACGTGCTGAGCCAATCTGTAGGTTGGTGTGTCGATTTGGCTAACAATTGAACGTAGGGGAGCATTCGGTTTATGTATTTTTGGAAGCCCATACAACTGTGGTGGTTTTGCGCACGAAAGTATTAGTAATTTGAAGTCCAGATTCAATGTTTCTGAGTATTTCTTTATTAAATCAGTAGTTTGTTTTAATATACTGGTGGTTGGGTCTGTCTTGACCTTTTTGTATGTGTTTGCATCCGATAAAAGTTCTCGTATTTTGACATTGTAATCTGACGTATCCATAATGACCGTAGCATTTCCTTTAACCGCGCGAAGAATAGTGATATCCTTTCTATTGCGTAAGGTTTTCAACGCTAAATATTGATTTTTAGGAAGATTTAGTTTGGGCACTGAACTTCGACGTAACACGGATGAGACATCCTGACGTATTGCCTCCGAATCTTCCCTCCCTATACTATTTTTGAATAGGACGTCTTCAACGGCGCTGACAATTTCCTCATACGGTATCCTTCGAGGTGTTACAGCATAATTTAAACCTTTAGATAGGACCTTTACGATGTTTTCATCCAATGTTTGTTTTGACAGATTGATGACTGCGCGTGATTCGTTGTCTATAGTGCACGGTTGCGTTTCGTTACACCGCAATGATTTGTTCTTGACATTTGATTTAGTTTTTAATTTATTATATTTTATTATGTGTTTATTTTTGCATTCATTATATTTAGATGTTTCACGCTTATTGAAAGTATCAATGCATTTATTAAAATCAAATTTAGTTAACACTGTCTTTAATTCATTGGATGAAATTTCTATATTTCTGCTGAGGTGGTGTCCTTTTGGACGTCTACCACCTCAGTCCTTCCCGTGACCATGGGTGCTGCAAAGCACTCGAAACGTCGGGAACTTAAAAATCAAAAAATAAACCGCGTTGAAATCCGAAAACGCGAGCTCTGCGGAAGATGTGCGGAGTGAAGCTGACCGAACGCATTAGCAAGAGCGTAGTACGAAAGCGAGTAGGTATGAAAGATAGTATCGGTGTAAAGATGAGAAAGAGCATGCTCCGTTGGTTCGGGCATATAGAAAGAATGCCAGACGAAAGAATCACAAAACAGATATACAATGTGAAAGTGGAAGGGTGCAGGTACCGTGGAAGACCTAGACTATCTTACCACGACCAAATAAACCGAGTCTTATCTGAAGGAAAATTCAAGAGTCTCCGTAACCGGCGAGCGTGTATCAGACAAACTATGAGAGTGGAGGTAGCCACAGAGGTATGTAAGGAAAGAACCTGTTGGAACCTTGTACTCTCTGCCTACCCCGCAAGAGATCTGGCGTGATGATATAGATAGATAGAGATAGATAGATAAAAAAGTAACAAACACTGTCACATATTCTTAAAGCGGGAGTGGCAGCGGTGTACATATTTTCAATGTCGGTGATCTTGGATCCCAACGTAATAAGGGCGAGCCTTATGTATAAGTCCAGAGTCTAGCATTGTGCCCAATATATAAATATTGGGCACAATGACAGACTCTGGACTTATACTGGGAACTTTTTCATCGGAAAATTACGTTTGTCCAACCTGGCATTCGACCCCAGGACCTCGTGATTTCTACAAGCATTAATCGCCATTGGACTAGCGAGGCATACGAGTGAACTTTTACGAGTTCACTGGATCAGCTGATCAACTTGTATTAAAGTGATAAAAAATAAATAAAAGAAAACCCAATCCAAATTACCCCGTATAATAAGTGAGCACTATAGAAGTATTTATCAACATTCATCCTCTAGAGCTAACTTCTGATTTGAAATCGCATCTTGCTCTTGGCTAATATAAAAATATATAAAATAAATTATAACACAAATCATTCACTTAGACGAACCAGGGTTAGCGTTACCTATTGACTAGCTGGAGGTTATAACGTTAAATAATATAATAATATTAGCCCTATTAAGAAACTGACCCACCGTTGGACACGGGCCTCCTCTCAAACTCAGAGGGTTTAGGCCATAGTCCACTACGCTGGCCCAGTGCGGGATGGCGAAGTTCACACACCTTCGAGAAACTCTTAGGCATACAGGTTCCTCACGATGTTTTGCATCACCGTTAAAGCAAGTGATAATTAATTTTTATTACGCACATGCTTTCGAAAAGACAGAGGTGCGTGCCTAGTTTTGAACCCGAGACCTCTGACTTTGCAGTCCAACGGTCTAACCACTGGGCTATTACTGGTAGGTAACGCTAACACTGGTTCATGCAAGTGGGCCTTCCTATAGCAACGATGAATTCAATTTAATAATACCTTTGTTCAACTTTTCCTTAAGTATATAACAATATGTAAATAAACAAAAGATAGGACAACAAAGCTTGTTTAACAGCAGTGATAAATCCAATGATTGCGAAATGATTACGATTGGTCAATCCTGTTGACACATCCTTGTAGATATGACGAATGAAACGACAGACAATGCAATTGTTCACATTGTAATTTGTTTATACAAAAAATGTTTTGTATACAAAATTTGAGCGTTTCACTTTGATTATTTAGAAAACACAGGCGCTACCGCATATGATGTATGTGACGATTACTTTAGTATCAGAACTTTGCAGTCACATTCGTTTATATTCACTAAACACTTAGAGTGAAAGGGACAACAAGGTATGTCGATGTTATTAAGTTAATCATCATCATCAGTCCGTATCGATCCACTGCTGGACATAGGCCTCTCCCAAGGCATGCCAATGAGCCCAGTCTTCGGCTCTTCTTCTCTAACCGCTGCCAGCCGCCCTTCGTATATCGTCGCTCCATCTAGCTACAGTGCGTCCCACACTTCGTTTGCCGAGCCACGGTCTCCTCTCAAGAACACGTGTACTTGAGTGTTCTTGTGTTCTTGAGTTATTAAATTACCAGCCAAATATTCATGCATGCTACAAAGCTCGAATCATTATATTTGATGTATTTTTTATAGTTTGATGCTTTGATTAAAGCAAGTTTAAACCTTATAATAATAATAATAGGGCAGGGCAGCTTGTGGCGAGCTGTTGGTGAGTAACGACACCACGGATCCGATTGCTTCAGAGAGTCGGTCAAGGCCCCCAACTCGGCGTGTCTTCGTCGGTCGAGTGGAAACCGAAGGGTGCCCGCAGGACTCTCGGCTCTGGCTTGCCTTAATTGGCCGTCCAGAGAGGAGCCGTGAGAGCTATATATATACGTAGGAAGATAATGCGGTCCTACGTCGATGTACTCCAGGGGTGGAAGTGTTAAAGGGCATAACGCCGCGAATAACTTCGGAGAAAGCGCAGCACACCTCTCGACACCCCTGAGCTGCTCACACCGGTGTTGCCCTTAGTTGTCCTAGGACGACCGTTTGAGGGCCCATCTAGTAAGCGGCGAGTCACCGCCGGCCACGGATAATTAGGTATCACTAATTATGGCCAGTGTCCGTCCCCTTTGAAATAGTCCAGTTTTTGTCCATCAAACCTCATTTATATAGCCCTTGTTTTCGTTCCATAGTTTACAATAGTCCTTGCACCTGCCGGGGTCAGTTCGCTGGTTATGTTTATTCATTTTCAGAAAGTGATCTCAGCAGGTGACTTACATAACATTAACTTTTTGCAAAGGGCCTCTACGTGTTGGGCTCATGTCCCCATGCAAGCCGTTCAAAGGTTTGGGTAAAGCTCGTGAATCTCAGCGAGAAAAACTTTTAAACTAAGTAACATGTGTCGCCGGTGACATGTTGCGCTGTACGAACGTGTCTCTCAGTCTCCCACGCAATCTTCTAAAAACGACACCCCTCGGCCAGAAGTCCTCGCTCATGAAGGTCCAACTTGGCAGTGGGAACTCGCACATCAAAGGAATTAAAAGCCGCATTGTGTTGCGAATTCAGCTACTCGACCCTCTGAGTATACAAGAACTTCTTGCGGGCATACTCCACAATGTCATCAGCTTTGTTGGTGTAGTGTAGCCGTGGCACGTACAGCAGCGTCGTCGGTACTGCTGAACGCAGGAGTGTGCCGTCGACGACCGGTGCAGACCCACACCGGTTTCTTCGAGGAGGCTTCTTCTTCTTCTTTTTCACCTTGATGAAGCCATCCTCATCAACTTGACCCTTCGTGGTGGTCCGAGGCACCTTACGTGCCTTCCTAATTCTCCTCTCCTGTGCGCGGGCAGCACCGGAGGCTCACTTCATTTACGCAAATACGGTCGCAACTTATCGCCTGCCCGCGCTTTTGCTTAGTTTTTGCTTAGCGTTATATCTGATTTTATCTTTTTGCTCGGCTCCTTAAGGTCAAAGAGTGACTCATGGTAAATATACTTCCTCATGAATTGGACTATCAAATGCAAACACAAGCTTTCAAATGCGACTGCTAGTTCCAGAGTTCTAAACAAAAGAAAACAAATAAACTCTTTAGCTTTATTATATTAGTTTAGATAGTAATCACCCTGCTCTCCCCCATTCGTAGGCAAAAGCGTTTTCTCACAAATTGAAGTTATAGCTCAGGTGAGGTCTCTACAAATGGCCCTCGGGAGGAAAATGAGTGCCATGTGCTCCCAGCACGCCCCTTAATGAAGTGTGCGCAAAGCCTTTGCGCATGGTTGCTCACGTGATCCCGTAGCCCGCCCCAGTCACAGCGACAAATTGGAGGCATGACCCCTCACTTCCCACAATAGCGAGCGGGTATCTTATAAAGGGGTTCCCCCATCAAAAAATAGTGAGATCTCTACAAAGCAGACTCATTGTGAAATCGGGGAAGGCAGGTTTGTGGCCATCTTTTGGAACTTATCTAGGCATCTAATTACTACTAGATGGATGATTTGGTGTAACGGTTAAGAGCTTTAACCCCTCCGCCCACTGGTTTGAAGAGTCGTGGGTTCGATTCCCGCATGGGACAAAACTTTGTGAAATCTGGGTAACTTGTATATGTGAATGTTCATGTTTGTAATCGCACCCACGACACAGGAATCATTCCTAGTGTGAGGCTACGTTTTTTTATAGAGTAAAATTCGACTTAACTTCTACCATATTAAGTGGCAGCCGGGACAAACGGTTTAATGTGTTTACCGTATTGTGAATGGAGTTGGTACAAAGGGTCATACACCTCTTTTTTTCCTGGGGATAATCCTGCATAGGAACTCCGCGAGCCTCGGGGGTTCTCGCCTGATGTTGGTGTTGGTTGGGGGGTCATACACCTCAGACCGAGCAAGCCTAGCGATGCTTAACTGATATGATCGCTTTAAATAATACGGTATCGTAGAGCTACGAATACCTCACTTCACTTGGTAAGATTTAAAAATCATTTAAAAAAAAAAACGACTTCAAAAAGCAAGAAATAAATATTTGAAGTCGGTACCGGTTAGTGCAGTCGGTTACTTGGCACCGACTTCAAATATTTATTTCTTGCTACTAGAGTCGGTTTTTAAAAAAGAAAAAGATTTTTATTTTAAAATTTTATGTGACAAATGAATTATTTACTAATATTTATATACCTATATTATATTATTTTACTAAGTTGTGCAATCCTGTACCTACAGGATTGCTATAATAACCATAATAACGGAATCTATACATTCATGTTGTTCGCCGTTAATGATTCCACTGGTGTATCTTCAAAGTGCAAAGTTCAATACCGATTTCATTAAAACGGGACCACCTCGAAACTATACTAAACCCAACGCAAAAAGAATCATCAAAATCATTTCATAAATAAAGACGTTATAAAAAACACAGACGAATTGTCGACATCCTCCTTTTTTAAAGTCGGTTAATATTCTGATTAGTTCTATGGCAGGGTACCTATAGGATTGATGTAATACCCATAATATCTCAATCCACGCATTCGTATTGTTTGTCGTTAACGAGTTCCCTGGTGTATCTTTCAAATCAAAGGTCCAATACCGTTAAAATTAGAAAAAAAGACCACCTTGGAGCTATACTGAACCCAATGCAAAAAGAACTTTCAGAATCGATTCATAATTGGCGGAATGATCGCGTAACATACATACATACAAAAAAAACATACAGTTGAATTGAGAACCTCCTCCTTTTTAGAAGTCGGTTAAAAATATGAAAAACGCTAGTTTTCCACACATCAAAAAAAATAATCATCGTTACGCCTTTATTTTTCAAGCAGGGCAGATTGGCACCCACTTATCAACGATAATGTTAGGTCTGAACGTAAGAGGGGGCGAGTCTACGAGGCGCAAAACCATACTCGGAACAAACTTGAGCCGATCTTAGATGCAAACCCAGAAGACCTCATGATTACCGTACGCATTGTATACCAACGAAGCAAATATGCTTTATCTATCTATATCATCACGCCAGATCCCTTGCAGGGTAGGCAGAGAGTGCAGAGTTTCAACAGGTTCTATCCTTACATACCTCCCTGAATTCCTCCACTCTCATAGTTCGTCTCATACACGCTCGCCGGTTACAGAGACTCTTGACTTGTTCTTCTGATAAGACTTGGTCTATTTGGTCATGGTAAGACAGCCTAGGTCTTCCCCGGCCAGCCAAATAGCCCGGGGCTTTATAATACGGACTAACTTGTGTCCCCTGCCGCAACATCTGGTGGGGGCCCCCCCTGCACCAACACCCGCAGGGGGGTCTTTGGGGGCCGTGAGCACCGCGACGGTGTAGGGGAGTAGCAAGCTACAAGTTTCCCCTCCCGAGGCGGGCTCTTCGGATCGCGGCACAAGGGGGGCACCGGCGCGTTCCACTCGGAGATCCCGGAGCCCCTCTGACACGTGCCAGTGCCGGCCACCGTGGGGTTTAGTCGGTAAGAGTCCGACATGCCCCGCCTGCTTCCCCCGAAGTTGGCGGAAGTCCATGAGGATTTCCCCACGAAAAAAAAGGTCTCCCCCGGTACCTACATCCTGCCACTTTTGCATTGTATATCTATTTTGTCATTCTTTCTTCTGATATACTTTATGATTTATAATATACTTTTTCTTGATAATTTCCAACAGCTGTTGTCTACAAACATGCGTCCACGTGCGTGCGTGGTGGAGTATGACCTAATCTATCTCACCTCGAATTGTGAGAAGAGGCCTTTGCCCCGTGGTAGGACAATTATAGGCTGATATTATTATTTTCTTTCACAGGTGGTTAATCACACAACATAGACGCGAAACGAAGCAGAAACGGATGGAAGCATTGAGAGAAAAGAATTCAGAATATATTCCAGAGAAACAGGAATAAAAAAATGACTAATAAAAAGCTGTGTTTTATTTTCCTTTTATAAGCAATAAAACCGTAGTTACCTTCTAAAGTTTCTTTATTTATTTTCCGCAGTAAAAGTGAAAGAACTAATAAAAACCCGAATGATTTGCAAATAACCGAAAACAGAAAAAAGAATTTTATTGTATTTTATGTTCAATTAGTAGCATACTAGTGGGAAATGTATCATTTTTAATTCCTCCCGTCTTATTGATTCAGACACCATATATAATTATAATATACCACAAATTACTTCCACGATTAAGATAAATCGAATGATATCTCATGTATAAGAATCTATCAAACTGTTTTGGCTACAGAACATGCCAAAGAAATTGAATATATTGGTACATACACTTAAAAATCATTACTCTCCGCAGTTAGAGGATTCCCGGATTTTAACGAAACCTCAAAACGTTTATTTAAATTTGTATAAAAATGGGTAATGTTCTAAATAAAAATTGTGTACTTGAGGAATTAGCGTACATTTTATTTTCTTAACAATTATCTCACAAGGATGGTTCGCGAGGCTATTGAAATTAAAAAACATCCTAATTTCAATAGAGAAGATGGCTGGGTGCTTCCATCGACTTGGGATACGGTAATTAATATAATCAAATCCAAAACCAAGCATAACACTGCAAGACCTCAAGACACCGTGAGCTCATTCTGCGTAGATCGGACCAACAAAAATAATTAAGAAGTTTGAGGGTACCCCGGAACAACTATGCCTTTTGGACGTCTAACACCTCAGTCCCTCCCGTGACCATGGGTGCTGCAAAGCACTCGAAACGTCGGGAACTAAAAATCAAAAAATAAACCGCGATAATATCCGTAAAATAGTTTTATTTCATGTGTAATATTCGCGTAAATCTAAGAACTCAGTAATTATCTCAGTATTGTGGATACCGAAACTAACATTTGTGGGTCACACAGGATTTGGGGTTCGCATGTAGCGTACATTGCATATACTGAAAGTCGGTATATGTTATTATTTAGAAAAGAAAGAAAGAAAAAAATGTTTATTCAGCATAACACACATATGAACCTCACAAAATATATGAACAGATACAAAAAAGAAAAACGAAGAAAGACAAATAAACTTTCGATTTAGCGCAGTGGTTAAGAGCTTAAGCCGCTACGCCCAGTGTCTAATAATCGCGGGTTCGATTCCCGCACGGGACAAATCTTTGTGTGATCCACAATTATTTGTTCTGGTCTGGGTATTTGTGTATGTGAATTTTCATGTTTGTAAACGCACCCACGATACAGGAATAAATCCTAGTGTGGGGCTAAGTTTTAAAAAAAAAACAAAAAAAAATACAAAGTCTCACCCAAGGCTGGTTTTCAGTCAAAGCCTAATTAGTATACTAGAGTATACTAGACGTCCACTGCAGGACAAAGGCCTTCCCCAAAAATCATCACAACGACTTTGTGCTGTACGCATCCAGCTTTTACCAGCGACGTTCACTAGATCATCGGTACACAAGAAGGCTTATGTATGTAAGTGACCTTTGGTGAAAAATAAGCTTTAAATACGATCTCATCGCCTTTAACAATCTCTTCGTGGACAATCCTATAATGGAATGTATAATGAATTTATTTTACACACACAGAAGAAATACCGCGGCAAGAGCGAGCAGCCGAGAGCTACGTCAAACAATCCGTACATTTAGACATTAAGGCGTTCGCGAAGGCCAGAGTAGATGGTTTTCATGCCATCCTGCGTAAGAGGGCCGCATCCACGATGTCGCGAATGAGGGGCAGTGCCAATACTCTCCTAAGCATACTGGCTAATCGGCTGGATGGCCCATTTATTCGGCACTAGATATGTATTCATAATTCATACATGTCCAGTGCCAAATAAACAAAATAAAATAAATAAAATCTAGATATAAGTACTAACATAGTCTGTAAGAAGATTGTTACTAACAAATTATGGATTTTTTATCTGAAAATAAAAATTATTATTATTATTAAAATATTATCCGCAGCTACGAAATGGGACGAGAGTCAAAAGAAACTGAACATCATTTGCGAACACGCACTATCCGACTTACATTTGCATTAGGTAGGACTAACGTTAGTTGTTCCATGTCGCTATGTGGCACATCTTTTGTTTATTTATATATTGTTTAGTTATATATGTATGTATATATTTGTGACTGCCTTGTTGGTCTGGTGGCAAAGCGCATCGCTTTGTGATCACGAGGTCCTTGGTTCAAATCCTAGGTCGGACCAATGTAGTTTTTCTAACGAAAAACTCCCAGTATGAGTCCGGAGTCTGGAATTGTGCCCGGTATACGGCAATAGGCTCGGCCCCTTTTACATGGGACCTAACATCGTCGGCGAAACATGGGTGTACTCAGTACACCTCTGCCACCCCCGCTTGGGGAATATAGGCGTGACGGTGCTTTTTTTTATTTGTGATATATATATAATTTACATTTATTAAGTGCCATAAATAGTTAGTAGCTGTTATTTATATATATCGATGCTGGTTGGTGCAGTCGGTTACTTGGCACCGACTTCAAATATTTATTTTTTGCTTGTTGAAGTCGGTTTACCTTTTTTATTAAAAGATTTTTATTTTACAATTTTAAGTGACGAGTGACTTATTTAGTAATATTTATATACCGATGTTATATTATTTTGCTGAGTTGTACAGTAAGGTACCTACAGGATTCATATAATGACTATAATAACGGAATCTATACATTCGCGCTGTTCGCCGTTAAGGAGTTCCCTCTTGTATCTACATTAAAATAGGACCACCTCAAAACTATACTGAACCCAATGCAAAAAGAATTATCAAAATCGGTTCATAAGCAAAGGAGTTATAAAAAAGGATGAATTATGAACCTCCTTTTTGAAGTTGGCTAATATACTGCTTAGTTCTATAGTAGGGTACCTATCGGATTGACGTAATACATATAATATCTCAATTTACACATGCCTATTGTTTGTCGTTAAGGAGTTCCCTGGTGTATCTTCTAAGTCCAAGGTCCAATGCCAATGAAATTAAAATGGGACCACCTTGGAGCTATACCGAACCCAATGCAAAAAAATCATCAAAATCGGTCCACAATTGACGGAAATATCGCTGAACATACATAAAAAAAAACAAGCCTACATACAACCGAACATAGAACCTCCTCCTTTTTGAAGTCGGTTAAAAAAATAACATGACCTGTAACATTTTAGTCATTGTACCCTTATACTATTATTCATCTCTCTCATCTCCGCTTAAGAATTATAGGCGTAGCTGCTGTTTTTTGCTAACTGCCTCGTCAATCCACTGGGGTCACAGACATCACTTACTAAGATTTCTTCGACTGGTGCATATTGCGAGTATCAATCACGAAGTATTGGGTTCTTTCGCTTTCGGAGCTCACCATCTACTACTTTTGGATTGTCGTACACCTTAGAATAATTTTGAGACCTCTAATAGTAATCTTGTAATTCAGAGTACGAGAACTCTACAAGTAACAGATGTTACTGCTATTTCTTTAGAAAATCTAGATTTTTTGATCTAGGGTATTGAATCGTAGAACTTTTGAATACAGTTTTATCACATAGTCATGTTATTTTATTAGTTTTATCACCTACCGCAAGGCAATAAACCATCCTTATACTTCGTACAATGAAACCGAATAGAAGTATACAGACGTCTCCGAATGACTACGGAAGGTCTAAAGATAAACGATCCTCAAGTAGGTAATTGGGCGAAACTTGAGGCGAATGGAATGACCATTTGTACCAGTACATTGTATCGTGTGACTGCCATGTCACGTTCTTCGTATGTAGTATAAACGTGATGGGTAATTAGTACCCACCCATTTTTTATTACCGAGAAAAAAACTATTCATTCCCACCTAATTTTTATATCTAATAAAAATCAAAGAATTTTCAATATCAAGTGACGCGAAGTGGATTTGTGTTGTACCAAAGGTGAGATATTACCAGATTTTCTAATTACCATACATCTCATCAGCTATCGCGGATACTTGGGATCGGATATAGCGTCGGCGACGCGTGAAAACCTCGTAAATCAACATTTTTAACAAAATAGAATTATCTTTTATAAAGTTAGAAAATGTAATATCGCACAACTTGAATGTACTAAAATTCAGTTTGACGAATCACAAGGCCATCTACGATTGCCGTGAATCGTGAATCTATCTATGGAATCTGCCATTTTGAAATTAGAAATTCTGCAAGACTTTTAGAGTGTGCGTTTCGTTTGAGACACAAGGTTTTCACTTGTCGCCGATGATATGTGGTATACCAAACCTAACAAAGAAAGGCTATGCCTTCTATGATGAGGATTGATTCCTAATGAAGAAACACTAGAAATAAAATATCGCACGATTTTCTTCAAAACCACTGTCACCGGTTGCCTTCTTGCACAGAAAAACTCACATACACAGAGTCACATACACTTACATTATTGCTGTTTCAAATATTTTTCGATGAAATGTAGTTACAACTTATGAAAGACTTTCAGACCAACTTTAACCACTGTATCACATACATTGGTCCACGCAGTCCTGTAGCATTTTGTGATAATTTTCTTGCATGTGTGGCGACAAGTTCACGCGGCTATGTGACTTCCTCGTTGGTCTAGTGGCAAAGTCGCTTTGTCATCACTAGGTCCTGGACTCAAATCGTAGGTCGAACAAATTCTAACGAAAACATCCCAGTATAAGTCCGAAGTCTGGAATTGTGCCCGGTAATATGGCAATAGGTTCGCCCCCTATTACATGGAGCCTAACATCGTCGGCGACAAGCGAGTGTAATGAGTACACCTCTGCCCCCCCCCCCCCGCGCTTGTGGAATATAAAAGTGTGACGGTGTTTATGACTTCTGGTCTTATTATTACGATTTCTATGTGGTTTACTTACATTTCAAACGATTTTGAATGATGAATAATATTGAGGCCCATAGGATTAGTAAGCTGAAGTGGAAATGGGCGGGCCACATAGCGCGAAGATCGGACAGGCGTTGGGGCAGAAAGATTCTAGAGTAGAGACCACGTATTGGCAAGCGCAGCGTGGGACGGCCCCCTGCCAGATCGATCGATCGAACGATCTTTTAAAGATCGCAGGAACAAGTTGGATGCAGGTGACAGCGGACCTAGGCCTATATTCAGCACTGGACAAGTATAGGCTAAGATGTTGATGAGGATGAATAATACTCGTATAGATTTCTAAAACTCATTAATTTACTTTAAATTTACTTTTGAGAACGTAGCTTTAAAACGCCTACAGTATAAAATACTTGATTTGTAGTTATCTAATAAGTACCATTATACTATAAGTAGTAACTTGTACTGATTAAACCTGGCCTTTTGCTCGAGGTAAGGAATTGAATGCCTTGGACTACATAAGGGTACCTGCCCTCAGCATGTGACAACGTAGTGTGCTTTTAAACCGAGTGCATCATACTGCAATACCACATTTTGCATAGAAGCTATAGGTAATGTTTATGATGGATCTGTTCGTGTGTCTGTCTGATTTGAATTTTACTATCTGTTTTTCGAGCATTTATTAAGACCGATAGAGCTAAAATTTGGGATATGTATGTAACTTGGTAACAATGCAATTGTACCATGGACCTGGTCTGGTAATAGATCCAGCAGTTGGCCATAGGTACATGAAAGTACACATCATAGCACCTTCGTGTTGAAATTTTCTTAACAAGCCCAGATTATGTTCAGGGTCTGATGATGAAGCAGGATGTTGGCTATAGGAACTCCTGAACTTAACGAGTTATCTCTCTCACGTTTTTACTATAAAAGCTTGTTAAAAAATACAAATTATAATTATTGAATTCATAGCTTCAGTGTTTTACACGTGTCGACAAAATTCATTTCTTAACAATATATCATTTTACCAGACAAATTTCCGTCGAAGCTAATTAACCAATGACTAAATGTCGGTTGAGTGCGACTGCCAAACCAATTAGTGTTCTCACATAACATTTACTCAAATCGGTCAGTTACGTAACTTCTATTTACATAAAAAATATAAAGTCACATCTAAACGACCACAAACCTCCAACTAAACATCAATTTGCGATATCATTAAACATACCTGTCACAAAAAAACCAATTGAGTTCCTCTATCAAGTAAATGTGCAGTCACCAAAATAAGTATGAGAACATTCTCAATTATTTAAATGGCTTGCACAATTTGTTGTTTTGCATACATATTTTTTGTCTCGATTTTAATATTATTTAGATTATACTACCAGACTGTCTCGTTGGTCTAGTCGCATGATCACGTGATGACGAAGTCCTAGGTTCAAATCCTAGGTCGGACAAATGTAATTTTTCTAACAAAAACTTCCCAGTATGAGACCGGAGTCTGGAATTGTGCCCGGTATATGGCAATAGGCTCGTCCCCTAATACATAGGACCTAACATCGTCGGCGAAAAGTGGGTGTACTCAGTACACCTCTGCTATCCCCGCTTGGGGAATATAGGCGTGACAGTGTTTTTTTTATAAGCAGTTTCCCATGGCTTCATCTACTGGGTCCAACTGTAGCTATGAACCATCTAGATGTCACCATATGCACCTACAAAAAAAAACATCAAAACCTGTTTAGGAGGAGAAGAATTACGTTACACGCACACCGGAATTTTATATACACGGTGTTGTTTTGTACCTTCGCGGAATTTGCAGAAGTAGAAAAGAAAGAAGAAAAAGAAAGAAAAAATATCATTTCATATTTTAAGTCGTGATACTGAACACAAATTCATCAAACACCAAGACCCGAAAATAAAACGATTTCATGATTGATAAATTTGATAAAATCTTATCCTGTTACCCCACAGGTGTATAGTCTATTCCAATGAAACTTCAAAACTGTTTTTACTCGACATAGAAATGTCGATTTCTTGCTAACAGCATTTTCATTTCAATGTCTTCGGAAATACTATCGCCTTCATATTACATTCATATAGATTACAATCGTAACTCAAACATCTAAACTAAAAATGGTATGGTATGGCAATAGTGACGAGCTCATGCGGTCAGACCAAGAAAAGCATACAATACTATGTACATATCTGCCTCATGGTAGCATATTCTTCGCTTCTACTGAGGTTATTATGATTTAATGAAAAATATGGACCAAAAACATATATAGCCAGTTTTAAAAAGCGATTATGGTTTTATGCGAGTATGGTTAAAACCAAGATTATGGTTTTTGAAAGGGAAGAAACCAGAACGAATGTAAGGATTGTGGTTGGTAACGATGTGCTGGAGCAAGTGAATGAGTTTGTATATCTTGGATGCGCCTTCAGTAAGGATGGGAAATACACCGCTGACATAGAGAGAAGAGTGAGTGCAGGGAACAGAGTGAATGGTGCGATGGGAAAGCTACTCGGGAGCCGGCACTTAAGCCATAAGGCGCAGCTGGCCATACATAACGGAGTTCTTGTCCCAACGTTGTTATATGGTAGCGAGAGCTGGGTATGTAAGAAGGAGAATGAAAGTAGGATAAATGCGGTAGAAATGCGAGCTCTGCGGAAGATGTGCGGAGTGAAGCTGACCGACCGCATTAGCAACAGCATAGTAAGACAGCGAGTAGGTATGAAAGATAGTATCGGTGTAAAGATGAGAAAGGGCATGCTCCGTTGGTTCGGGTATATAGAAAGAATGCCAGAGGAAAGAATGACAAAACAGATATACAATGTGAAAGTGGAAGGATGCAGGTACCGGGGAAGACTTAGACTATCTTACCACGACCAAATAAACCGAGTCTTATCTGATGGAAAAGTCAAGAGTCTCCGTACCCGGCGAGCGTGTATGAGACGAACTATGAGAGTCGAGGAAGCCAGAGAGGTATGTAAGGAAAGAACCTGTTGGAACTCTGTACTCTCTGCCTACCCCGCAAGGAATCTGGCGTGAGGTTATAGATAGATAAAAAACGTAGAATTATTAAGTACCCCGTTTATAATATATTCCCCTAGAGTGTAATACAACAAACTCTATAAGAAGATATTGCTAAAATGTGGTTATGATAACGTTAACCAACATTTGTAACATATTCAGTATTACCGACTTTAGAATGTTTAGTTACTTATGTCACTGATTGTACTGGTTTTTTCGTATGTATTAAGGCATTACTTTGCACATTCGAGACAAATTCTGCACTCTATCATTTTCCGCTTCATAATTCCGTGACGATTTGTCGTAGGTACTCAAATAATGGCACCCATCCGCTATCATTCCCGTGGAGTTAATTACTTTTGTTTTGACATGGCTAAGTAACAGTTTAACGTGGAAATTGTCTGTTACTCACATGCATACTTCCGCTCCCTTTTTATGATGTATGAGGTTTTGCTCGAGAATGCTCGCTCATAAAACCTTTCAGATTCTTATGAGCGAACAAAATAATAGACTGAGTCTTATCTGAAGGTCAAGTCAAGAGTTTCTGTAACCCGCGAGTGTGTATGAGACGAACTATGAGAGTAGAGGACGCCAGAGAGGCAAGTAAGGAAAGAAACTATTGGAACTCTGTACTCTCTGCCTACCCCGCAAGGGATCTGGCATGGTTATGTAGGTAGATAGAAAAAAATATCAGCCTATACAGTCCTACTGTTGGACAAACGCCTTCTCTCACAAATTAAAGGGAGTGAGATTAGGTCATACTCCACCATGGGAACCCAGTGTGGATTGGTGGAAGCATAAGGCTTCCAACTTGGCTTAATGACTACCACATTGCTAACTGGGGCCAACGGCTGAACGTCCCTTTCCCTTTCCCGGTCACCCAACTTAGACTGACCTAGACGTGAGCTGCTTAACCTTACCGATTGCTACGAACAACGCGGTAACGCACAGCGTGAACGCCGTGAGCAAAATCTTATCTATATATTCGGTGTGCGACGGTTTTTAATTCTACTCGTAAATGGCTTAACCAATTTTAATTTTTTTAATCTTATGGAGTCACCCTTATCTATAGTTGGGCCCGGTAGATGGCGTTCTCGTCTACCGGGTCCGAAGCCGTGGGATACAGCTGGTAAGTAGATAAAACCTAATAGAATCAAATCAGTTTTAATCACTGCCTCATTGATCTAATGGCGTAAAATACGCGTAGCAATCACGAGTTTGTGCATCTTAGGTAAAACAAATTGTAGTGTTTCTATCTAAAAATTCCCGGTAACAGTTCGGAGTCAGGAAATGAGCCCAGTATAATGGCAATAGGCTAGTTCCCTTGGGACCCAACATCGTCGGCGAAAAGTGCACATGGTACATCTCTGACATTCTAGCTTGGGGAATATAGACCGACAGAATTCAATTCCAAGTGTTAAACATTATGTTCTTATTTTTTCTATATATCTATCTATATCATCACGTCAGATCCTTGCAACGTAGGCAGAGAGTACAGAGTGGCTTTTCTTTTAATTTTAATGTAAATAAATTATACAGCACTCTTTACGTGTTTCTCATTTTAAATCGGCAAAATTTAATCTTCTAAATAAAATATTGTCCTAGGGAAAATGGATTATAATGAAGTATGGTTTAAGTTCAAGAATATCAGCAAATTTAATAAAAATTATTATTGTGTAGGAATAGAGAAATAACAACATTACTGACTTAAAATAGGCGAGACGTTCATAAGACCTAACCAGACTAGAAATCAGTACAAATACAACTATCAGACCTATCCAAACACAATAGACACGAGTTGGATCATCAAACAGAAGATATCGAGTCAAAACAAAAGATCAACTCATAACATAATGCAATCAGAGAGAAGATCTTAACCAACTATTGCCCTCGTATAATTTTATTGCATCTCAGAAACTTGTTAAAACAAACGCCTTTAATATAACTCCGCTTAGCATTCGCTCCGTTATTAAATTTCTTCAGTGAAAATAGTTCGCATATTTAATTTACCAGTCTGGTTTTAAATGTCATCCGCTTAGTCCAAAGCAAGCTAATATCAACTACCTTTATATTAACACGAGTTTTTTATTCAGATACCAGTCGAGGGTCAACCGCACACCTGAGCGCGCCTATTGACTAACACACCGACGAGTAACGCGAGAACATACCCAGCTCACATCCACAAATAAACCGCAATATCCAATACAAAAGCGTTTTATCAAATTGGAATTCTACATTATCATTATCGGCTCGTAATTGATAGCAAACAAAATAATATCGGAAAGACAAATAACTAAAGGGACCATTGTATCTATCAAAGTATCAGACATAATGTGAAATCAAACATTGCGCAGCCACAAGCGGTCGTGCTCGATTGCTGTTTACAAACAATGGACGCAATATAAATCGAATAGACGTTGCCGATGAACTAAATTTAAAAAATGGCAGAAGAAAAAGTGAAACCTGTCGATGTTGAAGAAAAACCATTGAATAAAGATGATAAACAGAAATTGTATAAGGACAAATCGTTTGGAGAAAAGCTTGGATACATTAGGAGTAACATAACAGTTGAGCCGTTGCTAGCCGGGCTAATAATCCCCAGTGTGATATCAAGGTTTGCTATGAACAATCTTAATTTGGATAAAGCGTGCCGTGTAAATCTTGGTTTTGGTGACGAAATATGCGAGGCTTTGATAAAAAAAACGAGTGCCAACTATTCCAATTACGAAAAGCAAGTTCAGGAATTGATATCCTCAATCGACATTTGGAAGGGCGTCATTCATACGGCCCTACCATGCATCATAATAATGTTTCTCGGAGCTTGGAGCGACAGAGCAGGGAAGAGGAAAATGTGTATAATGCTGCCAATTTACGGAGAGATCATCACCTCAATAAGCAACTTGGTGAATGTGTACTTCTTTTACGAGATACCTGTTGAGATCACTGTATTTCTAGAGACGTTGTTTCCAGCTATAACTGGAGGTTGGGCGACTATGTTCTTAGGTGTCTTCAGTTATATAAGTGATATAACTTCGGAGGAATCAAGAACTTTTAGAGTCGGTTTGGTGAATTTCTGTATGACTGCCGGACTGCCTATTGGTATTGGAATGAGCGGATTCCTCCTTCGGAATATGGGATACTACGGAATATTTTCCATGACGACGGTCATGTTCGTCATAATTCTGTTGTATGGAACTTTCTGTTTGAAGGAGCCTGATCATTGGTTGCGAGATAAAGGCTTGCCAGAGGTGAGTGTGTATTTATTTTCTCTTAATTATTTTGGTCTTAGTAATTAGCTTTTGGCTTGGCTGGACAAATATGAATTTTATTTATTATATTACTTCACTATAGCACTGGAGGAAATGAAAAACATTCCTCGCCTAACTTTTTATTTATTTAATGTACAAAACGAGTACGTGTACGTTCATAAATTATGTGCAAAGACGAAGCTAATTCGTGGTATTTATCCGCGACCTTCAGCAAGTTAACCTTTGAAGTGAGGACGATTGCAAAAAATGCTACCTATAAGCCACAGTTTTTAAAGAAAGTCATTTAATTTACAAAATTTTATATCAATATCGCAGATATTGTGCGAATGTTAGGCATTATAAATTTTATTATAATCTTAACACTATCGTTTATATATCGCATACAATTTTGAATTGATATGATACTTCAATCTATATGTATTATTTAGGTGACGATAACACGGTTCAAACAAGGTGACTGTACTAATTGGTAACCATTGATAACTGAATATTGTATATAATTTTCTCCTGAATAGCTCTTTGTATCTAGTATATTTGTATCTGCAGCAGTATTAATACCTAGATCTATATTTCAATTAGTTGCTTTTTTGGTTTGAATATCATGAGTTCTACATCCATAAAAATGAAAAACGTCACCACTATACCCTCAAGCAGAAGGGACAGCGGTGAACTGCGTGCCCATATCAATCTTTTAAAAAAATTATTCGATGCGCTCCTGACCTTATAGGACCGCCGTGCTTTAGCGATCACCAAGGATAAACAGCGTTCGGTCGGTCTGAGATAAGTGGTCGTCGGTAATAATTCAATTCTGAGCGCTTCCGCGTTTTCGGATGTACTTTATACGAGGGTAGGGACTGTTACTTAATAAGGTAGTCGTTAAACAAAGTTGGATGCATTAAAACTTCATAAGTTCCGACAGATGATGGCCAGAAACCGGCCTCCACCAATCTGCACTGAGTCAGCGTGGTGGAGTTCGTTTAATATTTCTCTAAGAGATTGCCTATGCCCAAGTGTGCAAGAATGTAGGGTGATTTTTAACACTATTTGAGTCCCGGGTCTAATAATAGAGGCAAACTTGAGACTCGTTTAACTAGGCTAACTAACACACAATTCAAAGGAAGGTCCCATTACAATAGCAATGCCCGTACACGTGGATGGTACAATTTGTCGAGCAATTTGCTTCATCTGGACATTGAACCTTGACAATGCCTGAGCCCAATTGATCATTTATGCATAGAGTAACCGACCGTATTCGCAACAGCGTAGTAAGAAAGCGACTAGATATGAAAGAAGGTATCGGTGTAAAGATGAGAAAGGGTATGCTCCGTTGGTTCGGGCGTATAGAAAGGTTGTCAGAAGAAAGTATGACAAAACAGATATACAATGCGAAAGTGGAAGGATTTAGGTACCGGGGAAGACTTAGACTAGCTTCATCATCATCAACATCTCAGCCTATACTTGTCCACTGCTGAACATAGGCCTCCCCAATCGCTTTCCAGCGTAACCGGTCCGATGCCACCTGCATCCATCGACTTCCTGCGATTTTCACAAGATCGTCGGTCCATCTGGCAGGCGGTCGTCCCACGCTGCGCTTGCCAATACGTGGTCTCCACTCCAGAATCTTTCTGCCCCAACGCCCGTCCGATCTACGCGCTATGTGGCCCGCCCATTGCCACTTCAGCTTGCTAATCTTAACGGCTATGTCGGTGACCTTGGTTCTTCTACGAATCTCCTCATTCCTGACTAGCTTACCATGACCAAATAGACTGAGTTTTCTTTTGACGCTTTTTGACCTTTTCTGAAGGACAAGTCAAGAGTCTCCGTAACCGGCGAGCGTGTATGAGACGAACTATGAGAATGGAGGAAGCCAGAGAGGAATGTAAGGAAAGAATCTGTTGGAACTCTGTACTCTCTGCCTACCCCGCAAGGGATCTGGCGTGATGATATAGATAGATATAGTAACAGTAAGACCAAATAGATGACACTTAAATAAACACTTTTAAGGTTGAGTTTCAATTGAAAGCAAGTTTTACTTGTATCCTACTAATATTATAAATGCGAAGGTTTGTGAGGATGAATGTTATTGCTATTCTTTTACCGCAAGTACTACTGAACGGATTTTATTGAAACTTAACAGTAATATAACTTATACATTAGAATAACACATAGGCTACAATTTATTAGGCTACGAATTTTATAAGAAATAAAAATCTTTTTTAAAAAGAATAAAACGAAACATAAATATTTGAAGTCGGTGCCGGTTAGTGCAATTGATTACTTGGCACCGACTTTAAATATTGATTTTTTTGCTTTTTGAAGTCGGCTTAAATTTTTTTTAAAAGATTTTTATTTTACAATTTTAAGTGACAAGTGAATTATTTACTAATATTTATATACCTATACTATATTATTTTGCTGAGTTGTACAGCAAGGTACCTACAGTATTGATATAATAACCATAACGGAATCTATACATTCGTGCTGTTCGCCGTTAAGGAGTCCCCTGATGTATCTTCAAAGTCCAAAGTTTAATACCGATTTCATTAAAATGGGACCACCTGGAAACTATATTAAACCTAACGCAAAAAGAATCATCAAAGTCAGTTCATAAATAAAGACGTTATAAAAAACACAGACGAATTGTCGACCTCCTTTTGTGAAGTTGGTTAATATTCTGTTTAGTTCTATGGCAGGTTACCTATAGGATTGACGTAATAACTATTATATCTCAATGTACGCATTCGTATTGTTTGTCGTTAAGAAGTTCCCTGGTGTATCTTCCAAGTCCAAGGTCAGATACCGATGAAATTAAAATGGGACCACCTTGGAGCTATACTGAACCCAATGCAAAAAGAATCATCAAAATCGATTCATAATTGGCGGAATTATTGCGTAACATACCTACAAAAAAAACATAGTCGAATTGAGAACCTCCTCCTTTTTAGAAGTCGGTTAATGATTACAAAATAAGTGCGTGCGCAGCAGTGGGTAATAGATAGTTAACAAATAAATGATGAAGATTTATGACGGACGATTTAACGCAGTGGTTAAGAGCTTGAGCTGCTCCGCCCACTGTGTCTAATAGTCGCGGGTTCGATACCCGCAAGGGACTAATCGTTGTGTGATCCGCAATTATTTGTTCTGGTGTGAGTTGGTTTGTGTAGGTGAATTTTCATGTTTGTAAACGCACCCACGACACAGGAATAAATCCTAGTGTGGGGCTACGTTTTAATAAAAAAAAAATGAAAAGAAGTATGTCTGAGAAGGTGGCTATTGCTGAGAAAATACACACCATATTTCATTTGTAATGCAATGCATCAATTATTGTCTATTGCGTGCGACCCCCGTTTTAGGTGTTATAAATTATTATACCCTTTTTACTCCGTTTTAATATTATGGTACAGAAAAAAAGACATGTGTTTTTGCTTTTTAATCTGGTTTCTATTATTTTAGTCAATATTGCATCATCATTTATTTCTGAGCTATGTTTCAAGTCTCTAAATCATATAAAAGTTAGGTCAAAAATACAAGACAGACAAAAAACGAGTTTAAAAAAAAAACAAACAAATGCCAATAATAATATAAATGATCAGTGTGTCCATAACTAATTAATACAGGTTTACTTATGACTACGAATTTAAAAATATATAGTTTTATTTCGAATTGGACATAAAAAGCTATGCACACATATTTATAGCAGACAGCTATCTATCTATCTATATCATCACGCCAGCTCCCTCGCGGGGTAGGCAGAGAGTACAGAGTTCCAACAGGATCTTTCCTTACATACCTCTCTGGCTTCCTCCACTCTCATAGTTCGTCTCATACACACTCGCCGGTTACGGAGACTCTTGACTTGCCCTTCAGCTAAGACACGGTCTATTTGGTCATGGTAAGATAGTCTAGGTCTTCCCCGGCACCTGCATCCTTCCACTTTCGCATTGTATATCTGTTTTGTCATTCTTTCTTCTGGCATATAATTTTGGTTTTCTTCACATTCAAATGTAAGCCATTGTTCATGCAGTCGTCTCTCATAACTGTGACTAGTGTTTGCAGATCAGTGGCTGTTGGCGCTATCAAAACCGCGTCATCTGCATACAATAGGTGGTTTATCACTAGATCACCCATTTTTACCCCTTCAGTCATCGCATTCAGTCTTTGAAGACTGAATGCGATGACAGACAGCAACTGCAGCAATATTAATTATAAATTATCTTGAGCCATATAATAATTAGACACATATCATTCACATAATACATACATTTTCTACAATGTATGTATGGCAATGACCACGGGAAATTCTAATATTGTAACATGCCGATAAATAATATGATAATCATCATGACTTTCCAAAATGAAGGATTAAGCACGTTTCCATGCCATAATAAAGGTATCGCCACATATCCGACGAAGCGAGACGTTAACGCGACGCAGTCGGGACGTAGAGAATCATAACTATAACTGACGGCTTAGTCCAGTAATTAAGGGCTTAAGCAGCTCCGACCACTAGACTGGTTAGTCGCGGGTTTGATCCTTGCACGGGGTAACTGTGTAACCCACAAATGTTTGATTCATCTAGATGTTGGTATGTGTGTATTTCATGTCAGTAAAGGCATTTCCAAAAGAAAACAATTACTAGTGAAGGGTTAGGTTTTAAAAAATGTACTTAACCATATCGGAGTTGACACACAGATTGGCGAGACGGCCCACGTTGTGCCCCGTCGAGCTGTGTATCATCTCCTGTATAGTTTGGAAGATATAGCATAAACAGTTTGAGGTTAGCATAATCCTATCGAGTTAATATGCCATCCTCACACTTAGAATAAATATAATCCAGAAGCTGCGTTCAACTATAATTGCACGCCGCGCGGTGTTGCCAAAAATTCAACAAACGCCCCGCACTTCCCACCCGCGTAATGTTAGCCACCCGGGAAGACCACTTTATGCGGTAAATGTGGATGACATTAGAGTAGATGATAATAAAATCTTTATTGCGGTAACTTATATTTTAATGCATATTAACCTCAAGAAAAAGATATACTTGAACTATAAAGCTTAAAGTATTAATATAGGGAAATTTAGGGGAAAATATATTTTCATCATCATAATTAAATATTATAACCATGATGTAGAAGTTAACTAAATTAATACTATTTAATCCTAGAACTAATAAAGTCCTCAGCAAATAAAAGTAGGGAAAATAAAATTATTATACTAGCAACACTAACAAAATGGACGCGTCTTTCACTATGACAATTACACGCGGAAGAATTAATTCAATATTTAAATAATACGAAAAATACCTGAAAGCGCTAGTTAGGTATGAAATGTGACCTCATCATGTTTCTCTTTGAGCTCAACAGCATTTTACAGGCAAGAACGACGGCAATCAATTTAATTCGACACGTGCACAGCACGTTATTTCGCACGACGGTCACAAAACGATTACTCGCGTAAACGACCTACAGCACCCCATTCATAGTCACAATCCAGTGGAGCAAAGGCTGAAAAGCCGTAAGAGCTTTATTAAGTGCGTCGAACCATTAACCTTAGAGCCAGCAAAAGCGAGGTGCAATCTCTGGAAGGAAGAATTATCACTACCAAATGCTTTCGTTTCGCCAGCTGAGAATCTCCCACCTGGACTTAAATTACCATGGCCGGTCTGAAAATCTTTAAATAGACTTCGGAACCAGGTCGGCCGGAGCAAATTAAGTATCTGAGTAACTTAAGCTATGTCATATGGCATGTAGGTACGTACATAGCAGGACTTGATCTGCAATCGGCTGCCTCCGACAATGCAATCAATGTGGCCGGATTCCGGGCTGCTTCCATACAACTATAGCATGTTTGCCGTCAAAACGCTAAAAAGAACGTGAAAGTCATCTCATTGGAATTAGAAATTGTTGGTTTAATTTGATGCGCGCTTGCGGCTTCTGGATTATATTAATTCTAAGCCTTCACGCTACAAATATACTAAATAAAGATGAACTTGACATGCTATTTCTACAACGCCTCGATGACGTTAACCTTTTTGCAATAGCAAAAAATGGAACTACAGCTGCCATGTCGAAAATGTAATGACGGCATTGTGAAAATGTCATTGGACTGACGACGATAGCGACGTTTCTTAGTTCACAGATAACTTGATCGTACTGTACCCACGTCCCGCCGGGCTTGGCTTCGTCGCCGTCTCGCCTTGCTTGATAAGTCACCAAGCCTTTACGTCAAAACACGATATTATAATGTTATAAAAGATAATATTATTATCATAGATTACACAAAAATATCGAACTCCTAATTTATCTACGTATTCCGGGATTTAAAACGCAAATTCCAACATAAAAAAATATTGTTTCGAGACGAGTGAATACCTCCTAAGTACATGAAAATGGTTGTGCAACAATCAATTTTATTGTAACTACGATTAAATTATAAAATTGATAACATTAAAAATGTCCTTTAAGAGGTTTTTGCAAAATCATGATCGATTTGTGTGTTTGTGTGTACAATATAATAATAATTCAGGATCTCGTGATTGCCAGCCTTACTTTGTACCACTAGGTCAACGAGGTAGTAAATTATTATATCTGTGTATACATTTAAATTCATACTTTTCGCTTACTTTTTGGAATAAAAAATACAGTATTCGTTTCTTAACTTCTTCTTCAGCCGAAAGACGTCCACTACAGGACAAAGGCCTCCCCTAAAGACCGCCACAATGACCGGCTTTGTGCTGTACGCATCCATCTTCCACCCGCGACCTTCACCGGGTCTTAACTAGTTAGGAAAATTTTATTCTATACAAAAAGAAAAAAACCGGTTCTCTTAGTGACCTTTTTAAAAATGATTTTGGCATTCTACATTTTAAAAGGTTACGTCTACGACTTCATCCAAATTAACTTCAGATAGGAATACATTTCTCAAGTCCAGGTCCAAATCCAGGTAATTAACAATATGTTTTCCAAATGTCATCTAAATCCATCCAGGCACTTCTGCGTGATTAGTAACAAACATTTAAACTTACAAACTTTCACATTTTTTTTTTATATTTTTTATCGTAGTCCCACACTAGGATTTATTCCTGTGTCGTGGGTGCGTTTACAAACATGAAATTTCACATACACAAATACCCAGACCGAAACAAATAATTGTGGATCACACAAAGATTTGTCCCGTGCGGGAATCGAACCCGCGACTATTAGACACCGTGGGTGGAGCGTCTTAAGCTCTTAACCACTGCGCTAAATCGTCCGCATAATATTATATAAATAGGATAAAAAATAAGAATTCATCAACCACAAAAAACTAGCAATTGAAAATTGACAATTAGATAGTGCTCAAAGGTTTGTACAATACAAATTTATCTATTTTTAGGTTAATTTTGATAATGTAATAAAAAAATTCACAGCGTATTATCCCGTGAGAATTCAACTATTACTCTTTTCGCTTTGTAAGCAGATCCTGTAAGAGATCTAGTGGGATGATATAGATAAAATTTTTCTTTCTCTTGGTACTTAAATAAAATGCCAGCATTTAAACTTTACATAATGATTTTCCGCCAATCCACGTTGAGATCGTATATCCTAATCTACCTCACCTCAATTTAAGATTGTAATACCCGGTTAAAACACTGCCACTGTCGCCACTTCCCGCATAGAGCAATAAACAGTACCGCGTCAACATCGACTCTACACATACTCCCTTCGCACTTCAAGGAACGATCTGTGTTTCTCTAATGCTTGTGAAAACTCTCCACTTTAGATTTTTTTCCTCAAAATAATATTGTGTTTTTTGAAGCCTTTTCTGATTATTCATCAGATCACCCTTTTTTTGTATTTTATTTATTTCTTTAGATTCTTATCCTTAGTATTTTTCTAAAATTATTTTTCCCCATAATTACAAAAAGATTTCTAAACCATTCACACTGAGTAAGCGGGGCCTGTTAGTCTTTTGACTCCTACTCAATAAACCGCTATCGAAAGGAGCGCCGGGCAGTGAGAGTGTGGGAAGGGAAGTAGTGCGTAAGTGGCGCGTTTATACGACTAACCTTCCCTCACTTCATGCGGAAGTGGGAAGGTTGTAAATTGGGTACAAGAGAAGTTTTTGCTCAGCAATGGGACAGCAACTACGGCCCTAGATATTATAGAATCATCATCATATGTCTTAGTTATTATTCATTCTATTTAATCCCTTTTTCAACTTGGTTTTAGAACTACTATATCACTACATTGTATGTAAACTATTTCTTTGCGTTTCGACGGCAACCGTCGTTATAATTATATGCATGCATGCCGTTTGGGTTGCACCGCGCAAACACCTCAGATTAGTGCTGTCTGTGAATTCCCACCTGACCATGTTTTCCTTGCTTCGGTCGACCTGGGTCCGAAGTCTATTTCAAGACTTCCAGACTGGACATGGTAATTTATGTCCAGGTGGGGGACTCTCAGTAAGTGGAACAAAGTGATTCGGTAGCGATACTCTTTTCCTCCAAAGGTTGCGCTTCGTGTTTATATATTGTAAACTTTTTGGGGAACATGACCAATCTAGCACTGTGTTGCCACAGACCTGCCTTCGCCAATACTTTTTTTTAACGTACCCCCACACTTGGATTTATTCCTGTGTCGTGGGTGAGTTTACGAACATGAAAATTCACATACACAAATACCCAGACCGGAACAAATAATTGTAGATCACACAAATATTTGTCCCGTGCGGGAAACGTACCCTCGACTATTAGACACAATGGGTGGAGAAAGAAAGAAAGAAAAGACATTTATTCAGCCACACAAGCATAGTAATGGTGATACTAAAATTAACAACAAAGATAATAACTAAAATTAATAACAAAAATAATAACGAATAGAAATAAAAACAAAGTGGAGCAGCTTAATCTCTTAACCACTGCGCTAAATCGTCCGTAACTTGTTAATTTTGATTTATGAGAAGGGTTCTCAGTATAGGCAGATTTACTCCTGTGATCTTTCATCTACATTAGGGTGGTCTACGTTTGTCTAGAAAAAAAAATATCGTGTAGAAGTCGCGTCACGCCCTGGTTTTGATATACATGTATGTGTTATTATGTGTATAAAATTTCAGCCTCCTATCTCAACCATAAAGGAGTGCTCATTGCCTTTGAAATATACAAATTTTATGGAAAAAAATATAATATATGACAAAGCAGAATATTCAGTAAAATAACGGAAAATGTTCTTAAAATTAAGTATATAATTAGATCTAAATAGATTATCAGTTTATCAATAGAACATCAAATTAGTTTTAATCTTTAGTAGCAGATATATCTTTAACATATAAATTTTAACTGAAATCGAAATTAAACATTAGCTTGAACACCATGTTACGCTAAAGCTAGGCAACTTGAATTTCACAATATGTTACAAAATACATAAGGTGGCCAATTTGAATAAAAAATATTTTGGACCACCCTAATCTACATCCCTAATCCCATAATAATAAATAAAAAAAGGCCTTTTATTCCTAAACAAAAAGTAATCTTTACCAAACATCATTTTCACTTTACCAATCATTAAATGTTATTATTGGTTTGTTTAGTAGAATAGCTCAGGATCCCTTCTGGGTGAAGGCCTTTTCTAGCTTTTTCCATTTTTATCTATCTTGTGCTATTTCTATCCAATTTGATGTTGTTCTCAGAATTTCGTCGGACCACCTAGCTTTTGGTCTCCCTTTCTTTCTTTTGACCTTCGGGCCTTTTCACGAAGACACTAATTTGGGCATTCTAGCTACATGGCCAGCCCAACGCCATTTTGACTTTAGAGCGTGGTCTAATGCGTGCGCTTTAACCATAGTACAGACTAATTTTACGTGCCTTTCTAGACTTTTCCAATAATCAGAAGTTGTTATCATCATTGTCACTTCCAGCTCATTCTACCCATTGCGGGGCATAAGCCTCCTCTGTCAGATGTTAGAAATTATCTAGGACTGCAATATATTATTTTATATTTACAGAACAATCAATCCCTATTTACCGTCACATATTGCGCATAATAGTTATAATACTTTCACAATGCACATTGCAAATATTTATTCATAAGCACACAATGATAGAATACTTATTTATTGTGTCCCACTTATCTACGGCTATGTTTTCAACAACTATCTCTGTTACGGGTGCATCAACAATTGTCTGATCAGACAGTTTGTCGTGGTAGATGATAGGTAAACGAACACAACCAGCCGCATACATAATATTCTAAAACTGCGACTTTTTATCAAAGGACGGCAATCACACAGGAACACAATTTCCAATGTCAGATTTTTATTAAAAAAGTGATTTCCTTAACACCTGCTATCTGATAGAGTCATCTAGGATATACACTTGAATGACTCCAGTTAAGATTGGAAATGTCCTTATCAAAGAGTTATCGGTCGATTACCGTTATGTCTCACGTCAAACTGTTATTCGAAGCGATAGATCTAACCAATGAACTTTGAAAAACGTTTTATTAAATAAATGAAGAGAAACCGGTTACGAAAAAGGTTACGTAAGAGCAATTGCAATTATGACGAAAACTATTTAATATTGGGTAGTAGTTCCGCGGTAAACACTCTTGCGTAATAATTAATAAAATACCTGTACTCGCTACTCCGTTAGTGTTATATTTTGAGCGTGTTTTTTACACACCTAAAGTTTTTTTTAGACAAAATGTAGCCTATGTTCTTTATCTGGATAAAATCTATTTACTTGTCGAGTTTAATCAAAATCTTTTTAGCAGTTTGGGACTAAAAAGGTAACAGAAAACTGACAGTTACTTTCAAATGTATAATATTAGTTTGATATGCAGCCATCATTTATTTTGTTTACAACTATAATTATGTATGTTCTGAATCCATTCTAATACCTTCTTATTCTTTGACAGGATTTAGCATAACCTTACATTGTCGGTCAAAGGTTCTGTATTCAGTAGACAAAAGGCTAATGTATATTCCGTCGATTTTTATAGAATTAAGCAAGCAACCTTCCAAATAAAAATCGCTATAAAACGAACAACATAATTCAAAAAGAAATTAGAAATGAATTCAAAACCTTCTTAATATATATGAAATAAAACTGAGGAAGAAGAACCACGGGAGGGAGTCCCTCCCCTGACCATAGGTGTTGTAAAGCACTCGAAACGCCGGGAACTTAAAAATCAAAAATAGTTTTATTTCAAGTGTTTGAGTTCTTAGATTTACGCGAATATTTCTCGTAAATCTAAGTACTTCTTAATATATTTTCAAAAATTACCACTATTTAAAGTTTTAAATCCCTATAAATCTGATGGCTAAATTCGTATTTAATGGACAGATCCTTCTTTATAGTAGTAAACGGTTTTCAATCTACACTCCGTAGCATAGCATCTGGTGTCCCCCAGGGATCAATGATATTCCCAGTTGTTTCCTATCTTCCGAAGTCTTCATGTTTGCGGATGATTTAAAGTTTCTCAGAACGATCGAATCGTATGAAGATACCACACTGCTTCAGAATGATCTAAATAGGCTAATCAAATGGTGCAATGATAATAAAATGCATTTAAATCCAAAAAAATGCTATCATATGAAATTCTCACGAAATCATAATTTAATCCAAATTGAGTACCGTATTGGCATTGATAAAATTACAGAAGTAGATAATATAAGAGATCTTGGTGTAATCTATGACAAAAAACTAACTTTCACGTCACATTTAGATCACATTATTAAAAAAGGGTCAAAAATGTTAGGATTTGTAATAAGAACATGTAAGCCATTTCGCAGTAGTAAAATAGAAATCTTGCTCTATAACAGCTTAGTCCGAAGTATTTTAGAGTACTGCAGCGTTATCTGGCGGCCACACTATGCTACACATTCATTGCGCCTGGAGCGCGTACAGAAACGCTTTTTATGGCACTTATTATTCTCCCTGGGAAAATCTAATAAGATGCGTTCTTACAGGGAAAGATTGCTTTATTTTAACATGGATTCCTTATCCAAACGCAGAAGCATTAACGATGCAAAATTTGCAACTAAAATTTTAAGTAACAAAATTGATTGTCCCCAATTGCTGGCGCTTTTTAAGTTTCGGGTTCCTTATAGAATTCCTCGCAGGCCAATTACACCACTTTGCCCACCACTAAGGAGAACAGTTTTGGGAGCTAACTCCCCTTATGCAAAATACTGTAAAGTATTAAACGCGAATAGTGATCAAATTGACTTACATTTCGACTCTCTAGGCAAATTGAGTAAATCTTTGCATTGTAGCTTGTCTGACGTTTAGTCACAACTTACTTGGTTATTTTTTTCATTTATATGTATAGCTATTGTTTTTCTCCTTACTTCTTATTTTTAATTTAGTTATATAAACTTTGGAGTTTAGTTAGTTTCTGTACCTATTATCTTTAATTTATTATTAGTTTCGCTGTGCAAGCGGTGTTTGCCTATAAGTAATTGTTACACTTAGTTCTTATTTAACACATGTTTTTTCTACTGTCCTGTTACTGTACTGTTTTTTACTGTACTGTGTTTCTATAGTGTAAATAATTGTTGGTGACCCTAATAAAAAAAAAAACAAAAAAAAATCTGATAATCGTCGTCACAAATGCAGAATGCAAGCTAAAATAGGCCAACATAACTCCATACACTACTATTATTGACAATTCCATTAATTTTCTTCCAGGTTCAAAGATCAGAGAGCAACACAAAGGTGTCTTTCTTCAACATATCTCATGTCCTAGAGACGATATCGGTGGCTTTTCGGCCCAGGATAAACAACAGGAGGGCCAAGGTCATAATGACCTTGTTCATCGTCTTCGTACTGTTTGGCCCCACATCAGGTAAATAGCCTTATCATGGAAGATTTATAACCACGAAGTTGTGTTTAAAACTGGATTTTGTGCAATGAAATTGTGCCCGGTAAAATGGACATAGGCATAATACATGGAACCTATTATCGTTAGCAAAAAGTTGATGCACACAACAAATCTCTGCCGCTTGAGGAATATAGGCATGACGATGTTTTTAAAACTACATTTAGCCCGACTCAGAATTCGAACCGATCACGAGCGTCTGACTTATAATCGCTACGCTCATTACAGGCTATTTGATTAACTAGGCAGTCAGTTAAAAAAAAGCAATAGGTAAAATCTTGAACTGTCTTTCAGCGGAACACACCGTCATTTACTTGTTCTTACGGAACCGGCTGAACTGGGACATGGTCAAGTTCAGCGTGTTTATAAGCTACTCCATCGTGCTGCATTCATTCGGTAAGTATTTAGTGATTATGGCATAAAATTATTTATCAAATTTTTATCGTGATTTATTTTTGGTTTAAAGCTCCTGCCGTTTCAAGTGCTTTACAGCAATTGTGATTACAAGAGGGCCTGAGGTGTTTGGCTTTTAAAAGTCATTATTTTTTTGGGGTATCTTCGAAGTCTTAAATACAATGACATTTGAATTCACGTGGTTGGTTTAGGCATATAATTCATGAATATTTTGTGCAAATTGCCCGAGACGATACTTGTGAATTAAGTCAATGAAAATCATACCTCCAAAAAGTTTCCACGGCGTACGCTTCGGAAGAAATAACGCATGATAGAAATTGTTTCTTTTTAAACGAAGTAAAAAACCTCGCACATAAAATAACTTAACACAAAAAAAAACAATATAATATCTCCAACAATTTTTGGGGCAAATTACTCAATTACTCGGATAGACTTTATACCATTACAAAACGTTTTAATAAGACCTTCCCTTACTAATGGCATTAAACTCCATCCATTTCTCAGACTTCGTAAAGGTAATCATTAAATTGACAAGCTAACAAAACATTGAAAAAGGAACACTCAATAAGATCAAGTAAAACTTTGTGTTACACATAAATATAAAATACTTGGTATCGCAAATAGCATAAATAACGAAGTATAATAGATTACGATAATATATATAGAATATGATAACGGTGTGATTAGAACAGATATGCGAATCTAATATTTTTTTATTGCGTTCTAAGTCATAGGCATAGGAGTGTTACCCTTAGATTAGATAAAGCTGCTTTCCATAACGTGAGAAGATAAGCCGCTATAATAAGCAAAAATGTAGACATGTAATCAAAGAGCTATACATATAATTCTATATACAAAAATCATGTACAGCATCATCACTATAATCTCATGCTCACTGCAATGCCTTTGCATGCGGTGGCTCTGGAGCGGGTTATTCCCTTCCCCCAATATGGTCGAGGGGAGTGATGGTTGTTCCAGTAATCATACTCGTGAACGGGTGCTGCTTGTGGGGACTGGTCCAACTAAAATCTTTGAGACCTTTGCTTCTTAGAGATAACATAATTAGTCTCATCTCCATCGGAAGGCATCACACTCGAGCTAGAAAGTAGACTCCTACACGAGAAATTTTATTAAAAAAAAAATAGAAACAGAAAAAGAGAAAGAGAATTAAATAAAAAAGACAAGCCCGCTGAGTTTCTTTGCTGGATCTTCTCATTGGAGGCCACGTTCCGATCCGGCAGTAAATTAGTAGTTAGATTAGATAAAAAAATGACAATTTGTAGGTACCCCCGCAGTATATACAAGGTGTTTCGTAATTAACGCAAGACCTCAGACACCCCGATAAGCTCATTGCTTCACAAATTCAAAACGAATACCAAATATGCAAATTTAAAGTTATTCCCCCTCTTTTAAACAATTTCATACCTCTATCTATCTACTATCTATATATATAATAAAACTGTAACCGAGCCGAATCTGTACATCGAATATTTTTTAAAATTTTTGTTGTGATACATTTCCTTATCGATAGAGAGACAATTTTTTTTTTTATTTTCTGTCTGTCTGTTTGTGTTTCAATAACGTTGTGTTTCACGCAAAAACTACAAATCGGATTTCAATGAAATTTGGTACGGTAATAACTCATACCCTAACTTAAAATAATAAATACTTATTATTTTAAATTAGAGTATGTTTATAATAAATACCGGAAACAGTAACCAATCCGGAATAATAATAATAATACACTTTATTGTACACCAAAAAATCAATACAAGAAACAAATAATCACGGAATCAACTATATAACTTTATCGTTTTTGTTATTGTTAGTCTCGAGCTGTTACGAATCCGTGATTTTGCCTACACATGAATTCCTCCATGAACTGATATTGAACTCAAGTTCGTTTCCTCACGAGAAACTCTTCGGTGGTTAAAAGCACTCACCTAAATTGTGCAATCACGTTTGATTTAAACACTTCGACTTGACTTCGTACATGAACCGACAATGCATTCAGTATTGTCTCTTCTGGAGAAAATCTTTAACGATGAATAGCCCGTACACGAAACCTTTTTAATCATTTATTTAAGATATCTAAACATAATTTTGATCATAAAAATGAACTAACTGTATATTCCTACGAGGAGACTGACACGACATGTAGTGACAAAACTTTTTTACATACTTAGCTCGCAATGTACCTTTTTTTAAATATTATTACAGCAGATTACGATATTTGGCAGGGTAGGTAGAAAAAGTTTAAAAGTACCCAAGTATTGTATATGTTTTTTATGAGGCGGCGTTAGCGTTGAATAAGATTACGCTTTAGATACCTATGTCAAATTACAAAATAAACGCGTGCGCAGCCGCGGGTAACAGCTAGTTAACTATAAAACTTTCAAGTGTATGTGTGCATTTTGAGAAATACATACACACATGCGTTAGAAACGCATTTAAAATCTCCATATTGCTTTGAATCAATGATAAATTAGTTATAGCGCACTGGAGGAGTAACAGCATTTTTTGCAAATTAAAAAACATATAAGGTACATCAAAAATTGTTGGAATCAATTCAGATACCAATTTAGAACAAACTACTTTCAGGTCTTGCCTTAATTACGAGTATGTTACAGCTTGTATACAAAATAAATTATTTTATTTTGAGTTTGTATGTACAAGATGTACCGATGATCTGATGAAGGTGGATAAAAGTTGCGTACAACATAAATCTAATAAATTATAGCAATTGTTAAGGAAAGCCTATGTTCTGCAATGAACGTCTTTGGAAGGAGTGTGAGCAGACACATACCGATATCAAGATATGTAGGTCACAAAAAATGACCCTTACCAAGATCAAAGCGCCAATCACCCGATCCAGTTAGGCAAGTGACCTCTGCTCAGACTGGTCTTATAGATAACATACACACGCGTCATTTGTTAAATGTCATTTGTCTATAAGGTTTCTTACTAGAATATTTATCTTTATTATTACACCAGATCTCTTGTAAGAAGGCGAAGAGTGTTTTCAAAAAAAGTTCTTTCACAAGATATTATTTCTGTGCCGTGGCTATGTGTTAGGGCATAAAGTTCACATGCACAAACATGCAGACCTAAACAAATATTTGTGGGTCACACAAAGGTGTGTCCCGTGCGGGTATCGAATCCGCAACTCCTCGAAGAACTGTAAACTCTGCCTACCCCGCAAGGGATCTGGCGTGTCATAGATAGATAGATAGACTAATATCAAAATTTTGTTACAATGTAAATAGTACACAAGTCGTTGTTAATAACAAGCTTTGACAATTAGAAATGTGGTTACACGCTGGTTTCACATTTTAAAAATGTATAGTATCTATCTCTATCTATATCATATATCTCTATCTATATTACTTGATCCAAAAGGCGCAGCTGGCCATACGGCCAGCTGCGCCTTTTGGCTTAAGTGCCGGCTTCCAAGTAGCTCTCCATTCGCACCATTCACTCTGTTCCCTGCACTCACTCTTCTCTCTATGTCAGCGGTGTATTTTCCATCCTTACTGAAGGCGCATCCAAGATATACAAACTCATTCACTTGCTGCGTTACCAACCACAATCCTTGCATTCGTTCTGGTTTCTTCCCGTTCAAAAACCATAATCTTGGTTTTCTTTACATTCAAATGTAAGCAATTTTTCGTGCAGTCGTCTTTCATAACTGTGACTAGTGTTTGCAGATCAGTGGCTGTTGGTGCTATCAAAACCGCGTCATCTGCATATAATAGATGATTTACCACTAGATCACCCATTTGTACACCTTCATTCATCCCTTTCAGTCTTTGAAGTATAGTATCCTACTAATATTATTATTATAAATTTAAAAATTTGTATGTTTAGATGTTTCTTATTACGCAAAAACGGGTGAACGTATTGGGATGAAATTTGGTACACATATAGCTGATTACCGAAAAACAGGGTGGATAGATACAATATTCATTTTCTACGCTGATTTTCTTATATATTTAGTCGACAAGTTGTTATCTGAGCATTCTAATATTGTGAGTCTTGTTGTACTTGTGTTTACAAAATTCTAATACTCAAAACGTGTATAACATAAATTATTCGTAAATTAGGAAAAAACCAGGCGTTTCTATTTATTTATTTATTTATTTATTCTTTATTGTACACGTTTAATTATAATAACAATAAGATAGGAAAGTTTATGTACAAAGGCGAGCTTAACTCAAAATTGAGTTTTCTTACAGCAAACCTAATAGGCATAGAGAGATGAAAACACAGAGGACAGTACCAAGTGTACAATCGAAGTAAAATGTGCAAATAACTAACTATATATAATTATACAATATATAACATATACATACAATCCTAACATAATAATATATACATAAACATCTATCGATACATAAAAAAATACATATATATCAATAATAATACATACATATTTACACATATAGATCATGATGAAAGGAAATGCTCTTTAATTTTCCTTTTAAAGACGTCTAGTAAGACACTATCGCGTATAGTGTGTGGGAGTGAATTCCAAAGCTGCACTGCACGAACAGTAAACGAACCACTATAAAGGCTAGAAGTGTGATGGGGAGTGCGGAGAAGAAGGGAAGAAGATGTGCGGCAGGGTTTTCCCCTGGGGACTAGAAACTCAAAGCGTTCCCTTAAATAAGTTGGTGAATTAGGATTATGGAGAATAGAATAAAGGAGTGAAAGAATGTGAGTATCTCGACGACGTCGAATAGGCAACCACTTCAATCGCGCCCGAAAATCCGACACATGATCGTATTTTCGGAGCCCAAAAATAAAGCGGATGCACAAATTCTGAAGTCGTTCGAGTTTATTGAGGAGCTCTTCCGACGCATCCAGGAAACAGATATCAGCATAGTCCAGAAGAGGAAGAAGAAGAGATTGAGCAAGTGTTATTTTCGTATGAAAAGGCAGGAACTTCTGGAGTCGCTTGAGAGACTGGAAAGAGTAATAAAGTCTTCTGCTTACCTCTGCAACGTGAACATTCCACGAAAGATGGCAATCGATATAAAGACCCAGATTTTTAGCCCATTTGGAGTAGACTATGGGTACTGAGTTGTAGAGTACTGGTGGAAGGACATCTTGATCCAAGTGGTTTATGTAGTATCTGCCACCAATAAAGAGAGCTTTTGATTTTGTGGGATTTACTAGCAGGCCAAAAGATTTAGCCCACTCGTTGATATTTTTAAGATCATTATTGATGGCATCAACGGCTTCGGGAAGCTCATCTATTTTAAAATGGCGATAAAGTTGCAAGTCGTCTGCGTAAAGATGATAGTGTGATGATAGAATTTTAGTGACAGCGTTTATGAAGACTGAGAAAAGAAGAGGAGAAAGGACGCCACCTTGGGGAACGCCAGCAGTCAGATCACACCATTCAGAGAAGGCCTCATCGCAGCGGACCGACTGTGAACGACCCCGAAGATAAGAATTAAACCATTCAGTCACAGAAGAAGCTACATTAAGAGAGGATAGGATACCTAAGAGAATGTCAAAATCAACTGAGTTAAACGCACTGCTAAAGTCCAGTAGTACTAAAAGTGTAAGAAGCTTATTTTCCATGGCCAAACGGATGTCGTCTGTAATCTTTATAAGAGCTGTTACAGTGCTATGGCCAGGACGAAAACCAGATTGGAACGGACTAAGCAGGCAGTTAGACGAGAGATAGCAAAACAGTTGATTATGAACAACACTCTCGAGGACTTTGGATAGGATTGGTAAAATGGAAATTGGACGGAATTCTGATGCAGAGGTGGGATTTGCAACTTTAGGTAAGGGTAGGACATGAGCCTTCTTCCACACCGAGGGAAAGGAGCTTGTGACAAGGGAATGGTTTATAATATGAGTTATGACAGGAATAAGTGTACTTAAAATGTGGAGAAGCATCTGAATATGCAGACCATCATCACCCACTGCTTTAGTGGAAATGGATAGGATATTTTTCTTTATATCTTCTTCTGTAACCTGGTGAAAAGAGAAGGGTGCACATTTTGGCAAAGAAATAGCGGAGAGAAAGTTCAAAGTAGAAGATTTTGTATTGTCATCCAGGATAACAGGCGACTTAGAGAAATGCATATTTATCGCATTGAGATCCAAATCGGGTGCGCCCTCACTACGGGCCTTACCGATGCCAAGAGACTTTAGAAATTGCCATACTTGTGCAGTGTTAAAATTTCGTATAGAATCATCAATGTGGCGTCTCTTAGCATCTCTACACATACGATTGCAACGATTACGCAAAGCTTTATAAGAGCACCAGTTTTCTTCCGTCGGAAACTTTTTATACCGCCTTTTTGCCTTATCCCTTATAGACATAGCTTTTTTGATGGAGTCAGATAGCCAAGGAGCAGGAAGATGTTTTACTCTCACCTTTTTTATTATATTTACCTGAAAACTGGGGTCAAAAGATACGACAAAGGCGTGGAAATAGAAAAAATGCTAGTGCTGCCACTGATTCCAACTGATATAGTTGGTAACTATGTGTGTGTGTCAAATGAAAGAAAACTCTCCTTCTTAAATTAAAACTATAATTAACAAATTTCATTAGTTGTATAATGGTCTCGACCCTTTAACCCTGGAACCAATAGAAGCGAGGCGCAACCTTTGGAGGGGAGGAGTAACGCTACTAAATCCCTTTGATCCAACTGCTGAGAGTCCTTCATCTGGACATAAATTACCATGGCCACTCTAGTAGTCTTTAAGTAGACTTCAGACCCAGGTCGGCCCCAGCAAAGAAAACATGATCAGATGGGGATTCACAGACAGTATTCATCTGAGGTGTTTAAGGGGAGCAACCCAAAAAATATCCCCCACCTTATATCATACTCTGCGTGCCCTAATACTTCCGCGCAGCATGATTTGATGCCTGCTTCTGACAATGCAATCAGTGTGGCCACCTTTTGGGTTGCAACCATATAATTATAATCATGTTTGCCATCGAAACGCTAAGAAGAAGACTAGAGTAATAATATTTTATTTTATATTTAATTTTTAATAAAAAAATTAACGGGTTTATGTCAAATTCTACTAATTTTTGATAACCCTAAATATTTTGTTTCTTTTAACCCCTCATTCGTATCTATTGACCTCTCACACGTATCTATTCACCTCTTTCATGTTTCCTATTAACCCCAAGGCGTTTCTATAATATTTTTCACATAGGATGGGTAGTGACAATTCTAAATGCCAACCGAAATTAATATTTAATTCAATGGTGTTAAGGCATAAAACACGGTCATGCCTCTTATTGCAATTGAATAAAGTATAATTATCTTTGACACTTACAACTGTCACAGTACCTTACATGAAAAATACTATAATTACCCCTCACCTGTTTCTAATCACCTCGAATTAGAAATAAAAATACATGTATCCAGATTTTACTAAAAATAAAAACAAAATGATTGAATAGTGAACCTTTGTATCACAAATAGACGAGGGCTTTATCTGCCGAAATAAACGAATTTAATCAAGAAAATAATGAAAAAACTGAAGTATAACATAAAAATTTACACTATTAAATATCGCTTGTACTACTTGTTCAATTTGCTGTTTTTTACTTATTACGTCAAACTTGACAATAATGACTGAGTTACTTATAGTAAAAAAAAAATATTGCTGTTTAATGAATGGTAAAAATAAAGGCAACGGGCTGTAAATCGAGTTAGAAACAACTTTTTGAAATTCCCGGTTTTGTTGCTATTCACCTCGTTTTACGGTACTTGGAATAACACATGGGATACTTTTCATCCCGAAAAATATTAGGTTCCTGCCTCGAGTCAACGCGGACGTAGTCGCGGGCAGAAACTAGTATAAAATATATTACAGTATATAACCTGTTTCAGGTGCAATGTTCTCCATAACGGTGCTCAGCAAACGGCTGCAGGTCGATGACTCGTTACTCTGCCTCATCTCGGTTGCCAGCAAGTTCGTGGGCTCCATCTGGACTGCGTTCGTTCAAACCGACATTGAGATGTACTTAGGTAAGTAAAACATTTAAAAAAAAGTATTGTGTTCTTTGATTTACGAAAATATTATACTTTTTTTACCGTAGCCCCACACTAGGATTTATTCCTGTCGTGGGTGCGTTTACAAACATGAAAATTCACATACACAAATACCCAGACCGGAACAAATAACTGTGGATCACACAAAGATTTGTCCCGTGCGGGAATCGAAACCGCGACTATTAGACGCAGTGGGCGAAGCGGCTTATGCTCTTAACCACTGCGCTATATCGTCCGTCATTGAATTGAATTGAAATTAAATTGAATTAAAATTATTTATCGGATTGTATTGCGGGTTAATTTTCAGTTTTTGTAGCCACAAAAAAGTATCCCTATGCTAGGAATCATTCGTATCGTAAGTGCGTTTACAAACATGAAATTCATATACACAAACACCCACACAGAAACAAATATTTATGTCAGTCACACAAAAATTTGTCCCGTGCGTAGATCAAACCTAAGGCTTAAGCTTTTTACAAGTTTTTATTTAAGTTGCAAAATCGTATGTCTGTCTATCTTTCCAATGTTGTGATCCATATTTCAAGCACTTGCGGCTAAACGACTACCTCACAAAATAGAAGCCAAGACCAAGAGCTTAACATGCCTTCCAAAGCACGAAGACGCTCAAAAATCAATCAACGTACGGTACCACAGCGCTACGAGCTCATGGAAATATTGTGTCATTTTATCTACCTACAGGTCATGAGAAGTGATACTGTGGTTACGGTGGTAACCTGCTTATAAAGACCTGCTTTTTACAAGCTTATATTTAACTTGCAATGTTCGTATGCCTGTCTCTCTGTCTTTCCGGTTCAAATTGAGCTGAAATTTGCCATACGTATGTAAAGTCGGTGACAATGAAATAATATGGTATGGATAAGTCAAAAATTCTTTATTTGTATAGGCCAATACAACAGCTCTTACAATCGTCAAAAAATTTTACATTTTTTACATCAACCACCGGATCAGAATGCGACCTTCACTGAGAAGATCTGGCGAGAAACGCAGCGGGCTAGTCTTTTAGCTAATTTATTTGGCCATCCTGATAACCCAATTTTTTTCTTTGCTGTTAGACTGACCCAATGCTGTTTAAATAATAAAGCCTTCTCCCACGACTCAACTTGAGATAGAATAAGTCATACTCCACCAAGAAGACTTGTGTGAATTTATAGATTACAAAACTTATCAAGCCGCCTATAACGCATCTTAATGATTATAACATTAAGTAGCACACGGGATCAATAGCTTAACGTGCCTTCCGAAGTACTGAGATGCTCCTAAATAGGATTAACTAACAAAGGCCACCCCACCCCTCTTTTCCTGGGGAAAATCCTGCATCGGACTTCCGCGAGCTTCAGGAAAAGCTGGAGGGTCGTGTCGGATTTCTACCGACTAAAAACCCTAGGGTGGTCGATATTAGTACTTTGGACCCCTCCAATCCCCGTATGGAACGCGCCGGTGCCTCTCTTGTGCCGCGCTCTTAAGAGGCCATACCACGCCGTCGTCCTCCTCGGACGCTCAGGACGCTCAGGACCCCTGCACCTTGCGTCCACGACCCTGAAAGCCCTCATTGCTGATGCTGCTTAACCTAGGAAACCTCCTCGCCCAACACCTCGATTAAACTAAGTTATGGAGGGGCTCCGGAATCTCCGTATGGAAAGCACCGGTGCCTCTCTTGTGCCGCGCTCTTAAGAGCCCGCCATCCGGGGAAGACTTGATGACACACTCCCTCACCCCGTCGCTCCGCACCGACGACGCGGTGCTCACGGCACCGTGGGCCATACCAAGCCATCGTCCTCCTCGGGGTCGCTCGTGAAGGACGCTCAGGACCCCCGCACCTTGCGTCCGCGACCCCGAAGGCGCCCCTTGCTGATGCCGCTTAACCTAGGAAACCTCCTCGCCTAACGCCTCTATTAAGCTAATTTAATAATATAATTAACTAGCGACCCGCCTCGGCTTCGCACGGATGAATTATGCACATGAATCTTGAGTCACTCCGTCCATTAGTGCAAACTGTATAAAAATGCGTTCGTCAGTTATTGATTTTTTTCGCGTTCAGACAGACGGACCCGGCGGGGGGACTTTGTTATATAATCTGTAGTGATTACATAACCAGAACAGAAACATATCTACTATAAACAGTTGGTAACTTAAATGTATCAAGTCGAGTGGTTCCCATTTCATGAGTACTCAGGTATTATTACCCGGATATTGATTGAGCTCGAAAACGGTGCTTAATGATGTACTTCAATGAGAAATGATGTGGAAAACATTTAATCAATCACTCATCCATTGAATTCAATTAATTATTACCTATTTAATACGTTAATCTGAAGTATTACCTATTCAGTACTCCTATTAGAAGTTTTACAGCCTTACTAATAAACGTTGTATTGCGTGTGAATAGTTACCCTTTTCTCTCTTTCTGACATCTGTCATTTGACATTTGAAAGAAGAAAACATAGCAGTGTATAGTGCCACAAGAGTAATTTGGCCCATGTTGCCATGAAATTAGGCTTAACATTTAGTAAAATGTTCCCACTTCCAAGGAGATATTTCAACAGGTGAAACCGCACGGTTACCAATTAAAAAAGAACTTGGGTAATTTTTATAGCAAACGGCATCTCTGCGACTGTCACGTAGTGATATTTCACTTGATGACAGCGTTAGTTCCGATTTTGGCCGCGGGCCAATAGATCCTTGTATGTCTGTTAGCTAGGGTAGTCTGGGTAGTATACACTATAATAATTTTGTTTGCATCTGGTCATTCTGGACTATTCGGGTGTAGCAAAAAACCGTCATCCCTGCCCCAAGCAGGGTTGGCAGGGGTATACTGTATACACCGACATATCGCCGTCGATGTTAAGTTCCTGTATTTGAGTTCCTAATTGCGTGTGTGTGTGTGTTTGTGTATAAATTATCTCCGCGGTTGGCCACGGGGCCTTTACAGCTTCACCGCACAAAAGGGCAAGCGTGCAACCACTACGCTCGAGCCAGAAGAGCAAGGGGGCAACTAGCTCAAGGGCGTCTCAAGGAGAAACGGCCTCGGCTTGGGCAGTCGCTATGGGGGAGGGCGTATACTAGGTGTCTCGCCGTGGTGCTCTGCACCGTGCGCCGGGCAAGGGATTGTTCGTCCCTATCCGAAAGAAAGGATCCGAAAGATCATCGGAAGGGTCATTTAGAAAATGCCGCGGACGGCGGTAGCGGCTGATAGGAAGGGAGTTAGGTTCGTAGTCAGCGGTGGCTTCCTAATATTTGACTAAGACTTCAATCCCCGTACAGGACATATCTTTCTGTGACCCACATTTATCGATTCTTAGACTAAGACTTGTCTAGACCGAGCATTGCAAACAAAAATGGCGCCTAAGCGGCCTCAAATACGCACTATGTGTGCGCGATACCAGTGTTCGATTTTTTGTTTTTTTTTTAAAGCTGGCAACGTTTGTTTGCGCCTGCGTGTGCGTACTACGATCTACCTACTCTAAGGGTAGATAAATTTTATGCCGCTTCCGCCCGCGAGATGCTCTATCTCAAGGTTTCCCAACCTTTCTTTTGTTGCGGAGGATAATAAATAATATTTACATGACCCATTCACCTTTAAAAAAATATCAAAATTATTTTAACAATACTCTCTGCCTACCCCGCAAGGGATCTGGCGTGTTGATATAGATAGATTTATTTTAATTAGTTATACAACATAAACTTCAAACAAATTTTAAACGTATTTTATCGAAATCATTAATGTAATTGTAATACTTCCCGAACTTCTTCTGAACGACGACGTCGCATTTGTAACAGTGACAAACAGAATATGATATTGTGATTTTTAATTTACGCGTAGTTTTTTTTTAATTAAGCCCCCCCCCCCCCCTTCATGTCTCTCTACGCCCCCCAAGGCCCCTGGTTGGGAACTCCTGCTCTATCTAGACATGTAATTTATCTAACAATATATCCATACTCTCAAAATTTTGGTTCGGTGCGTGTGTTTGTTAATGTTAATCTCATGCCAATAAACGCCATTCCTTTTTCTACATTAAATGATTTCTTTTTCAAACTGAATTTCAGTGCCGGTTGCGGAGTTGCTCAACGCCACCACGTTCACATCGCTCCGATCCATTATATCTAAATTAGTGGACAAACAAGAGACAGGTAATTAAACTCTAGTAAATTATTCAATGAATTATTCATTAAAAATATATCTAGTTGGTTTAGTGGCAAAACGCATCGCTTTGTGATCTAGTTTCTGGGTTTAAATCCTAGGTCAGACAAATGTAGTTTTTCTAACGAAATCTTCCCAGTATGATTCCGGAGTCTGGATTGTACCCGGAATATGGTAATCAGCTCGCCCCCTATTACATGGGACCGTGAAGTTCGCCAAGCCGCAATGGGCCAGCGTGGTGGACTATGGCCTAAACCCTCTTAGTTTGAGAGGAGGCCTGTCGCAAACGGTGGGACAGTTTCTTAACTTATTATAAATTATATATATAAAAATTATTCTCATACTACGACTTCCTCTTGTGTCATGGATTTGGGACTGGGACTTACAAACATTAATTTCTACCATAGGCATTGCATGTCTAATTTCTGTTTCCAGCTAAAGTGAACTCAATGTTTTCGCTGACGGAGACCCTGGCCTCTTTAGCGTTCCTGCCGTTCTACTCCTGGCTGTATATGAAGACACTAGCCGTGCTGCCAGGAGCCGTGTTCCTCACCAGTGCCGCTATCACTATCCCACCGTCTTTCATACTTATGTAAGTTTTAATCTGAAGGCCAATTCTCGTAATTAAAAGTGTTCAAAATGCAATCTCAATCTAATCACAATGTCATAAATCTCACAAATGGTATTCCCGTAAAATATCGACATCGACCGAATCGAAATCGGACAGAAAGTTGAACAAAATGGTATTCCGGTAAAATTTTGAACTGACATGAGCAACGAGTGTACAAAACATCGGCAGACTGAAGATTGTAGTTAGATATTTTTTATTTAAGCTGTGGCTACCGAGATTAACATGTGATTACCAAATGATTTATTTTATTTTGACACCCAACACAGATTACCATCGAAACATAACACTTAGTTCTAAAGTAATGGCATAGATCTGGATTGTAATCCAAAACATGTGCGTTCAGCTAATTAAAATTAAGTAACTAACGACAAACAAACAAAATAAGAAAGAAGTAAACACATTATCTAAGAAGAAACACAGGACCAGGTACACATCTAATAACATAAAAACACAATAACTATAAGGACGGGTAACATAATATTACAGAGCATGACATTATGTAGCATAAATGACATCTTGGACAATTTTATTTATTTTGCAAATAAAATTTCCAAAAACTCGAGACTATTATTGGGCTTGGCTAAATCATTGAACAGACGAAACATTCTTACCAGCGGATTATTGTACGAAATATTGATTAGCAATATATTTCAAATTAAACAACTTGATATTATATCGAAATTAGACTGAGATGATACTGAAATCGGATCGATACTTTATTGGAGCAGAATACCAAATGTAAGTCAATTCATAATTAAATCTCAATTCAGTCAAGATTCAGTCTCAGTTAGGATTGCCACCTTTTATTTGAGCAAATAAAGTACATTCGTTTTTAAAGGTAGGTATAAAAGTACGTTGTATCAAAATAAAGTACTTCTTCACTCTACTATTTTGTTTAAAAACATATTTTTATTTGGAAGTGTTTTTAGTATTTGCTTTAAGTTTGGGAGGTTAGATGTAACAATGATTTTTTCTTAGAACTAGCTTACCATAAATCCGAATTTTAAAACCCGAAATCATCCACTTTTCCACTTAAGTCACTCAGCCGGTATACGTAAAATTGCGATAATTTTTTTCTTTTTAATGATTTATGTAAAATGAATCTTTACAAATCAAACTATTCGATATAAAGTATTTTCGCGTACTTTACAGTTGTCATAAAGTATAAAGTAATCTTAGCCTAAATAACGCACAATACTTTATAATCAGACTTCAGATAGAATGATAATAATTTTGTGCATCACTAAGACTGCCTCGTTGGTCTAGTGGCAAAGCGCATCGCTTGGTGATCACGAGGTCCTGGGTACAAATCCTAGGTCGGACAAATAAAGTTTTACTAAAGAAAACTTCCCAGTATGAGCCTGGAGTCTGGAATTGTGCCCGATATGATTTGCACTATACCAACGAAGCAGTCGTAAGTTTATTTAAATGAACGTATACACATTACGAAGCTCTTCCTTACTAGAAAAATGTCATGTTGTATTTAGCTGAAAAGATACCTGTTGGGATAAACGTTTGTAGTATACATTCTTACCATACAATTTAAGACTTTTTGTCCTTTTATTAAACAATTCTAAAGAAAAAAATTTATATCGATGTATAATTTCACTCTTGGTAATTAAAAATCGAATATCAATTTTCTCTTAAACAACTATTAAAGAACAAATTTATAATATTGAATAATTTAATTCTTGGTAGTTAGAAATTAAACATCCAATTTCTGTTTCAGATACTTCTACGTCCAACACAGAAGAGAACTAAAGAGTACACGAAAGAAAGCGCTAGAAGCGGAAGAGAAGAAAGACGCGAAAGAAGCAGAATTAAAGAAGAATGATCCATTACAGTTTGTTCCTTCAACCAATAAAGAGCCTGATGATGGCAATGCTGGAGAGAAGAGTTAGCATAGAAGTATTACGCAGTATTTATAGCTTGTATATAGAAATAAAAAATATTGTCTCAATAATAAATTCTTGATTGAGTTCTTAGATTTACGCGAATATTACACATGAAATAAAACTATTTTACGGATTTTATCGCGGTTTATTTTTGATTTTTAGTTTCAGACGTTTCAAGTGCTTTGCAGCACCCATGGTCACGGGAGGGACTGAGGTGTTAGACGTCCAAAAGGCATAGTTGTTCCGGGGTACCCTCAAACTTCTTAATTATTTTTGTTGTTGTTGGTCCGCTCTACGCGGTCGGTCCGCTCTACGCGGTCCGCTCGACGTCGGGAACTAAAAATCAAAAATAAACCCCGATAAAATCCGTAAAATAGTTTTATTTCAAATTAAATAGAGTTAAACATACCAACATATATTCAAATCAAACTTTAAAACTTTGAAAACCAACCATCAACATTTTTAGATGTTTTATAGAGCTACAAGGATCGTTTGGCCCGTGGACGACATTGATTGACGACGTCGGTGTGAAATTAGACTTATCATTTAGTAAAATTTTCCTGCTGCCAGGAAAATATTTTAATAGGACCCAACGCGGTTGCTAATTAAAAAAGGACTTGGGTAAATTTCATAACAAACGATAACTCTGCGAATGTCATGAAGTGATATTTCACTTGATGACAGCATTAGTAACGAAGATGGCCGCCGTCTAAAAGATAAAGCTGTGATTACAACGTATAACAAGTGTTATACTCGTATGAAGGCGACAATATTTCCGAAGACATCGAAATTAAAATGCTCTTAGCAAGAAATTGACGTTTTTATGTTGAGTAAAACAGTTTTAGTTTGATCTGAATAGACTATATGTAAGTGATTTGAGTTAAGTTATACGGTTGAGTACTAACAAAGCTATTATGCGCTATGATCAATTGAAAACCTAACGCCGCGCGTTACGATAACTTCGTGAAATGGTCGTTTAAATGGTAGTTTTAATCTATCAATCAATATTTTATTCGTCAAGTATCGTTTTTGTTTTACACCGTCACCCCTATATTCCCCAAGCGGGGATGGCAGAGGTGTACTGTGTACACCCACTTTTCACCGAAGTAGTTAGGTCTGTAATAAGGGGCGAACCTATTGCCATATATCCAGACTCCGTACTCAAGTATAGGTATACTAATAAAATACGAAGGGTACTAAATATTCGACGGACGATTTGGCGCAGTGGTTAAGAGCGTAAGGTGCTCCGCCCACTGGGTCTAATAGACGCGGGTTCGATTCCCGCACGGGACAAATCTTTGCGTGACCTACAATTATTTCTTTCGGTCATACACAAATATCATGTGAATTTACATGTTTATAAACGCACCCACGATACAGGAATACATCCAAGTGAGGATCTACGTTTTTAAACAAAAAAAATACCATTACACGCTCATTTCATGAAGTTACCATAACACGCCCCGTTTCGTTATAGCTAGAGTGGGCAAATTCGAGTATAGAAAGTGAATAACGCAAAAATCACATCGCTAAAATTAATCGTGAATTTACTACTATTTCCTTAAGAACTTTGACATCCAAATAAACTAGTATTTTTCATAAAAGAAGGGTACTATGACAGTTGTTAGTGTCCAAGAAAATTATACGTCATATAATAGCAATAAGAGATATAACCTGTTTCTATACTTATAGTGTTATGCCTTAATACCATTGAATTAAGTATTAATTTCGTTTGGCAATAATAATATCAGCCTATACTGCCCAATGCTGGGCAAAGGCCTTCTCACAAATCGAGGTGAAAGAGATTAGGTCATACTCCACCACGCGGAACCAGTGCGGATTGGCGGAGGCAGGTTTGTGGCCACCTGCTGTTGAAACTTATCAAGCCGCCTTTAAGGCTTCCAACTCGGCTTAAGACTACCACATTAAGTGATAACCGGGACCAACGGCTTAACGTACCTTCCGAAACACGGAGACGCTCGAATATGAAAATGCCACAACGGTCACCCATCTCAGGCCGTCCAAGTCGAACGCTACTTAACCATGGTGATCGGTAAGAACACCGCGGCCGCACAGCGCCGTTTAGCATTGTCGCTACCCATCGTATGTAAAATATAATATAAACCCAAACGTATTGAGGAAATTTTATTACGAGCTATCGTTGTACCACTTCTGGGCAAACTCCTGCCTTTAAAGATATTGAGGAAAACGTTTTAAAAATGTTTTTGGAATTTCTGTACTACGGATTATGGTTGAATTTTGTTTGATCCATTGAAGTTGCTTACATAAATTTTAGCTAATTTAACTACTTTTAAGTCTTGTGTTAATTGCGATATGCATTGTATTGGTACCCAATGCTGACCCAAAATAGAAATAATTTTAATTTGAAAATACCGTTTTAAAAACAAGTTTTTATAGCAAAACCCAAAAAAGATGTCTTGCTTAGTTGGGGAGTTCCTGTGGCTTCTTTCCGGTTCCATCACCAAACCCTGGACACCATCCAGGTCTGAAGTACTCATCAAGATAAATCCAACGAGCCCAAACACGGCAGGATTATATTGAGTTGTTTAGTGATTCCATTGGCAATCTTTCAGCTTCATCATCAGGCCCTGAATGCCAACTAGTTGAATAGTACTTATCATCACCCATCCAAGAAGCCTAAACACATGGGGGGTTACGTGGTATAGTTCACATGTTCCTATGGCCACCTTCCGACTCTATCATCAGACCAGCTCCATGGCACCATATTATTACATTCTCACTGACTTTACATATGTATGCCAAATTTCAGCTCAATCGGATACCCGAAAGTGCTTGAAAAGTGGATCACAAGATTGGAATTGGAAAGACAGACAGACAGACATACGAACATTGCAAGTTGAATAAAAACTTGTAAAAATACATCTTTCCTTCAATTTTGTATACGACACTCTTATGTGGGTAGTAAAAATATCCAGCTAATGCTGGCTACAAACGTTACAAAAAGCTTGCACAATCTACGCACCGTGTACTGTGTGTGTGTGTGTGTACAAATAAGTGATAAAGGAACGTGTTCTTCGTAATACATACATAAGTAGCACATCAGTTTTCAGTTCTGATATATTTCAATGCAGTTCCTGCAATCTCGGCATAGTTATATCATCGCAAGCTAGATCGTAAAGTAATACCGACGAAAATCTAGCAGAGAGAATAGAGACTACCAAATGTCGTCAAAAATATTCGTTGTGACTTATCGACCGAATTTGCAAAGTTAGCCATTGTTATTTATGCATAGTCTATTCCAATTAAATTTTTTAAACAAACCATAACCAATTTTAGATGTTTTAGTTGTGATTGTAATCTATAACAAGTGTTATATGAAGGCGGCACTATTTCCGAAGATATAGAAATTTAATAAAAACTTACTATGCCGAGTGAAAACAGTTTTAAACTTTAATTGAAATAGACTTAAAAGACTGCAGGTACAGTTTAAATAAACGTTCCCGTAATGGTGCTCTATGTATGTGCGTTCGAATATTACTTCCTTCATCATCATCATCTCAGCCTATACGTGTCCACTGCTGAACATAGGCACCACCAATCGCTTTCCAGCGTAACCGGTCCGATGCCACCTGCATCCAACGACTTACTACTTATCACTTCCTTACTTTCTGTATATCGTCGCCTTACAGTAACATCCTGCGGATCCATCGTCCGGTTTACTTCCATCATTATTCTATTTCATTAATGATACCTTATTTGCATCATTAATAACACTTATCCAGTATGCATTAAAAAACACACCTTAATTGCACATTAAAAGTCAATTGAATAAGCTGTAGTAATCAGCAACGCAGTTTTTCTTCCCCATGTAAACCTCTTTTGCACAGGTTTTAACTATACACAAATGTATCAATATATGTGTGGCCAGCATAGGAGGTTGTAGCCTGAAAAAAGAAAATATTTAAAAAAAAAGTAGATACATATAATAACATGTTTTTCCAGAAAGAAACTAGATGTGATGAACAATAAGGTAGTTAAATAAATGAATGTAGGATTAGTTAAGGAGAGTATTGTAATAAAACTTGATTTATTAAGAGTTTCCTTTTAGTGCGAAATAAGTGATGATAACCACATACCTAAGTGTGGTTGTTTAATGTCTGTGATATGAATGCATGTAAAGTAAAATGTTATACTGAGCCAAACCGATGTTTTCTTTATGTTCTCATCATCATCAGCCCAAATTAATCCACTGCTGGACATAGGCTTCTTCCAATGTGCGCCACCACAAAAACCCCGATTCTAGGCCTTATACACCCAGTTCCTACCGGCTATCCGACGTCGTTAAGGTACGACTAAACCAATGCTTCTACCTGCGTCCGCGGTGGCAATCAATACCTCAATATGATCGGGTGTGCAGACGCCGCACAGATATCGCTTGCAGAATGTAGGACGCGTTGGTGTGAACACGTCCATTCAAATACTACTGTAAGAACTGATCGCCAGCGTGCACGCCATTGCGTTGCTTTGACCGTACCCCTACTTCATCGCTGGGAGCGTCCTACACGACGTTTACCAGTTCGTGGTCTCTACTCCAAAGCCCGTCTGCTCTAACGGTTATCGGTTCTGCGACAAATGTGACCAGCGTTGCCGCTTCAGCTTGCTGATCTTCAGAGGTATGTTGGTGACTTTGTTTTTTTCCTTTGTTATCAATCCTACTAACATTACAAAGGCTAGTTATAAGTTTGTGTGGCTGGATGTATGTTTGTAACTCTTTCACACAAAAACTACTGTTCGGAATTTTGTGAACTTAATTAATATTAATCAAACGCAAACAAAGCCATCAACACAACCAGCTTGAAATCACTTCAATAATTTTGTTAATTCTTGTTGTATTTATTTTTTAAATTACCAACTTAAAAAATAAATACAATAACAATTTTATTTTTGTATATAAATAGGTAAAAAAACTTAGCATTCAATGATAACCTGCCTAGATCTTGTTTTCTTTTGTATACATATTTTATATTAGCTGAAACACGTTGAATGTAAGACGTAGACCTGCTAAATAGACACCTTTTACCCGATACCTGAATAAAATACTGATTACGTTTTTAGACAAATGAAAACGTATGAAATAGTGATCCATCACAAAAAAACTGTTTTAAATCACCCCAATAATATCGTAAAAAGACAAAATAATTGTAATAATGATACGATTCTGGTGACGGGCCAAACACACCGATAACAACAAAATCCATTATCACGATGACAATTCACACATTTGATAAGTAACGTTTAATAACTACCACGCCTTGTTTTCAGGAAATAAAGAACATTTTCAATTGAATTTTTCGTAGTTATTCACTAAGATTTACTGTCTGAATCGATAACAAATTACAAACGTTGTACCTCAGATTATAAAGATAACATAACATACATTTTAAGCACAGGTGTGATTATGTAGGTATATAATAGTCAAAAGCACTGTTTTAGAAAATAACATAAGAACAGGTGTATACTAGGTGTAATAACCCCAAAAAAATTACTTAGTCTTCAGAGCGTAGGGTGCTCTGAACTACAAAATAGATTACAACTAACCCTGCACAAGAACAAACTCATAAGTCGCAAATGATATAGTTACACAGCCAATTTTCAACGTTTATTCTCCGTGACATAACTGCTTGGCACAACCACGAGAGACTAAAATTATATCATGATTGCCAAAGATTTCGGTAGATACAAAACGTGCACCACCCTGCCGCCCGGAACTTCAAAAGACGAGATACCCTGATGATCTCAGACTGGAATGTTAGCCTATGATGTCCAGACAGTCCATGTAACGAAGAGACTCGACGAAAATCATGGCATGATTGGCTTCACGTCACCGTGAGCACCGGGTGTGGGAAAGAGATTTTTGCTTCCCAAGATTTGTTGGAACGAAGGGAGACCCCTGTGTGTTCCGTTTGCCGATTCCGGAACCCTCTCACTGCCAAAGGGATTTTCAGTGTTTTGGAACTCTTTGAAGTTTGAGGTGTATACCTCAAACTTCCCCTCGAATTTTCTCAAATAACATGTTTTATTTTCAAATTTGTAGAAACGATACCAGGCTGACAGTACTTATCAAGCAAATGATGACAGTGTGACAATGTTCTCTTTGTTAGTCCTTCTCTCCTGCTAAAAACCCTTCGACAGAGGAAAGTTAGGAGTATAGATGACTTATATCTATTTAATCCCAGTTTATCTCAAACTTATAGATAACGTGGTTATCAAGCTTTAACAACCGCATCCTTTGTTTTCAATAAAACCTCATTTGACCTATCGTCTCTAAACGACGAAGAACAATAACATCGCTATCATGATAACCTACCCTTATCAATCAATAAGTAAATACAAATCGAAAGTATGTTTGTAAACTCAAGTAGAGTTGGGAATTATTTTGAAGTTGATTAATTAACAATAGTAAAACATTGAAGGAATGGTTTTTGAACACAATATTTCTGACGATTGACAATTAAAACTTAAAATTAAAAATTCTAATAATTTGCCTCAACCAAAACCAAGATAGGACCTAAGTTTCAATACCAAAATATGCGAATAAATGTATAATTTACATCTATGATAACAAAGGATTAGTCTCGAATGATATTGTTATAACATTATATTGATACAATAAAGTTATCATAAATGCCTATTTTTCCTTGTATCCATCTGATATAGAATAAACATCATCAGATTATGTTTTCATTTGACTCCAAATAGCCATTGAATCGCAGGCGTTGGTTAATAAAAGTGGTTATAAATTCAGATATGTGCGTAATAATTTAACAATTGCAAGTGTGTTGTGTCCTCGTGCTGTTGTTAAAAAAACTAATAAATTTATAATGGCCGATACAGAGAAGACTGAGCATCAAGATGAGAAATTCACAGAAGAAGATCCGCTTGAAGAAGATAATGTGAAAGAAGAGCAAATACCCAAAACAAGCTTTCTAGAAAAGTGCACCAATGTTGTAACTAACATAACTGTTGAACCTGCCCTTCTTTTGTTTATTGTATCAGCTATGATAAATGTAAATGCATCACAAAATCTCAATTTGGAAAAAGCTTGTCGCGTCAATTTGAATTATTCGCAAGAAATCTGTAACTCACTCAAATTGCAGGAAGCTGGAACTGAAAATGAATACGAAAGAGATACTCAGAAACTATTGGCATCTGCACTTTCTTGGAAAACTTACCTGACTGCTACTATACCGTGTATATTGGCACTGTTTATTGGTTCATTTTCTGATAAAACTGGACATAGAAAACTGTTTATGGCAGTTTCGATTTTTGGCCAGGTTCTTGCCAGTGTAAATTGTATGTTGAACGTATTTTTCTTTTACGAATTACGGTTAGAGTTTCTTGTCTTCTCGGATGCTTTAGTGGAGGGACTATCTGGGGGTTGGTGTTTATGTTTCTTAACAGCATTTTCTTTTATAAGTATCATTACAACGGATCAAGAAAGAACATTCAGAATAGGCATGGCGAACTTTTGTTTAACGGTTGCATTCCCAATTGGAATGGGAACAAGTGGTATATTATTAAAGAAATATGGTTATTATGGTTGCTATGGATTAACTGCAGCTTTGAATATCATCAATTTGACATACATTTTACTGGTGCTGAAGGATCCCCCGAGAAATAAGGAACAGAAAAAGGTGAGTGAGCAAAAAGTATTACAATCGACGCAATATTAGCTTCTGTTTTTTTTTTAATGATCTGATCGCATATATAACTGCGTCTGTATTTAAATGGGTCGCACGCAATTTATGCAGTGCAATTATGCTACTATGTAGTGGAATCATGCAACATTTCCGTCGGGCGTGAACGATGGGCGCAGTTGAGTTTCTTACCTCAGTCTTAAAACAAAATGTTAAACCCACGTGTGAAGTCCTCGGAACGAAGTTCTTTTACGCGGCTTATAGTAAAATTAAGTAGTAGAAATTGTCACGTAAGGAAAAATGCAGTTGTATGTGTGCGTGCGAGTATCGAGATTCGAGCAGCAAGCATTGTGCGCGGTGAGGTGTATATCCTCAATTGTAAACCCGTATAAATAGTAAGCGACTGGGTGAGTGAGTGAGTGAGAGATAGAGATATAGAGAGAGAGAGAGAGTAAGTGAGTTAGTGAGTGGGAGAGTGAGTGAGAGAGTGAAAGAGACAGACTTTATTACATTATATAGGCCACACCTAAGATAGGGAGCTTCATACACTACACCACTCAATATCAAAATCTTAATCAAAAAACATAAGACCGAGAAGACCGAGAGAGATAGAGATAAAGGGAAAGTGACAAAAATACACTAATAGCACTTAAAGAAATCTATATATTCAATCACGTTTATCCTTGAAAAAATTACGCAAGGAATTTCGTTCCTGACGGGGGTTTTGTTTTTGTAAAAAGAGTAGCCTCATATTAGGATTTATTCCTGTGTCCTGGGTGCGTTTACAAACATGAAAATACACATACATAAATACCCAGACTGAAATAAATAATTGTGGGTCACACAAAGAAAATCGTCTGTAAAATTAACGAGCTTCTTGCAAGTCTTGCTTAAGTTGTACAAGGAATATACAAGCTGTAACATAATAAACGCAAAACCTGAAAGTAGTTTGTTCTAAATCGGTAACTGAATTGATTCCAACTATTGTTAATGTATCTTACGTTTTTTTTTAATTTGCAAAAAGTTCTTTTACTCCCTCAGTGCGCTATAAAAAATAAAATTATTCTTGATTTATAACAATAAGGAGATTTCAAATGCATTCCTAAAACATATTTCTCAAAACGCACACATACACGTACAAGTTTCATTGTTAATTAAGGTATAAAAGTGCTTTAAAAAGTGTCAAAACCTTTAAATTTAGAAGTTTGGTTTTCGTTTTGAATTTATGAAGCCATTCTCTAATTAGGGTGTCTGAGGTCTTGCGTTTATTATGTTACACCTTGTATACTAAAGAGTGTGTGTATAGCACCCATTGCAGAAGCAACGCGTACCTATAGCGCTTATTCACCCATGGAAAATAGTTAGTTTAAGGTGGTTTGAACAAAGCCATAATCTTTTTTTTTTCAAGATCATACCTCGATACAGTAGTATCGAGGTTTTCGTTTATAATCACAAATATTATATCGTCACTTTAATGCTGTTGCTTGCCTCTTACACCGATAAGCCATTGGCCTTTCAAGCTCCTATATGCTTCTAAACGCGCCGTGTGGCTTATACAGTTAGCTCATTCAACTAAAACTATGCGCAAATACAGTATGAAAGTCAAAATAAACTTGGACCAAAACCCGCAAAATAGAATTTAATATAAACCCAAAGGTACTCATCATCATACACATACGTAATTCAAGCCTATCTTTAGCCATAAATAATAGCTATAAAATTTACTGTTACGTGAGATTGTGAAATTAACGATAAATTACCATACCTCCATCTATTTGACGAATAGCTCTAAGCACAATGAGCAGCATAGCATGCAAAGCAGGGCATGTAAGGTTTACACAAGCTAAGTTTAAATTATGCGATGATCTATGATCACTCTGCCATTGAAATTTTCACGCTGGCTCATATTCATGTTTTTTTACCGTACGTATCGTAATGACCAATTCAATGTACTTCTTTGCTCATTCTGCGGTAAAAATTCTTGCGCTGGCCATAATCATATCCAATTCACTGCTCATTGGCATGATTTACATTCTCAGCAGTATCTGTACGGACTGCAGCGACCAAATATCTTACACTGCTGACCAGTTTCTTATGTAGTTTTTGTCACACTAGCGCGGCAGGAAACTGAATAAATAGTTTCAGGAAACTCAAGTCGGAACTATTTAGGGCAGGTAGTCATTACTAAAATTATTATTAGCCTCTGATTCATTTACAAGGTAAAATGATAACGATGGATTAGTCCACAAAGATACGATATACTACGAATGGTTTGTATTAGTGTACCCGTTAATTTTCCATAGAATTGATATCGCTACACAATCAAATTATTGCCTCGTTATAGTCATTTTCGTTAAGTATTTATCAGTGTTCAATCCATTATAGACGTGGTCTCGTGCAAAATTCTCCTAATATTTAAAACACCATATTCATGTTGCTCAACTAGCAATTAAGTAGAATAATTAAAATGGCGGAATTAAGGAGAATTGAAGGCCAACGCGATGATTTTACAGAAGAAGACCCACTGAGACAATCAAATCCAGATGAAAATAAAGAAGAATCGAAAAGGAGTTGTGTAGAAAGTACGATCCATGTATTCAGAAATATAACAGTGGAACCGATCCTACTAATGTTCATAGTAGCCGCCATGATCAGTGCAGTGACATCACAAAATTTAAACTTAGAAAAAGCGTGCCGTGTAAACTTGCAGTTCTCTGACGAAATTTGTGATGCACTCAGAGCGCAGGATCTGGAGAGCCAAAACGTATACGAGAGAGAAACGCAGAGACTGTTAGCATCAGCACTGTCTTGGAAAACCTATTTATCAGCTACACTCCCATGCATATTAGCACTGTTCGTCGGTTCATTTTCTGATAAGACCGGGTACAGAAAAATGTTTATGGCTATACCAATATTTGGACAAATTCTCGCTTCAATCAATTACATGATCAACGTTTATTTCTTCCGCCAGCTCAATTTGCAAGTTCTGGTCTTCACAGATGCTTTGATTGAGGGATTAACGGGGAGTTGGTGTCTTTGCTTTTTGTCTGCGTTTGCATATATTAGTACTATTACCAATATGAAGAATAGGACGTTTCGGTTAGGCTTGGTTAACTTCAATATGACTGTAGCGTTCCCGATCGGTATAGGAATTAGCGGTCCACTATTAAGAACTTTAGGGTACTATGGATGCTATGGAATCGTTGCTGGATTACATGTAATCAACTTTTTATACTTAATAATAGTGTTGAAAGACCCTCCGAAGACCGCTGAACAGAAAGAGGTAATGTGCGAAGAAAATCTTTTTTCTGATATCATGTTCTAATTTGTCATTAATTTATTAGATATATCCGTTTGTCGTTATTATTTTACATCGTAGTGAAAGTTGTTTAATCAAAAGATACTGAAAAGTGTGTACGTGTGTTTGAGTGATATACGCTGTTGGCCGTGAGGCCTTTATAGCTTCACCGGACTTAAGGGCGAGCGTGCAACCACTACGCTCGAGCCAGAAGGGCAAGGGGCGACATACTCGAGGGCGCCTCAAGGAGGAACGGCCTCGGTTTGGACAGTCACTACGGGGGGAGGGGGTGTAATTAGTGCACCGGTCGGCGGGTTAAGGAATCTACCACTTCGTCGTCGTTGTCCGTATCCGGAGCGGATAGAAGCGATGTCAAAGCATCGGGGGGATCGGTGAGAACATGTCGCGGCCGACGGTAGCGGCAGGGGTCGGGTTCGGATACTGTAAAGATTAAACCCCCTTGGCTAGGGTAGTAATCTAGCAAAACAGGGATTTATTTATTTGTCAGACTCGGAACTGTGTTTACCTATTTAATGTTTTAATAACTTCAGTTAAACCATTACCTACTATGAAAAATTTTAGTGACACAGAATGTAAAAAATCTTATGAACATATTTTTGGTATTACTTTTACTTCCAGTCATTTCAGATATGTGTTAGTATAATATATTTGTTTGATATATTTATATATTTAAAAAATATGACAATAAGTTAATTGAAATCACAACCCATACAATATTGTGTAGTAATTGATTTAGATAGTAACGTAAGTTAAATACTTATCATAATGTTTATATGAAAACTGTGTCATCCAAATTTGGGTTTGGTAAAGTTTTTTATATCAGGTGAACCAATTAATTAATCAAATAATAAGAGATAAGATACTATGTACCTATTCAAATATTATGTAACGCCGAAAGGCAACTTCTTGCGATTTTGCGCCCAGTCTGAAGATTTTATTATAAGTAGTTCCTGATCCTAAGATAAATGTTTGAATTTAAACATTTTCGAGATAAAGATAGCCCCATCATAGCGCTAGGTGCAATAAATAGGACCTAATTTTAATGAATGATGATGATAATGAAATCTTGTGATAGATTTTTCTAAAGATCAAGCTCAGTGGCGTGTCATGGGATAGGCCTACCAAAACTAAAAGTTTGTAGTTTTTAATCCAGACCAAATAACAAGATATTTCGTACATACATGGTTATTAAATCTAGACCTAAACCAATTTCATTATAAGTAAATATTACTTCGCTTAATCAAGTATGAATATGCTTTAAAGGCATGCTTGTGAAAGAAAAAATATTTCTTTCACTGATTTTAACACATAAGCCCGCCCTAGCAGGCTCACATACACATCAATTATAGTTAAGTCTGTAACGTTATGTACATTTTGCAATAAATAAATAAAACAAAATTAATTGTGTAACGTTGATATGTTTCGACAAAATGAATTTTGTAACATTCATAGCCGCAAAATGCATATAAAAACATAATACAAACTCATACTTATTTTATTATTTCAGCACGATGGCAAAGGGATGTGCCATTTGATCCGCATTTTCTTCAACCTGAAAAACGTGAAAGACACCATGAGAGTTCTCTACAGGAAAACACCGAACAACCGGAGACTCCGAATGTGTATACTGTTGGCTGTTGTATGCGTGTTATTTGGCCCTATGTATGGTATGTACTACTTAAGACATTTTTTATCTTATTGGGAAAATTTTTAAAAGATTATTTGCTCTATGTATGGAATATTAACGTCGAGTTTAGGACACATCAAGTAATAAACTTTGTTCTTCACAACTTTAAATTTATATATTCTTTGTACTCTTCTTTCTTTTATTGTTTCCTTTAATTTTTTTCTGTACTACGTTAATAAATTCTTTTCTATTACCAAATCGATGTCTAGATAGTTATTGTCTTGTTACGAGAGGTGAGTTGTTGCGAGAGGGCTCTGCTCAGACCACTGGAACAGACAATTATAGTTTTTGCATAAACCCTGCGCGGGGTGATTACTAAGTGCAATTTTTAAATTTTTTTAAACTAACTAATCTATCATCGGATCGGAACGCGGCCCCCACCGCGAAAATCCGGCGAGAAACTCAGCGGGCTTGTCTTTTTGATCTAATTCTCCATTCATTTTTTTTGATCATTTTTTGTACGACTTACTTTACTTAAGATCCTAAGTCCTCTAGATGGGGCAGAGGGCTTCAACAGTGCGCCGCCATCCCGGGATTTTTTGTATAGATACATACATTTTTATATTATACAAATTCAATAATGCAATCCAGCTCCAATGTGATGCCTTACGACTGAGATATAAGACTATTTTAAATATATGTTATAATGAAAAGCTAGAGGATTCTGGGTGGACCAGTCTTCACGAGCAGCACCCGTTCATGATTATGACTACTTGAGCAGCCATCACCTCCCTCGACCATATTAGTTATAAAAATCACCGTCTCGCCTATATTCCCCAAGCAGGGATAGCAGAGATTTACTTTGTAAGACGTCATTGTACACATCCTCGATGACCTTAGCCCCAATGCAACTCAGGGCGAGACTATTGTTACAAAATTGGGCACAATTCCAAACTACCTTGTTAGTCTAGTGGCAAAGCGCATCGCCTTGTGATCACGATGTTCTAGTTCCAAATTTGTGGGACAAATTGAAATGTAGTTTTTGTAACGAAAACTTCCAATTGTGTCCGGAGTTTGGAATTGTGCCCCTCGTCCCCTATTATGGGGTCTAACATCGTCAACGAAGAGCGGACGTACTCAGTACTCCTCTGCCATTCCTGCTTGAAGAATATAGGCGTGATGGTATATAATTCTAAACTACAGATTGCTTACTTGCTACCTACTTTTCAATAGAATAAAAAAAAACTCTTTTTCCGACCTAGGTTTTACACCTCAGACCTGACGATCGCCGCCACACATCACTAGACCAAAAAGGCAGTCAGTCCAGTCTGTCGAAGTAGTCCAGTATTTCAATCTTGGCAATTTTCAGGTGAAGTGTCCATCATGTACATGTCAACGAGATACCGGTTCAACTGGGACGAAGTCAAGTTCAGCTTGTTTCAAACGTACAACTTTATCACGCATACTATTGGTGAGTATAATTTACATACTTGCATCTAGTAAGACGCTTGCAACACTATGGTATTTACAGCGCTCACCAAGATTAAGCAGAGTTCGGCTTGGTCAGTCTGAGTTGGGCGATGATTGTGGCATTTCCATTTTCAAGCATCTCGCTGCCTCGAAAGGCATGTTAAGCCTTTGGTACCAATGACAAAATGAAAATTCACACACACAAATAGACCAGACCGGTACTAACAATTATGCATCATACAAAAATTTGTCCCGTGCGCGACTAATAGACACAGTGGGCAGAGCGGCTTAAGCTCTTAACCACTGCGCTAAATCGTCCGTCATTGATAGTCGTTAAGCCAAGTTAGAAAACGTTGTGGGCGGCTTAATAAGTTCGAACAGCAGATGGCCACAAGCCTGCCTCCACCAATCCACACTAGTTTCCGGAGTTCGGAATGACCTCTCGTGTCACAACTTGTGAGCAAAGGACTTTGTCTTGCCGTAGGAAATTATATGCTGAATCTTCTTCTTAGAGTTTCGATGGCAACCAGGCTATGGTTATATGGAAGCCGTATAGAATGCGCCCACATTAATTGCAATATCAGAGGCAGACATGAAGTCCTGTTGCATGTAGGCACATGGAGCACGATATAAGGTGGGACATCGTTTGAGTTGCACCGCACAAATACTCCAAGTTGGTTGTCTGTGAATCTACAGCTGAACATTTTTTTCTTGCTCCGGCCGATCTGAATCCGAAGTCTATTTAAACACTTCCAGACCGGCCATAGTCATTTATAACGGGAGACTCTCAGCAGGTGAAACAGAGGGTTTGGTAGGTAGATACTACTGATGATGATAATAATCATGATATGCTCCAATGCGACAAAGAACCAAAGTTACCGACATAGCTCGCAGACTCAGTAAGCTAAAGTGGCAATGGGCTGGTCACATCTGCAGAAGGACCGACGGCCGATGGAGCAAGCGTGTTCTAAAGTGGAGACCGCGACTTGGTAAGCGTAAGGTAGGACGGCCCCCAGCTAGATGGACCGACGACCTCAAAAAGGTCGCTGGGACAGACTGGATGCAGAAGGCGGAGGACCGTGTGCAATGGCGCGTGTTAGGAGAGGCCTATGTCCAGCAGTGGACTACGATAGGCTGATTGATTGATTGATTGATGCTCCAATTACGTGTATTACATATAGGCAGTGCCTATATCAGTATAATATACTAAATGTAAATATATGATGATTGGTATTATTTTATTTACGTAGTAATATTCGAAAGTAGTGTAATAGCATTTTTATAAGGTAGGCACTACTTAACTCCATATATGCACGTTACTTCTATCCGCATACTCTACAGTACTCAGACCACAAACAGGACGCTAGCAAGTTGCTATGCTGTCCTTGTCGACCTAAAAAGGACATTGTCGAAAATTGCCCCGGCACTAACAAACATTTGACCCATACCATCATTATTGATCTATTTTATTAAAATAAGGGCAAATATCCGTATCTAACGGACAATTTTTAATCTAAAACGAATATTTCAAAGTATTGTAAGTTGCCGACATCTTTATTGAATGTCAAGGCATATGTGTCCTCATGTCCGTTTAATAATAAATGCCTTAAAAGAATTTAGGGGTGATTTTTTTTTAAATGTACCAGCCCCCCGCCCCCCTCCATTTTAGTTTTATTCCTGTGTCATGGATGCGTTTACAAACAAAATTCACATACACAAATACCCAGACCGTAACAAATAACTTGACAAAACAACAACTTGACTAAACAATAATTGACAGCCTCGTTGGTCTGGTGGCAAAGCGCATCGCTTTGTGATCACGAGGTCCTGGGTTCAAATCCTGGGTCGGACAAATGTAGTTTTTCTAACGAAAAATTCCCAGTATGAGTGCGGAGTCTGGAATTGTGCCCGGTATATGGCAATAGGTTCGTCCCCTATTACATGGGACCTAACATCGTCGGCGAAACGTGGGTGTACTCAGTACACCCCCTCTGGGGAATATAGGCATGACGGTGTAACAAATAATTTGAAATCATACAAGTATTTTTTTTCATTACTGTTGGTTCTTGGGCAAATCATGTATGGGCGCAGAACAATGTCCTTTGATAGCACACTTACTCGTTAGCGGCACGCTACCATAATTTTGTTTCCTGCTAAAAAATACTGTTTGGAGAAATCTTTATCTTCATGTCGCAATCCGTAACCTAATTTCAGGTACTGTGTTCTCCATACTGGTGTTCAGCAAATACCTGCAGTGGCACGACTCCTTACTGGGCATCATCTCAACGGTGAGCAAGATCGGCGCATCTTTCGTCTACGCGTTTGCTCCTAACGAGAAAATATTCTACATAGGTATTAATCTACTTAATATTAAGCTATATCAAGTTTGTTATTAAAACTCTTCTGACAGACGACGAAACTTGGAAGTGGAATAAGTATTCTACATATAACATAGTTAAATAATGGGATTTTGTGAAAATAATCCCCTAAGAGGGTTAAAATTACCGATAGCTATTCCCATCGTGGCGCTCGTATCGCTGTGCGACCGCGGTGTTCTTACCGATTACCAAGGATAAGCAGCGTTCGGCTCGGTTGGCCTGAGATGGGTGACCGTTAGTGGCATTTTTATACTCGAGCGTCTCCGTGCTTCGGAAGGCACGTTAAGCCGTTGGTCCCGGCTACCACTTAATGTGGTGGTCGTTAAGCCAAGTTGGAAGCCTTAAAGGCGGTTAAGTTCCAACAGCATGTGGCCACAAACGTGCCTCCACCAATCCGCACTGGGTCCGCGTGGTGGAGTATGACCTAATCTCTCTTAACTCGATTTGTGAGAGAAGGCCTTTGTCCAGCAGTGGGCAGTTTAGGCTGATATTGTTATTATTATTATATTCGCATTGAGGACACGCCTAGTAAGTACTTACAGAGATCTAATATCACTGACAAACGATCACCCATCTCAGATTTACCGAGGGGAACGCTATTTAACTTTAATATAACACCGCGGTCTCGCAGGGCTACGAGGGCCTCTATTATTATTACTTATTTCACTTTAACAAATCCCACTTGTATTAGTTATTGCTATTAACAATTTGCTAGGCTTAATTCTGATACATTTAATAAAAATCATTTAAAATACAGAAAGATTGAATTTATCTGTTTTCAGCACCGTTAGTGGAAATTTTAAACGGAACTTCACTGCTGGCGCTGAGGTCTATATTTTCAAAAATGGTGGAGCCAAATGAATTAGGTAAGATATATGAAAGATAAATAAAAAATGCTGACTGCCTCGTTGGTCTGGTGGCAAAGCACATCGCTTTGTGATCACGAGATTCTGGATTCAAATCCTAGGTAGGACAAATGTAGTTTTCTAAGGTAAAATTTCCAGTATAAGTCCGGATTCTGGAATTGTGCCCGGTACATGGCAAAAGTCTCGCCCCCTATTACATCGTCGGAGAAAACGTGGGTATACTCAGTACACCTCTGCCACCCTCGCTTGGGGAATATAGGCGTGACGGTGTTTGTATAAAAAATCAAGATTTTATATTTGTTCTAATCATATTATGTTTGAGTGCACACAACCTCATATGATAAGATAAATAAATATTGTCACTATTCCCTCTGGGGGTTAGCAGGTAGATATTTTTTCTATAGAAAATCTACACTTCGATGGACGACTTCTTTCAGTAGTTAAGTGCTTAAGCCGCTTAATAGATCTTTGTGCCGCCCACAAATTTTTGTTTCAGTGTGTGTTTGTGTATGCGAATTTTGAGTTTTACACGCACCCATGATACAGGAAACAATCCTAGTGTGGAGCTACGTTTTATAAGACAAACTATTTAAAATATTACGTCAGAAAATAGATTGCCCTCGGTTGAGTCATAAACTCGCCTATACCTCGTATGTGTAAACTTCTGAACAGTTGCAGTGATATAGACGTGCATACCCACTCTTACGTCCATTTCAAGCAGTTCGTGTTTAATGTAATCTAAACATCGTAACGATGGCAGTGTTGTCACTTCATTACATTAAATGTCCCGTTCTTTATATTCTTGTTTTTACATTCTTTGTCTGTAGTTTTCTTTACTTTTCATTTTCGTTATTATTAATTATGTAACACAATTACATGCTAGGCTTAGTTTTAAGTGATTGTTACGTTTAGCAACTAACAAATACGCTGGTTGTATTATACTTGAACTGATGTAAACAGTTGTGAGTAAGCCAATAAAAAACAAAAAAGCTTTATCTGACCCAACATTTGAACCCGCTTTTCTTTCGATCACAGCCATCCACGTGATCACTGCGCACATTAACCGCCTTTAGACTTACGAGGCAGTTTCGAAAATTAAAATAAAAAAGAATCTTCTCATAACTCCTCCCAATTTCTTCTCTTTCAGGCAGTATAAACTCAGTAATAGGACTGACAGAGAATCTGATGCCTCTAGTCTACGTACCTCTGTACACCACCGTGTACTCAGCAACGATGGAAAAGTTGCCAGGAGCCGTGTTCCTGATCGGCGCCGGATTGTCGATGCCGGCTGTATGTGTAATGTCGTAAGTGCCTGTTTTATGGAACTACACTAAACTCTGTACAATAATGACTCTAAATAAAAACCAAAAATCATTTCTTCAGATAGGAATCAAACTCACGTTCTTTTCAAAGCCAAGCTGGCCTTCGGTAACTTAGCTACCGAAGCAGATAACTGAAGCAGTGATTTATTCTGTTTGTATATTCACCTTAAAATACGCATATTCATCTATTCTATACTCATTACGTCAGTTCCTTGCGGGGTAGGCAGAGAGTACAGAGTTCTAAAAGTTTCTTTCCTTACAGACCTCTCTGGCTTCCTCCACTATCATAGTTCGTCTCATACACGTTTGCCGGTTACGGAGACTCTTGACTTGCCTTTCAGATAAGACACGGTCTATTTGGTTATGGTAAGATAGTCTAGATCTTCCGTGGTACCTACATCCTTCCACTTTCGCATTGTATATCTGTTTTGTCATTCTTTCTTTTGACATTCTTTTTATATGCCCGAATCAACGGAGCATACCATTTCTCATCTTTACACAGATACTGTCTTTCGTTCCTACACGCTTTCTTACAACGCTGTTGCGAATACTTTCGGTCAGCTATTTCACATGTTAAGAAACCCAATGTGGTGCCATCTATCGATTGTATTCACATGCTTGTCGCCTTTTTAATCATACTTTGCAGGAATTTACTAATTTTAATTAAACTCCTGACCTCTATATTGTTTGCAATTATTAAAAAGAAATATATTATTATTTTAATCCATGTCGCGCCTGTACCAAAGAATGGTGATTCAAAATACCCTAAAGTAAAATTGATTCAAATAGGCAAAGGAAAATGACATTTAATGAAAAGACAAAGATGTACAGCCCAACATATCCATGAGCCCAACACAAGTATTTTGGCCTGTGGATAACTTTGACAGAGGGGGTGTTGGTGTGAAATTTGGGATATCATTTAGTAAAATTTTCTTACTTCCAGGGACATATTTCAACAGGTGGGTCGGCATGGTTACTTATTAAAAAGAACTTGGGTTAATTTTATAACAAATGGCAACTCTGCGACTGTCAGGAAGTGACATTTCACTTGAAGACAGCGTTAGTTCCAATTTTGGCCGCGGGCCGCAACATCCTTGTATGACTGTATGTCAATTATCATTCAGATTTATGGTATTAAATCTTTGAACCTGATTTATATATTAATAATATTAAAAAAAATAATTAAAATGAACTATCACTTGCTTTAACGGTGAACGAAAACATCGTGTGGAAACCTGCATGCCTAAGAGTTTCACGAAAATGGGTGAAGTTCGCCAACCCGCACTGGGCCAGCGCGGTGGACTATGGCCTGAACCCTCTCATTTTGAGAGGAGGCCCGTGCCCAACAGTGGGACAATTGAATGTGGAATTATTTATATAAATATTATTATCCCATGCAGATGCAACTGTAAAATCAGATTTGTTATAATGATACTGCGTGGGCTTCTATAATAATTCATTGAAGAACTTTATACAGGCTGCTGTTTTTATTCCCGCGGATGGAGTACTTATTTTGTTTACATTACTTTAAACATGCATGTTTGGTTTTCTTCATATTTTTACAAACATTGATTAAACAACGTTATAACGTTCGTAATAACCTTTATTCGAGGAATAAATGAGGAATACACTACCACGCGATAAATAAATATAGATAGTATACGTTTCACTCCTGCGGACCGACCGCACGGGCGTGACGCCACACACACACAGAACAACGAAGCACGACATTTTTTTTTTAAATTTATGATTCATACTTAATTTTTTAAATTCCCAGGTACTTATTCTACGAGCACAGGAAACAAGTGAGCAGATTAAAAGCAACAAATGGGATAGACTAAAGTTAAATTTAAATCGACTATACACACGGAATAAAGAAGTTACTAGTGTTCTTTGTACTGTGATTAAACACATAAATTATTATATGATGCCAGCTGTGTAGTGGAGTACGATACAATAGACATTTAATAACAGAACTCCACAATCCTCTTAGCTTCTGAGCTTCTTCTACTCTTACTTCGCATTGAGAATAAAAAAAAAATGGATACGCTAAGTTTTTACACCGGTCACTTCTTTATGATTTTCTTTGGTGTAATTGTTCTGTTACAATGTACTGCCAAGGAAATATTGATATTATATTAAAGGATTTTAATTGATATTTTTTCTGCACAGGAAAGAGCTCGGATCCACTAATTAACACTTTGTTATCCCATCGTTTAAGTAATATTTAGAAATTATTTTTTTTATGTATTATATACTATGAGTGTAAGTAACTAGCTAGTTTAATGGAATGCTTTTCAAGTAAATAGTTTATTACCCAATGTTGTCGTTTTGCTGAATTTTACTCGTTCACCTTTATTTTATGACCATTAAATCTGAAAAGATCAGGAGCAACTTAACGAACCTTTATATATAGGGGCATGATGACACATTCTATCTTACCTCGACTTGTGTATTGACCGTAGCAATTGGACAGTGTATCGAACACATCCCAGCTATTCCAACTTATCCACAGAAATGTGACTTCATTTTATTATGGAGCCTCGTGTTCATTAAGACAAATTTCCCACGACTAGTCAAGCGACTTTGAGTGACGTTGACAAGTCTGGTAACATACTGTAACCATCCCTTGTTGCAAAGTTGTTTTTGTTGAAGAACAAATGTTACAGAGTGTAGTGGTAGAGACGTGTTGCGCAACAATATGGACGAACGAGGTATAAAGCCATTCATTAGGAGATAAATGTCCCGCGGCAGTGTCGCCGGTGACGTCAAACGCAGTCGAGCGATGTCACTCGACAAGTCTGGCAACATTCCGTGACTTGTTCCTTGTCGCCGCGTCGCCTTTGTAGAGGAACAAAGATTACAGAGTTGTGCAACGATTGATATCGAACCTCTTTGGGCGAAATATTTCAACCGACTAAACAAATGTAGACGAAATAGGTTGCGGGACATTTATCAAGCGATATCGTTCGGCTTTGCCTGACATTACAAACGACACATTTCGCGTGACATTTGTCTCTTACGGCCGTTTACAATATTACGCTTACGGATAAATAGCCGCTTGCTACGTGATTCCCCCAATTTTACCTTCGCAAACGGTAAGTTTGCCGACCGGTAAAGTCATTATACTAACGAGCGTAACATCCACCGCTTCTGACTGCACTTGAATGTCTAGCCACTTTCAACCCTCACAGACGGCAATTTGCACTTTCAGAAAAACTATAGAACCGTACGTGTTGATTTTGTATCAATTAAGGCACCCGTTATAAGTAACAGCTATGTTAATTTAATTACTACATGTTTTTCTAAATGAAAGGCATGAATAACTAAAATCCCGTACGTTACAGTTGTAAAGTATGAAAGGGTGATTTTAAATTATGTTTTTTTAAATATAATACCCAACTCTTTTATACTCAAGTAAACCATATAAGAATAAAAACAAAACTAAATTATATTCCAACTAAACATCTTATAAACAGTTTTCCTTACTTACTTTAACTAACCTTATCGCTAGCTACGATTTCTTTCTCCAGTCAGCTTCTCAAAATCTTATATTCTTCATGTATTATCAACATCCGATTACTATAAATTAATACAGTCATACATAACCTTCTTAGAATACTGCGCCAATATTTCATTAATTCATTATATCTCCTATTATTGTAATACCACACAATATTGTGCTCTTATTAAAAATTTCTTAATGGCATTCCATCAAACAACTTTAAAGATAACCATTTTAAAAAACTACATGTATAAAAATAGTTAATTGTATAATTATTTACAAAACATCACGTTATTGCAGAATATGCGATGTTGACAATCATAGTATGTAATTTATTACGTTATAAGTATCTGAAAACATAGATAAGAATCTGGTGAACGCAATTGCCTCCACTGATGTTACCTTATCATGCACATCTCCAGACATTGCTCTGCAAATATTGGAACGGATTGAATGAGTTCTACACAAACAGTCGAAATACAAATAAAACGCAATTCAAGGGTATTAATTGTTTTATGATGCAGCTGTAGCATCTGTTGAAATGTTAAATACAACAAAGATATGTAACAGACAAGTACAGAAATGAATTCTCCGGCTGAAACAATAAATGTGATAGAAGAAAATGCTGAAACTAAACAAGAAAATGAAGACAGTAAAGAAGAAACTTCTCCGTTGAACCCTAAATCTGACTCGGTATCAAAGAATCCGGAAAAATGTGAAGTTACCAAAAAGTTAACACTTGGACAAAGATTGAAGTTAATCAAAAATAACACGACTGTTGAACCTATAATGGCTTGCTATATAATGCCTAGTGTTCTAGCATCGCTAGCTATACAGAATCTAAATCTAGAAAAAGCTTGTAGAGTGAATTTGAAGTATAATGAAACTGTATGTGACGCGCTCAATCTGAGACTAACAGAGAATTATACGCTTTACGAAGAAGAAGTGCAAAGACTCACAGCCAGTATACAAACATGGAAAAATGTAGTGCAGACTGCAATTCCCGTACTTCTTATCCTATTCGTTGGAGCCTGGAGTGATAAGACGGGAAAAAGAAAAGCATGTATTCTAATGCCTATTGTTGGAGAATTCCTATCTTGCATTGGCTTCATTTTAAATACATATTTTTTTTACGAGTTGCCTGTTGAGGTCACTGCCTTAACAGAATCTATATTCCCTGCGATCACCGGGGGATGGTTTACCAATTTTATAGGTGTTTTCAGTTACATTGGTGATATAACGACTACAGAAAATAGGACTTATAGAGTTGGCATGGTTAATATGTTCATGTCTTTAGGGTATCCTATTGGAAGTGCTCTAAGTGGGGTGTTGCTGTCTTGGATCGGATATTACGGTGTTTTTTCATTATCAGCTTCACTGTATCTATTTAGTTTGATATACGGCTACTATTTTTTGGAGGAGCCGAAGAGGAAAGAACTGATTGATAAACAAGTAAGTACCCGAAAAGTGGAATCGTATATTACTATAAAATATGTGACGAAATGTTACGTAGAATACGTAATAGATTTCTGTACGAACTTTTTTCAATTTAATGTGAAGGTAATCTGTTATAGAATCTTTATTTTGCTTTCTACCTAAATCATTAACTTTTCATGTTATAGAATGAATCGTATCTGATGCTTATTCCTTCTTACATCCGAGTCTTATTCGTTAATCAGAATCAGAATATGCCAGTACACGTAGCATACATTGCACGTTATATATATATATAAATATACTATGCTCTCTCTAGTATCTTAATACGTAAAATTCTCACTCATACGAAAACATAAAAATAGCAATCTAACCAATGCCTTGGCTGGTAGTAAATATACCTTTATTACGTTACTATTAAATCCCAAAATGAAATTTAAACATTTGTTTCTTATGGCTATACCAAACTGATATATAATGTATTGTTTTATTAAAAGAGTATTAGTGACACCAAGTATTATACTCGGATGAGTCATACATTTAATTCGTAGACCGAATGGAATAGTGACAAAATTAATAAAGCAAGAATAAGAGAAATCAAACTTTTTGCTAAGTTAGAGTTTCATTTGTTAAGTTAGAGATTGGTCAAAACCTGAAGTTTAGTAAAGTCAGATACTCGATTCGTCAATGTATAAAACTCGGCTTAACGAATACTGGTTTATAATTATTTTATATTCTTGCAGAAAACTGGTAAAAAGAAAGGGTTTCTCCGTGAATTCTTCGACATTGCGTTAGTGATGGAAACGTTCAAAGTGGTGTTTGGGAAAGGAGTCGGTAACAGAAGACTTCGAGTTTGTTTGCTGCTTATCGTGGTCTGTGTAGTATTTGGGCCTATGCACGGTAAGTATTACAATTTCTTTAAGAAAACTACAATACTCACAGCGCTACAATAATCTCATTTGGTTTACAAAAGAGTTGCATATACAAGCATTTTATAGCTCTGTCTCTTTTTCATGATAAAGATTAAAATAGTTTTTAAAAGAGTATGTGGTAACCTCCCAGTTTGTAAGTCACAAATTATATTTTTTGTAATATAATTGTTAAGGCATATTTTTATACTATTTGACTGCCTTGTTAGTCTAGTCGCGAATAATGCGCGTATCGATCATGAGGTCCTGGATTCGTAAGATAGGTCAGACAAAGTATAATTTTCAATGGAAAAATAATCCCAGTATCACTCCGGAGTCTAACATTATGGCCGGTATAATAGATATAGAAACGCTCCCTATATTGGGACCAAACATCGCACGCGTAAAATGGTTGTATACTATGCACTTCTTCCACATCCGCTTGAAAAATATACAGGTGCAGGTGCTTATTATTTTTAAACTTTATCGTTGTTAAGAATTATTTTACTGCAACATATGTTGCAAATGATTCTAAATAGGAATAAATATATCGCTTCGAAATTGAACTCTTACAATTCTCCATACCACATAATCTGCATCGTTGGTCTCACGCGTATGGTGCAGCTCGTAATCTCGTGATCCTGGTTTCGAGTTACACCAAGCATGAGGACTTTTTCTTTTCCAATGAAAAAATTACAGTAGCAATGTGAAGTCTAGAATTGTTCTCGGTATTGTGGTCATAGTCTCACTATTATATTGAGATAAAAAATAAAATCACCGGCGATATGTTTGTATCAAAGTACACCTCTGTTACAACCGCTTGGGAAATAAAGGTGTGAAAGTGTGATCCATATATTTTGAAGGTGGCCCTTGATTAAATTATTATCAGAACTAACCAAATTTAAAATTACGTCAAAAATTTCAAACAGTAAAAAGATTCTTTACCCATTTTCTCACGGTTAAAATTGAAAAATGTAAAATGAGAGAGATTACTAAAATAACTTTAAATTTGATACCTATTTTCAAAGCGGCTTCGCCATTTTCCCAGCTCTAATTTAAATAATTTTCCATAATAAAAAGAACTTCTTTGTATTCCCCGATGCTTTTGGAGGTAAATGGGACATTTAAAAAGTCTCATGCTAAGTTACGACCTCTTGGTATGGCGTAGGCTACTCGGCTATCAGTATGGAGAGATCACGGGTTCCATTCCGATGTAAGGAAAACAACATATGCATCTTAACGATGTTGTATCATAAATTCTTATAAATTCATTTAACGAAATTTGGTGATATTTGATTAATTTGATAATATTTTCTGTCAAAGCTATCGATTTTGACGGTATCTAAATATAATAATAATCATCAGTCCCTCTGCTGGGTAAAAGTCATCTCACACAAATCGATATCTACATATATATCATACTCCACCACGTGGGCCCAGTGTGGATTGGCGGAGGCAGGTTTGTGGTCACCTGCTGTTGGAACTTATCAACCCGCCTATATAGCTTTCAACTTTTGAAGCATGGAGACGCACGAAAATAAAAATGCCACATCATCACCCATCTCAGGCCGACCGAGTTAAACGTTGCTTAACCGCGAGCGCCTTTATCTAAATATAAATAAAATATATTCATTACTTTTTTTGTATGTTTGGTTGAACAATTAAGTATTAATAATTTATTAGGTCTTTATTCACATTGAGACCGCAGAGCCTCGTCTGGATGTCAAATATAATGGAAACATTGCTTAGTTTGGGTGCTTGGTGGCTTTAAATAATTAAAACATAGTCATGGATCTCGTGGGAAAACAAAAAAAAAACTAATATATGAACGAATATTTTTTTCAAAAACATTGGGTCTTGGAACAACTCTTAGCAAGAATTTCGCCCCAACGATTTCTAATGTTGGGGTGTCTTTCACTGGGAATCGTTTGGTGTGGGGTACCATAAAATAAAAGATTTGTAGAGTGTTGTGTTACCTTCAAAGTTTAGAAACCATTACCTTTTAAAATATTTCTGTATTTTTTCTATCTATTCAAGTTTTGGAGGTCCCCATTCTCACCCATCTCGATGGTACATCCTATATGACGGACTATAATCATTTGTATTGATTTCAGGTGAATTTACAATAATGTACCTATTCACGAGGTACAGGTTCAATTGGGATGAAGTGCAGTACAGCATGTGGTCTACTTATTCTATCATAACCAACTTAATAGGTAAGTAGATCTAACTATGTATACAATGCAAAAGTGAGAGGATCTTGGTACCTAGACTATCTTACCATGATTAAATGGATCGTGTTTTATCTAATGGAAAAGTCAAGACTTTCCGAAACGGTATATGAGAGTGGAGTAAGCAAAAAAGAATTGTTAGAACTCGCGTTCTGAAGGTTCCGTGCAACTAGATGTCGTTATTTTAAATAATATTTAAATCGGGAAATGGTAAAACTATATGAACCTTAATTATCCTACTAATATTATAAACACAAAGTTTGTGAGGGTGGATGTATGTTTGTTACTCTTTTACGCAAAAACTACTGAACGGATCTTGATGAAACTTTACAGTACTATAATTTATACATCACAATAACACGTATGCTATAATTTATAATGATATTACAGAATACTTGCGTGCGCAGCTTGTTTTAAATCAAATAAAAAGAGTACTCAAAAGGTACAACAAGGTACCTACTCATTTGCAATAAAGAAAGTACTTCCAAATAATTACTTCAAATAACCACTAACGTATACAAATATTATTTATCGATCTATATCATCACGCCAGATCCCTTGCGGGGTAGGCAGTGAGTACAGAGTTCCAACAGGTTCTTTCCTTACATACCTCTCTGGCTTCCTCCACTCTCATAGTTCGTCTCCTACACGCTCGCCAGTTACGGAGACTCTTGACTTGTCCTTCAGATATGACTTGGCCTATTTGGTCGTGGTAAGATAGTCTAGATCTCCCTTATATCTGTTTTGTCATTCTTTCTTTTGACATTCTTTTTATACGCCCGAACCAACGGAGCATACATACCCTTTCTCATCTTTACACCGATACTATCTTACATACCTACTCGCTTTCTTACTACGCTGTTGCGAATACGGTCGGTCAGCTTCACTCCGCACATCTTCCGCAAAGCACGCATTTCCGCCACAAATATTATTTGAAGTAAAAAAGTACTTCTAAATAATTACTTCACTTACAAATATTCACGTTTTTTATTTATTCAGCTCAGTGAAAATTACTGCTTTAACATTCCATCTGACTGTTGCAACCCTCATGAGCTAATTCTGGTAACCCACTGACGATTTATTGGAACGATAAACAGGGGTTAGCTTCGTCGTTCAAAATGTATGATGGACGGATGGAAATCACGGCTACATTTTGTTGTAACGACTGTTTAAACTGATATTTTGTAAGGACTATACCAATAACAATATTTGACATTTACTTATGTACCTTCAATTGCAATAAAATTCTATATTATGACGTGAATTTAAATGAATTTCTACGCTTGTCAGGCAAAACAAAGCGATGTGAATATTTATCTGATCTGATATTGTACTTCCTCACCTGTTTCACAAGTAAATTATGATTTGTATTTATTTAAGATTTAACACTTTACTTTTAAAAAAATAATATTGTCAAGAAATTTGTACATACGAAAGGAATAACGTCTTTTTATTAGGTACAGTCCAAGAATTGCCTTGTTGGTCTGTTACCTTATATTGTGTGGTGTGTGGTGACGTGGGCGGTTGATAGTAATAGTAATCGAATTCCTGGGTTCAAATCTTAGGTAAAACAAAGTGTTATCAGGGTTTTTTATAGAAAATCTTTCAATAGCAGTCCCGAGTCTAGAATTGTGCCCGATATAATGGCAATAGATATGCCTATATTATATGCTATGATATGCCCTATAAGATTAGGGCCTTACACAAACGGCGAAATGTAAGTGTGTATAGCAGATATTGTTCTTGCCACTTGGTTAAGAATGTAAGAATTTTTAAAGGTATACTGGCAATATATTGCGAGCGTGCATGAGACAAACTATGACAGTGAACGAAGACAAAGAGGTCTGAAAGATAAGAACCTCTTGGAACTCTGTACGTACAAGCACAAGCGTACTCCCCATGAGATCTGCCGTGATCTGAAGTATACTGGCAAACTCGTATCTGTATAAAGATAAAACAAAAAACTAAAGTGGATGTATCTCCTTTTTACATCTGACTGTATTATTGTAGGCACTGCTACTAACCAGTTTTAACATTTTCAGGTACTTTCTTTTCCATATCTCTATTCAGCAATTACCTAAAGCTGGACGATACTCTGCTGGGAATCATATCAAACACGAGCAAAATAATCGCAGCCTTTGCCTACGCGTTCGCGAGAAACAATTTGGAAATCTATTTGGGTAAGTTTCCTTGTGTTTCGCTAATTCTTGAGCGTAGTTGTTGCCCTCGGAGCCTGCCAAAGGTTCTCGAGTTGCGACTACATACTGGAAGACGTGAAGTGGGCAGGCCCCGCACAAGATGGACCGGTCACCTGGTAAATTTCGCAAGTAAAATCTGGAAGCACAAAACCAGTCGGCCTGACGATCTTTATGGGAAGGCCTATATCCTGCCGTAGACATCTTTCGTTACTGATGATGGATGCGCTAATTCAATTTACTAGCATAATCTTTAAACAACAAAGTCGACATGGAATGGGAGCGGAGGGAATTATCAGTAAGGGCAAATATGATCGCCCACAAATTTGCGCATTGCTCAAGAGAAGTAAAAGTTACGTTCTTCAGAGCGTACTGTACTTTACACGTGCGGTCTGTGGGCTGATTACAATAAACGGAGTTATAACGCCATCCGCGTCCAGTACAAAAACGCTTTTAAGACGTTGGTGGGGCTGCCCCAATTCTGCAGCGCATCGGGCATGTTTGCGAAGGCGCACACCGACTGTTTTCATGCAACCATGCGCAAGCCCGCCTCATCTTTGATACGCAGAGTACGGGCCCGCTCTAACATAGTCCTGGCAATGAACACGGGTAGGCTAGATTGCCCTTTTATCCGGCATTGTTCCAGCAGAGATTTCGCTGTACCAATGCCAGAAAGAAAGTATTGAAAGGGAACAACTCAGGGTATTGACTTTTGAAAATGTAATGTGACTATTTGATATTATTTTATTGTTATTTAATTTATTTGTGATAATTCTAATGTTGATTATATGTGTGTTTCTTGCCAAAAAAAACCATTATCTGAATGAATGATTTGAAATATTATCATCAGCCGCAAAATGCCCAATGCAGGATAAAGGCATATACTGAGTTCTTAGATTTACGCGAATATTACACATGAAATAAAACTGCACTGGGTGTCCTTCCCGTGACCATGGGTGCTGCAAAGCACTCGAAACGTCGGGAACTTAAAAATCAAAAAATAAACCGCGATAAAATCCGAAAAAATAGTTTTATTTTAAAGGCATATATACAATACCACATTATGACAATTACTCCTCAAATGAATAGCCTGATACACAGCAAGTCGGTGGTGCGACCTAGGGAGTTGTAATGTACTGATATACGGGAGACGTCACACAGCACAGCCGCGCTCGGAGCCACGGCAAGCGTCATGACCCGTCGCCGTCGCGCCTGAGCGCGTGCGAGGGGCTCGCTAGTGTTACGTCCAAAGAGATTTGAAACAAGTTACGTCGTTCCAGCAGTGTGACGTGTGCGCCGCGGTGCCGAGCGCCGGTCGAGCGCCGGCCGAGCGCTTCCGTCGCGCTCCGTCGGCTATTTGACTAAACCTTTAGACATAATTCTTCATGATCTCGAACAGCTTATGTTACAAATATTTGTTTTACTCGCCATGATCAAATAAACACGTAACGCGACGTCTTACGATAATTTCGAGAAATGATCGTTTAATGATAATCCAGTAGCATACAGAATACCAAATCACAATTATTTCATGAACACGTAATAAGATTTGTATTGCGCTGCGGTAGGTCATAGCGAATAAGGACTCTGAGTGTTTGTGCATATCAAATTTATTAATTAATATTTAAAATTTGTGCTTGTAAGCACTCACACAGGAATGCTGGTTTGGTCCACGTTCCTAGCTGGATTTACACAACCGGTTACGAACTTCCTAGGATGGGGCAAAGTTTTCTCATTAGACAAAAAAAGGAATTCTCACTTACTTGATTACTGCAGCGGTTTACATTCTCACGTTGGCTACTTATCTATCCACTTCCTGGCTCGCTACCTTAGTTTTCATTCTCGCGCTGGCCGGGTATATGTCTACTCCTGGCTTAAGTTTACTGTCATAAATTAAGGGGTAAGTTTCGAGGGCAATGCACCGAGTCATTTCAGTGTCAAAAATGGTAGTTATCCTAAGGGACACTAACTCATCGCCCACAAATTGATGAGCCGCTCGAGAGAACTTTAAACTCAGTTTCCAATTTATATTCAATTTCGGCAAGGACTACATAAACTTTACTACGTTTAAATCAATTGATTGATCGATTTCATTAGATGTATATGCATATCAAACTTAATAAACCGAATTATACCACGCGTAACTTCAATGTCGCAATGCTTTAGGCACCTCAATTAGATTACTACTTTAATTCGATATGAAAATCACACTTCCAGTTTTAAAGATTTTCATAAAAACTTTGTATCCAATTTAAATATGAAACTGGGCGTATTGAGAAATATTTCTTAGAAACGCAATTGAAATCAATCTGTAGCTTTTAATAACGGACTGAAAGCAATTTCAACTAGTTTAAATATCTGAAAAATGTAACATGTAACAAAAAAAAGGTTGAAAACGATTCAGCTACCAATTAAGACACTACTTTCAAGTCTTGCGTAACACCTAATTACACGAATGCGTGAAGTTTTCTCAAATATTTTTTTAAATTTTATGAATCTTTAATATGATATTTTTTGTTACCAATTTGTGTGTTTCATAGATATATATGTATTCAATTAATATTAACAGTTTAAATCTTAAACATATTAGTGTAATTGGCTAAATCATACTTACATGTATATATTAAATCTTACTAATATTATAAATGCAAAATTTTGCTCGTTGGTCTGGTGGCAAAACGCATCGCTTTGTGATCACGAGGTCCTGGGTTCAAATCCTAGGTCGGACAAGTGTAGTTTTTCTAACGAAAAACTTCCCAGTATGAGTCCGGAGTCTGGAACTGTGCCCGGTATATGGCAATAGGCTCGCCCCCTATTACATCGGACCTAACATCGTCCGCAAAACGTGGGTGTACTCAGTACACCTCTGCCACCCCCTCTGGGGAATATAGGCGTGACGGTGTGTAAAAGTTTGTATGTTTTAATGTTTGGACGTTTGTTACTCAATCACGCAAAAACGGCTGAACGGATTAGATGAAATTTGGCACACAGATAGTTTATCACCTGTATTAACACATAGGATACTTTTTATTCCGGAAATATATGTTCCCGTTTAAAGTTAATGTGGACGAAGTCGCGAGCAGAAACTAGTAACAAAAAAATAAAAAATATACTATCGGTTTCGATTATGTTTTGCAAATAAATTTGTGCGTCCGGAGTTTTTAGCGGAAGGTCGTTTTAAATTCCCAAAACTTGTGTTATTTCGACTAATAATGTGTAAAGTTGGTGGAATATTAACCATTATGTGTTCTTATATGCGCATGAATGAAGGTAATTGTAACAAAGTGATAAAACGTGCCTTTTTGACTTCCCTCAACACGGCCGTCGCAATTGGTATGTAAAGTTGACCGACGATTTAGCGCAGTGGTTAAAAGCTTAACCCGCTGCGCCCACTGTGTCTAATAGTCGCGGGTTTGATTCCCGCACGGAACAAATCTTTGTGTGATCCACAATTATTTGTTCTGGTCTGGGTATTTGTGCATGTGAATTTTCATGTTTGTAAACGCACCCACGACACAAGAATTAATCCTAGTGTGGGGCTACGTTTAAAAAAAAAAAAAAAAAGTATCCACCGCTTTACTATCCACGGTGGGGTACTTCATTAATTTCATTATCATCGCTGTCATCAAGTTCATCGGGGAGTTGAGTTAATTTAAACAAACACGATTATATATCTCACTGGACACTGGCAAAATACACTTAAAAATTAGTGTGAAGCCATACCTTAAAGAAGAAGAAGAAGAAATATGTGCGTACAATTATAGTAGGTACTCTATTCAGTAAGCGACGCAGCCATCACTTAAGCCACTAGACTTACTTAGTAATGTTTCTACATGTCGTCATTATTTATAAAGGCGGTGGTAGTGCCACGGAAACGTTTCTTAGCGATCATCAAGTTTAAGCAGCGTTCGGCGCGGTCGATCTGAGATGGTTGACCATTTATGGAAATTCCATTTCTGAACGTCTCCATACTTATAAAGGCACGCTGAGCCATTGGTCCCGGCTGTCATTAATTGTGGCCAATCAAATCCGAATTGTATGCTTTATTAGCGGATTGATAAGTTCCAATAGCGGACAGCCATAAATCTGCCTCCAAAAATCCACACTGGGTCCGCGTGTTATAGTATGACCTAATTTCTCCCACCTCCATTTGAGAGAGAAGACCTGTGCCTGGCAGTTCAGCAGTATAGGCTGATTTTTAAACACTTATGCAGCTAACGTTATCTACCTTATTCGCTTATTTATACAGTTTATTAACTTAGCCTAAAAAAAGTTCAGTAACCACAGAATATATAACGTATATATACCTAACGCTTAATATCTAAAACCCCCTCATAAAACTCCGAGGATGTAATTGTACTAGATTAGGCCCACGGAACAATACAACATTTCCGTTCATAGTTGAATTAATATTGGATGGCCTATTCATGTTATTATTACACCAACAATAGCTCGTTAAAAAAATCAGTCCAAAATAGAATTTCGTACGAATCTGTCCATATTTTTTTTTAAATAAGACCATAATAGCGGCAGAAAAAGTTTGACTTAAATAAATTCTTCTTTGAGACTGACACATGTTAATTTTCATAGCAACGGCTACCAATTTTATATGTCCACCACTCAAACTGAACGCAACTCTTTGTTCAATTATTATAGCATAGAAACACAATGTTCAAAAGTTGGCAGGGTGCGGGCGAAAGCACTCATTTTCACTGGTCCTTCTTATATTGACAAAGGGTGAGGTTTGGAATTTGTTTTTTGCACATTTCCACCAATACAAATTCATATGTGTGTACACGATAGTGTACGTACACGATAGTGACATAGTTAACATATTTAAACAGTTGAGAATCTTAGTACTCGCGGTCTGAATACGAATCATGCACACAGGTGCGCGCTCTAAGCGACTTCTCAGTAAGCCTCAGATGGTACTATCCGCTGAACACTGATTAAACGTGATTCTAATACGGATCGTCAGTACTAAGATGCTTAACTATTTAGAAAAAAAATCTTATTTTCACACAAACACAATATTGAGTAGATAAAAAACATACAAATTAAAAATTGAAACATTCATATTCATTCATCTGCAAATATGAGTTTTACAATGATGACATAATTTTTACAATAGATTCTCCATATTTCGCCAAAGAGCATGCAAATATTAAATAGACCTTAATTGCACTTACTGTTAATTTTAAATAAATAATATAATTAAGTGCAAATTACATACTTACATTAGTAAGGTATTAGGTAATTAGGTACATTTAAAATAGACATAACAAGTTCTATAAATATTAATTAATTAAATTATTGTAATATACATCAAATGTCAATATTAATTACTAAAATAATGTCCATAGTAATGTCAATAAAATTAAATATTGATAAGCTTTTTACTCTTCAAGATATTTCCTTACACTGTAATATGTTTTTTCGACTAGAAACTCTTTCAGTCTTATTTTAATAAGTGTAAATTTTCTATTTCTGCTATTTCACGGGGTAATTTATTATAAATTTTAGGTGCCATGCAAAATATACTTTTATGCATTAGAGTAGTCTTACTGGGTACATTTCTTAACTTATAATTATGTCTGCTACTGCTTAATTTATTATATTGTTGTATATTATTTTTAACGAATATAGCGAATATATCATATTCAACCACGGAAAGTTCTATAACTAATTACCCAGTAATTTATTGATTAACATTATTAGAAAAAATATGTATACAACAAACAAATACACATGTGTTATGTCTCACGGCTGAGCCAAATAGGTATCCAGGTCAGCTTAATACTAGGCACAAATGCTAGGCGCTGATTTCCATCTGGACGCTCCTGAGTCAATCCTGACTTTAACAGCTGTCAATAAAACTAAATATAGCTCTGAAAATTAAATGATATATACCTTATTAGTGTGCATTTGTCAAGGGTTATAAAGTGAAATGTGTGTAAAAAATACGATGTACTTAATACATACAGAAACAAGAAAGATATGATGATAACAAAAATAAAATACTTTTTTAAGAATGATAAATAGCATCGTTACATATTATATATACTGTGATAGTGATCTCCTCCTCCTTGCATCGTACTCCTCAGTGCTGAGGGTCGTGATCTTTATGAACAACTTTAGCTTTGATAATGTCTCTCCATTTGGTTCTATCCTCTGCGACATGAATTGCGTCGCTGACACTGCAATCGAGCGTCGACCGAATCTGGTCGTACCAACGCATGGGACTCCGACCTCTAGGTATCTTCCTTCCTAAGGTGTAGCGTGTTTTCCTGGAAATGGGTCCAAAAAATTCCAGGATTTTGCGCGAGCATATTGTGGAGAGACTGGTTATTCCGAGTTCCTTTAAGATTGATGCGTTGGTCCGATGTGCTGTCCATGGGATTCGAAGAATTTTCCTCCAGCACAACATCTCGAAGGCATCGATGCGATTGCGGACCGCAATCGCATCGATGCCTTTTTAAGCGTCCATGTTTCTGAGCTGTAGAGGAAGATTGAGAAAACAAGACTAGTCACAAGCTTGCGTTTGGTTCTTAGCGATATGCTCCTGTCGTTCCAGATTTGATAAAGCTGTGACATAGCGTTTTTTGCCATACTAATGCGTCTTCGATATATAGTGATCTATATGGATGTCAAATTCAACTTAATAGAACACAGATTTGCCCAATCTAGCCCCAACATAGATATTTGCATACAGCGAATCTGAGCAGATATTTTGATACTGTTTTTGCACGATAATAATAATATTTGTTACGAGCAGATAACCTTCAGTTCTTATCGAGTGTAAAGTGAAGTAATTTCCACCTACGCTTTGTTTATCTTTGCTAGTTTTCAGTCCGTGTAATCTTAAGGAAGAGAATCATATTTATTAATACCGCTAAATGAAAAGTCATGGTGTCTTTATTTTTTTACTTAACCTATTTTACTCGACGTCATTAGTAGACGAAATAATAATTTCATCAATGTCTCATAAAAAAGCTCAGAGTTGCTCAGCGAGCTATGGAGAGAGCTATGCTCGGCGTTTCTCTACGCGATCGAATCAGGAATGAGGAGATTCGTAGAAGAACCAAGGTCACCGACATAGCCGTTAAGATTAGCAAGCTGAAGTGGCAATGGGCGGGCCACATAGCGCGTAGATCGGACGGGCGTTGAGGCAGAAAGATTCTAGAGTGGAGATGACCACGTATTGGCAAGCGCAGCGTGGGACGACCGCCTGCCAGATGGACCGACGATCTTGTGAAAATCGCAGGAAGTCGTTGGATGCAGGTGGCATCGGACCGGTTACGCTGGAAAGCGATTGGGGAGGCCTATGTTCAGCAGTGGACAAGAAAAGGCTGAGATGATGATGATGATGATGACATAAAAAATAATTCCTCAGTCGCAACTAGTTACGTGTGAGTCAAAATGGCTTATACGTAACAAGTTACGAAACTTGGCTTACATAGGCGGCCGATACAGAAATGCACAGGGTCTATTTACATTTATCATTTTACAGGAACGAGATTACAATATAAATACTATAACATACTGGGTAGTTATTCGATATGACTAATTAAACACGTAACGCGGCGCGTTAAGATCACTTTGTGAAATGATTATTTAATGGCACAGCAGTGGCATACAGAATACCATTACATGATCACTTCGCGAAGTTATGACGCTGCGTTTGTTCATAGTGAATAAAAGTTTGGTTAAATAGCCGACGGAGCGCGGCGGGAGCGTGACAGAAGCGCTCGTCTACATGTGTGTGTGTGTGTGTGTGTGTGTGTGTGTGTGTGTGTGTGTGTGTGTGTGTGTGTGTGTGTGTGTGTGTGTGTGTGTGTGTGTATGTGTGTGTGTGTGTGTGTGTGTGTGTGTGTGTGTGTGTGTGTGTGTGTGTGTGTGGGGTGTGGGGTGTGTGAATGATCTACACTGTTGGCCGCGGGGCCTTTACAGCTTCACCGGATAAGAGGGCGAGCGTGCATTCACTACGCTCGAGCCAGACAGGCAAGCGGGCAGTCGCTATGGGGGAGGGCATATACTGTCTCACCGTGATGCTCTGCACCGGCTGGCGGGCAAGGGATTCTTCGACCTCGCCGGCGAGGGTCGGTGTCTGATTCTGTGTGCGGTATCTGTATCCGAAAAAAGGGATGTCAGGGCATTGGGATGGTCGGTGAGAACATGCCGCGGACGGCAGTTGATAGGAGGGGAGTTAGGTTCGTAGTCGACAGCGGCTACGATATGATTTGACGCGTTCGCGAAATATCGGGTTGTCGCCTTTTTGATAAAGGCGTAAATAGGTTTGAGACCGAGATCGGAATGATGAGCTCGGCTACGTTCGGTCGTGACGTTTGCTGTCGTGCCGAGCGGAGCTGCGCTGTGTGGCGTCTCCCATACATTTTAGTACATCACATCTCACCGTCGCACTCCTGTCACGCTGCGTCGGCTACGTGGCGAAACCTTAAGGGTCCTGTTTAAAATTTGAAAATCTAATGTTGTATTCTTTTTAAAATAATAATACCTAATATGTTACTTATCTTTACAGCTCCGCTTCTAGAAATTCTGAATGGCACGTCATTTATTGCGATGCGATCAATAGCAACCAAATTAGTTGATGGAGAACAATTTGGTAAGATTTTATAAAAATTTATAATGACTTAGTGTGCTTAAGAGCACTTACTTTTCTTCGTCTGTAAGTTCTGGCTTCACACTATTTTTAAGTGTATTTTACAAATGTACAGTGAGGTGCTTAATCATAGTTTGTAAGATTTAACTCACCTCTCCGATGAACTTGATGATAGTGAGATTGATGAAGTATCTCACCCTAGATATTAAAGCGATGGATACTTTACATACCAATTCCAACGGACGTTTTGAGGGAAATCGAAAAGGCATGTTTACACGTTTCACTTTGTTACAATTACCCTCACTCATGCACATATAAGAATACATAATGATTAATATTTCACCAATATTATACATTATTATTCGAAATAATGCAAGTTTTGGAAATTAAAACAAATTAACAACATCACTCTTTCCCGCCAAAACTAAGAGCATTTCTAAGCACATTTTTAGTTTTTTTTTTTTGTTTTTTGCCGTAATGGCGACAAGAAGTCAATTTTTATAATTTACTGTTATACTCTATTACTACTTGACATTGGCGAAATACACTGTTAAAGTGTGCGGCCATTAATTAAAATAAGAAGAAGAAGCACATTTTTAAGAACACTGGCCAATAAATAAAGGAAAGACGCTAAGAAGGGAAAATTAATGTAAATATTTTGAAATGGTCATTTGGCATTACAAATTTTACTTTATGTACTAACTGTATACAGTCGTACAAGGATCATTTGGCCCGCGGCCTAAATCGGAACTAACGCTGCCATCAAGTGAAGTGACAAACTTGAACATGACAAACGCAGAGTAGCCGTTTACTATGAAATTACCCCAAGTTCTTTATATAATAATTAACCCTAATTTCCCACCAACACCCCCCTCTCAATGTCATCCATGGACCATAAGATCCTTGTAACACTATACCTAGATTTAAATTAAAATTACATTCATCATTTTCTTAACCATTTCCTAATGCATATTGTCCAGAAACCTTTTTTATTTCAGGCAAAGTAAATTCATTATTCGGCCTAGCAGAAGCGACGATGCCTCTAGTCTATGGTCCTTTATACTCCAGAGTGTATATGGCAACACTGAATATATTACCTGGTGCTGTATTCCTTCTGGGTGCGTTCCTGACTTTACCAGCTATAGCAATATTTGGGTGAGTAATACCTCTTCAGGACTCATTCGTTATAACTAAAAGCGGCGCGTTATGATAACTTCGTGAAATTATCGTGTGTGGTATCATATATGCTTTGTGTGTGTGTCTGTGTGTAAATGATCTACGCTGTTGGCCGCGGGGCATTTACAGTTTCACCGGACAAGAGGGCGAGCGCGCAACTACTACGCTCGAGTCTGAAGGGTAAGGGGGCATCTAGCTCAAGGGCGCCTCAAGCAGGAACGGCGTCGGCTTAGGCAGTCGCGATGGGGGAGGGCGTATACTAGGTGTCTCGCCGTGGTGCTCTGCACCGGCGGGCAAAGGCTTATTCGACCTCACCGGCGAGGTCGGTGTCTGATCCTGTGTGCGGTATCGGTATCCGAAAGAAGTGATGTTAGGGCATCGGAAGGGTCAGTGAGAACATGCCGCGGGCGGTAGTAGCGACTGATGGGAGGGAATTTTTTGTTTCGTAGTTGGCGGCGGCTACGATTAGCGGTTTCCTATGACATCATATATGCATTCATCATTCATGAAGTTACCTAATTTTAAGTAGCTGAATGCATATGTTTTGGATTACAGTCCAGATCTATGCCATTACTTTAGAACTAAGTGTTATGTTGTTATTATAATCTGTGTTGCGTGTTAATAAAAAAAAGATATCGTAACGCGCCGCGTTACGTGTTTAATTAGTCTTCTTTTAAGAAAACGAAGCCTCACACTAGGTTTTATTCTTCCTGTGTCGTGGGTGCGTTTACAAACATGTAAATTCACTAGGCAAGAGTCTTAGTAACCAAGCGGGTATGAGACGAACTATGAGAGTGGAGGAAGCCAGAGAGGTATGTAAGGAAAGAACCTGTTGGAACTCTGTACTCTCTGCCTGCCCTGCAAGGGATCTTTTCTATCTCTCTATCAATATCTCTCAATATGATTATTGAGAGATATATTGATAGAAAATTCACATATACAAATACCCAGACCGAAACAAATAATTGTGGGTCATACAAAGTCTCGTTTCAAGCGGGAATCGAACCCGCAACCATTCGACCCGGTAGGCGGCGTAAGCTCTTAACCACTGCGCCAAATTCATTATTTACTCATTAAAAACGTGTATGTAAAAATATTTAAATCTATTTTAAGGATAAATAGTGAGTAATACATGTTATGTTTTTAAGAATACATAGATCCCTTACGTCCAATATTTACATATTTTAAACGACTTCAAAAAGAATGAGGTTCTATATTCATCTGTATGTATTTTTTTATGTATGTTCACCGATTATTCCGTCAATTTTACACCAATTTTAATGATTTCTTTTCATTGGGTTCAGTATAGCTCCAAAATAGTCCCATTTTAATTTCATCGGTATTGGACCCTAGACTTTGAAGATACAATACGAATGTGTAGATTGTGATATTATGGGTATTACGTCAATCCTATAGGTACCCTACTATATAATTAAGCAGAATATTAACCGACTTCAAAAAAGGAGAAGGTTAATATATCTGTGTGTTTTTATAACTTTTTTGCTTGTGAACCGATTTTAAAAATGCTTTCTTGCATTAGGTACAGTATAGCTCCGAGGTGGACCCATTTTAATTTTGTCGGTATTGGACCTTGGACTTTGAAGATACATCAGGGACTCCTTGACGGCAAACAGCACTAACGTGTATATTCAGTTATTATGAGTGTTATATCAATCCTGTAGGTACCTTACTGTAAAACTTAGTAGAATAATACATACAATATTAAAAATTAATTGACTCATCACTAAAAATAGTTAAATAAAAATATTTTGAAAAAAGGATAACCGACTTCAAAATGAAAAAAAGCATAAATACTTGAAGTCAGTGCCAAGTAACCGACTGCACCAACTGGCACCGACTTTAAATATTTATTTTTTGCTTTTTGAAGTCGGTTTCTCTTTTTTTTAAGTATTTATTTTCGCTAAAAATCACATTTTAACTTGAATAATTTTGAAATATTTAGTTTCATAATAACTGAAGCGTTACACATTTTCCCCAACACATTAAAATTAATTTTGTGATGCGTAACTATAGTTAGTCCAAAAATACTGGTAGATAATAGAGATCCACTTTGGCAAATCTTTTTCTAACGCCATCTAGCTAATAAATTCGAACTAAAATATTTTATTTCCTGACATTCTTACAACCATTATTCCATGTAGGACCTATAGAACTTTTTACCCTCGTCTTCATTAACCCCGCAAAGAATCTAGCGTGATAATTTAGATAAATAGAATTTTCATACCGGACATTATTTTTTAAATCTAAGTTATTTCTATGATTGCATTAAACCGGGTGCAAAAACCTCTTGAAACTCTGTACTCTCTGCCTACACTGTACGGGATCTGTTGTGAAGATATAGATAGAACGTTCTAAATACTTAAAATAAGTTATTTTTATTTACAGGTGGCTATATTTTGAACATAAAAAAGATCTAATAAGGAAGGAATCTGCAAATCAGAGTGACACAGAAAAACAAGCAGCGATGGAAAATAAATAAGCAGCAGATTATACAATTGTAAACATAATAATAATATAATAATATCAGCCTATACTGCCCACTGTTGGGCAAAGGCCTTCTCTCACAAATCCAGATGAGAGAGATTAGGTCATACTCCACCACGCGGACACAGTGCGGATTGGTGGAGGCAGGTGTGTTGAAATTTATCAATATTCTATAAAGGGTATAAGACTTTCAACTCGGCTTAACTACTACCACAGCTTAACGTGCCTTCTGAAGCACGGAGACGCTCGAATATGAAAATGCCACAAACGGTCACCCATCTCAGGCCGACCGAGTCGAACGCTGCTTAACCTTGGTGATCGGTAAGAACACCGCGGTCGCACAGCGCTACGAGCGCCTTTTATCGCGCATATTTATCAAGTATTATTAAGACGCGTCACACATTTACTGTAAAATTTTAAGTAATAAGTATTATTATAAGTTTGATGAAATACATTTAAATTGGTAAAGTTTTTACCGTTGTTTGCCGTACTAAGAAAAAATGGAAACGTAGATGCCTACGGTAGTAATAGCTACCACAGTAAATATATGTAGACAGTGGAGCACTTTAGCACTATAAGAACTCGCTCACAGATGCGCGCTTTACGGGGTATATCGCCGATTTTTTTTTAATGTAGCTCCTCACTAGGAATTATTCCTGTATCGTGGATGCGTTTACAAACATGAAATTTACATGCACAAACACCCAGACCGAAACAAATATTTGTGGGCCACACAAAGATTTGTCCCGTGCGGGAAGCAACCCCGTGACGGCTCGATCCAATGGGTGGCGCGGCTCAAGCTCTTAACCACTCGATCAAGCCGTACGTCTATATCAGCGGCTAGGTAACCTTTGAGATTGTAACCCGCTGAAACATTACTTTTATTTGGAACGCGAGTACTAAGATGCTCTACTGGTTACCTACACGTATGTATTTACTTTGCACATATACACGTCAGTTTCGTAGATTATCAAAGATATTCCATAATATCAAGATAAAAAGGACAGAATTTGGCTGCCTCGCCGTTCTAATGGCAAATGGTCCGGCTGGCAATCACGAGGTTATGAGTTCGGTAAGTTGGGAATAGTGTTATTGATATTTCTCTATCTAAGAATCTACTAAGTTATCCGGAGTCTGGAATTGTGCTCTGGCTTTCCTTTTTTTACAATGGGAACATCGTGGACAAAATTTGTATGTAAGTACATTGTACACAGTACACCTCACCCCGCTTAGGTAATAAAAACGTGAGAAGTCGAAAGTTCGAGGTTCATCCGCTAGACGCCGTGTTATTTATTTTGTGCTAATTGCGTTTACATTATGCCATTGTACAAAGTTTACGAATATTCATTTCTAAATTAATTCAACTACCCAATGAACTTGATGACAAAGATGATAATGAAACTGATGAAGTACCCCACCCTGGATAGTAAAGTGATGGATACTTTACATACCAATTGCGACGGCCGTTTTGAGGGAAATCGAAAAGGCAAGTTTTATCACTTTGTTACAATTACCTTCACTCATGCACATATAGGAATACATAATGGTTAATATTCCACCAAAATTACACATTATAATTCGAAATAACACATGTTTTGGAAATTAAAACAAATTGACAACATCACTCTTCGATTTCCCGCAATAACTCCCAGACGCACAGTTTGATGTCTCATACATTTTTTTTATATCACAAAACTTTATAAACGTACACAATTATAGAATAATGCGTATGAAGGCTTTGCTTGGCTTTTTGAGCTCTTTGCTTATCTGCAAGGGACCTGCCATAAAAATAAATACGGTTTTCGTTTATTTGATACCACGCTAAAACAAAAAAAAACCAGTTGCTTTTTTAATAATATACCTATCTGTATGAGCTTACTTAAGCGTTCACCGGGGCCGTGCAATTATTGAACTAATGAACCTAATCTTATGTGTAAATAACAAATAAAATTAAACAAAAAATATAAAGTGTCTAATCATCAAGTAGCGCATATGTTATTCAAGCGACGAAAAACACGAAGGCGCCAGCCAAGTTACCTAACAATAAAGCAGAGCCATTTATCTTACTACTAGCTTAATAGGTTTAATACTAAGATTATACACCACTGTTTAATACTAAGTTTATACACCTAAGAATATTTCGCAGATAACATGCGAAATATCATATTAGCCCTGTTAAGAAACTGTCCTACAGTTGAGCACGGGTCTCCTCTCAAACTGAGAGCTTAGGCCATAGTCCACCACGCTGGCCCAGTGCGGGTTGGCGAATTTCACACACCTTCGAGAAACTCTTAGGCATGCAGGTTTCCTCACGATGTTTTACTTCACCGTTAAATCAAGTGATAATTATTTTTTTTAATACGCACATGCTTTCCAAAAGACAGAGGTGCGTGCTTGGGTTTGAACCCGAGACCTCTGACTTTACAGTCCAACGGTCTAACCACTAGGTTATCACTGCTAAGATTATACTCCACTGTTTAATATTAAGTTTATACACCCAAGAATAATTCACAGATAACATGCGAAATATCATATGACATTTATGCGCTTTCTTTTTGCACAACAGCTGCTAAAATAACACTTGACATAAAATCGCATATTTTAATCACTAAGCAGATATATGAATGCCATCGTTTAGCAGATGGATTATGATTTTTTCATTCAACATAGAACCTTCAAACAGTAGAGAAACTACTGAACACTAGCTCTTAGCAAATAAAGGGTCGTTGCCGACCGTTGGAATTGTACACCAGAATTCATTGTAAAATAAAATTGTCATTTAATCAATAATAATAATACCAGCCCATACCGTCACACTGATGGGCAAAAGCCTTTTCTCCATAAATCTAGGTAAGAGAGATTAGGTCATACTCCGTTAGGTGCGGAATGGTGGGGGCAGGTGTGTGACGACCTGCTGTTGGAACTTATCAAACCGCTTATAAGGCTCCCAACTCGGCTTAAGTGGTAGCCGGGACCAACGACTTAGTGTGCCTTTCGAAGCACGGAGATGCACGAATATGAAAATGCCACAAACGATCACCCATCACAGGCCGACCGAGTGGAACGCTGCTTAACCATGGTGATTGGTAAAAACATCGCGGTCGCACAACGCTACGAGCGCCTTAAATGAAAATGTATTAATGCGACCTATTATACACCTCGCGACCTACGACCTATTATATGCCGCGTGGTTCCCGGCTTAGAGTGCCGCGTGGTTCCCGGCTTAGAGTGCCGCGTGGTTCCCGGCTTAGAATAGGACCAACCCATCTCATCCCATCGGGTGTCGTACAAGGCGACTAAGGGAAAACTAGGGAATGGGCAGCAGCGTTCCCTTAGCACTTCGACGACCAATAACTGCGCTCGCCAACCCGCCTGCCAAGCGTGGCGAGTATGGCAAACACCCCCAATTATGGACGAATGTAAGAAAACCAGGCCCCTAGTCCCCGGCGGTCCTGTTCGTCCTGGCCACGGTAGCAGCCATGGTAACGACAGGACAAGGGGTGCTAAGAATCTCCGGCAGAGATTCGGCTACCACCAACACCGAAATTTGGCCCTGGTGACATACAACGCACGCACGTTAAGGACAGATGAGAAGCTTGTTGAGCTGGAAGAAGAGATAAACAAGTTGCGGTGGAATATTGTTGGTTTATCGGAGGTCCGAAGAAAGGGCGAGGACACGATAACCTTAAAATCCGGCAACTTGTTTTACTACCGGGAGGGTGAACAGCAGTCCCAAGGTGGTGTCGGATTTATCGTCCACAAGTCACTCATAGACAACGTTGTGTCCATCACTAGTGTGTCGAGCAGGGTAGCGTACCTGATACTCAGAATATCCAAAAGATATTCGCTGAAGGTCATACAGGTCTACGCACCGACCTCGGCATACTCAGATGATGACGTCGAAGTAATGTATGAGGACATTAGTAGAGCCATACATACTTCCAAAGCACACTTTACAGTGGTTATGGGTGACTTCAATGCGCGGCTGGGCAAACGGGGCGATGATGAATTGAGAGTGGGGCAATTTGGATATGGGCAACGCAACCCCAGGGGTCAGAGGCTGGCCGAATATCTGGAGAAGGAGGGACTCTTTATGATGAACTCTTTCTTCCGGAAGCCGCCTCATAGGTAATGGACCTGGATGAGCCCTGATGGTTCCACAAAAAATGAGATAGACTTCATCATGAGCACCAAGCGACAAATATTTAATGATGTCTCCGTGATTCACAGGGTAAAAACCGGCAGTGATCACCGAATGGTCAGAGGCACATTAAATATTAATGTCAAAATGGAAAGATCGCGTCTGATGAAGTCTACGCTCCGACCTACTCATGCATATATCCAAAACCCCGAGAACTTTCAACTCGAATTGTCAAACCGCTTCGAATTGCTAGACAGCAGCGCATCAGTGGACGAAATCAACAATAGGTTGGTAGAGACTGTCCATACGGTCGGGTCCAAGCATTTTAAGTCCCACCGTAAAAATAGACCTCAAAAGCTATCTGACTACACCCGAAACCTTATGGCTGAGCGACGTACCATGACACTCCAAACCTCCGATGATGCTAAGTCCTATAGGCAGCTCAATGGACAGATATTGAAGTCCTTGCGACACGATTTACGGTCCTTCAATACAAGACGTATTGAGGAGACCATAGAGCAGAACAAGGGCTCCAAAGTGTTTGCAAGAGACGCGTCTATTGGGCAAAGCCAGTTGACGAAGCTGAAGACGGAGGACGGAAACGTAACGTCGAATAGGTCAGAGGTGCTCAGGGAGATAGAGAGGTTCTATGGGCAGTTGTATACCTCAGTAGCTGAACCTGTTGTTGACTTGGTAAAAGACCCAAGAGCCAAGCTAACCCGACACTACACTGAAGATATCCCGGACATCAGCCTGTACGAGATTAGGATGGCTCTCAAACACCTTAAAAACAACAAAGCGCCGGGTGAAGACGGAATTACCGCAGAGCTTCTGAAAGCGGGCGGATCGCCGGTACTTAAAGTCCTTCAGAGGCTGTTTAATTCCGTCTTGCTCGAAGGAAAAACGCCGGAAGCGTGGAACAGGGGTGTGGTGGTACTCTTTTTCAAGAAAGGTGATAACACTTTACTGAAGAATTATAGGCCCATCACACTGCTGAGCCATGTTTATAAGTTGTTTTCGAGAGTCATCACGAATCGTCTCGAACGCAGGCTTGATGACTTCCAGCCTCCCGAACAAGCCGGTTTCCGGAAAGGCTTTAGTACCATAGACCACATACATACGCTGCGGCAGATTATACAGAAGACCGAGGAGTATAATCGGCCACTATGCTTGGCGTTTGTGGACTATGAGAAAGCCTTCGATTCGATAGAGACTTGGGCGGTTCTTAGATCTCTCCAGCGATGCCGCATTGACTATCGGTACATCGAAGTGTTGAAGTGCTTGTATAATAACGCCACCATGTCAGTCCGAGTACAGGGGCAGTGCACGAAGGCGATCCCCATAAAAAGAGGAGTAAGGCAGGGAGACGTCATTTCTCCGAAACTGTTTACGGCCACCTTAGAGGACGCCTTCAAGCTCTTGGAATGGCAAGGACTTGGCATCAACATCAATGGCGAATACATCACTCACCTTCGATTTGCCGACGACATTGTGGTCGTGGCGGAGTCGCTGGAAGATCTAGGACGAATGCTCGGTGACCTCAACAGAGTATCTCAACAAGTGGGTCTTAAAATGAACATGGACAAAACGAAAATAATATCTAAAGTCCATGTCGTACCCACCGCACTCACCGTTGGGAACTCTACTCTTGAAGTTGTCGACGAATACATTTACCTGGGACAGGTAGTCCGGTTAGGTAGGTCCAACTTTGAGAGAGAGGTCAATCGACGAATCCAACTCGGCTGGGCAGCGTTCGGGAAACTGCGCAACATCTTCTCATCCAAAATACCTCAGTGCCTTAAGACTAAAGTTTTTAGTCAATGTGTGTTACCAGTGATGATATATGGATCAGAGACGTGGTCTCTTACAATGGGTCTCATAAAAAAGCTCAGAGTTGCTCAGCGAGCTATGGAGAGAGCTATGCTCGGCGTTTCTCTACGCGATCGAATCAGGAATGAGGAGATTCGTAGAAGAACGAAGGTCACCGACATAGCCGTTAAGATTAGCAAGCTGAAGTGGCAATGGGCGGGCCACATAGCGCGTAGATCGGACGGGCGTTGGGGCAGAAAGATTCTAGAGTGGAGACCACGTATTGGCAAGCGCAGCGTGGGACGACCGCCTGCCAGATGGACCGACGATCTTGTGAAAATCGCAGGAAGTCGTTGGATGCAGGTGGCATCGGACCGGTTACGCTGTAAAGCGATTGGGGAGGCCTATGTTCAGCAGTGGACAAGTATAGGCTGAGATGATGATGATGAATGCGACCTATTATTTGTATGACTATTATAGTTGACTGCCTCGTTGGTCTGGTGGCAAAGCGCATCGCTTTCTGATCACGAGGTCCTGGGTGCAAATCATAGGTCGGAAAAATTTAGTTTATCTAAACGAAAAATTCCCATTATGAGACCGGAGTCTGGGATTGTGCCCGGTATATGGCAATAGGCTCGCCCCTATTACATGGGACCTTACATCGTCGGCGAAACGTGGGTGTACTCAGTACACCTCTGCCACCCTCTCTGGGGAAAATAGGCGAGACGGTGTTTTTTTAATTATTGTATGCCTAATATTGACTGCTTCGTTGGTGTAGTGGAGTATAATACTGCTAGTGCTTACGACCTCCAGTAATGGAGAGGCATTTGAAGAAGAGAAGAGTGCTTACGAGGTCCTGGGTTCGAATTCTAGGTCGGAGTATTATAACTATAGAAAAAACATCAATAACAATTATGCCTAGTAATTGGATATTGGCTATAATCGACCAAGCCGGGATGTACCTACACAGTACACATCTGCCACCTCCTCTTAAGTTTTCCTATATAGGTTTTATAAAGAAAACATTTCCATTATAAACAATAAGAAAATAAACCAATTACGCTTCTCGTTTTACAATTCATAATAATAATAAAATAACAATGAGAGATAATTAAACAACCATTGAGAATTGTAAACATTGCTGATAAGTCTTTAAATACCAAGAAAATAGATATTAAAGCCTCAATTATACTTCTGATTATGTATAAATACTAACAGATGTTTTGCTAAGACACGATTCATGTAATTTATATAATTTATTGTCTGTTATCGTCGTTACATTGATGATAATAATGCAGCTGTATAAGCTATTTAGAGCCTAAGCAGGCTTGCTACTTTTGATGTCGGCGATCCACTCGCTGCTATTCGCAAGCTCGATGCCGCTTCCAAACACTACTCCACATAAATACAAACTTACGTAGCAGGGATCATGTCGCTTTTTGGAAGTGACGCGACTAAACGCTATGTTTGCTACCTTACCTTTGATACTGCTATAGAATGCATTTAGTCGACAAAACGCAATGCCTTCGTAAAGACGCTTGATTTTGACACCATGACCGAAGGCAGCAAGTCGCTAATACGCAATACGGTGCTTTACCGTATGCAGTCGTAGAATCACCGATCGCCGATGTCTAGAATATAGTGTATGCCCATATGCAACGACAAATCAGATAGTTTTGGCTCGAATTTTGTTGTTCGAGTACATGCTGCTCCATTTACTGGAATGAGTAGTCCCTGGTTTGATCGCGAGACAAATTTTGACCCATAAATATGTGTTCGGCGGTAAATTTCACATCTGTAAGCGCACGATAAATAATTTTATTTTAAAAATACTTTTTAAGAACCGGCTTTAATGCAGCAGGCAATGGTGCAATTAAAAATGACAAATGAATATTAAATGTGTATCGAAAATGGCCCCAGAATCGACAAACATGTGACCTATACCATAACTATTTATCTTCTTTATTCTATACTAGCAGTGATAGCCTAGTGGTTAGACCGTTGGACTGCAAAGTCAGAGGTCTCGGGTTCAAACCCAGGCACGCACCTCTGTCTTTTCGAAAGCATGTGCGTATTTAAAATTAATTATCACTTGCTTTAACGGTGAAGGAAAACATCGTGAGGAAACCTGAATGCCTAAGAGTTTTTAGAGTGACCCACACTGTGGTAATTTTTGCCCATAGCGTATCCGACATGCGACAGATATGTCCAGCCCAGTTCCATTTGAGCCTTGCAGCTGAGCTTCAAAGTATTGTGAGAACTGAAATAAAAGTCACCATCGTCTTTTCCGAATGTCAAAATTATTATCGAATTACGGTTGGAGATGTCAATCCTATCAATCGGTTATATTTAATCGATTACATTTAATCATTATCGCTCGAATCGAAAAGGCAGGTTTTATTACTTTGATACAATTACCTTCACTCATGCACATATGAGAATACATAATGGTTAATATTTCACCAACATTACACATTATAATTCAAAATAACATAAGTTTTCGAAATTAAAACAAATTGATGACAACTCTCTTCAATTTCCCGCCAAACAGACTCTAGTGTATTTGTACATAACGATTTTACAAATGTATCATTGGCTACTAAATTATAAGCTCCAAATCAAATACCTTTTTTCAATAATGCGATATCCCTGCTTGTCCGTTTATTAATAAATGCATGAAGATAATTTACAGGCAACTTCAAATCATACAAGCATTTCTTCATTGCTGTTGGTTCTGGGGCAAATCATGTATGGACGCAGAATAATTACCTTTCGGGTCTATGCTGTTGACTGTTGAGGAATTCTTTCGTATAGAGTTAATCCTGGGTATACAATCAGGTCATGCTTACTTATGAAATTTCAAATCCGTCGAATGAGAGGAAGTGATTCTAATTCAGTTTGCAATATTTGACCTAATCCAACAAACTAACAAACATTACAAGCAAAATAAAACCTTGTCAAAGCCTCATATTGTTATTTTCGTTCTTCCAGTACTCAATTCGAAACATAAAACCCTATTCCATTATTTTGTACCCCAAAAATACGCTCTCATGATGAAAATGCAGAAAACACTCATTCTAAAACTAGACCTTATTCATAGTGGCTCAATAAAAACTTGGCCTAAATAGCACCTCAGTTCTTCGAAGCATGGCTTTCTCTTTCATTGGAGTACATCAATCAATCAATATAACAATTCAGGCTGGAATGAACGGGTTCGAGCCTATTTCAATTACCAGCCTTACTGTAAGAAAAGTTTTGAAGGAGAGTGGGTACTCTTTATAGGACGGTGTTACTCAACATTTTTGAAATTAATAAACTTTAAAGAATTACCTACAAAAGAAAGATTCTAGAGCGGAGACCGCGTATTGGCAAGCGCAGCGTGGAACGGCTGCCTGCCAGATGGACCGACGATCTTTTGAAGATCACAGGAAGTTGTTGGATGCAGGTGGCATCAGACCGGTTGCGCTGGAGAGCGATTGGGGAGGCCTTTTTTCAACAGTGGATGGGTAGAGGCTGAGATGATGACCTAAAAAGTAAACATCATCACGGCTATATTCTCTAAGCGGGAGTGGTAAAGGTGTACTGTGTACACCCAATTTTCTCGGACTATGTTAGGTTTCAATATTAAAAGGGCGAGCCTATTATCATTATACCGGGCATAATGCCATATTTTGGATGGATAATAGAAATTTTTCTTTTGTAAAATTAAACTTTGTTAAGACGAGGATTCGAACCCAGAACCTTTATATATTCTTCACTAGACGATAAAAGACGACCAGTAATGACGAGGAACAATTATCTCTTTAAAAAACAGTGAAGCGGTGATCAAATTTTGTTTCAATTATTTTAAAAGTTCATTAGAGGTGCTTGAAAGAATGCAGGATCGCGGTATTCTAGACATAAGAAAGGTTAAGAAGCTTTGGACTTGGTCAGTCTGAGATCATAAACTTTATTGTTCTACGCTGGGGAAAGGTCTCCCCCATAACCTTTCAGACGGATCTGTAATCAGCCATCTCCTGCCAATCCTTTTTAGTCTTAGATTTCAAGCATCTCTGCGCTTCAGAAGAGTTGGTAAGCTTTTTCGTTGTCGTTTCTAAAATATTTAGTAGTGGACGTCTCACGCACTATTTGCCGCAGATAATAACCACACCGACATATTTATTTTTTATTTCTTTTTAAAAATATTTCTTCTTCTTCTTCAAGTTATGGCTTCACACTAATTATAAGTGTATTTTGCCAGTGTCCAGTGAGATATATGTGAGATATATAATCGTGTTTGTTTAAATTAATTCGACACCCCGTAGAAATAAGAAAAAAAAAACAAGAAAAGCAAGAATTTGATGACAACGGTGCTAATGAAATTAATGAAGTACCCCACCCTAGAAAGTAAAGCAGTGGATACTTTACATACCAATTGCGACGGCCGTTTTGAGGGAATTCGAAAAGGCACGAACAGGCAAGAACACATAATGGTTAATATTCCACCAACATTACACATTATTAGTCGAAATAACACAAGTTTTGGAAATTAAAACAAATTGACAACATCACTCTTCGACTTGCCGCCAAAACTCCTTAAAAATATTAATTTATAACGTTGTTGGAAAATAATATTTAGATCATGAACAACAATATTTTAGATACAAAACAAAAGTGTGCAAACGATTTAAAAAACTATGAATGCTCACATACTTATGTCGTTGACCGTCCTGTTCACATCTAATATATTACTTCAACTTGCTTGTTTCAAAGATTTATTACGATATTTACATACAAATGGCACCACAAACACGTCCTCGGTTTCTTACAAGGAGGTGCTAATGTCGAAACTTTGAGCATCACCGGCAGGCGCCGGCGATAACTCGCGTTAAAGCTATGGTTTTTAGGATAACGATGTCTGGATTTAAACATCCCGTTCACACCACAGAGTCAATTAGAACGAATATGACATCAACGGTATGGGGAATTTTCGTGATTTTTAAATATACAACTATGTCGTTGGTCGGTGGCTACGAGGTCCTAGGTTCGGATCCTTGGTCGGGAAAGGGGAAAAAAATCGCCTATCGCAAAAATTGCCTAGTCAAAGGGCAATAGACTCGCCCTTAAATAAATTGAGATGTGGTACGGAGGATAAACGGATTTAATATTATCAGCGATATGTGAAGTGACTGCCTCGTTGGTCTAGTGGCAAAGTGCATCGCTTTGTGATCACGAGGTCCTGGATTCAAATCCTGGGTCGGACAAATGTAGTTTTTCTAACGAAAACTTCCCAGTACGAGCCCGGACTCTGGGATTGTGTCCGGTATATGGCAATAGGCTCGCCCCCTATTACATGGGACCTAACATCGTCGGCGCAACGTGGGTGTACTCAGTACACCTCTGCAACCCCTGCTTGGGGAATATAGGCGTGAAGGTGTTTATATCAATCCTGTAGGTACCTTATCGTAGAACTAAGTAAAATAATATGACACAGGTATATAAAGATTAATAATTAATTCAAGCATCACTTAAAATTGTAAAATAATAAACTTTTGAAAAGAAAGAAAAACCGACTTCAATAAGCAAAAAATAACTATTTGAGATTTCACCGACTGGTGCCAAGTAACCGACTGCACCAACCGGTATTAATAAAATATTCAAATACTAATCTTTAAAGTTAGCTAAAGTGGCAATGGGCTGGTCACATCTGCAGAAGTACCGACGACCGATGGAGCAAACGAGTCCTAGAGTGGAGACCGCGACTTGGTAAGCGTAAGGTAGGACGGCCCCCAGCTAGATGGACAGACGACCTCAAAAAGGTCGCTGGGACAGACTGGTTGCGGAAGGCGGAGGACCGTGTGCAATGGCGCGTGTTAGGGGAGGCCTATGCCCAGCAGTGGACTGCGATAGGCTGATTGATTGATTAATTGAAAGTCGGTTTTCCTTTTTTTCAAAAGTTTTTTACTTTTTTTATATCACGAGGCACTTTGGTCTAGTCTTTGACAATATGACCTTGGTATTAAAAGCCTTTCTGAACTAATAAAATCCTTCCTGAAAAAAAGAAGTCACCACCCTCGTGATCACCATCCCTACCATTCACGACTAAGCTAGTGAAGCAGTATCTTGCATGTTATTAATTTCGCGAGCTGTCGTCATCAAGACTCCCCTTTTAATCACCTTTAATGAATAGGCGAATATTGCCTTGTGTTATTCCAAAACCCTTTACGCTGTGGGTCGCGTATCTTAATGAGGTTTCAAATTTTAAATACAGTTTTAGAAATAATTAACGATCCGTGTTGAACTGGTGTTGAATAATGAGGGCCCTTTTATGTGTTGTACGAGCTGACATAATGTCGCGTCAGGTCTAGTGGTATTCTGAGACTGTCGTGATAAATGCTTCGATTGACAACTCTTTTCTCTATCTATCTATATCATCACGCCAGATCTCTTGCGGGGTAGGCTGAGAATACAGAGTTCCAAGAGGTTCTTTCTCTGGCTTCCTCTACTCTCATAGTTCGTCTCATACACGCTCGCCGGTTACGGAGACTCTTGACTTGTCCTTCAAATAAGACTTGGTCTATAAGGGGAATATGTATTATATAAAGGCAAATATGAGATCCCATAGGATTTATACACAAATATTTCAATTACTAACGATCCGCCCCGGGTAAATTATCATCATACATCTTCCTCTTGAATCACTCAAGGGAAAGGTGTATTATAAGAACTAAAATCAATCTTGATTTAACATTTTAGTAAAAAAACAGGTTTTAAACTCGATTTACAACAACAACAACAACACATCATCATGCCAGATCCCATCCGGGGTAGGCAGAGATACTAGATTTACGTTCAGTAATATGGGCATTTGTCTACTAATGAAACCTGTATGAAAATTTGTTCGGTATTTATTGACTTTATCGCGTTCAGACAGACAGACAGACGACGCGGGGGGACTTTGTTTTATAATATGTAGTGATGCATGTATATATCCATTTTTGAAAGTACCTACGAGTATATAACTGTTTCACAAACTTGTCTCGCTAATTTGGCTAAGCAAAACAGGAGGCGGAATTTATAATTGCACGTGGTCGGTCGTCGGCCATTATTTAGATTTAGGCAAATTGTTTAGAACAAAACATTGCTTTTCACTTGCACTGGTGTCGTTTGTCAAGAGTTTTTGGTGTCTTGTTAAGTTTCAAATCTGTAAGGCTTCACTGCAATGCGAGCGTTGCGGGAATATTGTTCCGGGTAAAATAAAATGACAAATTCTATATATTCATGTATATAATCACGCCAGATCCTTTGCGTAGGCAATGTAGTTCAAAGAGAGCAAAAGGCCTATATCTTGCAGACGACGTCTTTCCGCTGAAGATAGAAACACGCTATCTACGGGTATCTATCTATATCATCACGCCAGATCCCTTGGAACTCTGTATGTTGTGCCTATCCCGGCAGGGAGTACAGAGTTCCAACAGGGTATTTCCTTACATGCCTCTCTGGCTTTTTCCACTCCCATAGTTCGTCTCATACACGCTCGCCGGTTACGGAGAATCTTGACTTGAGAACCACGCTAAATTTATAAAATCGTTTTACCATCGATAGATTCGCAACACTAACAATAACTCTATCGTCTTTCTTCTTGAAATCTTAATAAATATTAGGTTTTAAAAATCAAGATAATCTAAATAAATTTTTCGGGACAAAAGGTTTTTCACGATTACTATTCTCATTTTTTTTCTAATAATAGAAGACAACTTAAAAGTGCCGCTTGTATTGTAACTATTTTTACGTACTTATTTATATCGCTTTATTTTTAACATGTAAATAGCAATATAATTATAGGTATAACCAAACAGATATGTACTGCTTTAAGCAAAAAATTACGTAAGTAGGTAGACTTTAATTATGATTAACCATTATGGTTAATTTCTTAAAACTTTTAATTAATGCGTGCTTTCTTCATTAAAATTAAACATCTGTTCCACGTGGTTTGGTTTTAATTTATCGAAATAATGCAATGTGTAATTTAATATAAATATATCTGGCAGATCGGGCGTGGGTTTTGTAAAACCACCTAAATTATACAATAATTAAGTGTTTTTTTAAAATAACACCAGCAATTAATGAACAACAATTTGTACTCACGTGTATTTAATACATGTATCAAGACAAAAATGTAAATCAGTACAAAAATGATATCTGTAAAACCGCATTGGTACGGAAGAGTATTCTAGGCATGGCAGCAGTTATTTATAATAAATTACCAAATCGGATTAAGATCATGGACATAAATAATTTTAAAAAGACCTTGACATTGCTTTTAATCAACAAATGCTATTACTCAGTAGATGATTTTATAAATGACAAATGTATAAAGTGAATGATTAGCTAATTAATATATATATTATTGATGATGACATAACACCTATTTACAAGGAATATTTGTGACATTATAATTGTAACTACATTTTATTATCTTAACCATTGACAAACAACAAACAAAACAACAAAATGAATTGTCCCTATACTTGACAAATAAAATAAATGGTGTTAAATAGTAAACTACTACCTACCAAAATAGTAGCCAGGACCAAGAGCTTAACTTGCCTTCCCAAGCACGAAGACGCTCGAAAATCAATCAACGTGGTACCACAGCGCTACAAGCTCATGGAAATATTGACATAATAATTATCTACCTACACGTCATGAGCAAAGATACTGTGTCAACGTAACCTGCTTATAAAGACTGCTTTTTACAAGCTTTTATTTAACTTGCAATATTCGTATGACTGTCTGTCTGTCTTTCCGGTTCAAGCACTTGTGGGTATCCGATTGCGCTGAAATTTGGCATACATACTTAAGCTAAATTTCAGCTTAATCAAATACCGATGTCAATGCAATAATGGTACCATAGAACTGGTCTGATGTAGGAGTCGAAAGCCAAGGGAACATGTGCAATAAACAACGTAACCTCCTCGTGTTTAAACTTGTTAGATTGGTACTGACAAGTACTATACACCCAGATAGTGTTCAGGATGTGATGATGAAGCCGAAAGGAGGCCAATGGAACCACCCAATTACTCAATACAACCTTGCCGTGTTTGGGCTCGTTAGATTTGTCTTGACGAGTACTTCAGACTTAGATGGTGTCCAGGGTCTGATGATGGAGTCGGAAAGAAGCCGTAGGAACTGCTCAACTAAGCATGATATTTTAACAGGTTTTAACAGGTTTTTTTGCTATAAAACCTGATTTTTTAAATTCAAATTATTATCACCGATACTATAGTCTTTCCCGAGACATGGGTAGGGTGACGTTTGGGATTTGACGTTTCTAGAAACGTGGTGTTGATAAAATCGAATGGAATAGAATCGATTAAACATCGTATCGAGATCATTTACAACACAGTCACGTTCTATTTATTAATTTCTTGACTATGAGCATACCACGTTTTTTGAATACACAAAATTTTAATGGTAAAGAAATTTTGTACAATTTTCTTAGTACAAAATTTAAAAACAATTGATCGATTATAACGATTAATTCCACGTGTCAGTCCCTAAAATGCAAACCGTTCGAATTTACATAATTGAGTAATAGAGTTTTAGCTGTTTAAAATAATTATGAATTACGCAACTTTTTAAACAGAATATGATTTAAATGGAAATTAAAACGGATTTTTCGTTTATCTTTATATCCTCTTTTTTCTGGATTCCTTATTTTAAATATTCTTTTAAACAACGCGTGAAACGGAATTTGATCAAACATGACAAAGTACTAAAACGCTTACACATTAACTGTACAACTACACAGAGCAAGTATCGCCTACAATGGAGCTCCCACCTTATCAACCAAGCAATTATTTCCATACAGAGCGTGAGAGTTAATTAACTCGAATGCCATATCTTTGCTGATTAACTTCGTCTCTGTCGGTTTACATTACGAATACATTACAAGTTCCTTGAATTATACCCATTTTGTATGTCGCTTTATGAGCGCGAAGGTCGCGGCCTTAGTTCTTTGGTTTCAATTATAATTTCGTTAAGCACATTTAGTGGTTCTCTTGGTTTGGAGATGTAGAATGAATGTAGGAGGAGAGAAAATTGAGTTAGTATAACGTTCTGGAGAAACTATGACGGCACGCAACTTGATGACCGCGGGGATGTTTGCGTTTTTGTTATAATAAATTCTATGTTCCTGGAGTTATTTCAACAGTCTCAGTGGACATGAAAATCTACTTTGATGAAGGATATTTATTTACAACACGTATGTACATTTCAAGGTATAAATAAAGCCAATTGTAGAAAAAATATATATGAGCAGTTATCATTTAAAATGAAGATGAAAAAGAGTATATGTACATTTAATATTTACAACGGAGAAAAAAAGCAAAAACCATATACAAAATCTACAATAGGCCCAAAGGTTCGGCATACTTTTAAGTGGTTACACTATTTTCGACGCACCGAAGTGACGTTTTCTTCTCTCTTTATTTACCTCAATGCAAGCAGGCAGGTAGACAGAGAGTACAAAGTTCCAACAGGTTATTTCCTTACAGACCTCTCTTACCAAGGATTTTAATGTGCTGAATGTTATACAATCATAAAGTAACCAATCAGGTATATAACTTCTCCAAGTGATTATCCTAGAGTAAGAACTTTAAAGAGATTGCTCTTTAAAGTCCTTGCTCATAAGAGTGCGTTCTCTAAGCAAGCGATCGCACGGACTCTTGTCCAACGCGCGGTGCTCCAGCGCTGTACAACACTTAAAGAAATGTACTGTTAGACATTTATTTCATTTCAGCACTTTACTAACGAGCGTTGAAAAAGCATTCATGCGAACGTGGAGTGCGAGACTCATAAGAATGTGCTCTCTGCGCAGATCACGTAGTTATGCTATATCGCAGGAAGTCTACGCTAAAGATTTTAATATACTAAATTACACATATATCTCAGTCTTCCTAACAGAATCCTAGGGATATTTTAATTTCCCTCGTCGGAACAAATTCAGTCTCGCTGAAAATATCCTTAAGATAGTCTCATTTTCTTAAGTACTATTAAAGCATAAACTTTCTTAGTCATAGTTAGTAGTATTTACCTGCTCTTTATGTAAAGATTGTAAACTTAATTTCAATATTATCACTGCTCAAGTAAAAAGCTAGTCTATGTTTCTCTAAAGACTGCCGTATTTTCTAATATTCAATTTATAATGTAGAAGTTAGTTTTAAGTCTGCTACTTTAAGAAGATTAAAAGTTCCCCTAACTTTTTAAATAAACTTAGACTCAGGCTTGATTAGTCAACGATTAGTTTAAGATACACATGACAATAATGTAGTGTTGAAAAATGAGCGCTGAAGTCGAGCCTTTAGCGCTGAGTTGACGCTTACAAGCGTTGAAACACGTAGAAAATGCGAGCGTTTGAAGCGCCGACTTGAGCGTTTTTACAACACTACAATAATGTACTATCAAAGACAATATAAACACCGTCATGCCTATATTCCTCAAGCGGGGGTGACAGAGGTGTAATGTATATACTCAGTTTTTGCCAATCATGATAGGAGCCATGTAATATGGAGCGAGCCTATTGGCATTCTACTGGGCACAATGCCAGACTCAGGACTATTACTGGAAAATTTTCTATAGAAAATTTTCATTTGGTCCGATTTAAACCCAGGACCCCTTAATCGCTATGCTTATTATTCGCCACTAGATCAACGAGGCAATCAACATTCTAAAAAAAAAAAACGCCGTCACGCCTATATTCCCCAGAGGAGGTGGCAGTTACACCCACGTTTCGCCGACGATGTTAGGTCCCATGTAATAGGGGGCGAGCCTATTGCCATATACCGGCACAATTCCAGACTCCGGACTCATACTGGGAATTTTTCGTTAGGATAACTACATTTGTCCGACCTAGGATTTGAACCCACGACCTCGTGATCACAAAGCGATGCGCTTTGCCACCAGACCAACGAGGCAGTCCTGCAACATTCTACTTATATTAAATGCCATACCCGAAATATTCAATGAATTCATCCATTAAACTTGTAATAAAAAACCTGAACGCAGTTTTAACAAATTCCATTAAACGAGACGCAATGAAAAGTGACATTTCAAAATATACCGTCAAATATCGCTCGATTGCATTAAAAATACATAAGTTCGATATCATACAAAACCTCTCGCTTTCCCGTATTTGATTGGGTATTTTCAAACGTGGACACAAAAAACGTAGCGTACATTTTGTGCGGGCGGTAAAGAATTTATTTCTTCCAAATTCTTTGGCAAGTGGCGTACTGCCGTCAAAAGCGACGTATATTGACGTTGCTTAGATTGACGTAAGCATAACGCTATCGAGTTGATGGGGCGTCCTTTTAACACAACAAATTTACTTAATAAAGATGAATGTGACAGCACGCTTCCTCTTTACCATACAAACTTTACCATAACGTCAATAATGTACTAAGAAAAAAAAATAAACAACGTCACCCCTATATTCCCTAAGTGGGGGTGGCAGAGGTGTACTTTGTACACCTACTTTTCGCCAATCATGATAAGTGCCATATAATATAAAGCGATCCTATTACCATTCTACCGGGGACAACGCTAGACTCCGGACTGATGGAAAATTTTCTAGGGAAAAATAACATTTTGTCCAAACAAGATCCGAACCCAAGACCTCATGATCGCTACGCGCATTATTCACCACTAGATCAACGAGGCAGTCAACATTGTATATTAAATGGTATATTCAATTCAGCGACCTATTAAACTTGTACTAACTGATCTGAACACAGTTTTAAATCCCATTAAACAAGTACTCAATAAAAAGTGGCATTCTCAAATATACCGCAAAATATCGCTCGATTGCATTAAAAATACATAAAGTTCGATGTCACACAAACCTCTCGCCTTCGCGTATTTGATTGAGTATTTTCAAACGTGGACACAAAAAATGAAGCGCACATTTTGCGCATAAAGAATTTATTTTTTTCAAATTCTTTGGCAAGTGGCGTACTGCCGTCAAAAGTGACGTATATTGACGTTGCTTAGATTGACGTTAGCGTAACGCTATCATGTTGATGGGACGTCCTTTTAACACTTCAAATTTACTTAAAAAAGATGAACAGCACACTTTATCAACAACACACCGTCACACCTATATTTCCCAAGCGGGGGTGGCAGAGCTGTACTGAGTATACCCACTTTTTGCCTACGATGGTAGGTCCTATGTAATGGGGGGACAAGCCTATTGCCATACACAGGGTACAATTCCAGACTCCGGACTGGGAAGCTTTCGTTAGTAAACTACATTTGTATAACTTTACGATAGCGTCAATTCGTTTATACTAAGCTCTCTGGAAATAAAGAAAACGTAGTGTTTAATTTATGCTCTTCGGAAATAGTTTGTTATACAAAATTCGAGCTTCTGATCGTAATTCAAAAAGAAATAAAAACATTTAACATAGATCTAAAATTAAAGATCTTCAGATTTTAAGTTGATTCACTTTTCTCCTCCCCTTTCCACTTCCTGTAATTAAACTTTAGCATTTCCAGGGACTTACCGAGGTGCAGTCAATTTACAAATAACCGGGGGCTTATTAATCTATCCATATCATTACGCTAGAACCCTTGCGATGTAGGCGCTCTCTGCCAACAGATTCTTTCCTAACAGACTTCTCTGATTTCTTCTTCTTCTTCGCTCTCATAGTTCTGGGATTGGTTTTATCAATATAAAATAATACATATAATATTAGCCCTGTTAAAAGGCTGTCCCTTGGGCACGGGCTTCCCCTCAATCTGATAGGGTTTAGGTCATACTCCACCACGCTAGCTCAGTGCGGGTTGGCTAACTTCACACACCTTTGAGAAGCTCTTAGGCATGCAGGTTTCCTCAAGATGTTTTCCTTCATCGTTTAAGCAAGTGATATAAAAGGACAAACAAAATGTCAAGAGTCTCCGTAACCGGCGAACGTGTATAAGACGAACTATGAGAGTGGAGGAAGCCAGAGAGGTATGTAAAATAAGAAAACATGACGTTGCTCGAGTACCTGAAATAAAAACAATATTTGCTAGACGACAATATGCTGCTATGGCAACTCACCTATATAATAAAATAAATAAAGAATTAAATATATATATCCTTTACCTCTGTACAAATGTAAAACCGCTATTACTAACTGGCTAAAAACTAAAGACTATAATGAAGTCGAACACCTTTTTCAAAGACTTTCGTAGTCAAAAACATATATAGATCATACATACACACACATACGCACACACACACACACTTACTCACACACACACACACACACACTCACACACACACACACACTCACACACACACTCACGCACGCACGCACAACAAAGCACTCACATTTAATTTAGTTTTAGTGTAATTTTATATTTTTCTATTAATAAAAAAAAAAGTGTAACCCAACGGTATTATTGATATTGTGATATAGAAGAGCGGGATATTCTAACACAAGTTAAATTTTATACTTAAAAGAAGGTCCCAGATACGGAAACATTGTACCGAATTGTTATTGAATAAAGCATTTTGTATTTGCATGTAAGTAAAGAACCCGTTGGAACTCTGTACTCTCTGCCTACCCCACAAGGGATCTGGCGTGATGATTTAGATATAGAAAAACAAAATCATCATAATAGATTAAGCCGCTTAGAAGAAGAATTAGAAAAACGTACACCGGAATATTATGAATAAAAACTATAAGAATAGTTTTATACAGCAAAATAACTATCTTATAGTTTGTAATGAATATATTCATATATCCCATAAGACAGCGCAATTATAGCGCCATAGCACAATCACACGAAAGGTCATTCCATCAATTTGCGTGTAGCATCTACAAGCAATGACAACTACGTGTGTGATTGCACTTAATCAACGTTAAGGCTACGTTCCCCACGCTATTTGGCCATGCCCCTTGATTGAGGACTAAGTTCTATATATGTATCTATATTGAGTGATTGGTCCAATCAAACACCAACTCTGATGGGTCACATACGTATCTGAAGTAAGGCAGCAATTGAGGGGGCGTGAAAGGGTATTTATTTATTTAAAAGCCACACCATCGACAGTTCACAAATTTTATATTATGGTCATTTATCATTATACTGTGTAAAGTATCTTTTTAGGCGTGTACAACACTCTCCAATACGGGTACTTAAATTACAAAAAATATATAGTTACAACATCATTATATTAATACGTGAAGCAAAAACTTTGTACCCCTTTTTTACTAAAATTGCGCGGACGTAGGAGTATGAAATCTCCCACACTTATAGTTTATATAGAGAAGGAGTGCGGAATGCTAATATTTTTTTTAAATCATGCATATAACATACATTAAATCAATGAAAAAACATTACACACACTACCATGTATTTGACACAATATACGTCAAATTGATGTTTGTCTTTAATATTATTTGTCTATAGTCTTACTAAATGTCAATCATAACCAGCAAACGATGAAAGAGTAGGTCGAATATTGACCTATGGGCGACCACTAGTAACTATAAAATTACAAGGATAACAAAATATTATAACAAGGAATTACCAAAAACATTATACAATTAAATAACACAAAAATAGGATATCAGAGTTACAGGGACACTAAAGAAAAAGTAGTAGGTAATAGTAGTTATTTTAAGGATTTATCTTTTGAAGAACACTTTCGTAAGACTGTGAGCGGTTTCCTAAAGATGTCAACATCATTAACATCACCATATGCTTTTTTGATGCGATTTAAAGGGTGGTTAATCTTTGTTCGATAATAAGTTGGAGCAAAGTAAATTTTCAGTGCAAATCTGGGTATTCTTCTCGGTACCGATAAGTTTATTTGACCGAATAGGTGTGGATAATTAATGTATGGTTACATTAATAATCCGGACGGACGGACGATTTAGCGCAGCTTAAGCCGCTCCGCCCACTGTGTTTAATAGTCGCGGGTTCGATTCTCGCATGGGACATATCTTTGTGTGATCCACAATTATTTGTTCCGGTCTGAGTATTTGTGTATGTGCATTTTCATGTTCGTAAACGCACCCACAACACAGAAATAAATCCTAGTGTGGGGCTACGCTTTATTATAAAAAAAAAGATGTTTTTCGTCTTCTGTTACTTATAATTTGGGAGTAAAAAGATAAATCTGAATATTTCTTTTAAAATGTTTGTATTGTAATTATATTGTAATTGTAGTATAAATAGTTGTCGATCTGTTAAAATATCGCATTGCTAATATAGTTCATAAGTAAGCTGTAAAATAGTAGTAACTTAGGTGGTAGAGACGCTCGCATGTGATGACGCAACAAGTGTGCTTTTAAAATCTATCTGTCTATCTATATCATCACGCCAGCTCCCTCGTGGGGTAGGCAGAGAGTACATAGTTCCAACAGGTTCTTTCCTTACATACCTCTCTGGCTTCCTTCACTCTCATAGTTCGTCTCATACACACTCGCCGGTTACGGAGACTCTTGACTTGCCCTTCAGATAAGACACAATCTATTTGGTCATGGTAAGATAGTCTAGGTCTTCCCCGGTACCTACATCCTTCGACTTTCGCATTGTATATCTTTTTTCTCATTCTTTCTTCTGACATTCTTTCTATATGCCCGAACCAACGGAGCATACCCTTTCTCATCTTTACACCGATACTATCTTTCATACTTACTCGCTTTCTTACTCCGCTGTTGCGAATACGGTCGGTCCGCGTGAGTCCGCACATCTTCTGCAGAGAGCGCATGCTTTAAAAATGAACCATTTGTTTAAGTTCTCCGCAAAATATTATTATAGTCGTAACGTTTTGCACTCTAACAAAACAATAAACTATTTTCCAATAACTATCAACATTTCAGAAACTGTTCCAATCTTCAACCAATACCCACCCATTCCTGTACATCACTCGAAACGGTCCATAAAGTAAACCGTTAACTTTAACATTAAAGTACATTTTTATAAATAGACGCAAACATAATTTAAAAATTCAAATGACAGTGGAATTTAAATGAGACATAAAACTGTGTCTTTTGAACTTAGCAGACTAAGTCTGTGTACCGTCAGTAATTATTCTGAACGGGGTAAAAACTCAACATGATCCGGACCGCACAGTCCGCCTCAATTAACAACCTGCTACCACTAAGCTTAGGCCAGAAAAGTAGCGGTAGAGAACTTCTTAACCGAATAAATTATACAGCCAAATTAATAATGGATAACTTTAACATACCTGAAAAGAGCGGACACAGAACATTTAAAAATTGGGCTTATATAGTAACTAAAACTATTTTTTCTAATATTACATAAAGGTTATTAATCATGAAATTAAAAACTAATCTTTAATTTTTATGAATACAATAATTCAAATACTTCACTTTTATATTCGGCCAGATTATAATTTATTTGATGAATAATTATTAATTAACAATTTTATCTGATTATTAAAAAAAATAGTAGACCTTACCTACTAGATAATACATTCTCTATTTGGTCTACTACTGGAGTAGACCAAATAGAGAATGTTTTATAGCAAGGTGAAATCAACCATTTCCGTGACCAGCGATCGTATATGAGACGAACTATGAGATTAGAGGAAACCAGAGAGGTCTGTAAGTAAAGCATCTGTTGGAACTCCGTGCTCTCTACTTACCTCGCAAGGGATCTGACGTGATAATATAGATAGGTAGAGTATATATTTCAACCCTATAAATATTTATTGTACCTAAGAATTATTATACACGCTCGCCGGTTACGGAGACTCTTGACTTGACCTTCAGATAAGACTCGGTCTATTTGGTCTACCCGCGAGCGTATCTGAGACGATCTATGAGAGTGGAGGAAGCCAGAGAGGTATGTAAAGAAAGAACCTGTTGGAACTCTGTACTCTCTGCCTACCCCGCAAGGGATCTGGCGTGATGATATAGATAGATAGAAGAATTATCAAAGGGTCGTGAATGAAAATCGGAGCAATACAAGCAAGCCATTTTTGTAGTGAACTAATGTGTAAGTAGTTACCATTTTATTTTATAGAGCAGCAAGTTTAAATCAAAACTATTAAATTTATAAATTTTATAATATATATGCAGAATTTCATTATGAAGTGACGAATTTATATATTTATTATAGGTAACATAGTAAATTTTATGTACTTTTATATAAATTTTAAATAACTGTGCCGCGGCTCTAGTGGCCATAGTGTCATAGCTATTTATTGTACACAGGAAATTAAGCCCTTTGTCGTCCGTCCATCTGGCTTTTAAGATTCATTTTTGCTTGCGTGCCGCGGAAACTGCCATCCTGGATAACATTGCTTACATAGCTTAGCTTTTTAATTGTAATTTCAACTTTAGGGGTATAAAAATAAGTACCATTCTCCTCCATTTTAATATTTTTGCATACTTTTGCCCAGTTAGAAGAGTATCGGTGTGGAGATAGTATCCGCTGTTGTGCACTTAAGGTATATAAAGAAGGTTGATACTAAAGCTTCTTGGTTATTTTTCTTTTGTAAATGCTTGTGCATTTACAAAAGAAATATTCCCTAAGACCAATTCGTTCATTTATTTCAAGACTGTCATTAAAACGATTTTTACAAATGATATATGACGGACGATTTAGCGCAGTGGTTAAGAGCTTAAGCCGCTCCGCCCACTGTGTCTAATAGTCGCGGGTTCGATTCCCGCCCGGGACAAATCTTTGTGTGATCCACAATTTTGACGGACGTTTTAGCGCAGTGGTTAAGGGCTTAGCCCGCCCCACCCACTGTGTCTAATAGTCGCAGGTTCGATTCCCGCACGGGACAAATCTTTGTGTGATCCACAATTATTTGTTCCGGTCTGGGTATTTGTGTATGTGAATTTTCATGTTTGTAAACGCACCCACGACACAAGAATTAATCCTAGTGTGGGGCAAAAAAAAAAAAAAAAAATTATTTGTTCCGGTCTGGGTATTTGTGTATGTGAATTTTCATGTTTGTAAACGCACCCACGATACAGAAATAAATCCTAATGTGGGGATACGTTTATTAAAATTTATTTATTTATTGAAATATAACTAAAATAAAAAAAAAGGTTTAAATAAAAAAAAAGTTTAATTAAAAAGAAAGTTGAAATATAATTAAAATAAAAAAAAGTCTCAAATTGCTATAATTTGATTAAGAAGTGCTATTAGACAATATTATAACTAAAGGTAAGGCCAAACCAACGCGTCCAGCCGCGTCCACGCTGGCGTGCACGGTGGGGATTAGTTCCTGCAGTAGTATTTGTATGGAAATGTTTACACCAACGCGTCCTGAGTCCTGCACGCGCTATATGTACGGCGTCTGCACGCCGCATAGGGAGATACTGATCTGCACCGCGGACGCCACCAGGAACGCCATCACGGACGGCCGTACCTTAACACTGTGACAGGTTGTTTATTAATTATAACGACCGTCTTGCAATTTGTGAATTACTCTTTTTGTCTTTGTCAGCGTGTGTTCATAGTTTTTAGATGGTATAACCTAAAATATGACAACCGCATCAGTCTAGTGACTCATACTTGATTCATAAATCCTAGTTCGGAAAAAGTGTGAGTTTTCTATCAAAAGATTCTTTATAGCAATCCGGAATTGTGATATAATGACAATAGGCTTACCCTCTATTACATTGACATGATGTGCGTAGAGATCGGACAAAGGCTCGCCAAATGTTATATTGGGAACGAAAGTGCCTGGTCGAAAGAGCGCAGTGATTAAGAACATAAGCCGCCCCGCCCACTGTGTCTAATAGTCGCGGGTTCGATTCCCGCACGGGACAAATCTTTGTGTGATACACAACTATTTGTTTCGGTCTGGGTATTTGTGTATGTGACTTTTCATTTGTAGTTTGTAAACGCACCAACAACACAGGAATAAATCCTAGCTACCCTAAACGGTCCCCCGCTACGTTTTTTTAAATAATAATGGACCCGCTCTTTATTACATTGCCATGATGTGCCAAATAACGGAGACAAGCTTGCCTTGTGGGAACAAAAACATCTCTGCTTGCCTTTTTAGAGAAAAACCCGTAAAAACTTTATTTCTATTCCTAAGTTTTCCTCTACCGGCCAGCCCTGATGTAGGGATGCAAAAGCGAGTGACTCCGTTCGTTTTTCACTCCACTAGGTAGCATTGCTGTCTGGACTCTATGCAACAAACAACGTCCAAGTTTTTATCACAACCCACCCGCCCGACTGATAGCACAAATAATATGTTTAAAACTAGTCTCTGAAAAAGACACTGTTGTGTAAAATTACTCGGCGTTTTGTCGGAACAAGTGTAGAGTGATGTCTGTTTAACCGACTTTAAAAAGGATGAGGTTCTATGTGATTTTGATAGTTCTTTTTGCATAGGCATTCTTTTCAGTATAGCTCCAAGGTAGTCCCATTTTAATTTCATCGGTATTGGACTTTGAGAATACACCAGGGAACTCCTTAACGACAAACAATACGAATGTGTAGATTGAAATGGGTATTACGTCAATCCAATAGGTACCCTTCTATAGAACTAAGTAAAATATTAACTGGCTTCAAAAAAGGAAGAGGTTCATAATTCGTCCGTGTCTTTTAGAACTTCTTTCCTTATAAACCAATTTGATGATTCTTTTTACATTGAAGATACACGAAGTGACTCCTTTACGGCAAACAGCAAGAATGTGTAAATTCGGTTATTATGAGTATTATATAAATCCTGTAGAGTACTCGTACCATACTGTAGAACTAAGTGGAATAATATATTATATGTACATAATTATTTATAATTAATTTCATCATCACTTAAAATTGTAAAATAAATAACTTTTAAAATAAGGAAAACCGACTTCTGAAAGCAAAAAATAAATATTGAAGTCGATACCTAGTAACCGACTGCACCAATCGGCACAAAGTTATTTTAGTAATCGTACTCATGAAGTGGTAATGGATTTGGGGACTGGTTCATCTATAATACCGTAGTAAAAATTTATGCCAATTAAAATTTTTTTAACTGTTTTCCGCGGCTTCGCCCGCGTTCGTTTTGTAATTTGATATATGTAGGTACGACTTTTTGGAATAGTATTATTCCAAGACTTAATAGACGCCTCCATATTAAGTTTCTTTTCATTGCGTTCAGCTATCCCCGAGGAATCTTGCATTTCTCGAGCTAAAAAGTAGTTTTAAACAATTTCTGAAAAATCATCTATTTTCCAGTGATAGTGTATTTACAAGGACAAACTTTTTTTTATTGGGCTCATATGCGCATAAAATATCCTCTTTATTTTAAAATCACAAATCCCGAATCAATATTTCCGTGCGCTATGCGGGGATCGTACCTGCGACTATTTGACAAAGTAAGTTAAACAGTCTTCGTTATATCGCTTAGCCCAAGTCGTCTTTGTTTTGCAAAATTATTTATGAATTCAACTTAAATATGTAATTAATTTTCGTTGTAGAACAATTTCAGCAGGTCCCGAGGCTTACAGTCGCCTGTGAAGAGAAAGAGGGAAATTGCCAGGATTTTCTTTAGATATAAAAGCATTAATATATTTGGGCCTTTATGCCGGCCGGTTAAAACCCACCAAATGCATATAATGCAGGACAATATCAGCATGATCTAATCTGTAAACAAAGTTACCTATTTCATATTATTATTTCACGATTTAAGATACTTGAATACTATCTTCCAATGTATATAACACGTCAGACCCCTTGTGGAGAAGGCAGAGAGTACAGAGTTCCAACAGGTTCTCATAGTTCGTCTCATACATGCTCGCCGGTTACGGAGACTTTTGACTGGTCCTTTAAATAAGACTCGGTCTATTTGGTCATGGTAGTTCCGCGGTGTATGCGAGAAGCTACCGCCTAATATAAATCAAGTATAAGACCAGATAGAAAGCTACTATTTACTTCCCAAGAAACATACTAAAGTACTCCTAAAATAATCACCTAAGTACTGCCTGCTACCTTAAGACACATCCTCATAAGGTAACTGAAGCAATATCGTTCATAATTCCGGAGATCGAATTTTATGTAATGGTGCGGGCATGGTGTAAATTTCGAGCGGCGTGCGGTCGCGCTCCGTGGCTATTGGTCGCACTCGTGTCGCCCGCTTGAGGCATTAGTATAGTGTGGACATGACTTCAATCGTTTTTTTATTTATTTTTGTTGACTGGTCTAATGGGGAATAGTGCGTTTTGCGATCACGAGGTCCTGGGTTGAAAACCTAGGTCGGACAAATCGTTGATTGAACGGAATAGTGTCACAACTAAAATAGCAAGAAAAGGAAAACAAAACTTTATAGCTTTGATATTAGAATGCTAATTCAAATTACGAAATTTTTGAGTTAGATCACTATTACATTTAGTAAGCTAAATGTAGTTTTTCTATCGAAAAACTCCCACCATCATTTCGAAGGCTGGAATTGTGCCCGGTATATGGTAATAGACTTGCCGCCTATTACATGGGACCTAACATCGTCGGCGAAAAGTAGGTGTACACATTACACCTCTGTCACTCCCACTTGGGGAATATAGGCGTGACGGGGTTTATTTATTTATTTTGATTTTAGCAACACTTAATCTAGTATTACCTCCTCATCAGATTACTGAAAATATTGTTCGTGATTCTGCCGCCGTAAATTTCGAGCGTCATACCGTCGCGCCCCGTGGCTTGGTTACACTTGAAGACATTGGCAAAGTGTGGATATGGCTTTAAACTTTTTTATTACACAACCACCCGTGATTTAACTATGGAAATGATCCACAGTTTCTGTTCCGAACATTAATCCGATTCACTCATTACATTTACCTTCATCTTTGCAAATCTAATCGCCGATAGATTTTGGGAAACTCATAAGCATCGCGGAACTCTAAACTTTGTGCTTATAAGACGAACATTAAGTTCGGTTACTTCAGTGTTAGTATATTTTCGTTATAGAATATTCAGCCTAAAAGGGCCGAAATCCGACGATCCAACATGACTCGGTATCCGTATTTGTTACATATTTATGGGACTTTGCGCGCAAAAGTACCAGTCAGCGCGACCCACGCAACTAATGGAAATGGAGGGTAATTCTATATTATCTTTCTTTCCATCATCTAGGTTAACGGATCATACAGTTACGTATAATCATGGAGTATCTTTTCTACCACACTTCGCTTCTGACTTCATTTATCATTTTGTTCATCACTTTGTGGCATAAGTGTTAGAAAAACAAAAAAACACCGTCACGCCTATATTCCCCAAGCGGGAGTGGCAGAGGTGTACTGTGGACACTCACTGTTTGCCGACGATGTTAGGTCCCACGTAATAGGGTGCTAGCCTATTGCCATATACCGGGCAGAATTTCAAACTTCGAACTCATGCTGGGATTTTTTTCGTTAGAAAAACTATATTTGTGCGACTTAGGATTTGAAACCAGGACCTACGAGGCTGTAGAGAAACAATTACGCCGTATTTCTTGTTGAGCCGAGTTGAGTTGACGTATATTATTTTAAAATTTTATTTACCTTCGTAGGAACTACCTCATTGGTCTAATGGCAAAGCGTATCGCTTTGCTATCACGAGGTCCTGAGTTAAAATCCTAGGTCAGACAAATGTAGTTATTCTAACGAAAAAAATCCCAGTATGAGTCCCGAGTCTAGAATTGTGCCCGGTATATAGCAATTGGCTTGACTCGTATTACATGGGACCTTACATCATCGCCGAAAAGTGGGTGTACTCAGTACACCTCTACCACCCCCGCTTGGGGAATGTAGGCGTGGCGGTATTTAGTTTTTAATAGCTGTTACCCGCGGCTACGTAATCGTTTGTTTTGTAATTTGACATAATTAGGTAGACCGGCCTTTTCGGAATGGCGCAGATTCTGCACTGACCTAAGACACCTCATACTAAGTATCTGTAAAATTAGTTTAGCCGTGACAGTATGGAAAAATAAAAACTATCCGCAAGAATGGTGGCATCTTTTTCCTTCAACAAACAAATATGCAAAGTTTCGTGTACGGGTCGTTAATTGTTAGAGACTTCTGAATGCTTAATCGGTTCATGCACAAAATCATGTTTGAGTGTTAAATCTATCTATCTATATCAACACGCCAGATCCCTTGCGGGGTAGGCAGAGAGTACACAGTGTGTGTTTAAATCAAACGTATATAAACTTTTCGGGCGCGTGCTATTAACGACTAAAGAGTTCCTTCGTTTGAAGACGAACCTAAGTCCACTATCAGTTAGCCACCCAGGCTGGTGGAAAATAGGTGTGGTGGCATTAAATTTATGTCCTATATTCTAATAAAAGTGGCACGGAACAGTGACTTGGAAGGTTTCGGAAACAGCCTAAGATGGATAATTGAAGGGATGGATAGTAATCTATCTATCTATCTATCTATAATCTCACGCCAGATCCCTTGCGGGGTAGGCAGAGAGGACAGAGTTCCAACAGGTTCTTTCCTTACATACCTCTCTGGCTTCCTCGACTCTCATAGTTCGTCTCATACACGCTCGCCGGTTACGGAGACTCTGGATAGTAATAATGATGATAATCCTAATTATAGAATTATATAATTCCGCATTCGCGGAACATTTAATAATATATTTTCCTCGATAGATATATTTAACACCTCTAAAGCTATCTTTAGAAAAATCTTAAAAAAAAAATATAAACCGACTTCAAAAAGCAAAAATGAATATTTGGAGTCGGTACCGCTTAGTGCAGTCGGTTACTTGGCATATTATACATTATATTATTATTATTACAATTTTTAATGTATCTTACATTTTTTTTAAATTTGCTAATTGCTTTTACTCCTTTAGTGCGCTATAATAAACTAAATTTATTCTTGATTCATAGCAAGAAGAAGATTCCAAATGCATTCCTAAAATGTATTTCTCAAAACGCACACACACACGTACAAGTTTCATTGTTACTTGGGGTATAAAAGTGCTTTAAAAAAGGGTAAAAACCTTTAATTTTGAAAATTTGCTTTTCGGTTTGAATTTATGAAGCAATTCTCTAATCGGGGTGTCTGAGGTCTTGCGTTTATTATGTTACACCTTGTAGAGGCTGATTCAAGATTATGTTCCCATCTACAATAATAATAATTATTATTATTATTATTTATTGTACAATTATCACAGCACATTAGTCAGACATATAGAAGCTAAGTTGTACAAAACAATAATCATAATACTAAAACAACTAACTCCCTAACTGAGTAAAAATTACTTGTATCTCAGGACCCATTGTTCCTCCTGTAAGATAAACACAACGACTTTACAATTCTGATAGCTCAATGTATGTAACAGTGTTTGGAGTATTTATGATGGAATGGTTAAAAGTCTTTCCGTGTCGTATGACTATTTTTAGATTGAATTTGGTCAATGTGTTTATACATATCAATTGATAAATTGTATTATAAAGGCATGCACTTAGGATTGCGTACTGGACACTTGCAAATGTGTCAAAATTAAACGGTATCACAAACCAGCCGATTCAAGAACTCTAATAATAATATCAGCCTATACTGCCTACTGCTGGACAAAGGCCTTCTTTCACAAATCAGGGTGAGAGAGATTAGGTCATACTCCACTACGCGGACCCAGTGCGGTTTGATGGAGGCAGGTTTGTGGCCGCCTGCTGATGGAACTTATCCAGCCGCCTTTAAGGCTTCCAACTCGGCTTAACGACTACTACATTAAGTGGTAGCCGGGACCAAAGGCTTAACGTGCTTTCCGAAGCACGGAGACGCTCGAAAATGAAAATGCCACAAACGGTCACCTATCTTGGGGTGACCGAGTCGAACGCTGCTTAACCTTGATAATCGGTAACAACACCGCGGTCGCACAGCGCTACGAGTGCCTCAAAAAGTGTGGTATCTTTTAAATAAAAATAAAATCTATCTATCTATCTATATCATCACGCCAGCTCCCTCGCGGGGTAGGCAGAGAGTACAGAGTTCCAACAGGTTCTTTCCTTACATACCTCTCTGGCTTCCTCCACTCTCATAGTTCGTCTCATACACACTCGCCGGTTACGGAGACTCTTGACTTCCCCTTCAGCTAAGACACGGTCTATTTGGTCATGGTAAGATAGTCTAGGTCTTCCCCGGCACCTACATCCATACATTAAAAATAAAATAATAAATAAAATCTAAGAACTCAATACGGCGTATCCACGTTAAGTATTCGAAGACGGCACAGGTTCACAGTAACAGCTCCCGACCTCATCCCCGCCAGCGGCCACCACACATTATTTATACGCCGGCGGCGCCCTAACGTGACATATTTTAAAGCGACCGTTTTAATAAGTCGCCTTTAACCTGCCACTCTTAAACATACAGAAATGGAAGAGACAAGTGGAGTAACACTATTGCGCTACCGGCTCCAAAATCCTATTTAAATGAATTAAGTTATAAGAATTAGCAGTGATAGCCTAGTGGTTAGACCGTTGGACTGCAAAGTCAAAGGTCTCGGGTTCAAACCCAGGCACGCACATCTGTCTTTTCGAAAGCATGTGCGTATTAAAAAATTAATTATCACTTGCTTTAACGGTGAAGGAAAACATCGTGAGGAAACCTGCGTGCCTAAGAGTTTCTCGAAGGTATGTGAAGTTCACCAACCCGCACTAGGCCAGCGTGGTGGACTATGGCCTAAACCCTCTCAGTTTGAGAGGAGGCCCGTGCCCAGCAGTGGGACAGTTTCTTAACAGGGCTAATATTAGATATTAGTTATAAGAATAAAAATAATTTATTTTAAAAAAATTGATGCATGCAAATCCTTAAAAACTAAACATTAGATAAAAGGAACATAAGAAGCTTGAAGTACTGGTGCCTTCTACACTAGGCAAAGCCTGTCTCATAGAGGCGTAGGTGTATCATAATCATGTTATCTATACTAATATTATAAAGAGGAAAGAGTTTTTTTTTGTATGTTTGTAACGAATAACCTCGAAAACTACTGAACCGATTTCAAAAATTCTTTCACCATTAGAAGGCTACCTTCTCCAGAAATAACATAGACCCGGTAGGTGGCGCTGTTGTCGACCGGGTACGAAGTCGTAGGAAACTGCTAGTATATGATAAAATACAACAACAACAAAACGTCGCGTCGTGTATTATGATGATGTTATTCTGTCTATCTATATCATCACGCCAGATCCCTTACGGGGTAGACAGAGAGTACAGAGTTCCAACAGGTTCTTTCCTTACATACTTCTCTGGCTTCCTCTACTCTCATAGTTAGTCTTATACACGCTCGCCGGTTACGGAGACTCCTGACTTGTCCTGATGTTATTGGTATGCAGTAATACCTTTTTACATAAAGTAGATCATTAATTAAATTAAAATATCGTGCGTGCGTGCGTGCATGCGTGCGTGTGTGTGTAATACTAGTATGTGTTTAAACTTTTGTGTGTACTTATGTGTATATTATATTATGGTTCATGCAATTACTTTCATAAGTTCTTAAGTTCAAAAGCTCTACTCCTTTTTTCAAATTATTTCGGCACAGCTCACACTAAAGTAAGATTGCTCAATAAAAAAAAATACATTCATTTGACCAACATACTAAATTGTAACTTATATTTATTATTTTTGTTATTGTATACGATATCTTATTATTTGTGCCTGCTATGCTGAGTATTTTTCATTTCATTGCACACCCAACAAAATACTGGTAAACTGGAAAATATTTTCTCTAAGTTGTTTTCAAAAACTCATATCACAAAATCTGGTAGCAGAAACGTGATGGCTTACAATACTCAAATCTAATTATTCCGCCACCTTATTCCGTATGGCGCTTGTAAAACACGAATTTTACAGCTTCTACCCCGGCGACCATTTCCTGCGGACAACGTTTTCCAATCGAATATCCCCATGGAATATTCGAGACCAATACAGATTTTCTGGATTCCAGCAATATTCGACATCCGTGCGCGGCCCCGACTAGCCCACATAACTTGTGGGGATTATCCCCGGCACCTCCTAAAATCTAAAAGCTAGTGGCATCTGCTACTAATTGATGTGTTCTGTGGAGAATAAAAACTGCACGATTAAGGCCCTTGATAGAGGCCTATCTATATACAATAAAAATTCGGCCGTTTCGGGCTAGATTTTTGTATAGGACAAATCAAGTTTGTTGCGATCGAGGTGTAAGTGAATTTAATGAGTGTAAACGCAACCACAGTATGGTAATCATTCCCGTTTTTAATTACAATTTAGGTACTTACTTACTATTTCTTCATAATTTTGTAGTACTTAGCTAGGGCTAAGAACTACAGAATTATGATATAAATATTTTTTAAAGTCATTCAAGTGACCTAATCTCGCTCACTTCAGTCTGTGAAAAAACGACTATGTCCAGCAGTGGACAGAATGGACTGATACCAAATAAGGTGATAAATCCAAACAATTTAAAAAACTTTTATAGGTAGCAGTAGACTTCACTATGCTACATTACCTAGAACTTTGCTTATGAAAATCCACACGCGAATAACACGCATACTCGTAAAATATAACAACAATTCATCCAACTTCGTGACATAAATGCGTATTATTTATTTTTTGATTTAAGAATCTAAGGGAATTCAAACCACAAATACTCCTCGACTAATAAAACAGGGCCATAAATATCAACCTCGAATTCCCAAAATTGTAAACACAAAATGTTTACGGGATCGATTGTACAATTTTCAAACCGAAACTAATAAAATACAATGAAATGTTTGAGAAATTTCATCTTTTGAAACAGGTTGAATGACTTTTGTTTTTAACTTTTCCTGGAAGTTTGGTGCTGGCTGATAATTTAGGGTGCGAACCGGCCGGTCGCCCGGTAAATCTTGTACATTCGGATCCCATGGCCCGTGATGATTTACACGGCAATAAAGTTTTTAATTTCAAGAGGAAACATTCCATTATCGCAGTTACGTTTTTAATAAGTGAGGGCCGGAGGTGGACGGCCAATTTCGCTGTGAAATTGAAAAAGTTAAACGACAACATCTAGTACAATTGGTTTCGGGTCGGCGTTGTAGAACTCATATCGGGTCCCGGGGTTCGTTGAGTTATCTATTGGTTTAGTAACACGTGGCGCCCAATGAGAGAAATTTTTAGGAAATGGATAATGGAAACTGGGTTATTAATTTCGTTTACATTTCTATTCGTGCCGTTATCAAAGAGGTTTTTACACCAATATGTTGTACAAGTTTAAACATTATATTATATTCTACACCACACAGGATACTTTACAGTGTTGACAGAACTTTCAAATTAAATTATGGAATCAATCCTATGCATATCTTTTGGCCAGACTTAGAAGAAGCTAATGCAACTCTGGACTAAAACACCTTTATCTTTTTCCACCAGACTGAATAAATCTTACTCATAATTTTTCGAAAACTGATTGGAATATGATGTATTGCAATAACGGTCAGGTTTGTACAATAATAAAGTTCTAAGGTTTGGTAACAAAAGAGCACCTTAACAAAACGATATTTTATCAAAACGTCCTAATAGCAAAACGATCTACTAACAAATGACCCATGTGTCGATCGTTACTGATATAATATAGTGATATGAAACATGAACGAGAAAGAATTGTACAAAAAGGTATGTTTCATTTGTGTCTGAATCTCGATTCACCAGTCAGCATACGAGGGCGCTTCATAGTTCATTCCAACCTGAAACTGAATTTCGATCTTACATTCACTTACTTATCTTTCCGTCTCACACTTGTCTCACAGAACGCACGAATACGCGACGCCATGTCCGTTGGTGGGCCGACTTTGCTTGAATTTAGCAGATTCAAATGTTCGAAATGAGACATTAGGATTCGACTCTTTGCACTGTTCTTGGTAAAATTATCAAATATGAACAGTGAGACACTTAAGCAATAGAGTAAAATACTTAATTCAGAATCTTAAAAACAGCTAATCAAAGTCCCAAAATCAGACAACCCTTCTGAATCTCGAAACTAAAATATGAAAACATTAGCATCGACTACATTAGGATAAGTGTAATATCTTGAAAGTCCGACCCGATTGATTCCCAACATCACAATCTTTGGATTACACTATCTACTTACTAAATATGTATGTCACTGCAGAACAAACTTGATCCAGCATTTTGGGTTTATCACAACTTGATTTGAACTTTAGTGGTATGAATTTTGAGCTTAAATTTCCTTGGTTTGGTTTCTCAGTTATTCGTTAATAATTCCCGAGTGGACACCAGCAGGGCTAAGGGTAAGTTGGTTATGTTGCCCTCGGGGAGGAAAGTGACTTATTTCTATCGCGGCGACCTGAATCCAGATAGATTTTGTTAAAAGCAGGATTAGTTTATAAGCTTCAGTTATTTTAATCGCAGACATGAACTGCAATTTAGATTAGAGTTTGCTTTTAAGTGAGGGGCAATGTTTTCTAAAGATATTCATAACTGCCAAGCTACTTCCTTTGTATTTCTCGAGATGGGACATGTTGCAACTATAAAAGTTAGAACAAGGGAAACCAAGTTTGCAGTTGTTAAAATTAAAGTGCTTTTCCGAGTAATCAAATTTCTGAGTTGTGTAATTTTTCATTCAACCAGCATTTTGATTTGACCTGTGTCATCGTGAAATAAAATAACGCCAATATATCGTTATTCCACGTATTCGTAAAAAAGTATTTTAAGAACACATAAATAATTTTACATCAAAAAAGAGTCTGTAATCAGAGTAATTGAATATTCGAAATATTGACTGTTCGCAATGTTAGTGATCTGTTGCTGAATTGTACTATTTATTTAAGTGAATTTTGGTTCCATTTCGCAAAATGAATTTCTCTCTATGCCTATTAGGTTTGCTGTAAGAAAACTCAATTTTGAGTTAAGCTCGCCTTTGTACATAAACTTTCCTATCTTATTGTTATTATAATTAAACGTGTACAATAAAGAATAAATAAATAAATAAATAAATGAAAATACGTAGAAGTGCCTGAAAACCATCCAGTAGACTTATATATATAACTTGGATAGACAGATACAGTACTCTTTATTTTACACCAGTAAAATTACAACTAATATGTACACACAATGCTGATGTATGAACTTATATATGATTCCTTTAGTAATAGTATACCGAATTTTGAACACAAACGAAAGGAACCCAATATAAAAGAGTCCACACATGGGGGATAAACTAGCGGCAAACAAAGCCCAGGAGACAGTTAAGGAGATCCATGGGGCGGCCCCATAAATCCGGGGTAGCCCTCACGTCATATCCGTCGTACAGCAACAAGTTATGTCTCAGGCTGTAGGGTTGGCGATGTTCGTTTGATGCTTCCCTAAATGGATTACTTAGCACTATCGATTTAAAAATTACGGACAAAGAAAGAGAGAGTTAGGAATATGGGTGTTGTTTCTAAATTTTCCTTTTACGAATTGGACGGGTTTACGTCGTATACGTTTAACTACCGTACATCAACTAGTTATCCCAGGCTATAGGGTTGAGAATGTTCGTTTGATGCTTCTCTAACGGGATTACCAATAACCTAAATAATAATTGATTTAGGGATTATGGACAAAGAAAAAGAAGATTTACGCGAATATTACATATGAAATAAAACATTTTTTTCGGATTTTATAGCGGTTTATTTTTTTATTTTTAGTTCCCGACGTTTACTGACGTTACTCAGGTTAAAGAACACATAGCTGATCTAAAACACCGTCGTTCAAAGAAGTCTGCAGTCTGTGAACATTTCCTTGACCGCACCCGCCATAACATCAGATTTGATAGACCACAAATCCTCGTGAAAGCATTTTGGGTTTGTTTTTAAATTTTCCTTTTACGAATTTGGACGGGTTTAAGATCCATGTGAGATGATCCACCCCCCAATTTATTAAAATGGAAAAAAAGGATAAAACCAGGCCCCTAGTCCCCGGCGGTCCTGTTCGTCCTGGCCACGGTAGCAGCTATGGTAACGACAGGACAAGGGGTGCTAAGAATCTCCGGCAGAGATTCGGCTACCACCAACTACAAAAATTGGCCCTGGTGACATACAACGCACGCACGTTAAGGACAGATGAGAAGCTTGTTGAGCTGGAAGAAGAGATAAACAAGTTGCGGTGGAATATTGTTGGTTTATCGGAGGTCCGAAGAAAGGGCGAGGACACGATAACCTTAAAATCCGGAAACTTGTTTTACTACCGGGAGGGCGAACAGCAGTCCCAAGGTGGTGTCGGATTTATCGTCCACAAGTCACTCATAGACAACGTTGTGTCCATCACTAGTGTGTCAAGCAGGGTAGCGTACCTGATACTCAGAATATCCAAAAGATATTCGCTGAAGGTCATACAGGTCTACGCACCGACCTCGGCATACTCAGATGATGACGTCGAAGTAATGTATGAGGACATTAGTAGAGCCATACATACTTCCAAAGCACACTTTACAGTGGTTATGGGTGACTTCAATGCGCGGCTGGGCAAACAGGGCGATGATGAATTGAGAGTGGGGCAATTTGGATATGGGCAACGCAATCCCAGGGGTCAGAAGCTGGCCGAATATCTGGAGAAGGAGGGACTCTTTATGATCAACTCTTTCTTCCGGAAGCCGCCTCATAGGAAATGGACCTGGATGAGCCCTGATGGTTCCACAAAAAATGAGATAGACTTCATCATGAGCACCAAGCGACAAATATTTAATGATGTCTCCGTGATTCACAGGGTAAAAACCGGCAGTGATCACCGAATGGTCAGAGGCACATTAAATATTAATGTCAAAATGAAAAGATCGCGTCTGATGAAGTCTACGCTCCGATCTTCTTATGCACATATCCAAAACCCCGAGAACTTTCAACTCGAATTGGCAAACCGCTTCGAATTGCTAGACAGCAGCGCATCAGTGGACGAAATCAACAACAGGCTGGTAGAGACTGTCCATAAGGTCGGGTCCAAGTATTTTAAGCCCCACCGTAAAAATAGACCTCAAAAACTATCCAACTACACTCGAAACCTCATGGCTGAGCGACGTTCCATGACGCTCCAAACCTCCGATGATGCTAAGTCCTATAGGCAGCTCAATGGACAGATACTGAAGTCCTTGCGACACGATTTACGGTCCTTCAATACAAGACTTATTGAGGAGACCATAGCACAGAACAAGGGCTCCAAAGTGTTTGCAAGAGACGCATCTATTGGGCAAAGCCAGTTGACGAAGCTGAAGACGGAGGACGGAAACGTAACGTCGAATAGGTCAGAGGTGCTCATGGAGATAGAGAGGTTCTATGGGCAGTTGTACACCTTAGTAGCTGAACCTGTTGTTGACTTGGTAAAAGACCCAAGAGCCAAGCTAACCCGACACTACACTGAAGATATCCCGGACATCAGCCTGTACGAGATTAGGATGGCTCTTAAACAACTCAAAAATAACAAAGCGCCAGGCGAAGACGGAATTACCGCAGAGCTGCTGAAAGTGGGCGGAACGCCGGTACTTAAAGTCCTTCAGAGGCTGCTTAATTCCGTCTTGCTCGAAGAGAAAACGCCGGAAGCATGGAACAGGGGTGTGGTGGTACTCTTTTTCAAGAAAGGTGATAACACTTTACTGAAGAATTATAGGCCCATCACACTGCTGAGCCATGTTTATAAGTTTTTTTCGAGAGTCATCACGAATCGTCTCGAACGCAGGCTTGATGACTTCCAGCCTCCCGAACAAGCCGGTTTCCGGAAAGGCTTTAGTACCATAGACCACATACATACGCTGCGGCAGATTATACAGAAGACCCAGGAGTATTTTCGGCCACTATGCTTGGCGTTTGTGGACTATGAGAAAGCCTTCGATTCGATCGAGACTTGGGCGGTTCTTAGATCTCTCCAGCGATGCCGCATTGACTATCGGTACATTGAAGTGTTGAAGTGCTTGTATAATAACGCCACCATGTCAGTCCGAGTACAGGGGCAGTGCACGAAGGCGATCCCCATAAAAAGAGGAGTAAGGCAGGGAGACGTCATTTCTCCGAAACTGTTTACGGCCACCTTAGAGGACGCCTTCAAGCTCTTGGAATGGCAAGGACTTGGCATCAACATCAATGGCGAATACATCACTCACCTTCGATTTGCCGATGACATTGTGGTCGTGGCGGAGTCGCTGGAAGATCTAGGACGAATGCTCGATGACCTCAATAGAGTATCTCAACAAGTGGGTCTTAAAATGAACATGGACAAAACGAAAATAATGTCTAACGTCCATGTCGTACCCACCGCACTCACCGTTGGGAACTCTACTCTTGAAGTTGTCGACGAATACATTTACCTGGGACAGGTAGTCCGGTTAGGTAGGTCCAACTTTGAGAGAGAGGTCAATCGACGAATCCAACTCGGCTGGGCAGCGTTCGGGAAACTGCGCAACATCTTCTCATCCAAAATACCTCAGTGCCTTAAGACTAAAGTTTTTAGTCAATGTGTGTTACCAGTGATGATATATGGATCAGAGTCGTGGTCTCTTACAATAGGTCTCATAAAAAAGCTCAGAGTTGCTCAGCGAGCTATGGAGAGAGCTATGCTCGGCGTTTCTCTACGCGATCGAATCAGGAATGAGGAGATTCGTAGAAGAACCAAGGTCACCGACATAGCCGTTAAGATTAGCAAGCTGAAGTCGCAATGGGCGGGCCACATAGCGCGTAGATCGGACGGGCGTTGGGGCAGAAAGATTCTAGAGTGGAGACCACGTATTGGCAAGCGCAGCGTGGGACGACCGCCTGCCAGATGGACCGACGATCTTGTGAAAATCGCAGGAAGTCGTTGGATGCAGGTGGCATCGGACCGGTTACGCTGGAAAGCGATTGGGGAGGCCTATGTTCAGCAGTGGACAAGTATAGGCTGAGATGATGATGATGAAGAATGATGAAGGTACATGGTATCTGACATAGGGCTACAAGTTATGTCCGACTGTAGGGTTGCCGATGTTCGTTTGATGCTTACCTAAAGCGAGTACCAAAAACAATTGGTTTAGAGATTATGCACAATGAAAGGGAATTCGGGTTTTGTTTTTAGATTTTTCTTTTACGATTTCGGATAGATTCATGGGGTACGTTGTATCCAACGTACAACAACTAGTTTTGTCCCAGGTTGTAGAGTTGCCGATGTTCGTTAGTCATCAAATATTCGATCCAGTGAACCGGAATGTAATCCACCTAGTACAAGTTGTGTTAACTTTGAATCTAAAAAAATATTCCAACTCATTTTTTCCACCTCGATTGCCATAATGGCAATAGGCCTAATCCCTATTTTGAACCATTGAGATAAATTTGTTGAAACTTTGCCGAAAAGTCTCTGAAAAGTTAAGCAGATACTGCGCTAAAATACTTTTGGGTCCCATACGACAGACACAACATTACGCATGTTCCTTGAAACAATTCTAGGTTCTCTCAGACAAAGATTTCCACACAGTGTGTTGATAATTAGGATTAATCGAGCTTTTTACCTTTAGCAACCTAGTAAACATACGTTTCGATACCTAAAAAAGAACCAATGTTGTACCAATTAATTCATCATATTAGTATAATCATATACAGCTCAACATAGTGACCCAAGCTATCCCCCAGTAAATGTTGGAAGATTAGCCCCGGTCCGGCAATAAATCGCGCCATCTGAGTTAAAGCGAGTCGCGCTTTATTATACTTTAAGTTTGTGGTACTTGCTAAATTAACTTCAAAACAACTATATCAATCGTGCTAAATTAACTTTAAACGTGCTAAGTCGATTTTAAATGTGCTAATTTAACGTTAAACGTGCTTAATTAATGATAAACGTGCTAAATGAAATCTTTATTCAAATGCTTTTAATAAAACACCGTCACGCCTATATTCTCCAGAGGGGGTGGCAGAGGTGTACTGAGTACACCTACGTTTCGCTAACGATGTTAAGTCCCATGTAATAGGGGGCGAGCCTATTGCCATATACCGGGCACAATTCCAGACTCCGAACTTATACTGGGAATTTTTCTTTAGAAAAACTACATTTGTCCGACCTAGGATTTGAACCCAGGACCTCGTGATCACAAAGCGATGCGCTTTGCCACCAGACCAACGAAGCATGCTTTAAATCAACTAAATAATAGAAATAATTCACTAAATAATTTGTATAGCCTATGTTAAACCAAGACCGAGGTCTTGGTTTAACATATACCACCCGTCGAACAAGTCAGTCATCATTAATTCATCAGTTTCTAATTCATCGTCCGATTAAAATTATCAACATATATACAGCTACTTAAGTTATCCCCAGTCTATGGTGGAAGATGGCGGAGATTAGCCACGGTCCGGCAGTAAATCACGCCATCTAACCGAGTTAGTGCAAGTCGCGCTATATTAAACTTTAAATCGTAAATTAAATTGAAAACAACTAAAAAATAATAAAAACACCGTCACACCTATATTCCTCAAGCCGGGGTGGCAGAGGTGTACTGAGTACACCCACGTTTCCACGACGACTTTAGGTCCCATGTAATAGGGGGCGAGCCTATTGCCATATTCATACTGGGAATTTTTCGTTAGAAAAACTACATTTGTCTGACCTAGGATTTGAACCCAGGACCTCGTGATCACAAAGCGATGTGATTTGCCACCAGACCAACGAGGCAGTCAATAATAATAATGAACTAAATAAAACTATCCGACCTAGGATAACTCAGGACTTCCTTATAGCCAATCACACCATGTACCAATACACCGACAAAACAGTCATAATTCGATAAAAATACCAACATATACGACTCAACACGGCTCTTTAAGTTATCCCCCAGTTTATGTAGGAAGATGGCGGAGATTAGCCCCGGTAGTAAATCGCGCCATCTAACCGAGTTAAAGCGAGTCGCGCTATATTATACATTAAGATTGTGCTATTTGCTAAATTAACTAAACAATGACAAACATGCTAAATTAACGTTAAACGTGCTAAGTTAATGTTAGACGTGCTATATTAACTATAAAACGTGCTATAATCTTCAAATACTTTAAATCAACTAAATAATAGTAATCTATCTATCTCTATCTATAACCTCACGCCAGATCCCTTGCGGGGTAAGCAGAGAGTACAGCGTTCCAACAGGTTCTTTCCTTACATACCTCTCTGGCTTCCTCGACTCTCATAGTTCGTCTCATAATAATAATAGTAATAATTCACTAAATAACATTTTTATAGCCTATGATAAACCTGGACCTCGTCGTTGCCACACTATACATTCATTTCTCAGACTTTAAATCATCATATGATTAAAATTACCAACATAAAAGTATATACAGCGACTTAAGTTATCCCCCAGTTTATGTTGGAAGATGGCGGAGATTAGCCCCGGTCCGGCAGTAAATCGCGCCATCTAACCGAGTTAGTGCGAGTCGTGCTATACGTCGTCGTATATACTTTAGGTTTGTGCTCCGTGTTAAATTAACTTGGATCAGGTGTAGCGTTAGATTAAACATTGGATTAAGGATCAATTAACTTCTTCAAATTCTAAACTTGACCACAAAACTTAAAAAAAGAAAACACCATTACATATACAAGGTGTAACGTAAATAACGCAAGAACTCAGAGACCCCAATTACATAATTGTTTCTCAAATTCATTACAAAAACCAAAATTCCAAATTTAATATTTTTAACCCCATTTTAAGAATCTTTACACCCCAATTAATAACGAAACTTGTACGTGTATTAAGAAATACGTTTTAGAAATACATTTGAAATGTCCGTATTGCTTTGAATCAGAATAAATTTGGTTTGTTATTCGTAAGGCAGCAGGCAGGGATTGGAGGAGGAGAGCTGAAGATCGAGCTCAGTGGCGTGCCATGGGAGAGGCCTACGTCCAGCAGTGGCCTGACACGGGCTGATGATGATATCGCACTAAAGGAGTAACAGCAGTTTTTGCAAATAAAAAAAAAGTTTTACCGATTTAGAACAAACTACTTTTAGGTCTTGCGTTAATTATATTACAGCTTGTATATACTCCAAGTATGATGGCAGAGGAGGAGGAGAATATATCGCCGACGGTGTTAGCTGCCCATATAATAGGGGGTGAACCTATTGCCATTATACAAAAGCACAATTTCCGACCTTCAACTCAAAGCCAAGACCTTGTGACCGTTACCTGTATTATGTGCCTCTCTACCAACGAGGCAGTCATTTATCTTATTTCTATCTAAATAAATAAATAAAAAAGCCTTTTATTTCACGCCTATTAATGGATTTGATACAATTTTTGTATAGTTATTAGTATAAAAAATATCTCATTAATTAGTTAATCAACAATAATAATAATATAATAATTTAATCTAGAAAAGAGAACCGTCATGCATTGTTTTATACATTTTAAATTTATTTTGGAATCTATTAAAGTTTTAATTTTACGTGAACCCCTCTACTTGAGGGTGAAGGCCTCCTCCAGAGATGACCAGTAGTCTCTATCTGTGGCTTTTTCCTTGCACAGTCTTCCAGCAGCCCCCTCAATGTCGTCTACCCATCTGCTTCTAGGTCTTCCTCTCTTCCTAGCACTTACAAATTATCAATTTTACACTTTATTATCAAACCTACCTCCGCATTTTACTTCTCTGTTGAGACCACCTTAACATCCAGCGACAAACTCAGTGAGCTTTTCCTTTTTTTGTATACTTGTCTTTTTATTTATTTAATAAGGTGATCATTAATTTAACATCAACCTTAATTTTGGCCAATGTTTTAAGAAGAGTATTTTTGTATTTCTTAAAAAAAACGGCGAAACCGCATTGAATGATCTCTGAATGAATCCGACTAGAAACTCAATGTGCTTGTCTTTCTCTTTTTCATAGGGTTATCATCAATCTTTTTAGTCAATGTTTAAAGCACTGCTTTCTGTATCTCTAAATAAGCTGTTAGGTTGTAAACAGCTCGAACATCATCCAGCACTAACCCCAGACCTACAAATTGCGGCTTCGTGCTGTCCATCGGCTTATTTATTTCATTTCGATCCACATGGCTGGTATCGATTCAGGGTTGATGGGCATTCGATACAATTTTAGCTTGTAGAGAATACCAAAATATAATAATCTTTAATTATTTGCTTATTTACCTAGATGTTTTTCAAATCCACATAGCTAAAAACCCGAACTAAAAAATGAAAAAGTTAGAAAAAAATATTTTATATTATTGATTTTTACAGTTCACATAAATAAATAACAAAATTGTTTATTTTTCGTTTATACATAAAAATAATAATAGCCCTGTTAAGAAACTGTCCCACTGTCGAGCACGGGCCTCCTCTCAAACTGAGAGGATTTAGGCCATAGTCCACCACGCTGGCCCAGTGCGGGTTGGCGAACTTCACACACCTTCAAGAAACTCTTAGGCATGCAGGTTTCCTCACGATGTTTTCCTTCACCGTTCCTCCGCAAGTGATAGTTAATTTTTAATACGCACATGCTTTCGAAAAGACAGAGGTGCGTGCCTGGGTTTGAATCTGAGACCTCTGACTTTGCAGTCCATCGGTCTAACCACTAGGCTATCACTGCTTAGTTTATACACACAGTCTATAGTCTACATAAGTACTTTATAATACTCTCACTTTTTGTTTCTGTATACTTAAACAGGAATACTGACTCTCATGTTAGGCCCATATTTTTAAGAGGCATTGGATTACTTGAGACTTATGCATGGGACCTAACATCGCCGGCGAAAAGTAAATGTCTGCAGTTCATCTCCGCTTGAGGAATATACGCGTGGCGGTGTTTGTCTTCCATTGATAACCCTAACGATGTATGTTTGTGTTTCCCGTAAACATTTGCTGGTTTACCTGTAAACCATTTAGGTAAGTGTTTCATGCAGACCGCGCTTTCCATTTAGATATTGAAAACTTGTCTGAACCAACAACTCTGGATTGGAAACTGTGCATAGGTAGGTACTTTTTTACGAAGACGCTTTACTAAATTGGCTGATTTTTATGGCTATCTTTGTTTAATAGGTCAGTTAGTTTTGAAATGAATGGCTTTGTTTGGCGTAAGTTTAAAAATTTATGGATGGTCCAAATCAGAGTGACTTTTACGTCTAGCACGGGAATGAATCAAGGATTTATTCGAGTGATAATCGAACATCAAAATAAAAAAGTTGGCTAAATAAAAAATAAAAACAGATCGCAGTAACACTGAATGTTGACTGTTTGGTCACTTGGGTTTGGTACTCGGCGGTTGGCTTGGATTGTGTATTACATTTTAGACGCCAGCAGTTCTCCAGATAGACTGTAGTTAAAACACAATTTCACAATAAAACAGTACACTTTACAACGCTTCTATCGCCTCTAAATTAAATCTACCAACGTGTGTTTGAATTTTGTAATTCGCCGTGCAACAAGCCCGCATCCCAGATCATCGACTTCGCATCTCCCGGCTTCCGCGTCGGCTAAATTACATAATTCGGCGACGCTCCCCTCTCGACCAAATCCCGCGGCCTACCAATTGCTCCAACCTTCGCCTGTACCTACTTTAATATATAAACGAACGTTGTTAGGGACGGTGTGACCAGTTAATAATTCTGCTGCTAAAACGCGGGAGATACCGGGAGATAAATATAAAAGATGGTGTTTGGTTTTTGTTTAGGTATATTTTTAGGTTCTTAGCTGTCTGTAAGATTATAACTCCCAAATGATTAAGCCTATTTGAACGCAAGTTTTCAAATTGACTGTAATAAATTCTTAGTTATGTTACAGAAAATCGAGTCTTCGAAAAGAGCACTTCAATTTATGCATTAGTTGTACTTCTAAAGAGTTTATTGATATAGTAGCCCTAATACCTGCTTCATACCTATTTCAAATCACACTATCCAGTGCAAAGAAAGCTTAGTCAGCATTCGTTCTGTCATTCTTTTACCTCCTTTAAATTAATGCCTGACGCTACCTGCAATGATGTTCTTAACAGATTTTAAAAAATTTACATTTCGCATCCGTGCTTAGTCATTGACAATTCAAGTCGTTTTTTCAATTCGGGGGTGCATTATATTTTAGGAAATATATAAAATACAAAAAAGGTTGACCACGCATCAGAGAAATCATGGGAAAACTAAAATAAAAGATTATTTGTATGTATTTTCTATGAAAACAAACGTGGTTAATAATCTGAAATTTCATGAAGATAAAGAAAATCACAGTTCATATAAGAAGTGAGTATGTGCCAACAATACTGAAACGCTATCACAAAATTAATGGCAAAATATAAATTCGCTATAGTGCAAAAAGGATCTATTAGCATAGGCTAATAGATCCTTAGCAATCATGTTCCATAGGGAACACACGAAGATTTTGGTGTGAAATTAGGATAATAGTTTAGTAAAATTTTCTTACTTTTAAGTAAATATTTCAATCAGTCGGTCCTCACGGTTACTAATTAACAAAAAGAACTTGGGTAAATTTCATAGCAAATGGCAACTTTACGTATATTATAAAGTGACATTTCACTTGATGGCAACGTTAGTTTCGATTTTTAGCCGAAGGCCAAAAGATCCTTGTACGACTGTAGAAGTAATGGCACGTTCAAGCAAATAATGATCTACATGACAACAGTTAAGTATAATATATGTAGCACATGAAAACAATGAAAGGAGAATATCTCTTATATGTAAAAAATCATTGAGCATGGGAGCAGATTGAAAAAAAAATAGTTCTTAGTTTTAGCTACACTAAACGAACGAGGTTATTTGTAACAGATCCGTGTTACAAATAACCTCATTCGTTTAGTGGAGCATAATGCGAGTAGCGATCATGGGTCCTGGGTTAGGATTATAATCCAGAGAAAGTGTATCATTCCAACAAAAAATCTCAATCATCATCATCATCTCAGCCATGTATAACGTCCCCTGTTGAATATAAGCCTCCCCAATCGCTCTCCAGCGCAGCCGGTCCGATGCCACCTGCATCCAACGACTTCCTGCAATCCTCAGAAGATCGTCGGTCCATCTGGTAGACGGCCGTCTCACGCTGCGCTTGCCAATACGTGGTCTCCACACTAGAATCTTTCTACCCTAACGCCCATCCAATCTTCGCGCTATGCCCATTGCCACGTCAGCTTAATCTCAATAATAGCCCGGAACTTGGAATATGTACCTTACATCGTTCGCGATATTTTCACCTCTGCCATACTCGGTTAGCTAATAAGCGTATTCCTGTTTATTTATAAAGCTCATGAAAATAAACAAAGGTGAATTTCCTTTTGCCATCTTCTACAGACGAGAACCGTGTAGAGCCCATCAAGATTTTAGTGGGCATGTTACTTTAAACTGCCTGATCGATCTAATGGCGATTTCGATTTAGCGCAGTGGTTAAGAGCTTAAGCCGCTCCGCCCACTGTGTCTAATAGTCGCGGGTTCGATTCCCGCACGGGACAAATCTTTGTGTGATCCACAATTATTTGTTCCGGTCTGGGTATTTGTTTGTGAATTTTCATGTTTGTAAACGCACCCACGATACAGGAATAAATCCTAGTGTGGGGCTACGTTTTTTTTTTTTTAAGAATGTGGAATAAAGTGAGTGAATTTCTCGTGGTCCTCCGGCCATACTCGGTTGAGGAATATACATAGTTAACACGTGTTTATTAATAAAGCTCATAAAAACTGACAAAGAAGAATTCCTCCCATATCTGGCAACACAGAGCAGGGACACGAGGGAGGAACGAGAACGACTCTTCAATTTGCGAGCCCATAAACATGCATTACGAGCCGGCCCTCTGATGGACACCCGCCGCTGTTTATCACTCGTGCGAAGCGCCCTGTTATCGCTGGCACTATGGTATGGGCACTGCTGATAATTGCTTGCTTCCACCCTTTCCGTCTCTCCTACGAACAATAGGAATGTATGATATACCTACATTTTGGTGGTGATACTAACTTAAACTGCTTCGTTCTTCTAGTGGGGCATAATGCGAGTAGCAATCATGGGCAGTAGCAAACACTGCCTCATTGGTCTGGTGGCAAAGCGCATCACTTTGTGATGACGAGGTCCTGGGTTCAAATCCTAGGTCGGACAAATGTAGTTTTTCTAACGAAAAATTTCCAGTATAAGTCCGGTGTCTGGAATTGTGCCCGGTATATGGCAATAGGCTCACCCCCTATTACACCTAACATCGTCGGCGAAACGTGGGTGTACTCAGTACACCTCTGCCACCCCTGGGAAATATAGGCGTGACGGTGTACAATCATGGGTCTTGGCTTCCAAATTCTAATCTGAACAATGTGTCTTTCCAAAAAGTAAGCCTCAATAGCAGTTCAGAATCTGGAATCATGTCTGGTATAATGGCATTGGGCTCACTACCTACACACCTCTGCTACACTCGCTTAAGAAATATAGCCGTGGCAATGTTTATTTACAAAGCTCATAAAAGCAAACAAAGGAGAATTCTTCCCATATCTAGCAACACAGAGCAGGGACACGAGAAAGGAACGAGGAAGCCCCTCCAATTTGCGAGCTCGTAAACATGCTTTACGAGTCGGCCCGCTGATGGACACCCGCCGCTGTTTATCGCTCGTGCGAAGCGCCCGGTTATCGCCAGCACTGTAGCTAATTGCTTACTTCCACCGTTTCGGCCTCTCTTGCAAATAAGACGAGAAAATCTACCTAGATTTCGCAGGACATGTCAAAACCTAAACACGTAAAATGATGTCTCCAAAGAATACTGCCGTCATAAGAAAGAAGGCCGTAACTGTCGATTTTGTCAAAAATGAGTTATTAACATATTCGGAATCAGCAAAGAAAATGCTATCTTATGGTCTTACACACAAAGCTGTAACTCGTATGAGATTAGAGATATGATAAGGATTTTAGCCTTAACTACGAAATAAATTCTGGTTTGTGAATCTGAAAAGCCTTAATTACACAATAACGGCCTTTTGTGTTAGTATTTTCGTATTGCTAGTCTGGAAGGTCGCAATTACCAATTAGGGTTTTTTAACTAAGCTAAACCTTAAAATTAACTACAATAAAAAACCCTAACTTCGCAATAAGGGATTTTCATATAAGTATTTTGAAATCAGAATCGAACAAAAAAAAACAGAACAAAATCTGTGTCCTATTTTCTTAGCAACGAAATAGGAGAGAAAATACAAGTTTGCAAAGTATTTTTATTGACAACTCTTGGCCACTCACACTCTTGGTCATAACCAAAAAAAACTTCAATATAATCATGATCTCCTCAAAGCTCATATTGAGTCTTTTAAACCAACTATTTCTCACTACAGAAGAGAGCATGCGCCAAATAAAGGTACCTCTCTTCCGAAATATCAATACAATTCATATACAATGACTATATTCAAAAACATCCCGAGGAATCTATTTCATATGATATGTACAGAAGAACCGTAAAACAAATTAACATTTCCTATGTGAAGCTAGGCCATGAAGAATGTGAAATTTGTGAGCAGTTTTAGATTCACAACCCGAATGCAAAAGAAGAAACTGTGACACTTGTAAAACCTATGACACGCATCACGAATTCTATATATTATATCTTAGCAAAGCAAGCGTATGATCTTTATCGCCAAAATGCTAAATCTGGTGCAGCAAGTGAAGGTTATTTCTCCGTGGACCTGCAAATGTTACCTAGAATTGATATGTTAAGAACACCACCGTGTTCAATGGAAGTGTTGTGCCGTTAGGGTATCAGATATTATGTCTTTTGCTGCTATATGGCATGAAAGAATTTCAGGTAGGAAGAAAGAGGATGTCACTTGTGCATTCAGAGCCTTTTTAATGAACTTTAGACTTAAATATGATAACTTTATGGCTCGATAATTGCGCTGCGCAAAACAAAAATTGGACATTGTTTTCATTCATGATCAACGTTATAAATTCTCACGAGACGTCTATCAGCACTATCGTATTAAAGTATGTTGAAACAGGCCATACTTTTCTGTCCGCTGATGAATTTCATCACCAAGTAGAACATGCCTTGTAGAAAAAGAAAAAAGTGTATGACTTAGACTATTTTGCCGACGCTGTTGCTACAACAAATAACAGGAAAACTGTTGTGACGAAGATGGCAGTAACAGATTTTTTCAAAATTGCCTACGATACCTCTACTGCCAGAATGCAACAATCTATTCCACGAGCATATTTGCGTGATATCAGTGGGATACGCTTTTACAAAAGAAGCTTGTGTTTGTTTTACAAAACTGATTTCAGCACTACCGATTACATTCAATTAGAATATTTAAAAAAAACTGTCTGAAAAAAAGGTTTTACAGCGCATGTGCAAAAAACATAACCCAGAGGAATAACCAGTGAACACAAAAATAATATATTACAAAGATTAGGACCATTAATGCCAGCAAATAGAATGTTGTTCTGGCAAAGTTTCTATACGAACAACGCAGCTGCGGACCTGATGGTAGACCGGGAAGACTGACTAGTAACGAAACTAAATTGTTACTTGCGTTAAGGAGATTATTTTTATGTTAGAAATGTTTTTGTTAAACTTTGTTAATTAATTTTAATTAACATGTGATTCTTAGTGCCTTATTAGGCTCACTTCTATTTGAAGTTCCTATAACTATATAAGCTGATATTTTAAAATGATATTATTGGTTGTTTTGTGTGTGATTCTATTGGCATTGTGTTTGAAGATAATATGTTTTTATTTTAGTTTGTAAAATAAAAGATATGATTCTGTGTCTGTAAAAGTTCCTGTAACTAAACTGTTTAAGATGCTTATGGGTTGTTTTGTGTGTTATTTTATTGTCAAAAGATGTATTTTTGTTTTATGAGGATAAGTAATATGTTTTGTTGATTTCGTTTAGATAGATAATGAGGAAAATGAGAAAGATGTTCCTTTAAAAATAATCTGTTAATACTATTTAATTAGTACAAGCAAGAATTGGTTGCTTAAAAATGCTACTTGTGACTTACGTATTATTTTAAGTTTGACTGAAAATTTATGAGACTGACTGATTTAATAAAGTACCTATTTTAGTAAATATTTTCGATTTCATTTTAATAAGCCTTGTTTACAATCGATTGACGAAGGCTTTTATTCCCTTTAGACAAAAAAATCTATGCTGCAATGCAATTATTATTTAATTATCCCTGCTTTGAAAACGATCCGTAACTTAGTTTACTATCAGTAAAAGGCGCAACTGGTCATTTAAGGCTTTACATGCAAGGATTTCGACTTTAGGAAGATCGAGTTCCTTCTATGCAAAACCGATTCTCTGAAAGGGCGTAATTGCGTAGAATGTAATTACATTCTACGCGATTACGCCCTTTCAGATAAGTATTTCACAATTTATTATTAAATTATTGCTAAAACAAAAGGAAAAATTAAAATAAAATAAATACGCATAAACGAGTATGAATTTAAATAAATTATGGTTTAAAATAAAGCCTAAATTTTTTGACGACTTATAAAACAAGAATCACTTACTAACTCCATTCGGTAAATCGCAGGTTTTCATTTTAGATAAAACTTCAATTATCTCAGAATCAACGTCGAGGTAGTTACAGCCTTCTTTCTTATGACGGCAGAATAGCCTTGCCCCAGGTCACATTTGGATCAATATTTTGTCCAACAATGCCCAGAGACACAACTTTGGGGAATCAGGCGTGAGGCGTATGGTGTGTTTGACATACTGTGTCATACCTCTTTAGAGGTAGCTTAAAAAATAGTATTTCTGAATAAAGAACAAATCTCATTAAAAAACTCAGCACCACACTAGAAATGATTCCTGTGACTTGGGTGCGTTTACCAACATGAAATTGACATACACAATCACCCAGACCCTAGGGAATTTAACCTCTACTACTAAATCCTGTGGACGGGCCTCAACTCATAATTACTGAACTAAACTGTTGGTCAAATTGTTGACTTAAATTGTATCAAGGTTGACACAAGCTAAGCTGCATAGGATTTTAGTGAAAAGTAATTTCGAATATCCCAGCCCAGCCTACGGGAGTTAGCCGTAGATTACCCACGGATCCCATCTTGCAAGTTTGAATTGCTCCGCGCACCATCGAGATTACCCAGACGGGCAGGTAAGCGATTCATTTGCGACCAAATCCTTTGTAATCCTGATATGTGTTCACTGCTCAGTATGTTTCTGTTAGCTACACATGTTTCCAGTTTGTGCCGTTTACGAGATATATACGGTGTAAAGGGTAGTACAGAATATTCGGCAACAAACAGGATATTATGAGATAAGAGATACTCGCAGCGCTGTAGTACCGCATTATTTGTAGCGTTCAGTAGCGTTCGAAATGTTTGAGGTAAGAACTACTTAACTGCTTCGATTGTAAACACATTGAATATAAGACGTCATTGGTGACGTCTATCACTCTTAAAGTTACAATGTCGTAACATTTTCTTCTTAAATTATATTTAACTTTTACAGGAAGCATCTTTCTAGCTCCTTCTTCCCCTTCGGCCCTGAGTTGCGTGACCGTTAGTGTCATTTCCATCTTCGAGTGTCCCCGGACTTCGGAAGGCACGTTAAGCCGTTGGTCCCGGTTACCACTTCTTGTGGTAGTTGTTAAGTCAAGTTGAAAACCATAAGGACCGCTTGGTAAGTTCCAACAGTAGGTAGCCACAAAATTTCCTGTACCAATCCGCACTGAGTCTGCATGGTGAACCTATTCTCTCTCAACTCGATTTGTCAGGGACTGTCTTTGCGTAGCAGTAGGACCATGGTAGGACAGTATAGGCTAATTTATTAAAGAGGACATAATGTGGCCCTAAATGAATGTCATACCGAGCACAAATAGTTTTAGAAAAGGTAACGCGAAATTGTGCAATAATAAGATAGTGATATTTTTTTGTTTGAATGCCAAAATGTTTGCTCGCTCTTCTAGTTGATGAAAAATTACGAACGGGATAGTTCTTTTTGATTTTAATATTCTTGGCAATTCCCATAATTTAACGATTTTGAAAATGTATATGGTAGGATTATAAGCAGTGATAGACTAGTGGTTATACCGTTGGACTGCAAAGTCAGAGTTCTCGGGTTCAAACTCAGGCAAGCACCTCTGTCTTTTTAAAGCATGTGCGTATTAAAAATTAACTATCACACACACATGAAAACATCATGAGGAAACCTGCATGCCTAAGAGTTTCTCAAAGGTGTATGAATTTCGCCAACCCGCACTGGGCCAGCGTGGTGGACCATGGCCTAAACCCTTTTCTTTTAAGAGGAGGCCCGTGCCCAACGGTGGGACAGATTTTTAACGAGCTAATATTATATGGTAGGTTTAGTAACATTTGTTACTAAAAGATTCGACTTCATTGATTGAGTATATTCCTATGTATTGTATCCTATGTATCTGAAACAGAGCAAAGATTTGAATCCCAATATCTCTCATTTGGAACCTTTGAATCAGCTAAATCAAGCACGATCAGCTCACGAACCAACAACACGTCACGTATTCGTTCGTTCTGTAAAACGGCAAGTTTAGTGAGGTAAGATCTATATTCAGTACCAGATTGGAATGAACTAAAAAATAATTTTATACTGACTGGTGAATGTAAGATCGAGACTCAGATACAAATGAGACATTGTTTTCTGTACAACTATTTCGCATCTTGTAGTTCTCGTTCATGTTTCATGACACTGCATCATATCAGTAAAGATCGACATATGTCGAGTAGTCCTGCCTAAAATACCACCATGTCTTCTGGTGCGTGGCCGCCTTTTAATAACATTTCTCTCCCATATGTTTTTCATGCATATTGTTGTGGAACATCTGTACTCGACTTTACAAATAGGGAAAACTGGCTCTAATCCTCGATATTAGGGAAGCAACGGCAATATAGGTTTGCGTTTATTCGGCTGTATGTCTAGGGATTGAATACGAAGGTAACTGCCGAAAATATTTCGTTTAGAAAGGAAAAATGATGTGTTATTTTTCTTTTTTTCGGCTGCTTCCCTTCTAATCTACTTTGACGGCTTAGTATAGTGTTTAAGATCTTAAGCCGATCCGCTCACTGGACCGAGTTGTCGTGATTTCGATCCCCACAAATCTTTAAGTGATTCAAAATGTTTGTTTCGGTCTGGATGTTTGTGTATGTTAATTACATGTTTGTAAACACATCCATGATAGAGGATTCCTAGTATGGGGCTACGTTTTTTAATTTACACATAAAGTTAGCTAGTACGTGTTCATTGATGTATACATATACAAAATACGAAAACCCTTGGATTTATTATCCAAAACGGATTGGGCACTCAAAAAAAACGTGAAGACAAGGATACTCACCTAGAGCCCTACGTCTCTTTCTAAGTTGGGTGACCAAACATTAGTACGACTATGGACATGTAACTAACGCATAATTCTCGGGCACTGTTTATCGCCGTAATTCTTTCTTTCCACGCATATACCACATCTTCAATGATCTAATGCCTACGAAAACATTTAGATCCTTACTAAACCACTTTTTTATTTCTGCCACTGTTATGATGATATTTATAATAGTGGAGGCTTGAAAACGTCAATTTCTTTCTTATTCCTATTAACTTTGCCATTAATTTTTTGCTCCTTGAAAAAACAAAATCGAATGGCAGCAAAAAATTTTAGTGTAAATTGCCCATTTTCTTGCTAACTGTATTTTCTTTTCAAATCTGTGAATTCAGCTCAATATGTCGCATGTCAAATGTCGTTAAGGATTTTTTGACAACGTTTGAGATAGCTGCCCTTATTGCCCCATCTTAATAATCTACCCTGTATATACACACGAATTGAGAACCTCCTTCGTTTTGAACTCGGTTATAAATGGCTTGCGGCGTATTTAAATCATACTACAAATAGGTACAGTCCGTATTAGATCTACCTTATGGCCACTGTAATGCATGCGTAATAGGTGTGAGCGAGACACTGAGCTCCAGGTTTGTTACTCTCACTCATCATGGTTTCTCGAGTTGTTTAAATCATAGAAAATTCAGTGTTGTGTCTGTGAGTAAGAGTTTAATTTTCTCTAGCAATATTTTGACATTACTCAATCCGGTTTGAATAGTAAATCCATGCGACAACACACAAAAAATAGTAACATAGAAGATACTAGCCAATCAATATTATGAATGCTTATCATTTTAACCCTTAAAAAATCTGACAGCCGAGAAAAAATAACTAAAAATATCGATTACAAATTGACCCCTTAGTCGATTCCGCTGACTAATAGTCGATATTCTACACAAGGAGGGAATATGTGCGAGGTTAATAAACTAGTGAGCTCACGTCCAGCCAATTTGTGGGAGGACGGGGCCCCACAAAAGTTGTCCTGTAACGAATCGAACCGAACCCAATGAAATTGCTGTCGTTTAAACCTTGGTACGTGCGTTTTGTCTACTGATGAATAAGCGGCGTAAGAAAATTTTCGTGGTGGGAATTAACAACACGCTTCTACGTTTGAGCGGCAATAAGTTTGACGAGCTGTCGAGTACTTTACTATTGGTTTGTTTCCGAAATGTATAAAAAAAACGTGGCACGCCTCTATATGGATGACGAATTCAAGATCATCATCATCATCACCAGCCCAATTTAGTCCACTGCTGGACATAGGCCTCTTCCAATGTGCGCCACAGAGCCCGATCCTCGGCTTTATGCATTCAGTTCCTGCCGACTATCCGACGTATGTCGTTACTCCATCTCGCGGGGGGCGTCCTACACTGCGTTTGCTAATTCATTGTCTCCACTCCAAAACCCGACTGATCGCATTCAAGATCGGCACAAACAAAAATAATGAAACCCATAATAAATTTTTAACAAATTTTGTAATATATTTTGTAATACCGAATGCTAGGAAATATAATTCGTGTCTTTTTTTGTCATTCAGCAAATTATAGACATTTTAGTAGCAACTTTTTCTCACGACACTTTATCACACGATCATCTGATATAACTTTTTTTAACAATGTTTAGTATATAGAGCAGTGATAGCCTTGTGGTTAGACCGTTGGACTGCTAAGTCAGAGGTCTCGGGTTCAAACATAAACACACACCTCTGTCTTTTCGAAAGCATGTGCGTATTAAAAATTTATTATTATTTGCTTTAACAGTATTGGAAAAAATCGTGAGGAAACCTGAATATCTAAGAGTTTTTCGAATGTGTGAGAAGTTTGCCAACCCACACTGGGTCAGCGTGGTGGACTATGGCCTACGCCCCAGTTTGAGAGGAGGCTTGTACCCAACGGTAGGATACTAATAATATTATTATATGGTGGGCGATTTAGCGCAGTGGTTAAGAGCTCAAGCCGCTCCGCCCACTGTGTCTAATAGTCGCGGGTTCGAATCCCGCACGGGACAAATCTTTGTGTGATCGACAATTATTTGTTCCGGTCTGGGTATTTGTGCATGTGAATTTTATGTTTGTAAACGCACTCACGACACAGGAATAAATCCTAGCGAGGGGCAGTGAAAAAAAAAAATATATATATAGTTAGTTTTTCATTATTCCTGTATGATACACGTGTACAAATATACCGACACCAATATCTGCAATCACGTAATATGTCTGATCCATAGATATATCGTTGTATCAAAAGAATATGGGGTTTGTCCCGTCCAGAGATGGAACACGTGTCATATAGAGCCGTCACTCTATAGACCGCGAATAGCAATAACGATGGCGCGCCATCGTTACGAGTATTGCTATTCTACGCCATGGCGACGCAACAAAAAATAATCTAGTTCCACATTATACAACCTTAAGCCCCCATTTGCATTAGCGTTTTTTGACCCTGTATAGAAAATTGATAATATTAGCCCTGTTAAGAAACTGTCCCACTGTTGGGCACGGGCCTCCTCTCAAACTGAGAGGCTTTAGGCCATAGTCCACCACAGTGGCCCAGTGCGGGTTGGCATACTTCACATAACTTCGAGTAAATCTTAAACATGCAAGTTTCCTCACGATGTTTTCCTTTACCGTTAAAGCAACTGATTGTTAATTTTTAATACGCACATGCTTTCGAAAAGACAGAGGTGCGTGCCTGGGTTTGAACCCGAGACCTCTGACTTTGCAGTCCAGCGGTCTAACCACTAGGCTATCACTGCTGATCTTTAGAAAAATGCTGTAATAAAACATATGGGCAACAGTATATTTAGTACAAAAGCTCTAACAGCGTTTGTTAAATGCGCATTGACAAAACTCCCGTGCGAATGAGAGCTTACTTTACATAATAGTCTATCCGTCGAAACTTATTACACTAACATATTTTTGCACAGAAATATTGCTGTTACTTTAAAGCAAGTGTGCACAGGAGTCTAATTCTGTTAAAGTAACTACACCCCCGTGTATCACTTTCGACGTGGTTATTATTATTGCGAGTAATAAACGCCATTCTGTTTAGAATTGATCCGTCAATCTTACGATAGAATGAGCTATCTACGATGGAATAAAGTAATTTAAAAGTATAATGTTATTAAAAAAAAGGTTTTCAAAAAAATTTAAACATTTTTACCCGACTACGGCAAAACCAAAAGCAAGGATTACATTTTTATCAGTCTATGTATCGAGTTTTATGATATATTCACATGTTTATATCCACGTATGTTCCACCGTAGCGCTTATACTCCTCATCCGATTTTATTGAATGAGGTGGCAATCGATTCATTATTAGACTGTAAGCCCAGAACTTAGGATAAGCCTAGAATGTGTTTAAAAGCTGTAGATTTTGTATCAATAAAAATTTAATTAATGTTTTTAAACACAATACTATTAAATTGAAATAATTTTAATTTAAAAATACCTTTTCATAAAAAAGCTTCTATAGCAAAAAAACATATGGAATATATCTTGATTTGTTGAGGAGTTCCTATAGCTTCCTTTCGGCTCCATCATCAGACGCTGCACACCATCCGGGACTAAAGTACTCGACAAGACAAATCCAACGAACCCAAACACGGCGGGATTATAATGAGTACTCGTGTGGTTCCATTGGCCTCCTTTCGGCTTCATCATCAGACCCTGAACACTATCTGGTTATATAGTACTTGTCAATACCAATCTAACAATCTCAAACACGAGGGGGTTACATTGTATAGTTCACATGTTCCTATGGTTTCATCTTCAGACCAGCTCCATGGTACCATATTATTGCATGGCCATTACTTACATACGCCGCCAAATTTCAGCTTAATCGGATACCCGCAAGTGCTTGAAAAATGGATCACAAGATTTGAACCGGAAAGACAGACAGACAGACAGACATACGAACATTGCAACTTAAATTAAAGCTTGTAAAAAGGAAAAAAACTTAACTTAGTAAATACCACCATGTGTGTGTGTGAGTGATGTAGGCTGTTGGCCGCAAGGCCTTTTCGTACAGCTTCACCGGACTTAAGGGCGAGCGTGCAACTACTACGCTCGAGCCAGAAGGGCCAGGGGCGACATACTCGCCCGAGGCGCCGTCGGTTGGGACAGTCGCTGTAGGGGGACGGGGTGCACTACTAAGTGCACCGGTCAACCGCCGGCTATGGGAGGGGATCTATGACTACGTCGTCGTCGCCCGTATTCTGAGCGGAAAGAATCGATGACAAAGCATCGGGGGGATCGGAGAGAACATGTCGCGGCCGGCGGTGGTGGCAGGGGGGGGGGATCGTAGTCGGCAGTGGCTACGATTAACGGATTTGCATGGGTAGATGCGTTCGTGTTGTCGCCTTTTTAATATAGGCGCGAATAGGTTCGAGACCTAGATCGTAGTGGAGATCGACATTCCGTACGAACCAGGGGGCTCCTACGGCTTTACGGAGGAAGTACGGTACGGTTTTGAACCACTTGGAGTTTATAGATGTGAGAGGGGGCCGAATGCCCGAACACAACACACGCATAAGTCATGATGGGTCGAACGCAAGTTTTGTAAAGCGTCACCTTATTTCTAAGGGACATTTTACTCCGCTTGCAGATTAACGAATGGAGACGATCGAGCACAAAGGATGCTCGGTGACGGACCCGCTTGATGTGCGGGCCGAAGGACATGGTACTGTTTAGGGTGACCCCTAGATATTTGACCTCTTTGACCCAGGGAATGGGTCGGTCGAACATGGTCACTTGGCCGAGATTACTTCTAGGGTGGCGCAGGGAGTGGCGCAGGGTGGCACCTCTGGAGAAGAACACCGCAGCGCTCTTGTCCGGGTTCGACTCAATACGCCACTTCCTGAAACAATTCCCTAGGGAATTGGCGGTTGCCTGAAGGTTTCTGGTAATGAAACCCTTATTCCTATGCGAGACGTAGAGAGCGGTATCATCCGCGAATAAGGCTAGATGCGCCTTACTCGAACAAGGAATGTCGTTCGTGTAAAGGCTAAACAGGAGGGGCGAGAGATCTGAGCCCTGCGGGACACAAGCTCGGGTGGAGTGGGGAGTGGAGCGCGTCATTTCGACGCGATAACAGAAGGCGCGATTCGACAAGAAGTCTCGTATGATGAGCACGAGTCTGTCCGGCGCACCCATTTGGTAGAGCTTGTATATCCCGTATAAGCCGTTGTGCCAGACTTTGCCGAATGCCTTCGCGACATCGAGGAAGAGGGCGCCCGTGTAGACGGGTTTGGGTCTATTGAGACCGGAGAGGATGTGCTCCGTGATGCGGTGCCTTGGTGGACGCAAGAGTGTTTGGCTCGAAAGTCGAACTGCTCGTCGATAAGGATACCCCTGGACATTACAAAGTCTTGGAGCCGCGCCAGAAGTAGGCGCTCGTAGACCTTGGCCAGGGAGTTGAGGAGACTGATAGGGCTGTAGCTCGCAGGAAGATTACGAGGTTTGCCGGGCTTGGGAATGCCTATGACGTCCGCCTCCTTCCACTTAGCGGGGAAGGTGCAGTTCGTCATGGCGGCGTTCAATATGGCCACTAAGAGGCAGATGAGTTGGGCGGGCAGGCATTTCAGAACGCGATTCGAAATGCCGTCAGAGACGGGGGCTTTTTTGGTTTTGAGACCCTTAATGAGATCTTCGACCTCCGTTTGGGTGATAGGAGGTAAGGAATCGGCGGGGAGGAGGGATGCCCTGCGCTCGACTTCCCTGTCAACCGCGTCGACGTTGGACTGGTCGACGGACTGAGAGCTGGGGGTGCACTGGCTCTCGAGGGAGTCGGCGAGAAGCTCGGCCTTTTCGTCGTCGTCGAAGGCTGGGGGTGCGCCTGAAGGGCGGGACAGCGGGGGCATGGCAGTCGTGGAGTCGGTTTTAAGGCGCGATGCCCTCTAGGAAGTCACCCCACCGTTCCTCCCGGACCTCCGCGACACGACGCTTTGCCTCTCGTTGTAAAGCGCGCATCCGGGCCCGATTGGCTTCGGTGGGGTAAGAGTCGTGCGCTCGGATTGAGGCATTCTTGGAACGAATGAGATCCCTAACATCGTCCGGCAGTCGATAGCGATTGAGGTTGATATCTTCCGCCTCGACTTGTTTAGACGATCGACTGACAGCCGATCGTATGTGGTCAAAATACCACCATGTTATGCTACCTTCCGTTCAACAATATAAATGTTATGTGTAATTTTTTTAACATTTTGATGATATGTAGAAATAAATACAATGCTTTGTGATTGTTTTACATCGTCTTATTGATGCATTAAACTTACATTATACTTCAAGATTGTCCTCTTTTTCACTTCAAAAAGTTGCACAAATCTAAATAGTCCATTAATAATTGAGTTCAATCAATAGTTACACCAACCCCTTATAAGAGCCCTTATTAGAGCTGGTTTCCGATTTGCGAATTTGAAAATAATTAAATATCAAATTTTGACGGACGATTTAGCACAGTGGTTAAGGTGGTGTAATAGGCGCGAGTTCGATTCTTGATGTCTCGGTCTGGGTATTTGTGTATATAAATCATCATCATCATCATCATCTCAGCCTATACTTGTCCACTGCTGAACATAGGCCTCCCCAATCGCTTTCCAGCGTAACCGGTCCGATGCCACCTGCATCCAACGACTTCCTGCGATTTTCACAAGATCGTGGATCCATCTGGCAGGCGGTCGACCCACGCTGCGCTTGCCAATACGTGGTCTCCACTCTAGAATCTTTCTGCCCCAACGCCCGTCCGATCTACGCGCTATGTGGCCCGCCCATTGCCACTTCAGCTTGCTAATCTTAACGGCTATGTCGGTGTATATAAATAAATCCTACAAAATAAATCCTATAAAATAACTACATACAAAAGTTATACAGTTCGTCACTTAGCACATTATTAATCAAAATAAGACGCAGTCAAAAATCATATATTAAAAGGACTTACAAGATAATATTTAAAACAAAATTCCTCTTCTTCCCATTCCCCCCAAAAAAACGCGAATTATTCGAAAAGTATCACTACGAAACGTAAATTATATTTCCCAAAATGTGTAAACGCAAACAATATTTCTGCGAAAAATACCGGACATCGTCACATTAACGATAAATATTGACGGGTTAAACGGGATAAAAATATTACCGCCGCCATTTTGCTGACGGCAAAATAAACACATACACACTTCCATCTAGACGTATTGCATGTGTATTGTTGGTTTTGGATTTATTTTAGTTATGAAGCACGTGTAAGGTTGACCGACCGTCCATGACAGAATTTTTGTTGGGCATTTTTTGGATAAACTTTTTATAGGACGTGTGGGTTTCAAATATCTTTTATTTTTTGCCGACAAAAGATCGATCACCGATTGTTGGCAGCCTTAATCTCAAAATAACAAACCTAATTAATCATGTTTGTATAAAAATAATAATTATCAAAGCATTGTTAGTCTAATTCGAAGTCCTGCGTCCAAATACTAGGTTAGACAGTGAGGTTTTTCTATTAAAACATCCTCAATAGAAGTCCGGAAGTGTGTTCGGGATTGTGTCCGGTATAATGGCATTAAGCTTGCCCTCTATTACAGTGGAAGCACTTTTGTACATCGCAGAGGAAATTACATCGAAACTTTACATCGTCGGCAGCATGTGTGCGTACACAACGCACCTCTGCCATCCCCTCTTGTAGAATACAGGACTATGTATATTTATTTTTTATTATTTTTTTATTTAGAAATCAATAAAACAACTTCTTTGGTCTAGTGACGAATAATGTGCTTTGCAATCACGAGGTCCTGGGTTCAAATCATAGGTCGGACAAATGTAGTTTATCTATAGAAAAATTCTCCGTATCGGTCCGGAGTCTGGAATTGTGCCCGGGACTTAACATCGTCAGCGAAAAGTGTACATAGCATACCTTTGCTATCCCGGTGTTTGAAGGTGTTTTTTTTTATTTTTTGATAAATCAGTAATTTTTTTTATTATGTTATCATTTACAGAGTGACTCCTGGCACAAATACTAGTCAAAAAAAAAACAATCCGTTTCACAATGGCGTGGCAGAATAATAAAACCGAACAATTTACATAAAAAAGCTGACATTATGTGATTTTAATACGAATATAATGGCATCATAAATCTCATACAATGAGAACGTGTGATCTGATGCATCCTGTATAGCGATGGAAGATCTACAGCTTTTACATTAACATTTTATTTAACTCAATTTACCGTATCATGCCGAAACCATTGTACAAAATCGGTAACCATGCAGAATAAAATTAAATTATCGTATTGTATGAGATTTTCACTGTTTAGTACCGGAGTTCTTTTTTTAACAAAGCCCCACACAAGGAAATTATACATGTGTTGTGGATGCGTTTACAAATATGATATTCACATATATAAACGGCCAATACACAATTTGACGGACGATTTGGCGCAGTGGTTAAGAACTTAAGCCACTTTGCCCAATGGGTCGTAAAGTCGCGGGTTCGATTCCTGCACAGCACTGCAATCTATGTGTGACCCACAATGATTTGTTTTGGTCTGGTTATTTATGTATGTGAATTTTTCATGTTTGTAAACGGACCCACGACACAGGAATAACTCATAGTGTGAGGCTACGTATAAAAAAAATATCTCGACCGAAACAAAGTTTATGAGCCCCAAAAAGATTCGTCTCGTGTTCATCTTACCCCACCACTAGTCGATCTAGTAAGCCTACATTCATACCACTAGACCAAGCCATCAGTATGTATGTATCGTTATAATAAACAACACGAAATTCCTTTTTAAACACCCTATTCAAAACCGAGACTTTCACTACTTTTCACCACTTCAACAACGCACGAAAGTAGATTTTCAAAATTTATCTTTTAACCGACGGATATTTCTAGCTTACCTTTAACCGACTTAAAATAAGAGAAGGTTCTGTTTGTCTGTATGTATTTTTTGTATTCCTCAACTCAAAGAAATGTTGTCGATGATTCTAGCGATAAGAACATACTTAGATGCAAGACCTTATTCATTTGAATCGCGTCGTGTTGATGAAGCAAACAGCCAGTAGTTTGGCAAGGGTCACGGGAGGAAGGCATTCATCCTATAAAGGCATCCAAGACACAGACTTAGGAGTGGAGACGTAGGAATCCGAATGAGTTTCTTCAACAAAAAAATCTCCTGTAGACTTTTTTTATTATCACAAGCTTTTATTAAACTTGCAATGTTTGTATGTCTATCTGTCTGTCTTGAGATCCATTTTCTAAGCACTTGCGGGTCTCCAAACAAGATAAAATTTGGTATACATATGTAAGTTCGGTGACAGTGCAATAATATGGTACTACGGAGCTGGTCTGAAGATGGAGTCAAAAGGTGGCCATAAGAACACGTAAATCCAACAACATAACCCGCTCGTGTTTAGGCTTGTTCAATTGCTATTAATGAGTACTTTACAACCAGATTACGTTCAGGGTCTGAAGATGGAGAGAAAGGGTGGGCAATGGAATTACCCAATTTCTCAATATAGCCCCGCCGTGTTTGGGCTTGTTGGATTTGTCTTGACGAGGACTTTAGGACCCGGTTGATGTCCAGGGTCGGATAATGGAGCCGAAGGAAAGCGAAGTAACTCTCCAATTAAGCAAGATATAAAGCTTGTTTTTAAAAATGTCTTTTTAAATTAAAATTATGACTATCTAACTGATCTAAGCCCAAGGCTCGGTAATCGCTAGTCGTATCTTTTACTAAATCAACGAACCAACCAAAAAAGCTATTCATAATTTATCTCGCGCGTGATTTTTAACTGACTTCGGAAAGGAAGTGGTAAGTCAGTATGTATTTTTTCAATCTTATTCGATGATTTTATTGATACGAACATACTTAAATGAAAGAACTTATTTAATTTGAATCGCATCGTGTTGACGAAGCATACCCAGCCAGCAGTTTGGCAAGGGTCGCGGGAGGAAGTCATTCATACTGACTAATGTTTCCTCGACGCCCCTTTATTACGCGCACACACACACTCGTAGAGAACTCAAGTACGAAGAACTATAGTTATGATTATTGTTTAGACCTTGTTTTTTTGGGTAGCTAAAACTTTTTATATCCGTGAATTCTGTAGCTTGTTAAGAAAATAACCATATATTATGTCTATTATTATATTTATTGAGGCAACCGAAACAGTTTTAAATTTGTTGCTTTAACGAAATCCTAAGTAATCTATGTTTGTTCACTCATAATCTACCACTACACACAAGAGGAACCATGGAGTTTCTTGTCTTCTTTTCCACAGAAATGACATGCCCAAGTGGTGGTAGTCTTTGTTACTTTCTAGACAGGTCAATGATTGAGTTTGACATATTATCTGTACTTGGCCGTTAGAGCATAAGCAATAGGCTTTTGTTTTTTGCCGTAATGGCGACAAGAAGCCAATTATCATAATTTACTGTTATACTCTATTATTACTTGACATTGGCGAAATACACTGTTAAGGTGCGGCGGGCCATTCATTAAAATAAGAAGAAGAAGAGCAAAAGCACTATATCTATCTATCTATCTATAACCTCACGCCAGATCCCTTGCGGGGTAGGCAGAGAGTACAGAGTTCCAACAGGTTCTTTCCTTACATACCTCTCTAGCACTATATCCTGTGTTTTAAATGTTAAAATATTAGTTATAGACCGGTAGGTATATTATAAATAACGTCTTCTACATCATTGTAGCAAATTTCATTGAAGTTATATCAAACAAGAAAGTATCGATGTTATTTGCTTGGTATTAAGATGACGTCATGTTCCGGAGCAACATGGCAGGTTACTTTTTCACGGGTAAACTTAAAATACATTGGTGAATTCATTTTTATGACACTGATAACATAAATTTTAATTCTCGTAAATTGATACCACAAGGATTAAATTCCGGTAACTGCAAATATAAAAGGTATCCCATTGAAACAATTTTTATTATTATTTCTATAGACATTGTACAAACACCGACAACCACCTATTTCTATACGGAGTTTTCTTGAATTTCCGACACCAGTAAGATCATTAGAAATTACAAATGAGTTTTACGACATTCTATACAGACGCCACAATGAAAACGAAATGAAAAACGTCGCCCACGGCGTACCTTGACCGTGCACTAATAGCAGCGTACTCGTACCTACTGGTCCATATGAATGACAGACATCGCTCCAATGGGATAAACGCCTGCTTATTGCAAGGTTGCGACGACCCAGGCAGTCCTGCGGGCTCGGGCCACTCTGCCGCCGTGTGCCGACACTACGCCCGCCAATTGCCTCTAATGACACCACTCCAATGCGTATCCGTCCAATCAGCTTAAGACAAGAGATCCTCTAGTGCGCGCCAGCTCCTCACTAACGCAACGTCGTCGGATTGCTTTGGACCCGAACTCCTAGTGCTATGTAGTGATCCGTGCAAAAATGATACCTCGTGGGAACACAAACATTACCCGTAAACGATGATTGATTAAACTTTAAAGTGGACGTAACAATTGGACAACATGAATGGGATAAACGCGACTGCCGAGAAGCCAGCGATCGGAGATCAGAAAGATGAGCCTAAAATCAAGAAATCGAGCGTCAGGGATAAGTTGTTGCAGATCAAGTCTAACATAACAGTGGAGCCGATAATAGCATGTTATATTATGTCTAATGTATTCTCAGGACTGGCTGTGCAGAATTTGAATTTAGAAAAAGCATGCCGAGTGAATTTAGGTTATAATGACGAAGTTTGCTCAGCGTTAAACCGACGTCAAACAGAAAACTACACTATGGAGGAGGCTGAAGTTCAAAAATTGACGGCATCCGTTCAAGCGTGGAAGAATATAGTTCAAACGGCATTTCCGTGTATTCTTGTGCTGTTTGTTGGGTCTTGGAGCGACAAAACAGGGAAACGGAAAGCGTGTATACTTCTACCGATAGTTGGAGAGGTGCTGTGTTGTACCAGTTTTATGTTGAACACGTATTTCTTCTACGAATTGCCACTGGAGATTACGGCCCTATCAGATCTGTTTCCGTCGCTTACCGGTGGATGGATAACAGTGTGCGTCGGTGTATTTAGCTATATTGGTGACGTGACGACTAAAGAAATGAGGACATTTAGAGTCGGAGTGGCCAATTTGTGCATGTCCCTCGGAATACCGATCGGGATGTCCCTGAGTGGTATATTGTTGCAGAAAATCGGTTATTACGGAATATTTTTAATATCGAACTGTTTGTATCTGACTAGTTTGATTTATGGATACATAAGGCTAAAAGATCCGGTCATATCTCAGGATAGGCAAAGAGTAAGTATTTTAAAAAGCTTCCTAGAAACCTACATTATTATATTTAAAAAACATTCTTATAATCGGTATCTTTATTTCGTTTTTTAATATTAACGCATTCATCGGCTGAAGGTAAACTAGATAAATATTTACCCAAACCACGTTTGGCAACCTTAATACTGAACCGACCTGTAGGTATTAATTTCTACTTATTAATAGAAATTATAAAACCATCCACTAATCAGTTAGCACTAAAACTAATTATAATACGCCTAAAAGACAGCATTGGAAGGTCATATTTTACGAAATTAAAGTTAGTTTATTACTATCTCGATGTTGAATAAGTATATTATAACACGGAAAAGCTACTATACAACGCCTAACACCTAAAAATCGTAACCATTTTGATAACAAAATCTTTCAGCTCCAAAAAGATATCCAAAAATTTACATGTCTAAATCTGTTTTTCCTCACATGGCTTATTTTATAAGCAAATATGACGTCGCAACTTTATTCGAAGCGTAGCAACTAAAAGCAATATACTTGATACGGTTGGATAACAATTCATTCGATGATTTCCAACCTTATCTAGTTTATTTTTTTAGTTGCCATGACATATTTGTTTTGAAAATTGGCAACGTAAAAAACAGACTACCTGGATTGTTTAGCAAGGACCCTGTTACAATGTGATATCAAAGTATATGTTAATGATGTATCGGTGTGCCTTGATAAGCCGCGAGGCGTTGAGGCCATACATCATTCGCAGTGTACCTTGACAGGCCGCTGGTCCTTTGTCTAAGTGATAAATCGCCGCACTAGTACAACGTAAATTTGAACGAAGGGGACATTGTAACGCAATGAGCGTTTACGCGGGCCTCGTATAGGTGTCGGCTGGGACTTGCTGTCTATCCTTTGACATTGTCAATAATATACTCTATAGCATGGTCACGGTAGAGCTAGTTCATGTACTTATTATTTGTAACCTTGTTTATACTTATAAACAACAATATGACAACGAGAAGAATCGAAAGAGAAAGTATCTATATATTAATAAGTGAAGCAAAAACTTTGTACACATTTTTACGAAAATTGCGCGGACGGAGGAGTATGAAATTTCCCACACTTATAGTTTATATAGAGAAGGAGTGCAGAATGCTAATATTTTTTTTTAAATAATGCATAAAACATACATTAAATCAATGAAAAAAACATTACACACGCTATCATGTATTTGACACAATACACGTTAAATTGATGTTTGACTTTAATATTATTTGTCTATAGTCTTACTGAATGTCTGTCAAACATAACCAACAAACGATGAAAGAGTAGGTCGAATATCGACCTATGGGCGACCACTAGATAAATAAAAAGGACAAATCTCTTGAGCATCTCGAGGGATCGTTTTATTAGAAGCCGGTCCGGTAGGAGATTAATAGGTAGATAGATAGGTAGGTAGATAGGTATATAAAAATGTACCTCTCTGAAGGGGTGTTAATAAATAAAGCGACTCGAATTTTGACTATGGACGTATTTAAGAAGATATGGTGGCTTATGTAAGGACCAATGTTGCGTTTTAAAATACAAAGTTAGGTTTTAGTCTTAGAAATCATTTCTGACTACAATATTTATGAAATGATCCACGAAATAAAAACAATTACTGTTTCCTTGTATGATTGTATGCTAAGGTTGTTTTACAAGCAGTGAAAATCAAAAACCACTTTTTCTATACAAATTGCTGTATCATCCCATGGATTTATTAGTACTAGTGATCGCCCATTGGTCGAATTCGACATACTCTTTCATTGTTTGCTGGTTATGTTTGACATTCAGTAAGACTATAGACAAATAATATTAAAGACAAACAATATAAATCTATTCTCAATTTGACTTTTTAACAATAAACAAAAGAGTAGGTATATATGCGTGTTTGTGTCAAATAATGGTAGTGTGTGTAATGTTTTTTTATTGATTTAATGTATTTTTTATCCATAATTTTTAAAAAATATTAGCATTCTGCACTCCTTCTCTATATAAACTATAAGTGTGAAAAATTTCATACTCCTCCGTCCGCGCAATTTTCGTAAAAAGGGGTCAAAGTTTTTGCTTCACGTATTAATATAATGATGATGATTATCATAATACAAGGAGTGGCGCAGTCATTTGTTTTACTAGGAAAAAACTCCGACCAACTTTTTACATGTATTCTTATTAATAACATTATTGACCGAACCTTGAGTCAAAAATGGGTATTCCTTTTAGATTTTCTTACTCAAAATCCCAAATAGTGAAATGAGAGTGATACGCATTGGAGTGGTGTCATTAGACGAAATAAAAATTTAATAGAAAAGATCCTATCTGGGTAGGAAATTCCAATAGCATAGACCAAAAAGATCACCTCGCAAGTCCATGTTGAGACAACCAAATTATATCAACTTACACGTGTATAAAAGTGCTCGAAACGCCAAAAAGTGAATTGACGAAATAAAAGTCATCTTTCCTAGCTGGTTATGAAAATTTATTAGCGGGCATGGGCAAACAAATCACCTCGAAAGTGCACGTTGAGACTTAAACAAATTATAACAACTTACACGTGTAAACAAGTGCTCGTAAAGCCAAAAAGTGAAATGACGAAATTAAATTCTAGTTTCCTAGTTGGTTATGAGAATCCAGTAGCAGACGTGGCCCAAAAAATCACCACGTAAGTGCATGTTGAGACTTAAATAAATTATACCAACTTACACATGTAAACAAGTGCTCGAAATGCCAAAAAGTTAAAAGATGAAATAAAATTATCCTTTCTTAGCTGGATATGAAAATCCAATAGCAGACATGGAACAAAAAAACCCCTCGAAAGTGCATGTCGAGACTTAATCAAATTATAACTATTAACTAGTGTTAGCACTAATTAATTTTAAATTTCTTTTTATTTTTCTCTCACTCTCTATACTTTATACTTTTTATTTCACCTCGTAAATCATCCTGCGCTTGATAAACAATGCACTGTTTCCGTTAAAACGAACACGTAAATAAAGTGGGGATTATGTGGGGATCTGGTCCGGAACCTGAAATTGCACTTATTCGCCCTTAGCGCGTGTGGAAGTTTTAATAACTTTGCTATAATACTTAATTGTATTTGCGTTGTTAAATTTTAATTTTTAAGGATGTCTTTTGGAACAGATCTATTTCAGCACGCCAAATTCCTTGCGGATAGGCTTTTTATAAAATCTGTTTGTTATGACAATTTATTTATTTATTTAAAAAACCTTGATCTATATTCAAATGTTGCATACTAAGATTATTAAATTTTAGCATAGCCAATAACAAGTTTCGCTGATTCTGTTTGCAAGTCGCAATGGCAATTGATGTATAAAATAAAAAAAGAGAATTGTTAATATACTGTTATTAATTTATTGGTGTGCAGCTACGCTTTTAAGTCATTGCACTTGATAATAAAAAATACCATTACATCTATATTTTAAAAGTGCGATGGTATAGGTGTACTATGTACAATCATATTCGCCGACTATGTTACATCCCAGAATAATAGGGAATACAGGCTCCGGACACTGTCTGACCTACGATTCAACCCAATGACCAGCGTTTGCATCGCGGGGATTCCAAATCGATTGGGGATGTAGTGCGATTGGCATTATGTGAGCAAAATGCGGTGATTTTAACATATTAGTCCAAATATGAAAAATGATTTAATTAACATAACTTGTTTCTATTCTCTAACTATACTATGTTCTGGGAATTTACTGAATGCAAGCCGAGACTAACTTTCCCTAACATACCAGAACGGTGATATTCCATTAATTGAAACGAGTTAGAAAAGCAAACAAATCGAGTCTTATCTGAAGAAAAAGTCAAGAGTCTCCGTAACCGGCGAGCGTGTATGAGACGAACTATGAGAGTGGAGGAAGCCAGAGAGGTATGTAAGGAAAGAACCTGTTAGAACTCTGTACTCTCTGCCTACCCCGCAAGGGATCTGGCGTGATGATATAGATAGATAGTTAGAAAAGCTTGTAAGGAAAAAAAACTGTTGGAACTCTGTACTCTTTGCCTACCCCGCAACGGATCTAGCACGGTGACAGATAAAATTAGATAGTTCACTTTTATTAAAATAAACACCGTCTCGCCTATATTCCGCAAGCAGGGATGGCAGAGGTGTACTGAGTACACCCACGTTTCGCCAACGATGTAATAGGGGGCGAGCCTATTGCCATATACCGGGCACAATTCAAGGCTGCGGACTCATACTGGGATTTTTTCGTTAGAAAAACTACATTTGTCCGACCTAGGATTTGAACACAGGACCTCGTGATCACAAAGCGATGTGCTTTGCCACCAGACCAACGAGGCAGACAACGCAGTGCAGAAGACTACATACGCTCGTTGCTAAGTCAGCTCCATTACTCCAAAAGGAATTTATGGATGAGATGAAATAAACATATCTTTTCAAATTCAATAACTGATCCCAATGGAACGAGTTCGTGGCGGGACAAGAGACTGAACGAGTCCTTCATTCATCCACACAATAGAGGTGGGAGAGCCTTGATATTGCGGTCGCTTGCATACTCGTATAAACGTATTTATAGGATCGCGACCTACGCGCCTCCCACACGGAAACAGGAACTTAGTCAGCCGCGCGGGATGACTTGTCATACTAGTCGGCTTATAATAAAATAATACATCAGCTAGAGGCAAAGCGCATCGCTTTGTGATCACGAGATCCTGGGTTCAAATCCTCCTAGGTCGGACAAGTGTAGTTTTTCTAGCGAAATCTTTCCAGTATGAGTCCGCAGACTGGAATTGTGCCCGGTATATGGCGCCTAAGAGTTTCTCAAAGGTGTGTGAAGTTCGCCAACCCGCACTGGGCCAGCGTGGTGGACTATGGCCTAAGCCCTCTCAGTTTGAGAGGAGGCCCGTGCCCAACAGTGGGACAGTTTCTTAACAGGGCTATAATTATTATTATATGGCAATAAGCTCGCCTCCTATTACATGGGACCTATCATCGTCGGCGAAACGTGGGTGTACTCAGTACACCTCCGCCACCCCTGCTTGCGGAATATAGGCGTGACGGTATCAGCTGATAGTCTGTCCCACTGCTGAGCAAAGCACTTTTATTGTTAAAATTATTAAGTATTACATAACATTTTTTCAAGTCTGTTGTCTATTCAACGCATTCAAAATATACCAACAGAAGGATTCAAAGAAATATATTCATTTAATCAGCACATTCATTAAAATCAATTTCGAATCGAGTAATCTAGAATCAAGTTTTTGATACTCGGTTAAACGAGAATCGATTCTAGTGCGTTTCATTCGAATCAAGCAAAGATTGATTTTTTTAGAACGAATGACCTGCCTAATTAAATTATACTCCACCACGCGTACGGTTAGTAACATAAGTCGCTTAACATTCTCAGATTTTCAAAAAGCGTACAACTTTTTACATTAAATACATTATTTTTCTTGATCTACATATATTTACAAGTCAAGAGTCTCCGTAACCGGCGAGTGTGTATGAGACGAACTATGAGAGTAGAGGATGCCAAAGAGGTATGTAAGGAAAGAACCTAATGGAACTCTGTACTCCCTGCCTACCCCGCAAGAGAACTGGCCTGATGATATAGATAGATAGAATTACATATATTTGAGTATGTCGCTAAATCTACATTTGTAGTGATAGTCAGGCTGCCCTCAAGGCCGTCGGCTCCTATGAGCTAAACTCAGCACTGGCTGCGGAGTGCGCATACCTTCTTGACAGATGTGGAGCGCGCAACACGGTCAGGTTAGTCTGGGTCCCTGGGCACACGGGAGTTGATGGCAATGAGCGTGCGGACGACTTAGCCAGGAAGGGAGCAATGGGAAAATCCGTTGGTCCAGAACCGTTCATAGGCATACCAGACGGCGCCTATAGAGGCGCACTCTTTAAATATGCCCAAGAACAACATAAGAAAGAATGGGAAGCACACACAGGGCTACGACACTCAAAGGAATTCCTTTCCACATGGTGTGAAAGCGACTGCAAGAGACTACTAAAATATAGTAGACTACAACTAAGGCAAATAACGGGAGCATTCACAGGCCACTATGGCACGAAAGAACATCTACACAAGATGAACCTATGCGGCGACGTGGTATGCAGGTGCTGTGGCACAGAAACTGAAACCATGAAGCACGTCATCTGTCACTGCGACGCTCTGGCTGCGCGGCGAATGGAACTACTGGGAGTGGCCTATCCAAACCCAGAAGAACTACGGCTCTGTCCCCCTGCTGGAATCTACAACCTAATACAGGGAGTACTGGACACCTCAGGTACGTAAGAGCATTAGGGCAAGGACAGCACAAAAGATCCCATGGGTCGAAGTGCGCCAGAGGTTTCCTCGGTCCGGTAAGCCAATTTAAGATAAGATAAGATGTCGCTAATAATGTATGGGGCTGGGTAATAGTGAATGGGACTTTAACAATGTTCACCAAAGTTTTTATAATAAAGAGTCTGAACGGTTCGCAATACTGAGAATATTCAGCGACTACCCAGTGCGGATTGGTGGAGGCAGGTTTGAAGCCACCTGCTGTTGGAACTTATCAAGCCGCCTATAAGGCTTTTAACTTGGCTTAACGACTATTATATTAAGTGGTAACCTGGACCAACTACTTAACGTGCCTGATCAATTTCTTACTAATCAATTCGTCAAGTATTTCGTTTTTAAGCCCTTAATGATACATTGCTATGACGCATCATCGAAAATGTCTCATTAAAGTGGTTATTAGGTCGAATAGTCATCGGGTTCGATCCTCGTACAGGACAAATATTTGTGTGACTCACAAACATTTATATGGTGGGGAATTTTATTTTAAAAAAAAAATCGTAGTCCCGCACTAGGAATTGTTTCTGTATCGTGGGTACGTTTGCATGAAATTCACATACACAAATACCCAGACCGAAACTAACGTTTCTGGGTCACACAAATATTTTTCCCGAGCAGGAATCGAACCCGCGACTACTCGATCCAGTGAGCAGAGCGGCTTAAGCTCCTAACCACTGGACCAACGACCACAACCACAGTACGTGTTTGTACGGTCTACGCATATTTGTGTAAATCACAACACAAGAATAATTTCTAGTGGTGGGCTACGTATTAAAATATACTGATATTAGGGAATATCTGTTTCTAGGAGCAACCAGTAGGATGCCGAGGGTGGATGTGCTCATTCTTCGACGCGCGCCACGTGCGGGAGACCCTGACAGTGGCCTTCAGGAGCGGCTCACGGCGGCGCCGGCTAAGAGTCTCGCTTCTCATCGTCGTCGTTTGCGTCATATTTGGACCTTTACATGGTTAGTTCCTACCTATCTTAATTTATCTCAACTCGTAGCAGACACACAATAGGCAACAGAATCAGCCTTGGTGTTGTACTAGACTGATGCCATTGCATTCGAAAGCGAATTTCAAAAACAATGGACGTTACGTTAGACGGCTAGGTCCAGTCTCAGCACAGGACAAATCTTCGTGTAACCTATAAATATTTGTTTTAGTCTCGGTAATTATCATGTTTTTAAACGTACCCATTACACAGGAAAAGTTTCTAATATACACCTTGTAGAAACCCTTTTTTTAAAAAAACCTTTTCGTAATCTGGCATCACAGGGTCTAGCACATACAGACCGACGGTACCGTGACGCTATCGAGTTGATATACTATCCTTTTCAACTACAACTAATACAAGGAGGGATCAAAAAGTAGTGAGAATGAGATATAATATAATGACTATTAATAACTTAATAATTTATTTTTCTACATAGTTTCCGAGTCTCTCTACACACCGAGTCCAGCGCTTTTCCAAGGCTTCAATCCCTATCACAAAAAAAGTTTTGTCTTTGTGGTGGAGCAAAAAGCTCTAAACGGCATCCATCACCTCGTTATCGTTTTCGTACCTGTTTCCCCTTAAGTATTTTTTCTATTTGGGGAACAGATAAAAATCCCTAGCCGCCAGATCTGGTGAAAAAGGGGGGTGGTCAACCAATTCGAAGCCAGCTAGCTGAATGGCAGCCATCGCAACTGCCGACCTGTGCGCGGGTGCGTTGTCGTGATAAAACAGCACGCCCCTTCGAAGTTTCCCTCTCCTTTTCTCTTTGATGGCATTCCTCAACTTGGGAATTAACTAGCTGCATAATATTGGCCTGTAATAGTGGTTCCACGCTCCAGGTTATCAATCAGCAATATTCCTTCTGAGTCCCAAAATATTGAGGCCATAACCTTGCCAACCGATGCCACGACACGAAACTTCTTCGGGGTCGGTGATAATGGCCGTTTCCATTGCGAAGATTGCTGTTTTGTCTCGGGATCAAAATGATAGACCCATGTTTCGTCCATTGTTACGAAACGAGACAAAAAGTTTTCAGAATCTTCTTTTAACTTGTCCAACAATATCTTCGAAATGTTAAGTCGATTTTGTTTCTGACTGTCGGTTAACATTCTCGGCACCCATCTTGCGAAGACTATTTTCATATTCAAAGATTGTTTCAATATGGATTGAATACTTCCATATGAAATGCCCGTTTCTTGATTTAAGTATCGGATGGTAACTCTTCGATCGCTCAATACAATTTTCTCGACTATCGCAACATTTTCTTGGGTGACTGACGTCGATGGACGGCCGCAACGATGTTCGTCTTCCGTGCTCGTTCTCCCTACTCGAAATTGATAATCCCACCTTGCGACAGTGGAATACGGCGGAGCAGACTCTCTTAATGTTGCCTCCAAATCGCAATAAATCTCTTGCGTCGTTAACTTTTTTAAACAGAGGTATTTTATAACGGCTCGCACTTCGTTTTTCTCCATTTTCGAGAACACGTTCCGACACAAAGCAAACAAATGACTACATTCAGAAAAAAACAAAAGAGAATCGAAGATTTTTTTTATTAATATTACACATATGTATCTGAGCTATGCCTGCCAGTATTTTTTTTTTGGCAATGAGTATGTCGTTCTCACTACTTTTTGATCCCTCCTAGTACACTAAAGAAAGATGAACGTCGCAGTGCGCTTTCTCGACAAGGTTACGATGACGTTGAATGGTTTTTGCTTAGTCCTCAGCTTAAAGACAAATCTAGCCAAGGCCTAGCTTATAAACGCTCTAGAATAGTATCTGTGATAATAAATTGCTTCAAGCGATACGCACTCAACAGTAAACCTAGTAAAGCTTAAACAACGTAACCCATAATTTATTGATTTAATAAGCATTAAGTAACATTAAAAAGAAGAATTAAATTAAAATTTAAAATGACTTCTTATACTTTTGAGCATTCCAGACGCATCGACCCTTAAATGATTTTAGTCTTATACATTCTGCACCCAGATCCATAAGGACAAAGCTTAGAAAAGATATGTAGATAAAACTTGTATATACAGATAAAACTTAAACGGTTCTAATCAATAAGATTGTTCATTAGAATAGTGTCAAATTCCGCTTGAAAACTAAAGGTTTGGTCAAATAGCCAACGAAGCGCGATGGGAGCGCAACAGAAGCGTATGTTTGCCTTCGCGCTGAGCGAGGCTACGCTATGCATCTCACGTACATTTCAGTACATTAGAACTCCTCAAGCTGCGCCACCGTCGCGCTCCCGTCGCGCTGCGTCATCTATGTAGCGAAACTTTAAATCTGCTCAACTGGAATATTCTTAAGAAGTCAATTTAAGCGGTAGCACTGTCTCTTTTAACATTTGCCTAGCCTCGTACTAGACCTGATAATAGAATGAACTTGGGTCAAATAGACTTATCCCGGTACTCTTAATTACAACCCACTTACATTAAGTAGGATATAATAAGGCTAAACGCTCTGTAATTTCGCAATGTCTGTCGGTCGGAATGGTGTAACTGCGCACTCTGTTGGATGGACAAAGAAATAATTACATTTTAGGAACAATGGTTATTAAGTCAGGAGTATCTATTGGCAATTGTGTAGGTGATAGGCTATGGACTTTGAGTTTAGTAACTATAAATAGTTTATACTTGTACAATAAAAGAAAGGACGAGTTGAAGCTATTGACGTGAAATTAGTTTCCACACGCTACGTAACTACGCGACAGATGGGGACTAACTATAATCTCTATAACATTATTATTATAATCTTATTTTGTCGTCAGAAGGAGACCTGTACCTATATAGACAGTTTATAGCTCTGACTCATTCTAACGCAAAGTCAAGATTGCTGAAGGTATTGTAGCCCCCTGATTTCTTTCTAAGGGAACATAAAAATTTGCAATAACAGAAACTTCAAGTGTATTATTACCTTAAGAATTAGACTACCACTAGTTAATAAAGCTCCTTTTTTGCTTTCCTCAGGTGAAATGAACGTGCTATACCTGTTTATGCGGTACAGATTCAACTGGGACGAGGTGCAGTTCAGCATGTTTTGTACATACAGCATCATCACCAACTTAGTGGGTAAGTCGATGGTAACTGCTAATCGATAACAACTTATAGGATCTGTCGTTATGTAGATGACGACAGATATTATGGATCTTTATTACCATTTATGAGCATCCTTGAATAGGGTTAACTGCTTCTACAAGCCGATGCTTTTACTCGGTTCGTTGGATTGTAAGCAAATTCGGCTATAGCAGACTGCGATGGCATCTTTTAAAACTATAAAAGATGTAACTGATTTACTTATAATAAGTGGTTTTCTTTCCACCTGGCCTTACATTTTAATTGTAATTTTCTAACAAATCTTTAGTGTACCTATACACTAAAGATGATAATCATAATAATGAAAAAGTATTAACACATCTTCAAGAATAATACTATCATTTCCCGTAATAGGTACCTTACCTAATAATAAAACAGCATTATTTCTCCTTCCTGCCACAATTGCCCACAATTGAAAAAAGCTAATTACTGTAATTTTGCTGTGGGTCATTGTTTCACATATTATACGGTTATCTATCGTCTTCTCAGGCACACTGTTCTCGATCAGCATCTTCAGTGACTTCATGAAGCTGGACGACACGGTAGTGGGCATCATCTCCTGTACCAGCAAGATATTGGCATCCTTTATCTTCGCGTTCGCCACGACCACTACTGAGATTTATATAGGTAAGTTCTTTCATCCAAAACTAAAGCTATCGTTAAGAATCGAGCTGTTTTGAGTGACAATACGGTAAGAAATAGTAACGTTATGACCCAAAACAGGTGTACCTGTACTATTCATTTATTCACACAAATAATTGTAGTGTCTTATTAAATTCATCCAATAGCTTGGTCCGATCTACATTTATTTCATTAAAACTACTGGATTTCATACGGTGGACTATCAAGCTTCTATAGAACTGACAGTAGCTTATTCATTGTATTTAATCATCCAATTTTTGGTTTGTAAGCGATTGAGATACCTTTATTTAGAAACGGCGCAGGATTAATTAGTTAGGAATTCGGTCAAAGTTACAAGAAATATTGCTTTTCTTTTCGCATGTTATATAAGAAAACTGGACTTGACAATTTTGACAGCTTGGCCCAAAAATAATAGCGATATAAATGTCACACCTTCAGAACAGTAGTGACTTTTTAAAAAAAAATCAAGTTTTTGGGAAACTAATCACGTCCCTTCAGAACCGAGTGGTGCGGTTGGAGGGAGGGAAAGAGAAGAAGCCGAAGTATCGTATGTCTTTTGAGTTAAGTTTAAACCGTTCTGAAGGTGCGATATGTAGGAGGTCTTTGCACAAGACGAGGTAGAGTCACTCATAAGGCAAAACTTGATTTCCAAGCTGCAGGATGTTCTTTCTCGCTGTATGACTATAGCCACTCGTGGAGTAAGGAAATATCCAGCTTTTGGGTCTCCTGTCGAATTCACTTTAGTATTTGTTATCATTTTTTTAGCGCCTCTGGTGGAAATATTTAATGGGACATCGTTTATCGCGATGCGCTCGATTGCATCCAAATTGGTGACCAGTGAGGAACTAGGTGAGTACTTCTAACGATTCACTACCATAAATCGATTCACTCATGTAATGTCACGACCCCTGCTATTACTATCCGGGTTGCGTGAAAATAACAAGTCTATACAAAATGCCAAAAATTGATGAATGGTCGTTTTTTTTTCAATAAAAACGTAGCTCCACCCTGGGATTTATTCCGGTGTCGTAGTTGCATTTTACAAACATAAAAATTCACATACATCTATACCCAAACGGAAACAAACAAAATATCACACAAGGATTTGTCCCGTGCGGGAATCGAACCCGCGGCTATGCGGCACAGTGACAATGCGGTAAATCGTTCATTTTAAATTACGTACTTTATAACTATTTTTAAAAAGTACTCTGTGTGCATTTAAACAATAAATAGTGCAGCAAACAAATTTATTTTGGACATTAATTCCAATTTTATAATATTTTTAAAGTCATACATATTAGGAATAAAATATTATCGATAGCTTTTTTGTCTTGATATTATAAAATAAATTTTTTTGCAGCAAATTAATTTTTATTCTATTTGTATTATCGACAAAAAATAAACTTTGGTACGTACTAATTAAAAAGTGCTAATTCCTGAAAACACTGTAAATTTACTTTGTATTAAAAATCAAATACTAGGTATATACTATCTATATTTTAATATTTAACTCGTTTTACTCGTCATTTTGTAAGATTTCTTCAATAATAATGTGTTACATAATACCTAATATGTTAATATAATGATATTTGAACCAGGCGCAATGTATATCGCTGACCGAATGTCGGACCGAATGATACGAGTCAACGTTTTGGTTCTATGAATAAGCAATCTAATTTTAACTTCAAGACAGCTTCATTTCTCTTCTCGTTGTTTGTTAGTTGCATCATTTTCCATTCAGGCAAAGATATATATCTTATATTCCTAAATAAATAAACAACACAGTTTATCGACACTTGATATTATGATGTTTGCTGAGAACTGTGGCGTAGTAAAATAATTGAGTCGAGTCAATATTTTGTGATTATGTTATTTGTACACGACATTGTGTAATTCTATATAGTATATATGTGATAGTATTTAGATAGGTTAGTTTTTAGTACATTGTATCTACGACAGTCTCTGTAAGATACATTTTCATACGGCATTATATCGTGGTACATACTCGTACCTAATATGTATGTACAACTTATTATAAATAAATATGCGACGATAATTATAAATAAATAATCACCGTCACGCCTATATTCCCCAAGCGGGGGTGGCGGAGGTGTACTGTATACAGACACTTTTCGCCGAGGATGGTAGGTCCCATGTAATAGGGAGCGAGCCTGTTGCCATATACCGGGCACAATTCCAGACTCCGGACTGATACTGGGAATTTTTTATTAGAAAAACTACATTTGTCCGACCCAGGATTTGAACCCAGGACCTTGTGATTGTTGTGACGCAAAGCACATTATTCGCTACTAGAATAACCTTATTATAATTTTGGTTTATTATACTACATCTAGAGCACAAGTTCCCAACCAATCTAGTTTATGTGTGTCCCAGACTCCAGAGTAGATTAAAAAAAAACACATTTATCCGATCTAGGATTCGAACCTAGGACCTTTTAATCGCAGAAAAACGAGGCAGTCGTATTGGAACTCTAGTTATTTATTTATTCTTTATGCACTTATGTATACAACGTGTAACATAAATGACGTAAGATCTCAGACACCCTCATTATATTTTTGCTTTACAATTTAAAATCAAAGATCCCATTTCGAAGAGTCAATAAGTATTTTTTTATGAATTTAGATTTAATTAAACTACAAAACTTGGCGAATTGATGAAAAAGGTTAAGTGCAATTAAAACCACCGTATTCATTTTAATCAGGTTTAAACGTTAAATACAGCTGATTGAGGAGCGATTGAAATGAAATGAACTACAGCAATTAACCCGAATTTAAGTTTAAAAAATATATCTACCAATATCTACGATGTACCATAAAGTATAACTATAAGATATTAAATAAAAAATCCTGAAAAAATTAATAAAAAAAAATAGTTGGAATCGTTTCAGTTCCTTTAGTCAGTTCAGTACAGTCGATATTGCTTACAGAAAATAGAAAAAATGTATGAGAATGATATTTTGCGACGAAAAGTCACGTTTTAGCAGAATGCGCTATCAATTACGACAAGAGTATAGAAACAAAACGCTTGCCACTTGTCTAGGTTCTAAAGTCCCGCGTTATATTCGTTACATGTTGTATAGGCGGATTTAATGCCTGAGGAATTTTCAACCCATCCACCTTAAGGTTCATTCATCAAGCGTGAGAAAGTTATAACCAAGAACCTTATCTCCAGGTAAAGTGAACTCCCTGTTCGGGCTGGCAGAAGCCATGATGCCGTTGGTGTACGGCCCTCTATACTCCAGGGTCTACATGGCGACTCTGAACATCCTCCCTGGAGCTGTATTCCTACTGGGCGCTGCTATGACCGTTCCTGCTGTGGCGATATTTGGGTAAGAAGTACTTACCTTCCCCATGTGATCTTCTTTTATTTAAAACTCTAAGGGCCTCTTTCACCACCCTCGGGTAAAGTATAAAGTAGACTAATCCACAATTAAAATTGCAAACAAGTCTATGTGCGAATTTCATCATCTTTGACGTTTCCCTGTCTGATGGTTAAACCAGACAGTCTTACTTGCTGAATAACACACTTTTCAAACAATACAACACACACACACACACACACACCGTCACGCCTATATACCCCAGAGGGGGTGGCAGAGGTGTACTGAGTACACCCACGTTTCGCCGACGAGGTTAGGTCCCATGTAATAGGGGGCGAGCCTATTGCCATATACCGGGCACAATTCCAGACTCCGGACTCATACTGGGAATTTTTCGTTATTAAAACTACATTTGTCCGACCTAGGATTTGAACCCAGGACCTCGTGATCACAAAGCGATGCGCTTTGCCACCAGACCAACGAGGCAGTTAAACAAACAATACTTCCTATTACAACCCGATTGTTACAATGTGGCGCCAGTACAATGAAATTCTTGTCTCCTACAGAGACATTTGATATTTTCTACCTTAAGTTGGTCGTTGTCGTGTGTGCGTTTAGAAACATGAAAATTCACAAACACAAATACCTAGACCGGAAAAAATAATTGTGGGTCACACAAAGATTTGTCCCGTACGGGAATCCAACCCGTTACTATTAGACACAGTGGGGGGAGCAGCTTAAGCACTTAATCACTGCGCTAAATCGTCCGTCAATCGTGTTTAAATACAGCAATACACTATAAGGGGTAAAGTTCTTAATATAATTATAAATAATTTTAAAGTGATAAAATATTGTAAACAATTGAGTTGAATACGAATATGTTAGCAGCGCTCTCTAGCTTGTTCTGTTAATCGCACATTAACGCTGTCAGGCATACATAGTTCTGGATTATGATCTAGATCAATACCTGTATTGTACATCATAACATTTAGGACATAACATTTTTGTATTTTGTTTTGTATGCTAATAAAAATCAAATAAAAATCGGGAAATAACTAACCAGCACTCGAGGTTGATGAAAGAGACCCTACGCTGACTGACGGACATCGTAAAGTTTAAACCATAAACCCAGGTTTAGGGCATCTTTCACCGCCCTTATATAAAGTGCTGGTTAATTACTTTTCAATTAGCGACGGTGATACTCGTCAATTAAACTTAGCTAGTTTAACCCTCGGATAGAGTTACTCAGAGATGGTGGAATTCCTTACTTGCAACTTTAATTATCAATTAGTCTACTTATCGGGCAGGGCTTAGCATAGGGATGTGTAGTGTAAAAAGGTAGAAGCGTATGCTCTGCAGTGAATTAAGCTGGAAATAATAATAAGGCGTATCACCATTATCATGTGATGATAGGGCTACTCAGAGATGGTGAAATTCGTTCATAATCTTACCTGCAACTTTAATTATCGATAATTCTACTTCAGACTTCACTTGAGGGTGGTAGAAAACCCCGTCAGAAATATGAAATTTTGCAAAGGAGTACCTTAAGTGACATAGGTGAGCATAACTAAAGGATCTTTTAGACGACGGCTTAGTTAAGTGGTGAAGAGCTAAAGGAATACCATCCAGTGAATTGAATAGACGCGGGTTAGATCCCCGCGCAGTACCAATCTTTGTGCGAGCCACAAATATTTGTTCGGGTGTACGTGTTTATGTATGTAAACGGCCCACAGGAATAATTTCTAGACAGAGATGGGCAAAATGTAATCAGATTAATGATAGTCGTTAAGTCAAGATAGAAGTAATATGGCCGAATTAATTGTTTTCAAAAGCAGGTGGCCGCAAATCTACCTCCACCAATGGGTCCACGTGGTGGGCCCAGTTCTCTCACCTTGATCTGTGGGAGACAACCTTTCCGTTAAATATTATAAGCTGTTTTATGGGTTTTAAGATGTCATCAATATGTCACTTACTATATTTGTACTATATGTGTTACTCGGGTATTTTATTTGATAATGACGTGACTTTGCAATGGTGACCGTACCGTGTGTCAACTTAATTTACATAATACTTAGTATGTCTTAATCTAGATAAAAATCTAAGTAATTGAAATTACGTTACAAAAAATTGGTTACTTATTCATGCTGTCTAACAAAATGACATTATAAAAAAATTAAACATACCCATTTTTTTGTTTTCATTTTTAAACTGTTCCCAAAGACATATTACGAACCTATGTTAATAAGATTTGTATTAATATTTGTTCCTTTTAAAATAAACACCATCAAATTCAAATCCCCCAAATGGGGGTAACAGAGAAATACTGTGTACACCCACTGTTCGCCAGCGATGTAAGGTCCCAAGCAATAGGAGGGAGTCGATTGCCATTATACATGGCACTATCTATTTATATCTATCTATAACCTCACGCCAGATCCCTTGCGGGGTAGGCAGAGAGTACAGAGTTCCAACAGGTTCTTTCCTTACATACCTCTCTGGCTTCCTCGACTCTCATAGTTCGTCTCATACACGCTCGCCGGTTACGGAGACTCTTGACTTTTCCATCAGATAAGACTCGGTTTATTTGGTCGTGGTAAGATAGTCTAGGTCTTCCCCGGTACCTGCATCCTTCCACTTTCACATTGTATATCTGTTTTGTCATTCTTTCCTCTGGCATTCTTTATATATGCCCGAACCAACGGAGCATGTCCTTTCTCACCTTTACACCGATACTATCTTTCATACCCACTCGCTGTCTTACTATGCTGTTGCTAATGCGGTCGGTCAGCTTCACTCCGCACATCTTCCGCAGAGCTCGCATTTCTACCGCATTTATCCTACTTTCAGTCTCCTTCTTACATACCCAGCTCTCGCAACCATTTAACAACGTTGGGACAAGAACTCCGTTATGTATGGCCAGCTGCGCCTTATGGCTTAAGTGCCGGCTCCCAAGTAGTTTTCCCATCGCACCATTCACTCTGTTCCCTGCACTCACTCTTCTCTCTATGTCAGCGGTGTATTTCCCATCCTTACTGAAGGCGCATCCAAGATATACAAACTCATTCACTTGCTCCAGCACATCGTTATACATGGCACAATGGCGTTTATGTTGAACCAAATGGAATCATATGTTGGGTGTAACCTGTTTATGAACCAAATAAAATAAATAAAGCTTTAAAAGATAGTACCGGGGTAAAGACGAGAAAGGGTATGGTCCATTTGTTTGGGCATATAGAAAGAATGTCAGAAGAAAGAATGACAAAACAGATATACAATGCAAAAGTGGAAGGATTTAGGTACCGGGGAAGACCTAGACTATCTTACCACGACCAAATTAACCGAGTCTTATCTGAAGGACCATCAAGAGTCTCCATAACCGGCGAGCGTGTATGAGACGAACTATGAGAGTGGAGGAAGTCAGACAGATATGTAAGGAAAGCACCTCTTCGAACTCTGTACTCTCTGCCTACCCCGATAGATAGATAAAATAAATAAATTCTAGTTTTTCTATGGAAAAAATACATTTATGTCCGTCCTAAGATTTGAATCCCGTACCACGCTGCTCTCATTATTTGTCACTAGACCAACGAAGCAGTAAAAATTATATTGCCATTTTGTGTTTCATTGGAAAATAAAAGAAAGGTTTAACAATTTCTTTTAAATTCTAACAATTTGTACTGCTTTTAAAAATAATGTGTAATTTTGATTAAATATTAAACCTACTACTGCCTCGTTGGTCTGGTGGCAAAGCGCATCGCTTTGTGATCACGAGGTCCTGGGTTCAAATTCTAGGTTGGACAGATGTAGTTTTTTTAACGAAAAATTCCCAGTATGAGTCCGGAGTCTGCAATTGTGCCCAATATATGGCAATAGCCTAACATCGTCGGCGAAACGTGGGTGTACTCAGTACACCTCTGCCACCCCCTCTGGGGAATATAGGCGTGACGGTGTACTATTAAACCTACTATTAATCTTGTAAAATAGGAAAATTGCCTAACTTGGCAGAATGTTATCAGCAGCGCTGTCGTAACCTTACAAAGTCAACTCTCGGTTTGAACATGACTTATCTTTAAAATGAGGCCTTAGTAGACTACGCTGTTATTAGCGATCACCAAGATTAAGCAACACTTGACTCGGTCGGTCTGAGATAGGTGACCGTTTGTGACTCGAACGTCTCTGTGCTTCGAAAGGCACGATAAGCCGGTAGCCCCAGGTGCTAGTTGATATGGTAGCCGATAAGCCGAATTGGGTATTTTAAGCGGCTTAATTCCAACAACAGGTGGCCAAAAAACTTGCCTCCATCAATCCGCAATGAAAATACTGAAAAGCAAGCCCCGTTTCTGATACACGGCCATCCAAATCAAAATATATTAATTTCAGTGTATTTTTAAACGATAGGACACGCTAGGATTTATTCCTGTATCGGTCGTGCGTTTACCAACATAATATTAGCCCTGTTAAGAAACTGTCCCACCGTTGGACACGGGCCTCCTCTCACACTGAGAGGGCTTAGGCCACAGTCCACCACGCTGGCCCCGTGCGGGTTGGCAAACTTCACACACCTTTGAGAAACTTTTAGGCATGCAGGTTTCCTCACGATGTTTTTCATTAAATCAAGTGATAGTTAATTTTTAACACGCAGATGCTTCCGAATAGACAGAAATGCGTGCCTGGGTTTGAACCCGAGACCTTTGACTTTGCAGTCCAACGGTCTAACCACTAGGCTATGACTGCTGATACGCTTTACAAACATAAAAATTCATATACACAAATACCTAGACTAGAATACTACTAAGAAAATAGAAACCAATAATTGTTGTTCAAACAAAGATTTGTTCCGTGCGGGAATCGAACCCGAGACTATTCGACCCAGCTCTTAACCACTGCGCTAAATCGCCTATATAAAATAATACTTAATACACCAAATTAATCAGGGTCTAATGATGGAGCCGGAAGGACACCATAGAAACTCCCTAACTAAGCATGACATCTTTGTTATGTTTTGCTATAAATGCTTGTTTTTGAAAAGATCTTTTAAAATTAACATTGTTTAATCTGGACCGTATGGGAATATATAATACCACATTAGTCGCCCAAATTATAAATAAACCTTATGAATAAAGCAAATACTTAAGACATGCAATCATAATCCTATAACAGTATTACAATACAAATAAGTGACTTATTTTGTTTACCATTTGATACAAAGAGCGGACTATTCATCAGAAAGTTAGTCATTCCGTTAATAAAATTACAACCTTATTTGTAACCAATTTAGGTAGATTTTCTAACTATAGAAGGGATACCAAGCTAATATTTGATGTGCTGATAAATAATGCTGATAACACCTGGTCCTACTTTGACAGATATTACTTAGTAAAGAGTTGATAAATTTATATTATAGACAGATATACCTATTTGTTCAACTATCAATAAAATTAAATGAACAATTTGGCGCAAGAGCTTAAGTCACTCCGCCTACTGGGTCGAATAGTTGCAGGTTCGATTCCCGCACGAGACAAATCCTACTGTGACCTACAATTATTTGACAATGACAATTCACATACATAACGTATGTGAATTTTCATGTTGTAAACGCACCCACGACACAAGAATAAATCCTAATGTGGGGCTACATTTTATTTAAAAAAATAACAAAATGTACTGACGGATTCAACTAAATAGTTTATACTGTAACGAAGGGTATTACAAAATTCCAGATTATCTTGACGATAAAACAGCCGATTTATGCACCTCCTTAATCAGCAATGATTAAACACAATTTTGTATATAACAATTTTGATAACAAAAATCAAAACAAAAACGGTTAACAGAAAGGCCAGTCAAATAAAACAAACTTAAAAGACTAGCCCGCTAAGCTTCTTGCTGGATCTTCTCAGTGGAAGTCGCGCTCCGATCCAGTGGTAGATGTAAAAAATCTAATAGTGTTGACGTTTGTAAGTGCTTTTTATTAGCCTATACAAATAAATTACTGTCTGTCGGTCTAGTGGCGAATAATGCGCGTTGTAATCGTGATGTCCTGGGCTCAAATCCTAGATCGCACAAATGTAGTTTCTCTATCGAAAAATTCCCGGAGTCCGGAACTGTGCGCGTTACATGGACCTAACATCGCCGGAGAAAAGTGGGTGTACATAGTACCCCTTTACACCGCGTGGGGAACGTAGGAGTGGCGGTGTTTGTTTTTTCTAATAATTCGTCAATGTGCATGCGACCTTACTTCTCGAGATATCAATGACTATATCAATGCTTTGTGTTCAATAAGCACTCGAGTGTTAACTGTGATACATAATTCAATACACAGATACATACTAAATTACAATTATTAACATGATGAATCATGTCTATTGGGTTCTTTAATTTACGCGAATATTACACATGAAATAAAAATTTTCGGATTTTATCGCGGTACATTCTTGATTTTTAAGTTCCCTTTCCGAATCCTCGTGAAAGAACCGATTCCTACCAAGGATGGTTCACGAGGCTATTGCAATTAAACAACATCCTAATTTCAATAGAGAAGACGGCTGCATCTACTTGGGATCCGATATTAATATAATAAAATCCAAAACCAAGCATAACACTGCGAGACCTCAAGACACAGTGAGCTCATTCTGCATAGATCGTACTAACAAAAATAATTTATAAGTTTGAGAGTACCCCGGAACAACTATGCCTTTTGGACGTCTAACACCTCAGTCCTTTCCATGACTATGAGCGCTGCAAAGCACTCGAAACGTCGGGAACTTAATCTTTTCGTTTTCTTTTTTTCCTTTTTTAAAATAAAAACGTAGCCCCGCACTAGTATTTATTCGTGTATCGTTGGTGTGTTTACAAACATAACAATTCATATACATACCCAGAGCGAAACAAATTATTGTGGGTCACACAAAGGTTAGTCCCGTGTGGGAATCGAACCCGCGACTTTTACGCACAGTGGGCGCAGCGGCTTAAGCTCTTAACCACTGCGCTAAATCAAAAATGAACCGCGATAAAATCCGAAAAATAGTTTAGTTTAAGTCATGATCATGTGTCATTTGATTTGTTAATTTTTCTTAGCTCTACATTATTTTGTTGTTAAGGGTTTGATTGCATTTAAAAAATGCCATATTCATTTGATGGATGGTTTAATCATACGAGCACAAGCCGCTTCGCCCTCCAATTCAAGAAGTCGCGGTTGCGAATCCCGCACGGGATATACTTACAAATATTTGTTATGTTCAGGCTGTTCGTGTATATTAATATCATGTTTGCAAAAGCATCCACGTCACAGGAATAATTCCTAATGAGGGGCTACGTTTTTAAATAAGTAAGAAGAAGAAGAAGACCTGGGATTCGGTGAGTCATAAATCTATCCCGAATAGAAATCGAATCCGCGACTACGCCCTCTAATAATACCGACATGGGACCTTATTGTTTTTTTTTGTAAAAAAACGTAGCCCCACACTAGGATTTATTCGTGTCGTGTGCATTTCCAAACATGAAAATTCACATACACAAATACCCAGACCGGAACAAATAATTGTGGATAACACAAAGATTTGTCCCGTGCGGGAATCCAACCCGCGACTATTACACACAGTGGGCCGAGCAGCTTAAGCGCTAAATCGTCCGTTCTATAACCAAACGCGGCGCGTTTGATAACTTCTTAAAATTATTCTGTTCTATTTGCCACTGGAATACTATCAAACGATCATATCACTATGTTATGGTAACGCGTTGCGTTACGTATTTAATAGCGAATTAGGGTCTAGTTTATGCACAGGGCTCCAATTCTACTGAACAATCCAATCGGCAAAAACCGAATCATAACCGTCACAGATCAAGGGCTTCAAGAGAGGGCTTAACACAAACATAGCCCTTGTTTGCTCAATCAATCAATCAATCAATATTTTTTTTGTCAAGTAAAGGTACAATACATTTTGTTGTTATATATATATATACTATAAAGATCTCTATACTTTGCCTGTGAGGCGTACAGATGTCAGTGGTTAAGATAATTAAATGTAGTTACAATTATAATGTCACAAATATTCCTTGTAAATCGGTGTTATTGCATCATCAATAATATATATATTAATGAGCTCTTAATTCACTTTATACATTTGTCATTTATAAAATCATGTACTGAGTAATAGCAATTGTTGATTAATAGCAATGTCAAGGTCTTATTAAAATTATTTGCGTCCATGATCTTAATCCGATTCGGTAATTTAATATTAACGCCGGGAACCCGCCGCGTGGTTCCCGGCTTAGAATAGGACCAACCCATCTCATCCCATCGGGTGTCGTACAAGGCGACTAAGGGAAAACTAGGGAATGGGCAGCAGCGTTCCCTTAACACTTTATAAAAACGTTTGATAAAAAGTTAACTTTTATTCCGCACATCGAAAGCATTAGCAAAAAAGCGTCCAAGATGTTAGGATTTATAATACGTAACACAAAAGGCTTCCAAAAAAGCACCACGAAGGTTGTGCTATATAACAGTCTTGTTCGAAGTGTATTGGAATATTGTTGTATTGTATGGAGACCACACTACGCCACTCATATGTTAACGCTTGAACGTGTCCAAAAACGCTTTTTGTGGCATCTTGCGTTTTCGCAAGGTAAAGCCAAGCAGCTACCTTCATACAACTCTCGCTTGCAGTACTTCAAGATACGCTCCCTATCAACACGTAGAGACATAATAGATGCTGTCTTCTTATATAAGTTGTTGAGGAATAAAATTGATTGTCCCGGTATACTGGGCATGTTGCATTTCCGCGCTCCAACTCGTTATCCCAGAAATGCTATAACGCCACTCTGCCCACCATTGCGCAGGACGGTGCTTGGTGCAAATTCGCCAATACCGCGGCTATGTAAAATTTTAAACAAGTGCCACGATGTAGTTGATGTACACCATGATAATTTTAACAAATTTTACAAAGTTGTTGTTAATTGTTCCACATAATTATGTTAATTCTAATTTAATTTATTTTATTATTTATTATTAATTTTTTATCATACTTTATTATTCACCTTTACTTTAACCTAAATTTTGTAAACTAGAATATCAAACATATTCTTAGTTTAGTAGTGTATTTAGTTAGTCAATCATACGGTTTGTGCATGCGGTGTTAGCCTGTAAGAAATTGTTACACTTAATAATGTATTCATGTAACTAAAATACTATGTATGTACTAGTGTAAATAATTGTTGGTTAACCTAAATAAATAAAAAAAAAAAAAAAAAAAACACTTCGACGACCAATAACTGCGCTCGCCAACCCGCCTGCCAAGCGTGGCAAGTATGGCAAACACCCCCAATTATGGAAGAAAGTAGGAAAACCAGGCCCCTAGTCCCCGGCGGTCCTGTTCGTCCTGGCCACGGTAGCAGCCATGGTAACGACAGGACAAGGGGTGCTAAGAATCTCCGGCAGAGATTCGGCTACCACCAAAACCGAAAATTGGCCCTGGTGACATACAACGCATGCACATTGAGGACAGATGAGAAGCTAGTTGAGCTGGAAGAAGAGTTAAACAAGTTGCTGTGGAGTATTGTTGGTTTATCGGAGGTCCGAAGAGAGGGCGAGGACACGATAACCTTAAAATCCGGCAACTTGTTTTACTACCGGGAGGGCGAACAGCAGTCCCAAGGTGGTGTCGGATTTATCGTCCACAAGTCACTCATAAACAACGTTGTGTCCATCACTAGTGTGTCGAGCAGGGTAGCGTACCTGACACTCAGAATATCCAAAAGATATTCGCTGAAGGTCATACAGGTCTACGCGCCGACCTCGGCATACTCAGATGATGAGGTCGAAGTTATGTATGAGGACATTAGTAGAGCCATACATACTTCCAAAGCACATTTTACAGTAGTTATGGGTGACTTCAATGCGCGGCTGGGCCAACGGGGCGATGATGAGCTGAGAGTGGGGCAATTTGGATATGGGCAGCGCAACCCCAGGGGTCAGAGGCTGGCCGAATTTCTGGAGAAAGAGGGACTCTTTATGATGAACTCTTTCTTCCAGAAGCCGCCTCATAGGAAATGGACCTGGATGAGCCCTGATGGTTCCACAAAAAATGAGATAGACTTCATCATGAGCACCAAGCGACAAATATTTAATGATGTCTCCGTGATTCATAGGGTAAAAACCGGCAGTGATCACCGAATGGTCAGAGGCACATTAAATATTAATGTCAAAATGGAAAGATCGCGTCTGATGAAGTCTACGCTCCGACCTACTCATGCATATATCCAAAACCCCGAGAACTTTCAACTCGAATTGTCAAACCGCTTCGAATTGCTAGACAGCAGCGCATCAGTGGACGAAATCAACAACAGGCTGGTAGAGACTGTTCATACGGTCGGGTCCAAGTATTTTAAGACCCACCGTAAAAATAGGCCTCAAAAACTATCTGACTACACCCGAAACCTCATGGCTGAGCGACGTTCCATGACGCTCCAAACCTCCGATGATGCTAAGTCCTATAGGCAGCTTAATGGACAGATATTGAAGTCCTTGCGACACGACTTACGGTCCTTCAATGCAAGGCGTATTGAGGAGACCATAGAGCAGAACAAGGGCTCTAAAGTGTTCGCAAAAGACGCGTCTATTGGGCAGAGCCAGTTGACGAAGCTGAAGACGGAGGACGGAAACGTAACGTCAAATAGGTCAGAGGTGCTCAGGGAGATAGAGAGGTTCTATGGACAGTTATATACCTCAGTAGCTAAACCTGTTGTTGACTTGGTAAAAGACCCAAGAGCCAAGCTAACCCGACACTGCACTGAAGATATCCCGGACATCAGCCTGTGCGAAATTAGGATGGCTCTCAAACAACTAAAAAACAACAAAGCGCCGGGTGAAGACGGAATTACTGCAGAACTTCTGAAGGCGGGCGGATCGCCGGTACTTAAAGTCCTTCAGAGGCTATTTAATTCCTGCTTGCTTGAAGGGAAAACGCCGGAAGCATGGAACAGGGGTGCTGTTTTTCAAGAAAGGTGATAATTCTTTATTGAAGAACTATAGGCCCATCACACTGCTGAGCCATGTTTATAAGTTGTTTTCGAGAGTCATTACGAATCGTCTCGAACGAAGGCTTGATGACTTCCAGCCTCCCGAACAAGCCGGTTTCCGGAAAGGTTTTAGTACCATAGACCACATACATACGCTGCGGCAGGTTATACAGAAGACTGAGGAGTATAATCGGCCACTATGCTTGGCGTTTATGGACTATGAGAAAGCCTTTGATTCGATCGAGACTTGGGCGGTTCTTAGATCTCTCCAGCGATGCCGCATTGACTATAGGTACATCGAAGTGTTGAAGTGCTTGTATAATAACGCCACCATGTCAGTCCGAGTACAGGGGCAGTGCACGAAGGTGATCCCCATAAAAAGAGGAGTAAGACAGGGAGACGTCATTTCTCCGAAACTGTTTACGGCCACCTTAGAGGACACTTCAAGCTCTTGGAATGGCAAGGACTTGGCATCAACATCAATGGCGAATACATCACTCACCTTCGATTTGCCGACGACATTGTGGTCATGGCGGAGTCGCTGGAATATCTAGGACGAATGCTCGGTGACCTCAATAGAGTATCCCAACAAGTGGGTCTTAAAATGAATATGGACAAAACAAAAATAATGTTTAATGTCCATGTCGTACCCACCGCACTCACCGTTGGGAACTCTACTCTTGAAGTTGTCGACGAATACATTTACCTGGGACAGGCAGTCCGGTTAGGTAGGTCCAACTTTGAGAGAGAGGTCAATCGACGAATCCAACTCGGCTGGGCAGCGTTCGGGAAACTGCGCAACATCTTCTCATCCAAAATACCTCAGTGCCTAAAGACTAAAGTTTTTAGTCAATGTGTGTTACCAGTGATGACATATGGATCAGAGACGTGGTCTCTTACAATAGGTCTCATAAAAAAGCTCAAAGTTGCTCAGCGAGCTATGGAAAGAGCTATGCTCGGCGTTTCTCTACGTGATCGAATCAGGAATGAGGAGATTCGTAGAAGAACCAAGGTCACCGACATAGCCCTCAGGATTAGCATGCTGAAGTGGCAATGGGCTGGCCACATAGCGCGAAGATCGGACGGGCGTTGGGGCAGAAAGTTTCTAGAGTGGGGACCACGTATTGGCAAGCGCAGCGTAGGACGACCGCCTGCCAGATGGACCGACGATCTTGTGAAAATCGCAGGAAATCGTTGGATGCAGGTGGCATCGGACCGGTTACGCTGGAAAGCGATTGGGGAGGCCTATGTTCAGCAGTGGAAAAGTATAGGCTGAAATGATGATGATGATGAATTTAATATAAATAACTGCTGCGATGCCTAGAATTCTCTTCCAATGCGGTTTTACATTTACGGGTACAGATATCATTTTTGTACTGATTTCGAATTGGGACTATGCGCAAAGTAGACACAGTTTCAAATTGTTTAATGTTTTCTTGTACAAACAACGCAACTTGTAGAATATATAAGGACGGTACAGTTAGAATTCCAAGTTCTTTGCTATAACTGATCAAAAACGTAACGCGGTGTTTTACGATAACTTGGTGAAATTATCCTTTAATACTTAGTTTAATACTATAAATTATCTATTCTACTAAGCGGTTACGGTGTTTGGCGCACACTTTTTCTCTTGTCAAGGTCAGCAGTTGAGGTAAATTTTTAAACAAAAATGCTCAAAGTCGTTCACGTTAATAATATAATTAAATCCAAAACCAAGCATAACGCTGCAAGGCTTCAAGACACAGTGAGCTCATTCTGCGTAGATCGGACCAATAAAAATAATTAAGAAGTTTGAGGGTACGCCGAAACAACTATGCCTTTTGGACGTCTAACACCTCAGTCCTTCCCGTGACTATGGGCGCTGCAAAGCACTCGAAACGTCGGGAACTTAATCTTTTCTTTTTAATTTTTTCCTTTTTTAAAATAAAAACGTAGCCCCGCACTAGGATTTATTCGTGTATCGTTGGTGTGTTTACAAACATAAAAATTCATATACACAGATACCCAGACCGAAACAAATTATTGTGGGCCACACAAAGGTAAACTATTACACACAGTGGGCGCAGCCGCTTAAGCTCTTAACCACTGCGCTATATCAAAAATGTAAAGGGTAGTTTAGCGAAATTTTCCTAACAGAATTGAGACCCAGGCCACTCTTACAACCCGACGACAAACCACGCCAATACCTATCAGATATAAAATATCAATTCAGATTCATATCTAGAAATGCGATTCGTTTTTTCGTAAAAAAATCCTAGGAATTATACATAGGAATTTACCGTACAATAGGATTTTTTCCTGCGACGTTGAAATTCTCATACACAAACACTCAACAGAAACAAAAATATCTATCTAAATTTATCCCGATCGAACCTGCACCTACTCATTCCAGCGGGCCGAGCGGCTTAACTATGGTACCAAGCCATCCGATAAAACATAAATTTAGGTAAACAAGAGACCTTTAACAAAACTCATTAAGTATGTTTACCACAATCACACAAAGAATCATTTTGATCATTTAAAAACCGATTGTGCCAGTATTTTTCGCTTTGGTACTTATATTCTGCGACGTTTCCTAATAATAGTATTGTTCTATATGTTCAATTTTCTAATTGTGTGTATGTGTGTGTGTGTGTGTGTGAATGATCTACGCTGTTGGCCGTGGGGCCTTTACAGCTTCACCGGACAGTAGGGCGAGCGTGTAACCGCAACGCTCGAGCCAGAAGAGCAAGGGGGCAACTAGCTCAAGGGCACCTCAAGGAGGAACGGCCACGGCTTGGCCAGTAAATTTTCGAAACCGTACGTTAATTGTGTGAAATTACGGACGGCGCGCGGCGTGATACAAATACAAATACAAAATACAAAAGAGGAGAGGAGATAAATTAAAACCCAAATAAATTAATTTGTATAAACCACGGTGGGTGGCACTTGCTAATTTTCAATTTACAATTTTTTTATCTAATTACTTATCTATCACCGAAACGGAACGTGACCTCCGCTGAGAAAACCCGGGATCCGGAACAATGCTTGTTTTACTTTTTTTCAATCTTGTGCGCGTACATTGTTAAAGTAACGATTGAATAGTTTATGATCCAGCTTCAATGTGATTACTTACGACCTAGACACAAGACTTATTATTATTTCTAAAGAGTAGCCCCCCCTAGCGTACACTAGTGGAACTAAAATCATGTATCGTGATCATCAAATCGTCGAAGACGTAACTCCTGTTTTTTTCTCTTTATTTGGAATGACAAACAATTACACCATTAATTTTCATAAATCAAATACAAAAACGAATTGCTAACAGTATAACCAGCTCCGTCATCCTCACATAGATTTATATTTAAAATGTACGGAGGATGCTTTTATTGTTAATATATATAATTGCACCCACACATTGAAATGGTTATGACTAGAATAAGGAAACTAATGTGGGTCTTCAAAAAACTAAGACATGTCATCCGTAAGGAACTCATTAATAAAATTTATTACGCACTTGCTCAATCTATATTAGGTTACTGTATCCCCATATGGGGTGGTGCAACAAAAACAAAATTTTTGGATATTGAGAGAAGTCAAAGGTCCCTTCTTAAAATTATGTACTTTTTGCCGTACAAATATTCCACTAATGAACTGTATATCTACGGTGACGTTCTAACAGTCAGGAAACTATATATTTTAAATTCTATACTTAGACTTCACAAGATTATAACATACCACCCAAATAAGTTAGTCACCAGGAGAAAAGACAGCGCTATTCAAATTAAAACAGTCAGAACAGCCTTTGCCGCTAGACAAAATGAGAGACAAACTGGCTATCTATATAATTTAATAAATAATAAACTTAATATCTATCCCCTAAACCATTACGATTGTAAGAGGACTCTGATGACCTGGTTAAAATCTCTAAACTATACTGAAACAGAAAATTTATTAAAGAAAATAGCATAGTCATATTTATCTACTTATACGTATATATCTATATTTTGATTTAAAATATATAGACCCTCCATAACTAGTTTTAATTACACACACATACACACACACACACACACACAAAAACACACACATACACATACACACACACGCGCACGTACACACACACACACACACACACACACACACACACACACCCACACATAAACATATGCATGCTTTTATATTAGATAAATTTAATGTTCTTAATATAATATTATTTTATTTTATTCTATGTGCAAACACGGGATGAAAGAGCGGTGGCTTCCTGCTACAGGTATTTCATACTTACTAGGAAAGTCACCACAATATCATTGTTAATATCTAGATTTTTAATGAAATAAATATTTTTGATTTTTTTGATTTTTTTGATATAATTAAAAATGAAATAATGTAGCAAAACAAAGGTATCGAGAGTTAAACAATTTTAGGCGTCACAATAATTGTTGAATAATTTCAGTAACATTTTTAAACAACAAGCAAGGATATCGACATTTGTAAAGTAACTATTGTAAAATTTCAATAATCTACGAAGTGGGCAGCATTCACCTGCATTCGTTTTACAGCTTGTTGGGGCCAATAAACATCACTTGCGCGTATTACGAATTAAATTTGTTCGATGAGGTATATGTATGTAAATTTGATTGACAAGTTGAACACAATTAAACTTATTATGGGAAATGTTATATTAGCATTAGCTATAACAGCATTATTCGGGCCTCTTGTTTGGGCACGGAATATTTCACCAAAAGAACATTGTAGGGAGACTTAGAGCGATAGCAACGGTAATTTAAAGCGCGCAAAAGCTTTCGTTGAACTGATTCTATCTGATCAGTGTATTTAGCGTAGAACAGGTTCCAGACAGGGGTTGCGTACTAAGAGTGATCTAATCAAGGATTTATTGAAAACGAGATAGGGGGACGGCTTTTTGAACGGCGTGCAAATCCGCATCACCAAACCATACATCTGAAAGACTTTGATAATAATATGATTAACGTGGATATCAAAGTAAAGTTTGCTATCTATAAACACACTTAGATATCTTATTACTGGAACCTTTTCAAATTGAACATCACACAAACTATATGGAAAGTTAATATTATTAAACTTTTTTGTAAAGGTTTGCAATTTAATTTTAGTACAGTATACAGATAAATGGTTCAAGTCTTCTTGTAATTTAAAATAGTCATCAGTAGTGATGATTTCAAGATACATTTTTAGATCACCAGCATAAAGTAAGAATGTATAATGTTTAAAACAGCTATCAATATCATTGATAAATACATTAAACAGCAAAGGACCTAAAATAGAGCCTTGTGCCACGCCAGAGGTTACTATTATTAGGTCAGATGTTAAACCATTGATGACGACTTGTTGGGTTCTGTTTTTAACATACTAGGAGAACCATCTTAATAGATTTCCACGAATACCATTGAATGCCAATTTCTGAAGTAGAATATCGTGATTAACCTTATCGAAATCCGTTGAAAAATCAGTATAGATAGATTCTACTGATACACTTAAACTTCTAACTGTACATTCAAATAAAAAAAAATAGTGTATACTACAAGATTACTAATTGTTGACCTCTTTTTAACAAATCCATGTTGTTCTTCTATTATTATTGTATTTGTAAATAAGGATAAATTGTTTTGTGTACTAACCGTTCAAGGACTTTCGATAAGTTAGATAGTAGCGATATGGGATGATAGTAATGTCACTTCTATTGCCACTTTTATAGATAGCTGTAATATTAGCTGACTTCCATATTTCCGAGACGATACCTTCTTATAAACTTTTATTATGTAGTATGTGTAGTGGGACTGATTGGACGATTGAGTCACGTGTAGATTTTAAGAAAAATCCAAATTTTGATTCCCAATCACTATACTTCAGGATTGAAGGAATACCATAATTTTTGTTAGATGTCTTTATACGAGTATAACACCAAGTCTTTTTAACATCTTTTTTATTCCTTCTTCTATAGTATCTATCTATATATATATATATATATATATATATATATATATATATATATATATATATATATATATATATATATATATATTTATTTATTTATTTTTATTATAAAAAAAAACGTTGCCCACTCTAGGATTTATTCCTGTGTCGTGGGTGCGTTTATAAACATGAAAATTCACAAATAATTGTGGATCACACAAAGATTTGTCCCGTACGGGACTCGAACCCGCGACTATTGGACGCAGTGGGCAGAGCGGCTTAAGCTCTTAACCACTGCGCTAAATCGTCCGTCAATATAATATTTATCGAAACACTGTTTATAAAGTGATTTAAACCTAGTACGAAGGATGCGAAATTCTTCATAATATGAAACATGCTTAATTTTTTTCCATTTAACCCACGCCATGTTTTTAGCAGGCCGTGGCATGATATTGGGAGAAAAAAATTAATTGCATCAATTAGGCAATGTTCTGCCAATATGTTGCTGTCAAGCTCTATATCACATATTCTGTCATCTGTCCCTCTGTTTTTAACCGACTTCAAAAAGGAGGAGTATGTTCGTTTGCATGTATGCTTTTTTTTCTTTTTTTTTATGTATGTTCACCGATTTTTCCGTCAATTGTGGACCGATTTTGATGATTTTTTTTGCATTGGGTTCAGTATAGCTCCAAGATGGTCCCATTTTAATTTCATTGGCATTGGACCTTGGACATAGAAGATACACCAGAGAACTCCTTAACGACAAACAATAGGCATGTGTAAATTGAGATATTATGGGTATTACGCCAATCCTATAGGTACCCTACTATAGAACTAAGCAGTATATTAGCCAACTTCAAAAAAGGAGGTTCATAATTCGTCCTTTTTTAACCGACTTCAAAAAGGAGGAGGTTCTATGTTCGGTTGTATGCATGCTTTTTTTTTCTTTTTTTTATGTATGTTCAGCGATATTTCCGTCAATTGTGGACCGAATTTGATGTTTTTTTTTGCATTGGGTTCAGTAGAGCTCCAAGGTGGTCCCATTTTAATTTCATTGGCATTGGACCTTGGACTTAGAAGATACACCAGGGAACTCCTTAACGACAAACAATAGGCATGTGTAAATTGAGATATTATGGGTATTACGTCAAACCTATAGGTACCCTACTATAGAACTACCTTTTTTTAAAGATTTTTTATAACTCCTTTGCTTATGAACCGATTTTGATGATTCTTTTTGCATTGGGTTCAGTATAGTTTTGAGGTGGTTCTATTTTAATGTTATTGGTATTGGACCTTGAAATTTGAATATACAAGAGGGAACTCCTTAACGGCGAACAGCACGAATGTATAGATTCCGTTATTATAGTCATTATATTAATCCTGTAGGTACCTTACTGTACAACTCAGCAAAATAATATAATATCGGTATATAAATATTACTAAATAATTCACTCGTTACTTAAAATTGTAAAATAAAAAGCTTTAAAAAGAAAAGGTAAACCGACTTCAAAAAGCAAAAAATAAATATTCGAAGTCGGTGCTAAGTAACCGACTGCACTAACCAGCACCGACTTCAAATATTTATTTTTTGCTTTTTGAAGTCGGTTTACCTTTTTTTTTAAAGTTTTTTTTTAAAGCGTAGCTCAACACGATCACGACCGAGAAATGCTTAGTGCATTTCTCGGTCGTGAATGCGTTTACAATATGAAATTCACATACACACACCCAGATGGATAATGCAAAGATTTGTCCCGTTCAGTTATCGAACGCGCGTCTACTCAATCCAGTGAACAAAGCGGCTTAATCTCTTATCCACCGGGCCATCAAATAAGTATGCAGCGATGAAACTAATACACCAGCAAAACATTTCACTCTAACTCTCTCTAGACGTATTTAGTAAACCGGATATTTGGAATTTGTGTTTTTAAGCTTTTAAGTGGTAAGAGAAACATGTTCCATTTAGAACCCCTCTATTCCATGGCAGTAGAAAGTAGTAGTAGGTGTCTACCTATAGTCGTATTCACATTTCCACGGACAAATTGATGTGTAAACGTCAATTTCGACACTTTTTAAATAGTCATGTTATAAAATTTAATTTTTTCTATACTAAAAATAAAAAAAAATCATATGCAAATAAAACTTATTTTTAATTAGTGCTTAATGTTAAGACAGATGTTAAAAAGACGTCGATAATATTTTATTCACAATTTGTGTTACTTTAAAAATCTATCTATCTATATCATCACGCCAGTTCGCGGGGTAGGCAGAGAGTACAGAGTTCCAATAGGTTCTTTCCTTACATACCTCTCTGGCTTCCTCCACTCTCATAGTTCGTCTCATACACGCTCGCCGGTTACGGAGATTCTTGACTTGTCCTTCAGATAAGACTCGGTCTTAAAAATCTTAAGTAAAATCGATATTTATATCCACAATAAATTGATTTACTCCACAATTTTTATTTTGAGTACAAACTGAGTAAAATTCAACCTTAATTTAATAATTACAATAATATATATCGATAATTTATGTCGATTGTTTTAGTTATTGATTATACACTAGTATTAAGCTGGTATCATTTTTTTATATTTTGACATTTGCACCTGTCAAGTTATCCGTGGATTCGTAAACGCGATTATACTTGGTCCGAGTACTAACTCCAGCCTTGTGGAAGTTTTGGGTACCTGGGAAGACTTCTAAGTACCCCAAACTTCTTCAAGTTTAAAGATCTTGTAAACACTTCTCTCCCACGAAACGGAGACACTGAGAAGAGACATTTCGAAATTATATAGAACAATAAAATTCAGGTGGGCAAAGTCACGCGAAGATGTTAGTTAATTAACAAATTACTTACTAATTGTGTGATAGTTAAAGAGAGATTTTATATTAGTACAAAGTAATAAAAACGTTATTTTCGTAATTACTATTAATGACTCTTACTAAAAATAAAACTCAAACAGCTATTAATTAATTTATTTACCTTGGTTGTTCACCTATATTGAATTACATGGAACTACATTTAATTACAGTAATTAAATATACGAAATTAAAATACGTACAAAGACCATTAATATCTTTTTTAAATATATAATAATATATTATTATTTCTAAAATAAAAGCAACACTAAACTACATACCTACGGTTTTTGTTGTATTTCTCACAACACAGGTCACAACCAAAAACAATTGATGAGAACATCAATTATTTAACATAAAAATGTATCTGCAGACACTAATAAAACTGCAAATAAAACTTGATATAGGAACAAGTATTAGCTTAACAACAAACTTTACTAGCCAAATGGAATAATGGCTCAACTCGAAGATTAGATTATTTGAATAACCACTCTAATTTTCATGTCTGCAAAGCTTGATTTCCCTTTTTCTTGTTCTTTATTTCCGCCACTATTCCAATCACATAATGATTTGACATTTCATTTCGGCAGATGGTAATGCATATGGTAGTAAAAACCAAGACGTTGTTCCAACTAAGATCAGTCCAACCACTTTAGCGGCCGAGAGTACACGGCCCGACAATATATCTTTATCACGCGTTCGAAACCCATTACATCGCATTAGGACCGATCAGCGCCAGAGCAATCAGTCTTCAAACAATAACCGTCCTGTATCCATTCCAGGTGGATGTATTTTGAACAACGCGAGGACAACAAGCAAGTCGAAGAAATGGAAAACGTAAACAGAGACGTTTAGCTCCACCATTCGACTAAACTAGAAGCATTTATTATATCAGTGAAAGTGTTTTTGGCCGTGTCCGAAGTGATTCGTTTAAGTGTGAATGTTTTAATAAAAATCCTGTCCTTTCACACCGTCGTGTTTTCATTCAATTATTAACTAAAATAATCGATGTTTATACTATTGTGATATAACTGATCGAACGCCGTGTTTGAGTTCGATATCGTCGGTGTTAAGTTTATTTTCGATTTCTCCGGGCGTGTTTGTCGACGCATTAAAGACTGATATGGCAACATAAGTGTGTTTGCTTACACAACCGAACAATAGCTCAGGGGCGCAGAAAGCATAGGCCGTTTTACCAACCAGATATTAAACTGTATTTATCTTAGCGCCGCGAAGATGTGCTCTCTGATATAACAACAATGTAATTTACAAGATACGTGACATAACGAGGTACACATTCCATAGAACAGTAAATTCCTAAACATGGATTCTACAGAGAAAGCTGATGTGAAACCATCTCGGGATGACACCACAGAAGAACTGCCGCTTAAAACCGAACGTAAAAATAACTTAAGCAACTTGTCTTTGCTAGAAAAAATTAGGTATATAAAAGCAAACATAACAGTAGAACCGGTCTTAGCGTTATTTGTGATGCCGAGTGTTCTAGCGATGTTGGCAACGCAAAATTTGAACCTAGATAAAGCTTGTCGAGTGAATTTGGGATTCGATGATGAAGCGTGTACCGCTTTGCGGCTCAGAAAGCGGGCTAACCACACGTTTGAAGAAGATGAAGTGCAGAAACTAATAGCATCCGTCCAAGCTTGGAAAAGCGTGATTCACACCGCTGTACCGACTCTATTGATGCTCTTTATAGGCGCATGGAGCGACAAGACCGGCAAGCGAAAAATATGCATGCTGATGCCGATCTTCGGGGAATTCATGACTTGCGTACTAAACGTAATAAACACGTACTTCTTCAATGAAATCCCGGTGGAATGGACGGTGTTTATGGAGGTCATATTCCCGTCTCTGACCGGCGGGTGGTATACAATGTTTCTAGGCGCATTCAGTTATTTAGGCGACATAACTTCTAAGGAGACGAGGACGTTTCGTATGGGTATATTGAACTTATGTATGACAATCGGCTTTCCCATAGGAATGGGGCTGAGTGGTGTACTGTTGAGGTATCTGGGCTTCTACGGGGTGTTTACTATATCTGCGTCACTACAGTTTATCAATTTCTGTTATGTGTTGTTTGTTATTGATGACCATACTTGGCTCGCGAACAAAGAGAAGGTTTGTATTGATTGCTATAGCTATATACTTATTTTACATGATTCTGGCCGTGAATAATGTTAATGGGACATTGTACTTAGCCGGCCTTGTTTTTTTAAAGAATAGAGGACAAGGTAATGTGTAAATTGAACAATACATGTTTCTTATTTCGATGTTCACTTAGTTTCGTCAAATTCAATTTTAAAGTTCTTCTACAACTGTTTTAAGTATGTTCATACTTTCTTAAGCCAGGCTTCGTATAATAAAATGCAGTAAGTGAGAGAAATCATAAAACTTGATCCTATTTTATACGTAAAAGGCTTTACATAAGTAAATCGATGAGATACACAAATTCTATTTCTAGGAAATTTTGACATATTTCTACATATAAAAAATCGATATCTTGATCTTTTTTACTCACCACGCTGATAAAAAATAAACTATTTTGAAACTTATTGTTTTCAATAATAAGAGTACGTTAAAAAATCAGGAGGCATTTTTTCTAAAGCATTTATTTTTTAGGTCTCAAGAACTGGCTGCACAGGGTTCCTTTTGGATTTTTTCGACTTAAATAGTTTGAAGGAGACCATACAGATCGCGTTTAAGAAAGGTCCTAACAACCGGCGGCTGAGGATATGTCTCATACTCACCGTGGTCTGCCTGACATTTGGACCGATGTGGGGTAAGTTGATGCATTTCGATATTAATATTTTTATACAATATCAAATACGAAGTGGTACTTTTGATAGGTTATCACCAAAAATATTCTGGAATATGATAAATTTTAAGAGAGAACAAAGAGAGTTTTCTATCTGTCATCTCGCCAGATCCCTTACGGGGTAGACAGAGAGAACAGTTTCAACAGGTTCTTTGCTTATAGATTTTCTCTCAGTAATAACTACAATATCGTTTGCTATAATCTGGCTGTTTATGCCTAGCAAGAAATAATTAGAATAATTCGATAGGTCTACAGTTAGAAATACAGGGAATGTATCACACTTAATTTGATTTTTAACCATATTGTGATATATCAAAAACTAGTTACATCTTCTCCCGTGTGTAATTTTCGTAACGAATTTCATTAAAAATGAATCTTTGGAACCTGGCTCTCCTAGAGTTTACAATGTCGATACAGACGTATGACTTACTTGGTAAACATTTGCCACGTAACTTCATGCTTAGGTACATAACTACAGAACTGAAAATAAAAGAAACATTACCTCCTAAGAAATCTATATACACATACTTTTAATAACCTCATTAATGTTTCGTTTATGCAGCTTAACATTAACATTGAGTCATATTTCGCCGAATTCAAAACGAAGTTTTTCACGCTTATTCTAATGCGTTGTGCAGACAAAACGAACAAAACCCAACTGCAGACCAACAAATAAATGAAGACAAGCGAAAACTTATACCTAAATCTATAAAAAGCATTTGGTTTTCCTTGTAAATACTTTAATAATAATTTCTATATCTGCAACTCCTCTGCGGCAAAATCCAGAACGACATCCATATAACATTAACTTATACTCCAAAAAGCTGATTTTCTTATAATCAGCTTTATGGAGTAAAAAAAAATTAAACTAATGCAATCATATTTAAAGTTGTGTAGAAATTTATCTCTTTGATAATCCTGGGTTTTAAAACATTGTCAAATTACGAGTTATAATCAAGTAACTACAGCTTAACAAGAGATAAACTATGAAGCGGCTATTTCATAAATTAAGTAGTAGCTACTTAATAAATTAAGGAGAGCTAAACAATTTTATTTACGAGCAAAATAGAAATGTAATAGCTAACTAGTTGTTGGTTCACATTATGAACTATTGAAAGGACATTGTCGAAAATTGCCCCAGAACCAACAAACATTTGACCCATGCCATCATTATTTATCTATTTTATTAAAATAATGGCAAATATCTAACGGACAGTTTGCAATCTAAAAAGAATATTTCAAAGTATTATAAGTACTTATATCGAAGTCGCCGACATCTTTTGAATGTCAACACACAAAATATAACCTCATGTAATAGCTACTGAATTATAACCTCAAAATCTAATACTTTTTGTACAATAATGCGATTCCCCCGCTTGTTCGTTTAATAATAAATGCTTTAAGAGAATTTATGGATGATTTAAAATCAAACAAGTATTTTTTCATTGCTGCTGGTTCTGAGGCAAATCGTGTATTGGCTCAGAACAATGTGCTTTCAGCTCAGTTAGTTGAACTAGTGTAGTATCAACTAGCTCGCAGATTGCTGTCTTTGTATAAGTTCCTCATTTGCCAGTAAGTAGTTCAGCAATGAGCGTATCCCTCATTTGCTTCTTCCTCACGTGCCTCTCCATCACTACAGGTCGGCAGACAGCTTTGTGAATCTGCCTCCATCCCGAACCACTCCAAACCACTGTGCTCTTATTCGCTATGACCAAACGCAACGCGATATAATAACTTCGGTAAATGTGAGGGCAAAATTAGGGGGATGTAATTCGACCGCTTCATAATCCAGTCCAGTGGTGAAGACCATTCGCTCTACCCAATGGATAAACTGATTGCAGTTTCGATCTCCGCACAAAATGGCCACGCATCCACGTCCACGCCGGTATTTACCACCAGAGTATCCTTAAACGATCATTTCACGATGGTACCGTAAGATGCCGCGTTACGTATTTAATTAGTCGTATTAAAACTTACTCTGCACTGGCGATGCCTATCCACTGCCTTATATTCCGAATCCACAGGTACTTCCGTCATCCAACGCGTCATTAGCCCCATTTGCTGGTCGCTACCCAAATGGTGGTCACATGGATAGTGTGTTAACACTACCAGTTAATAGTACCTTTTTTATACGTGGGGAAATCTTCATGGACTTCCGCCAGCCTCGGGGAAAGCTGGCGGTGCATGTCGGACTCTTACCGTCTAAAACCCCACGGCACGTGTCAGAGGGGCTCTGGGATCTCCAAATAGAACGCGCCCCCCGTATGCCGCGCTCCGAAGAGCCGAAGAGCCGAGAACGCCGCGGTGCTCACTGCGACGTAGGCCACACCACGCCGCCGTCCTCCTGGAAGTTAGTAGTACCTACGTCAGTCTTACATTTCCCAGTCTAATCAGTGGTTTTAATATTTAATTTAAGGATAGATTTGGCTACTGTCAGTAGAATTTTGACAGAGTTTCCATACACAATACATCCGAAAGACGTCGAATGCAGGACAAAAATCTATTCCAAAGACTACCACGACGACCGACTTCGTGTTTTACGTATCCACTTTTACCTGCGACCTTCACCACGTCATCTGACCACTCAGCCTGCCCACTTTACTCAGCTGAGTATTATCTTAGTACGCAAGCATTGGTTAACTACATACTAGAAACTATTCTTGCATATACTCAAGCTTAAGTGTCATCGATTCAAGTTGCGTCGCCTCTGCCATGTTTTTGCGCGTTTGTTTTTCTTTCCTGATACTGCGCAACACACAAAAAAGTTATACAACCTACTAGGACAACCGGTTGACTCGAATTATGCAATGAGAATTCTTTATGTAAATAATTTGGCGTTCTCATTGTTTCACCGTCTTCATGGAAAACTGAATAATTAATAACACATACTTTTCGAAACTTTATTACGTTAATCAGCATCATAGGTAAGTGGTGGTTTATGTAATAACCTCTATCTATCTATCTATCTATATCATCACGCCAGATCCCTTACGGGGTAGGCAGAGAGTATATCAGTTTTGTCATTCTTTCTTCGGACATTCTTTCTATATGCCCGAACCTACGGAGCATACCCTTTCTCATCTTTACACCGATACTATCTTTCATAACTATTCGCTTTCTTACTACGCTGTTGCGAATACAGTCGGCCAGCTTCACTCCGCACATCTTCCGCAGAGCTCGCATTTCCACCGCATTTATCCTACTTTCATTCGCCTTCTTACATACCCAGCTCTCGCATCCATATAACAGCGTGGGGACAAGCACTTCATTATGTATGGCCAGCTGCGCCTGTTGGCTTAAGTGCCGGCTCCCAAGTAGCTTTCCCATCGCGCCATTCACTCTGTTTCCTGCTCTCACTCTTCTGTTATGTAATAACCTTTAAAATAAATGGCTGGAGAATATAATAAAGCGATGTTAAGCTACTAATGACCGCTTTCTGTTTAGAAAACAAAAGATTAACGGCCGGTTCCTATATTCAACTCATGGACAGATTTGCCTACTACGGATAGAATTTTTACATATTTTGTATATATGGTGACAGTAAGCAAATCTATCCTTGCGTTGAATCGTATTTGATGCTTAGACCTCATATAGGTCTAAGTTTCAAATCCTGGCTCGCACCTGGGTTTTTCGAAATCTGAGTGACAACCCATCACTCACTATAGTCTTTTTCACGAGCCATGGGTACGCGTATTGTATTTAGAAATATTGAAAATATAGAATTCAAAAAATAAAAAGGAATTTAAGAAAACATCCTAGTATGGTACTACGTTTTTTTTTAATAACCCATACTAAGTATGACTCAAACTTAAGTAGTGCAAAACTTTATATCTCAAACAATCAGAAACCGACTTAAACATTCTGTTTTTTTATCTTTGGAAATACGGAATCATAAAAACTAATGATAGTTATTTGTGAACGTTTGCAAACCGCATAAACATTAAGATGTTGCTTCTAACGATAAGTTTCCAGTAAACTATAGACAGGCACATTCTTATATAATAAATAAGTATTGTGGCTGACACAAGCGGTTGAAATTGAAGATGTTTTGACATCAAATCACGCCATACAATTCTTCAAATACATTGCGGTTTTTTAGAGTTACATACATCCAAAAAAGAAACGGAATCCATAGAAAATTTAGACTTGGAATTGGACATACTGCCTGATACCAATAGTACCTAATGTAAATAATATAAATAACAAAACAAAAGCGAGGTCTTCAGCTAATTCAAGCTAAGAGTCGCTTCGGTAAATGTTTTTCAAATAAAACAATGATAGGTTCAGTTAAATAATACACATTTGTTTTTATAGACTCGTAGTACTTAATAGGATTATATTTCTTTCCCTTTGTGCCCCACCACCTGTACCAGGGAAGAGCTGAGGACACGAATGCCGCGATTGAGCTAGCCATGCACTTAGTGGGACAAATATGAGCCACTAGTTGTTACCCGCAGCTGTGCTCGTGTTTAATTTGTCATATCATTATAAATTATAGCCTATGTGTCATTATGTATACACTATATTACTGCAAAGTTTCATCAAAATCCGTTCATTAGTTTTTGCGTGAAAGAGCAACAAACATCTTTACAAACTTTCGAATTTATAATACTAGTTTCTGCCCGTGACTTTGTCCGCATTAACTTAAGACAGGAACCTTAAATTTTTCTGGGATAAAAAGTATCCTTGGTGTTAGTCCAGGTAATAAACGCTTTCCAGCCCAGTAGCCCGGGGCTTTATAATACGGGCTAACTTGTGTCCCCTGCCGTAACATCTGGTGGGAGTCCCCCCTGCACCAACACACGCAGGGGGGCCTTAGGGGTCGTGGGACGCTGGGGCGGGGGCCCTAAGCGTCCTTCACGCGCGACCCCGAGGAGGATGGTGGCGTGGTGTGGCCCACGCTGCCGTGAGCACTGCGACGGTACAGGGGGGAAGCAAGCCACAAGTTTCCCCTCACGAGGCGGGCTTTTCGGAGCGCGGAACAAGTGGGGCACCGGCGCGTTCCACTCGGAGATCCCGGAGCCCATCTAACACGTGCCAGTGCCGGCCACCGTGGGGTTTTAGTCGGTAAGAGTCCGACATGCCCCGCCAGCTTCCCCCGAGGCTGGCGAAAGTCCATGAGGATTTCCCCACATAAAAAAGGTAATAAACGCTTTGGGGTGATTGAGTAACAAACATCCAAACATACCAACTTTCACATTTATAATATTAATAGAATTGAAGACCGCTATTAATCAGAGTTCTTAAGATTCGTTGTTTGAGGAATTTTGTTAGTAAAATTGTGCCCCCCTAACTGTGAATATCCGTAAACACCTTGACAATTCGGCTGAATCTTAAGTTCTGGTCTTTTGGTGCAATAAGTACTAGATCCTCACTGAAGCGAATACTTCTGGTTTCTCAGTCATGCAAACAATACTGCGACCGCCAACCATCCAAAAAATGTGGTGCTTTTTTTTCTATTAACACGTTTTTCCTTGTTTTCTTCTTCAATCTTTTGTTCAGAATATCGTCGCTAACCTATTATATAAGAATTAGATATTGGAATTATGCGTCTCCGGCGCGTTTAAAAACACAAATTTCCAATACATAAATACCCTTATTCGGTATTAATAGATAACGTGGCGCGTTAAGATAACTTCGTGAAATTATCGTTTATAGGTACTCGATCGGCCCACGGCATACTATTTTACGAAATTAGCATAATGCGCTGCGTTTATAGCGTAAAGGGGCCTTGATCGAAACCAATGTCTATGTGTAGAAGATTTGCCAGGAGCAAGAATCGAAGCTCTAGAATAGATCCTATAGACCAAGAAAGGCTATTAGAAGGACCTATCGTACTTAAACCAAACGGTTTTGTCGTTGAATAAAATCTAAGTACCAATTATCATCGAGATATTATAATTTGACGGACGATTTAGGGCAGTGGTTAAGAGCTTAAGCCGCTCCGCCCACTGTGTCTAATAGTCGCGGGTTCGATTCCCGCACGGAACAAATCTTTGTGTGTCCCACAATTATTTCGGTCTGGGTATTTGTGTATGAGAATCTTCATGTTTGTAAACGCATCCACGATACAGGAATGAATCGTAGTGAGGTGCTACTTTAAAAAAAAAAGACAAAATTGAGACTACCTGTAGTTACCTACGAAAGGTGTAACATATATAACACAAGACCCCAATTAGATTATTGCTTCACAAATTCCATACGAAAATCAAAATTCCAATTTTAAGGAGTTTTCTACCATTTCTTAAGCTCTTTATTACCCAAATTACCCATAAAATTTAATAATTAATAAACTTTTGTATGCATATTGAGATGTGTGTGATAGAAATATATTTAAAATAGCCGTAATGCTTTGAACAATTATTAAATTTTGTTTTATACAGCGAGCAGAACGATATAAGCTCTTTTTGGAAAAAAAACAATAACTAGTTTAAAAATCCTTGTCCTTGGGTTGTAAGAGTCCTAACTAACAGCACTCCAGGACCAAGCCATCCTTACCTGCTCGCGGTACAACCTGCTTATTAACAAACGAGGCTCTGGCGGCCCGGCAACCCGCATTAGACTGTCTAAACATGACTCACAAGCCCCAAGTTCCCGGCTGCTCCAATTGGGACACTAACGGTGACGGACGTGGGATCCTGGTTGGTGCAAGGGGTGTTAAGAACCTCCGGGCGGGATCGCTTGTTTTCGCACCAATTTTTCAACCATGGATTACCTACATTGACGCCGGGAATGAACTGGAAAAAGATGGACCTTGACGCCTATGAGGAGAGATGGTCTGATATGGCCAAGAGTTTGTATTAATCGGGTTAAGTGGAGAATTATGGGAGAGACCTTTTCCCAGCAGTGGGACGAAAGAGGTTAATAAAAAAAAGAAAATAAAAGTTTAAAAATAGTTGGAATCGATTCAGTTGCCGATTTAGAACAAACTACTTTTAGGTCTTGCGTTAAGTATGTTACACCTTGTATATAACTATATACTATAGTAATTATAGTTACCCATTAGAGAAGTTATTTCAAACAAAAAATGACGAGGATTTGGTCATCGCGGGGCCCTCGTGGGTGTTTGTGTTCTCATAGATAATTATCTTATACTTATTTCTCAAGTACTTTAAATAATAAGTCAGTGCACATAAAGGCATATTTTCGTAATTAAACCAAGCAATTTAACGTATACCGTTGTGGGAAGTGATTAAGAGATCACTTTAATGCTTTCTAATAAAAATAGTTAAGATGCCTTCTCTAGTAAGCACCTAGTCCATAATAATTCAATGCATATTTACTATGAATGTGTGCACTGCAACTAATGGTGGGCATAAACCCAACAGCTTGTTTATTAAGAGATTTGTCATTTGTTTTTCTATTTTCTTGGGCCTCTAATATATAATAACATAATCGAATTCTGGATTTATACCCACTAAATAAATATCAGTTTAAAAGAAAGGTCCATTCCTCCTTATTAAATTGACTCATGAATAAACTTGAAATCTATTTTACATACCTTCTTAAATTACATAAATAATACTTAAATATAACTTATTTTATTACCAAAATATGTAAGGAAAGAACCTGTTGGAACTCTGTACTCTCTGCCTACCCCGCAAGGGATCTGGCGTGATGATATAGATAGATAGATAGATGAAAAATATTGTATTACAGAAACTACTACACACCCTCCCACATTCATACATACACTTGCATCTACACACAGGGAGAATCCTATTCAAATATAGTTAAGTTAAATTATCCATCCATCCATCCATAACATCACGCCAGATCCCTTGCGGGGTAGGCAGAGAGTACAGAGTTCCAACAGGTTCTTTCCTTACATACCTCTCTGGCTTCCTCGACTCTCATAGTTCGTCTCATACACGCTCGCCGGTTACGGAGACTCTTGACTTTTCCTTCAGATAAGACTCCCTTTATTTGGTCGTAGTAAGATAGTCTAGGTCTTCCCCGGTACCTGCGTCCTTCCACTTTCACATCGTATATGTGTCTTGTCATTCTTTCCTCTGACATTCTTTCTATATGCCCGAACCAACGGAGCATGCCCTTTCTCATCTTTGCACCGATACTATCTTTCATACCCACTCGCTTTCTTACTACGCTGTTGCTAATGCGGTCGGTCAGCTTCACTCCGCACATCTTCCGCAGAGCTCGCATTTCTACCGCATTTATCCTACTTTCAATCTCCTTCTTACATACCCAGCTCTCGCTACCATATAACAACGTTGGGACAAGAACTCCGTTATGTATGGCCAGCTGCGCCTTATGGCTTAAGTGCCGGCTCCCAAGTAGCTTTCCCATCGCACCATTCACTCTGTTCCCTGCACTCACTCTTCTCTCTATGTCAGCGGTGTATTTCCCATCCTTACTGAAGGCGCATCCAAGATATACAAACTCATTCACTTGTTCCAGCACATCGTTACCAACCACAATCCTTGCCTTCGTTCTGGTTTCTTCCCTTTCAAAAACCATAATCTTGGTTTTCTTTATATTCAAGAGTAAGCCATTGTTCATGCAGTCGTCTTTCATAACTGTGACTAGTGTTTGCAGATCAGTGGCTGTTGGCGCTATTAAAACCGTGTCATCTGCATAAAGTAGATGGTTTACCACTAAGTCACCCATTTGTACACCTTCATTCATCGCTTTCAGTATTTGAAGACTTTTATCCAGATAAATTATAAACAGTCTAGCGGACAACACGCAACCCTGCTTGACACCGATTTTAACGTCAAACCAGGGTGACCTGTTACCACCCACCCGTACGCATGCCTTGCAGTCCACATAAGTGGACTGGACGGCTCGCAACAGAGTGCCATCTATACCATACTCTGGCAAAATTTTCCAAAGTCTCTTTCGCACAACTCTATCAAACGCCTCCGTCCGGGGTATCTCCATACATTTCTTCAAAATATTCACTCCACCGGTTTAGCACAGCTTGTGTGTCTGCAAGAATGTCACCATCCTTAGATTTAATCCTTTCCATTCTGGAGCCTGACGAATCACCTCGAGCCTTTCTCACCTTGCTCCAAAAGAGTTTGGTGTTGTTCTCGAAGTTCTTCGCCAGCCTCTCCTCCTCAATCATACCGGCTCTTTCACGCTTTTCATTCACTAAAGTTTTAGTGCCATTCTTGCATTGCCGGTATATTTCTTTCCTCATCTCTGTCATACTGGCATTCAGGTTCAAAGAAGATACATAGTCCAGCCACGCTTTCTTCTTACTTTCTACGGAGCTTTGCAACTCCCCATCCCACCATGCATCACCTTTTGCTGTACTATGCTTCTTTGAACAACCACATACTTCTTTTGCGGATTCCACCAAACTCTCTTGCAGGCTATTCCAGCATTCATCTACATTTGAGTCCGAAGAGCCTGCTGTCAAAAGCTTGTCCCGGACTCTGTCTTCATACATTCTCCTCACGCTCTCATCTTGCAACTTTTCAACATTTATTCTTTCAAGTTCTCCGAAGGGGATACGCTCTCGCCAGTGCCTCCACTTCTTGAACAGACCACTAAACCGCGCAACTACGAGATAGTGGTCTGATTCCAGAGTGGGGCCTCTATACACACGCGTATCTTGTAGTTTGTTTCGGAGGATCTATCATGCCTTTTTGTTCATTCCTTCTCCACGTATACATATGTATGTCCTTGTGCTGGAATATCGTATTAGACACAAGGAGACCCCTTTCCAAACAAACATCTACAATGAGCTTACCTGCATCGTTCACTCTCTTATCACCATAACAACCCAGAGCAGCGTCGCAAGTTTGCCGCCTGAGATCCGTTGAGATCGCCACATAAAATCACCTTCTCGTTAGCCTCAGCCAGATCCAGAACTTCCCTGACATTATCCCAAAACTTCTCAAGGTCCTGGGGTGTCGACGAGCTTACGGGAGCATATGCTGCGACCAAAAATACACTAGTGACACCCAGTTTTCCAGCGTTGTAAGATTGCAGTCATAATGACTGGCAGGGGTCGCGACGAGCACGCTCTTGGACAGACCCCGTAAGTTAAGTTAAATTATGTACCTAAAACTAAGTTAGCTCTCTTTCTTGCATGGCTATATCTTAGTTTCATACTTTTTTTGTTGGAATATAATAATATTAGCCTATACTGCCCACTGCTGGGCAAAGGCCTTCTCTCACAAATCGGGTTGAGAGAGATTAGGTCATACTCCAACACGCGGACCCAGTGCGGATTGGTGGAGGCAGGTTTGTAGCCAACTGCTGTTAGACTTATCAAGCCGCCTTTAAGGCTTCCAACTCGGCTTAACGACTACCACATTAAGTGGTAACCGGGACCAACGGCTTAGCGTGCCTTCCGAAGCATGAAGACGCTCGAATATGAAAATGCCACAAAGGTCACCCATCTCAGGCCGACCGGGCCGAACGCTGCTTAACCTTGGTGATCGGTAAGAACACCACGGTCGCACAGCGCTACGAGCGCCTTTTTTTTGGAATAGCGCTGTCGTAATAAAGGTTGCCACCTAGTTCGGCTGCAGAGGCACCCTTAGTATAGTTTTGCTTAAAAATTAGCCCTAGATCTGTAAGACAAGCATATGCTTTTTTCTGATGAAATAAATATATTATTTTAATATGAACACTATAATGGTTTACATAAATTAATAATATTTTGAAATGTAGTAAGTATCTTCCGGTAGAAAAGTCATGAGCCTCCGTAACCGGCGAGCGTGTATGATACGAACTATGAGAATGGATTAGATGACAGAAGTCTGTAAGGAAAGAACCTACACGATACTAATATTACCTACGGTTTCGAGAAATTTATTTTTAACTTACGGTAAATATATCTTTACAAATTATGTATACTCACCACAAATAAGTTTGTATACAGAAACAATCTTTGCTTCGGGTAAAAACAACTTTGAAGCGAAGGACGATAAATATTTGTGGAAAATAACAAGTACACGTGAAGGTGATATTTACATTGTATTGTTGGCGTGTTTCTGTATCTATATATTATTGTAATTATGACCACATCGATAAAAGTATATACTATCAGACATACGGCATATCAAATCAATTATGATCTGTAGCTAATGATTCACGTCCTATTACAGAGACGTTATTTAAATATAACTTTTGAAAAAAGTTTTACGTACATACCATCATCATGGGTGATTTCAATACCAATCTCCTAGCCCACCATTCCCCTCGTTCCCGTAAACTCCTACACCTTGTTGAGTCAGCCAGTTTGCACATTCTGCCACTTCAAGCTACTCACCATAATGTCAACGGTGATGATACCTGGCTCGATCTCATACTTACCTCAAATCCTTCCCTCGTTTCCTTCCATAGGCAGAACGATGCCCCTGGTTTTTCTCATCATGACCTCATATTCCTTTCCTATATCATGAAAGTTCCCAAACCCCTTCCCAAGTTTCTGCGCAGGCCGCAGAACCGATGGCCGTTGGGGCAGACTGGTTCTTGAGTGGAGGCCACGTGTCGGCTAACGCAGTGTAGGGCGCCTTGTAGCTAGGTGGGGCGACGATATTCGTAAGGCAGCGGGCAGGGATTGGAGGCGTGCCATATGAGAGGCTTACGTCCAGCAGTGGCCTGACATGGGCTGATGATGAATGTTGTAGGTCCATTCCCTGCATGGGACAAATCTTTGTGTGACCCACAAATGATTGTTTCGATTTCGGTGTTTGTTGTGAATTTTATGTTTGTAGACGCACCGACGTCACAGTAATAGTAATACCATTTAACGACTTGTCCGCTGAAGCTGTAAAGGCCCCACGGTCAACAGCGTAGATCATTCACACACACACACAGTAATTGTTAAAGAGGTATGCCTTTTGAAAAAGTGATGGTAGAACACAGTTGCCAGTAGCTCGGCGTACTTTACGGTTGAAATTTTAAAAGGGAAGGTGCTCATTAGTAATTATTCCTGTATAATGAAAACTGAAGTAAAAAATATCGAACACTCAACCTCTTCTTTTTCTTCATATCCAGTCGCTTAACACTATTTACCTGAACAGCAACCGGTAAGTTAAAAAAAGAGTTATTTCCAGACTTAAACGGCTTTTTCGAAAAAAATATATTCCATAGTTCCCCCAACTTTCACGACTCTATGTAATTATGTATTATATATCATATATTATTGTTTCCCCTTGACATACATGCATAAGTTTTAAAATTTTCAGATAATTTTAAACATGATCATGTAACTAAATATATTTCTTAGATGTCCTGGGAACTAAATAGTGTACTCAAAATAAATGTGATAAAATTATGGAAGTCTGGAAACAAGCCATTGAATATACTGTTGGCTTTCCCCCGACCACGGAATAATCCTTCTCAGATCTGTGCCCTCGACATCAATAAATATGTAGATAATTTTAAAATCCCTGCTCATATTGGCTTTACTGTATATTTTAACAAGCCAAACAGAATATTACCGTGGCAAAAACAAGTACACACACTATCTGATGTCAATCTATAAGACGCTCATTGAATAATCGTCTCTCGCAGCAGCTTGAATTTTGATGAATGAATACTGACACTCCTGATGATGCGTCAATGCGTCAATTGCCCACACGGGGCTATCTCGAAGCCCGTATCGAATTATATTGTTAAACTTAAGGCTATCTTCGAACACGTGGGATGAACGTGCGAAGTATGTTAATAAGGGTATGATAATGTTAGAGCTCGTAGCGCAGTGCGACCGCGGTGTTCATATCGTTTACCAAGTATAAGCTCTTTTGGCTCGGTTGGTCTGGGACGGGTGACCATTACGGCATTTTTATATGCAAGCGTCTTCCGAAGGTACGTTAAATCTATGGTCCCGGTTAGTACTTACTGTGGTAATCGTTGAACCAAGTTGGAAGCCTTATAGGCGGCTTGATAAGTTTCAACAGCAACAACAAACCTTTTTCTTTTCTTCCTGGAAAAATCCTGCATAGGACTTCCGCAAGCCTCGGGGGAAACTCGCAGGGCGTGTCTGATTCCTACCTACTAAACACACCAGGATGGCCGACATCAGCACTTTGGAGAGGCTTCGGGATCGCGCTCCGGAGAGCCCGCCATCGGGGGGAGACCTAATACACCCCCCCCCCCGCACAGACACAGTGCTCACGGCGACGAGGGCCACACAATGCCACCGTCCTCATCGGCAGCGCACGTTAAAGTCGCTCAGGGCCCCCGCCTCTTGCATCCGCAATCCCGAAGGCCCCCTGCTGATGTCGGTGCAGAGGGGGTCCCCTACCAAGAATTACGGCGAGGGGCAAGAGTTAACCCGTATTCTTAAGCCCCAGGCTATTGGGCTGGGGGGCCTGAGCGGGCTGTGCCTCCGCCCCAGCGCCATCGCCTTCGTCGAGCAGGATCGGCCCTCTCCCGATCCCGCTCGGCCTCCTCCTTCTGAGACATCACAGTTTCGCAGAAGGAGATGCAACTACAAACCTACCTCAACCAATCCGCTCTGGGTCCGCGTGATGGAGTATGACCTAATCTCTCTTACTGTGATTTGTGAGAGAAGGCCTTTGTCCCGCAGTGGGACAGCATAGGCTGATTTTTTAGTTTGGATTTATCACACGTTTCGGCCTCTATTCTCCTATTCCTTCTAATGTATTCTAGATACATTCATAAATTTGCGCTTTGCGATCACAAGGTCCTGGGTTAAAATCCTAAATCGGAAAAATGTAATTTATCTACCGAAAAATTCCCAGTATCAATCCGGAGCCTGGAATTGTACTCGGTATGTGATAATAGGCTTGCCTCCTACTTCATGGGACCTAACATCGTCAGTACACTGCCACCCCCACATGGAGAATATAGGCGCGAAGGTAATGCCCGTAATACAGTATTCTATAACTATTCTTGGTCATAGTACCATCTTATGGTGCATAGATTCCATTCCGATCTCGGTCTGGAACCTATTCGCGCCTTTATTAAAAAGGCGACAACCCGATATTTTGCGAACGCGTCCAATCATAGTAATCCGCTAATCGTTGCCGCCGCCGACTACGAACCCAACTCCCCTTCTATCAACCGCTACCGCCGTCCGCGGAATGTTCTCACCGACCCTCCCGATGCCCTTACATCCCTTCTTTCGGATACAGATACCGCACACAGGATCAGACACCGACCTCGCAGGCGAGGTCGTAGAATCCCTTGCCCGCCGGCCGGTGCAGAGCACCACGGCAAGACACCTAGTATACGCCCTCCCCCATAGCGACTGTCCAAGCCGAGGCCGTTCCTCCTTGAGGCGCCCTTGAGCTAGTTGGCCCCATGCCCTTCTGGCTCGAGCGTAGTGGTTGCACGCTCGCCCTCTTGTCTGGTGAAGCTGTAAAGGCCCCGCGGCCAACAGCGTAGATCATTCACACACACACGGTGAATAGATTATGCGAAAACTCAACGCTTTGATAACTTCCTCCTTCACATTTTGAAGTTAAAGCAAAGCAAGTGACACGTCGCATAACAATGGCAGCTCTATGAATGCAAAGAAAATCTTTACTCTTATTAGTTTGCTGTGGTGCGGGCCCCGGGGAAATCACACCTGGATCTGCAACCACTTTATTCTATAACTACTGATTATATTTATGAAATAAAACAATATTTTTACGTAGTAGGTATAGTGCGACAAGGATATTTTGGCCTGTGACATTGACAGGAGAGGTTGGTGTGAAATTTGGGGTTATCATTTAACAAAACTTTTCTACTTCTAGGTAAATATTTAAACAGGTAGATCCGCACGGTTTCTAATTAAAACAAGAACTTTGGTAAATTTCATAGCGAACGGGAACTCTGCGCCTGTCATGAAGTGACATTTCACTTGATGACAGCGATAGTTCCGATTTTGACTGCGGGCCAAAATATTCTTGTATGACTGTAGATGGCAGTTATTTGCAGGATAAAATACAATACAAACAAATTAAAGAATATAGTTGTATGAATAAAATAGTTCAATAATTTTACTTTTATATTCAGTCAGGTTATAAGTTGATGGATATTTATATTTTCAACCCAAGACAATACAAGAAATGTGTTGATGTTTTTACAATACAAGAAATATTATCCCATTAATATTTCTTGTATTGTATTGTCCACATGTTAGTTGTAACAAGTTTTTCTAATGAAAAAGTCCCAGTATGAGTCCGGAGTCTGGAATTGTGCCCGGTATATGGCAATAGGGTGGCCCCCTATTACATGGGACCTAACATCGTCGGCGAAACGTGGGTGTGCTCAATACACATCTGCCACCCCCGCTTGGGGAATATAGGCGTGACGGTGTTTTTTTTTGTATTGTCCACAGGTGAACTGAGCGTGATGTACATATTCGTGCGGTACCGCTTCAACTGGGATGAAGTCAAGTACAGTATATACTCCACTTACAGCCTCGTTACGCATTCCATAGGTGAGTACTGCCACAAACTCAAACTCAAATATTTATTTTGTATAAACCCTGCGGAGCACCTAAATAATTTAAGATCTAGCTCTAGTGCCCTTACGACCGAGATATGAGACTAATGACGTTCTTAATAAAGAGTGTCTAAAGGATTCCAGATGGACCAGTCCCCACAAGCGGCACCCGTTCACGAGTATGACTACTGGAACAGCCATCACTCCCATGGACCATATTGGAGGGAAGGGAGTGACTTGCGTCAGACAGACAGTTTCAATGACCGGTTGTCTTAATAAATCACCCTATACTGTCCCGCTGAAAGCCTTCTTTCACAAATCGAGGTGTCAAGGATTAGGTCATACTAAACTACGCGGTTCCAGTGTAGATTGGCGGAGGTTTGTAGCCAGCTGCTGTTGGAACTTATCCAGCTGCCATATATGGTTTCCAACTCAGCTTAACAACTACCACATTAAGTGTTAACCGGGACAATTAACTCAGTGTTCCTTCCGAAACACTGTGACGATCAAATATGAAAATGCCACAAACAATCATCCATCTCAGACCGACCGAGTCGAATGCCGCTTAACCTTAGTGATCGCTAAGAACACTGCAGTCGCACTGCGCACCGAGCGCATCATAGGTTGGCAGGACACAAGTCACATATACACAGTTCGTCATTTAAAACATACTCAAATGGTTGTCAGAAATCGGCCACTAGACTCAGGAAATAAAAACGTATCCTTATATTCCAGGAACTTTATTCTCCATAAGTGTGTTCAGCAGAAAACTGAAGGCTGACGACGCAGTCCTGGGCATGATATCCGCCAGCAGCAAGATCTGTGGCGCACTGGTGCTAGCTTTTGCTAGATACGATTATGAAGCGTACCTTTGTAAGTTCTAATAACCATTGCTTAGCAGTTATAAGCAGAGATAGCCTTGTTAATAAAACTCTAGCCTAGTAATTACAAGATCCAGAAACCAAATTCCGGCTCAAAGCTATGGTTCTTTAGTGCTAAGGAATAGAATTCGCTCCCGCCGTCTATGTTTCCCGAGAGCTATATCGTTAAATTCAAAGTGAATAGGCTACTACTGAATCAGCTAGCCACATCTTTGGCTCTATCGTCACTTTCCATCAGGTGAAATAGAGATCAATCGCTAAAAATTTCTTAATAAGGCAAATAAAATCCTAAAAGTGAAGTGAAACATGTTAGAAAGCCTCCTTGTTCGAGATTTTTACCAAGACATGTAGAATGGTGTGCCCAAAGAATGAGGTATTATCTACTCTGTCACATTGGGCCTAAAATCCCCCTGCAGAATCAAAATTCTGCTACAAATATATATGCTGCTACATCCTTCCGGAAAATCGTATATCTTAGGTTGACATATGATGCCTCTATGCAAAATAATTCCCTTTTAAAGTGGTACCTTCACCGCTATGACAGTGTTCCACATCTAACTGCGAGTATGAAAAATCAGCACACCATGTTATTTGGGCGTGCAGTCTCTGAAACAAAAAGTGTCCTATTATGTAAAACAGTCTGTGAAATATGTCTGGGGCAATCTACTACAAGATCTTGTAGAGACTTGGTATAATTTCCGTGCATTCTAGCGTATTTGCCATAGGTATGGCAAATACGCTAGAATGCACGGAATATCACTGAATAGATATACCGAAAAAAATATCATGCCTCACCTATATGTTTTTTTTTATTTTGATACTTTCACACAAACTGGCATGCCTATATCCTCCAAACAAGGAATAGCTGTGCTGGCTGTGGCATTCCCCAAATGGAATTTGATATATTTCTCAAGTGGAGAATGATACATTTCTAGCATAAACTAAAAATTTACATGATTTGTATTTCTCGTTTCAGCGCCATTACTAGAAATATTAAACGGAACCTCAGCTATAGCGCTCAGGTCGATTGCCTCAAAATTAGTGTCGTATCAAGAATTAGGTAAGTTAAAAAAATAGACATACGTATTAGATGCTTGTCCATACGGCCGAGGTAGGAGAAGTGTTTGACATTGAGCGGCCAGATGGGCGATGCATGATGTCTTTAAAACAATAGCAGGCGAGAACTGGATAAAATTGGCACAGGACATTAACAGTTAGTGTTAACGATGAGGCTTTAGGAGTCTATTTACAATAGGCCGTGTGCGGCTGCCACAAACCAAACGATTTAGTCGTTAGTTAAAGCCTACAGTAGAAGTTCACCCACGGTACCTAACCACTCAACAGTTGGCCGATCGTGTAATTTAGACTTAATTATGTTCTGCCACGCGCGAAACGTTTATCCACGTACCTTTCTGTATAGATACAACGCCTATCTGACGATGGGTACGTAAAATCACTATTGACAATAGTTAAATGTTGTCAGGGTTTTTTATGGCAATAAGTTGAATGTCATATGAACAATATTTTAAATGGTGGATAGGCATTATGTCAGAATTCTGCTATTTTGGATGTTTGTCATTTAATGTATACTATACTTGTTGTATTCTTATATTTCACTTGCCAGCTGTAGCGTAGTTGTTCCCCGCCCTCTTGCCCGGTGAAACTGTAAATGCCTCTCGGCCAACAGCGTAGATCATTTACATACAACACAACATCTTATATTGTACTAGATACACCGCTACATAACTAGCTACCACTTTATTTGTAATGAGCAGTTTTCCCCGGCTTCGCACCCGGTCGGTAACAGTGCCACCTACCAGTTACTGTTGGATAATGAAGCTTTCTAATGGTGAAAGAATTATTAAAATCAGTTCAGTAATTTCAGAGTTTATCTATCACAAAGAAATCTATACCCATATGGGTAAAGAATTCTTTGTGAAAGAATTCTTGTTATTCTATATACAAGATGTAACATAATTAACGCAAGACCTGAAAGTAGTTTGTTCTAAATCGGCAACTGAATCGATTTCAACTATTTTTAAAACATGTTCTTTTTTTTTAAATTATCAAACATTGCTTCTATTCGTTCAGTTCGCTGTATTAAACATTTTTATTCATTATTTTAAGCAATACGGCTATTCCAAACGCTTTACACACTACACACACATCAATATGCACCCAAAAGTTAATTATTTATTAAATTTCGTGGTCAATTTGGGTACCAAAGAGTTTAAAAAAATGGTAGAAAAGTCCTAAACATTGGAATTTTGTTTTGAATTCTTTAGGCGTTAATGTAATTGGGGTGTCTGAGGTCTTGCGTTATAACTGTTACACCTTGTATATATATTCTGATCTAAGATCTCTGGTTTGCTCTCAATTCTAGGTAAGGTGTACTCTCTCTTTGGGGTGGCAGAGACTATGATGCCGATCATCTTCGCTCCGCTGTACTCTAGGGTATACATCGCCACTCTTCGGGTGCTTCCTGGAGCTGTCTTTCTCATGAGCGTCCTTGCTGCAATGCCAGCTGTTGGGATTTTCGGGTAAAAGTATTCAGAATGCCTTGGGAATGTATCTCAACACACCATAACCTCAAATAACATATATACGACAGCGAACATACTTACTTATATATACATACATACATACATTCTGCCTTTAATCCACAGCGGTATGCAGACACTACAGTTCGCCATATACTACAATTCTAAGCACAATTCTTTCGTTTCATCTACGTTCTCCTCATGCATTTCCATCGATAAAGAGTGCTATGCACTTGACCCTTTTCGAAGAGACCATTAATAAACATAATTTGCTAACCAATGATTTAGCTTACTTAGGTTAGCTTATATTTTGGCGGGATGAGTTATTTTGACTGGAGAATATAGACGAAATAATTGGTATAATTAATACTAAATTCGTACATCAATTCTGCTAAGTTAATCACCCCAAATTCCCAGCCCTCTTTAAAGAAGACAATTTTATGGGGCATTAATACGCCAAAACATCCCTACGTCTATGACACAATGAAGCTATTGACTTCAACATGCATACAGCTTCATGAAACACGAAAACAAACGTAAATATCATTTCATCCTTTGTCTTCGTTCGTTAGCGCTGCTTACGGTTCATTTCCTCTCGGGAGCCATAACATTGAATTCAATAGCTGCAATATTTACAAACAGCTGCTGTTTGACACACATTAGGTATTTGTTATTGTCTCAGCTCACATTAACAATAGCCAGTGTTATAATTCCGACATTGCTATTCGTCATAATATGCACCTGGGATGAGGACAAGTCAAGAGTCTCCGTAACCGGCGAGCGTTTTTGAGACAAACTATGAGAATGGAAGAAGCCAGAGAGGTCTGCAATGAAAGAACCTGTTGGTACTCTGTACTGGATGCCTACCCTGGCAAAGAATCTGGCGTGACGATATAGATCGATTAACAAGAGATGTTACTGAATGTCATAATGCTACAAAACATTTGAAGAAGCACTCTAATTTCAACCCCTAAACGACAAAATTTCTCGTGCTCATGCTTGTTGTGAGATTATACCATTCAGCTTACTTGTGTAGATCACTAATGGACAAAAACAAACAAATTACCCTGCAACGAGATGCTCAAAAATACATGCCACAAACGGTCAACCATCTTAGATTGACCAATATGAACGCTGCTTAAAGTTGGTGATCGCTACAAACATCACGGTACGATAGTGCTATGAACGCCACGGTCAGACGCGAGTCTTAACAACAATAATTTCTTATTCCAGTTGGTTCTACCATCAACATAAAAAAGATGAGAAAGAGAAAAGACTGAACGTGCCAAACACACCACTACCACCGCCACCGGATCCTACTCCTGTTTGCGCCTAACATCCCTTAGTTATACCCAGCTCCATTATGTATACAAATAAATAAAATTGAAGTGTATTTTTGTAATGTTAAAATCATGTAGAGGATTTATGGTCGATTTTGTCCACCCTAGGTGGAAATTGATAGTCTAAATGACCATCACAAATGAAGAAATAAAGCAAAAGAGATGTATGATGGAATGATTTACCTAGGGAGATTTTTTAGAAAGCCTAAAATATAGGGAAATAAAGGAAGTGTAAGTGTAGTATGAGGAGACGAACCGAGGAAGTATGAGGAACGGTTACTTTAAGGAACTTCCGAGACTACTCTTCCTTCAGTCGGAGCATAACTTAAAAAGGACTTCTCTTTTATAGTAACAGATGATTATAGAACAGATTTTCATGTACTAACAGTTTCGCCCCATATCCTCGCTCCAATCAGACCAAGTTATAGACTAAGTGCATGCACAACAAGAAATTACCAAGAGATGGATGAAGAGATGACGGATGTTGATTTATCACCAAATATTTACCATCCAAAAGGTTCAACTAACTGAGATGATTTTAGTCACCAATGTAGAAAATTCAACAATTTTCTACATGGGTGACCCATGTTGAATTTTGATAAATCCTCTTTCTGAGAAATCTCTATTTTGAGAAATCTCCATAGTACTTCTCTTAAAAATTAAATGAAAAAGATGAGAAACAATTTATTTTAGTTTTTTCAAAGCTACCTTAGGAATTCAGCATCAAATTGAATTTCGGCTTAATGCGTAGGTATGTTAACGATTTATCTTTGATCAATATGTTTAAAGGAAGTGGATAAGGGATTATTTCTTTATAAATGGATAATCCTGATCGGTTCATCAGTATCACATGAGTATTTATTGCATTATGTAATATTGTGTAGGCATTCTGTTTTTTGTGATAATTATGTTTTAATGAATAAAATGGTTAGAGTTTTAACATTTCTTTTTTTACTTAAATTGAACGTATTGTGTTTGTTTTACAACCTACATATTACCTACCTTATATTTTTGGGTCTAATTCCTTATCTAACTTATCACTTGGGTCTAATTCCAAAAGTTAACAGGAGGTTAACTTCCTAAGTGGGGGGGCGTTTATAGTAATAGAACATTTTACTGTGTATATCTACTATAAGGTAGATAACGCACTTCACTAGTGAGACTGTTTATATTTTTTCCAAAAAAAATTGTATTGAGATTGGTTGATAACTTTAATCTTCACGTGCATAAATATCACGTCTCATGGTAAAGCTACGGTTCTCTTTATCTCGTTCGATAATATAACATAATTAATAAATCAATGTACATTAAAACTAATTGAAAATAAATAACCAAATTAAGAACTTTTCATCCAAAACATAGCTGGTATATTTAAATGAAATTTATTTTACAGTGAAGTCACTCGTTCCCTCGCAAAAGATTAAAAATACAAACCTTTTAAAACTATAATGGCTGAAACTAAACCAGGGATAGAACGCCATGTTATTCCAAAGTACCAGGCGCACAGTCCGCCGAGGGTATCAAAAGCTCTATACGCGTTGACAAAACATTTGTTCAACACCTCGAATTTGTATAACAAACCCAATTCCCAGTAATTGGCCCTTTGACCGTCACACGCCACTAGCACCAACTATATTTTTTTATTCTCATAGCATTGAAAACGTCGATCTCAATTTAAATGGAAAGTAGATTAATGATGGCTTAGCAAGTACTCGGGTTTTCATTCTCGTGATAATGATGCCTTTAAAACATAATTTCTGTAAAATAAAATACGCGGTAACTTAAAAAATATGCAGTACCTATTTTTATAATTTAATTATATTAGCCCTGTCAAGAAACTGTCCCACCGTTGGGCACGGGCCTCCTCTCAAACTGAGAGGGTTTATGCCATAGTCCACCTCGCCGGCCCAGTTTCCTCACAATGTTTTCCTTCACCGTTAAAGCAAGTGATAGTTAGATTTTAATACGCACCCGATTTTAAAAAAGACACAGGTGCGTGGCTGTGTTTGAACCCGAAATCTCTGACTTTGTAGTCCAACGGTCTAACCACGAGGCTATCACTGCTACTGTACCTATTGGGTAACTTATACTTAATCAGTCTGTAATATTCTACTGCTGGGCTTCTCTCACAAATCAGATAAGAAAGAAATAAAAATCATACTCCACCAAGCGGCCCCAGTGCGGAGTAGTGAAGGCAACATTGTAGTCACCTGTTGTTGGAACTTATTAAGTCGCCTATAAGGTATACAAATCTAGTTAGCAACTACCACATTAAGTGGCAACAGGAGTCAACGACTTAACATGTTTACCTAAGCACAGATAAGCTTGAAAATGGAAATACTGCAAACCATTGATAGATTATTTGTGTCAAGCGGTCATCCATCTCCGATTGGGGCCAAACACTGTTTAACACACACGAACTCCGCTGTACTACAGCGCTCCAAGCGCCTTAGTAAAACTCTACATAAAAATGTTACCTACTCCTGTGTGCTTTGAAGAGGGAAGCAGGTGTACCCAGCACACCAACAGTTACCGAATTATTTTTGAGGCCAATACGAAAATGTGCCTAAAGAATGGTGACAAGCTCGCCCCCTTACGGTGCGACGTCAGCTCGCCGACGGCACAAAGCACCGCATTGTTTTAAAGTGATCGTTAATTATTTCCAAAGCAGTATTCAAAATTTGAAACCTCATTTACGCGCGTCGCGCCTCGCGTAGCGTTCTGGAATAATACAAAAGGTAATATTCGCTTATTCATTAAAGGTGATTAAAAGGGGAGCGATAATGAGGTTTAGCTCGTGAGATTAGTTACATATATGCGGCATCTGTGCAGTTTATGTACTCCTTCGAGCGTTTACGTAAAGAATGTAGTGACTACGATAGGCTGATTGATTGATTGATTGATATAAATTTTAACTGTAATCGTAATCAAACTAAATCAAAATTAAGCATTTTTCACAAGTGAACCAATATCAACACTGGATTAAGCACGCTTTTTAACTTTTAACTGAAATTTCACAATTTCATTACTATGATACGTGTTACAAATTCATGGGGTGGCCAACCTGAAAAAAATATTGTAAGCCACCCAAATCCAAATACTACACGTAAATAACAATATAATAATATACGGGGACTCTTCTCGAGTCTTGCTTACTTGAAGTGTCGGCATACGATCGCCTTAAGCCAAAAATCTAGAATTAAGGAATTCGCTTTGTGCGTGACTGGAATTATATCTATATCTTTAATCTTTAAAAAAACGTAGCCCCACACTAGGATTTATTCCTGTGTCGTGGGTGCGTTTACAAACATGGAAATTCACAAACAAATACCCAGACCGGAACAAATAATTGTGGATCACACAAAGATTTGTCCCGTGCGGGAATCGAACCCGCGACTATTCGGCACAGTGGGCGGAGCCGCTTAAGCTCTTAACCACTGCGCTAAATCGTCCGTCAATATGATAAAGTTCATTCCTTTTGAGGTAGCTACACGTATCATATCAAGAAAATACATTTGATTTTAGAAAGTCCTTTTTTGAAGTATTTTGAACATTATTTAATCATTAAGAAGAAGTATCTAAAAATATCTCAAATCATACCTCACCGAAATATGCCGACTTATAAACCATCCTTTCATCATAAAATTCAAAGGGAATACAGGTATTAATATTGTACAAATTACGTTAAACCTCGCTTTAATAAAACATTAGTGGACGCTTATTCATAAGCGGAGCAATTATGACGATTTAAATATCTATTTTCTTTGTTGTAATTGGGTTTATCTAGTTTTAAAAAATGATTGTGTTAAAACTAGACTTAGTATTGCCTAGGTTTTTTAATAAATTTAATAAATAATATTTGAAATGCTAACTGGCGTGGGAGTTAAAACTGCAATGCAAATTGGAAGTGTTCTGCGCACGATTTCGTATGTACATGATAATAATATTATAATGCTTTAGTAGGCAAAAGTTGGAATAAATTGGACGCCCACTACCGTCGACCCCTGTAGAGCGCAAAAAAAAGTGGCGAGATTATTCGAATGCCTTTGTGGATAATAATAGTTGGCGAGAATCTGCAACAGACCGAATTATGTGGTAAATAGAGGCATAGCCTAAGAATCGAACGCATTGTTACGATGTTTAAAAAAAAAAAAAAAAAATTAATTATCACTTGCTTTAACGGTGAAGGAAAACATCGTGAGGAAACCTCCATGCCTTAGAGTTTCTCGAAGGTGTGTGAAGTTCGCCAACCCGCACTGGGCCAGCGTGGTGGACTATGGCCTAAACCCTCTCAGTTTGAGAGGAGGCCCGTGCCCAACAGTGGGACAGTTACGATGTTTACATTCTATCTATCTATATCATCACGCCAGTTCCCTTGCGGGGTAGGCAGAGAGTACAGAGTTCCAACAGGTTCTTTCCTTACAGACTTCTCTGACTTCCTCCACTCTCATAGTTCGTCTCATACACGCTCGCCGGTTACGCAGACTCTTAACTTGCTCTTCAGATAGGACACGGTCTATTTGGTCATGGTAAGATAGTCTAGGTCTTCGCCGGTACCGAAATCCTTCCACTTTCGCATTGTGTATATGTTGACATTAGTACCTATTATGAAATTCACCGTTCTGGAATAGGTTACACTGAAATTACGGGGGGGTTGTTTTAGTTTTTGCACCACATCTAAGGTGGGCTTTTAATAACAACTTATTCTTTGGCGATCTAATACCATTGCCATCATGAAGTTTTTTTTTTTTTTTTTTAAAACGTAGCCCCACACTAGGATTTATTCCTGTGTCGTGGGTGCGTTTACAAACATGAAAATTCACATACACAAATACCCAGACCGGAACAAATAATTGTGGATCACACAAAGATTTGTCCCGTGCGGGACTCGAACCCGCGACTATTAGACGCAGTGGGCAGAGCGACTTAAGCTCTTAACCACTGCGCTAAATCGTCCGTCAGTTATTGGAGCAATATCTCAATAATATATCGTTTGCCGCTAATCCGCAGTAGGTCAACGCGATGGAGTATACCTATTCTCTCTCATTTTGATTTGTGATAGAAGGCCTTTGCCCGTGATTAATTGATGATATAATTTAATTACCTTAAGTAAGTTTGATCACGCAAATAATACACATGCAAATCCACAAAAATCGTATTAATATTTACATATACTTATTTTATGATTTTTGTGTAAAAAACAAAGCGACAATCAAACAACTCAAAGAGTGGGATCCTAATCGGGTTTAGGTAATTAGTTTACTTTATGTGTTTTAACACGTGTTTTAACACACACACACAATCAAACAACTCAAAGAGTGGGATCCTAATCGGGTTGCAGAGTGTTACTGCAACCGTTGCGCTCGACCAAAGCGCCATCTGTAAACTAATTACCTAAAATTGCGGGTGGAAAGCGAAGCACGGTAATGGACTAATTGCTGTCATTCGCAGATTGCTGCGAACACTAAAGGACACACACATTGGTGTGTGTCCTTTAGTGTACTTTGATATTTCGACGTGGCATCGCCATGACATGACCCAACAGTCAAGTTTTGTGTGTTCCGAATTCTGCCCTAGTTTGTTATTTCATTTTTAAAGCAGTTACCGTAATTGTCTTACTTAATATTATTTAGAATACTCCATTGAAATCCTCATATTTAATGCTGACAGATGCTCTGTGTAAAACATATACGAAGTCAATATCACCATTATACTCTACTACCTCGTTGGTCTAGTAGCGAATAATGTGTTTTGCGATCACGAGGTCCTGGATTGAAATCCTATGTCGGACAAATAGTAGGTTTAGGTAGGTCCGGAGTCTGGAATTGTTCCCGGTATATAGCAGTGGGCTCGCCCCCTATTACATGGGACCTAACATCGACGGAGACAAGTGGATCTACTCAGTATACCTCTGCCACCCCCGCTTGGGAAATTCCACGTATTTTAATATGTGGTTGCCACTTACAGTACTTTTCTGCCAAGTCTGCCGTCAGTTCTTCGAGTAATATGCCCCGTCCATTGCTACTTAAGTATGGCAATTGTGAGCGCTATGTTGGTAGCTTTGACACGTCCTTTCTTAATCCTATACACATTGTCTTTAGCCCGGTTGTAAGCATAGACAAATAATCGTTTTTTCTTTCGTCACAAAACCTGGTCAATCTTACAAGGTATCAGTGTGTTCCATTTTAATATAGAAAAGCATTGAAATTATGTTCGACCTATGATTCAAAGCCGAAGCCAAAGAGCTTGTAATCACCAACACCAGACCACCAAAACAGATCCTACAGATCCACAGAACTACTAAAAACACATTGAAAACGCCAAGAAAGTTACGTGATTCACGATACCGCGTATCCAGTTATTTACAGCACCTTAGACCGCTCCACTGAAAAATATTTACACAGCGACTTAAATTTCTTATTTATCGCCCGTTAGAACAGTTGCTTCGGACTTCTATACTCGGGCGGACGTAAATATAAAAAGGAAACTTATGGACAACTTTTATTTACAACAAGATATAAAGCTCGACTTAAATTACCGCATTTTAAAACTACATTGTTTGGAGACGATAGATAGACTATAAAATTACAATGCACACACAAAAATTCTGCAAAAGCACAATAATTCTGTTGTTATTCCGTTGTCCTTATTGATTTTTACACAAACCAAACTTTTTTTAAGTATGTGTGTGTGAATGAACTACGCTGTTGGCCGCGGGGCCTTTACAGCTTCACCCGACAATAGGGCATGCGGTTGCACGCTTTACTACGCTCAAGCCAGAAGGGCAAGGGGGCAACTAGCTGAAGGACGCCTCAAAGAGGAACGACCTCGGCTTGGGCAGTCCCTTTAGGGGAGGGCGTATACTAGGTGTCCCGCCGTGGTGCTCAGCAGGGCGGGGAAGGGATTCTTCGACCTCGCCAGCAAAGACGGTGTCTGATCCTGTGCTTTTTTTTAAGAAAACGTAGCCCCACACTTAGAATTATTTCTGTGTTGTGTATACATTTTAAATCATATTCACCTATCTATCTATCTATCTATAACCTTACGCCAGATCCCTTGCGGGGTAGGCAGAGAGTACAGAGTTCCAACAGGTTCTTTCCTTACATACCTCTCTGGCTTCCTCGACTCTCATAGTTCGTCTCATACACGCTCGCCGGTTACGGAGACTCTTGACTTTTCCATCAGATAAGACTCGGTTTATTTGGTCGTGGTAAGATAGTCTAGGTCTTCCCCGGTACCTGCATCCTTCCACTTTCACATTGTATATCTGTTTTGTCATTCTTTCCTCTGGCATTCTTTCTATATGCCCGAACCAACGGAGCATGCCCTTTCTCATCTTCACACCGATACTATCTTTCATACCTACTCGCTGTCTTACTACGCTGTTGCTAATGCGGTTGGTCAGCTTCACTCCGCACATCTTCCGCAGAGCTCGCATTTCTACCGCATTTATCCTACTTTCATTCTCCTTCTTACATACCCAGCTCTCGCTACCATATAACAGCGTTGGGACAAGAACTCCGTTATGTATGGCCAGCTGCGCCTTATGGCTTAAGTGCCGGCTCCCGAGTAGCTTTCCCATCGCACCATTCACTCTGTTCCCTGCACTCACTCTTCTCTCTATGTCAGCGGTGTATTTCCCATCCTTACTGAAGGCGCATCCAAGATATACAAACTCATTCACTTGCTCCAGCACATCGTTACCAACCACAATCCTTACATTCGTTCTGGTTTCTTCCTTACATTAAATTCACAGCCATAAATATTCAGAAACAAAAATTTGTGAGTCACATAAAGGTTTGCCCTGTGCGGGGATGGAACCTGCGTATGTTCAGTCCAGTGGGCGAAGCGGTTTAAGGACAATAACTGGACCAAGCTGTCGACAAACTGTTTGTTTGGATCGGGAAATGTGAAACTATACGTACGTTAATTGTACAAATCTATAAAGTATAACAATATATATCGACGCTTGGATTTTCTGGATGGCCGTTTTAATGCTGGTAACGGTGAAAGGTGAATTTATCTTCGTTTTTATAGTCGTCAGCATAGTGGCCGAACATAAAGGAAATCTTGAAATAACACTGGGGTCTCGTCCAGTACACTAATCTTCCTTGATATGCGAGTATGCGCATAATAGTTGGAGATAAATATTGTCACATGGAATACAGTGAGGTTAGCTGCTCCGTTGCCAATCGAATAATACAATAATAATTCAGCATACATTGTCCCACTGCTGGGCAGAGGCTTTATCTCACAATTCAAAGCAGGTTTGTAATTATCTGCTGTTGGAACTTATCAAGCCGCCCATAATACTTCCAACTTGCCTTAACGACAATCACAAAAAGTGGTAATCGGAAACAACGCCTTAACGTGCCTTCGGAAGCACAGAGACTCTGAAATAAAAATGGCACAAACGGTCAACCATCCCAGACTGACCGAGCAGAACGCTGCTTAAACTTGGAGATCGCTACGAACACCGCGGTTTGACAGGGCTACGAATGCCACAAGCGCCAAAGAGTAACAATGTAAATCAAATTTTATTACAAAAACCCGTTAAAGCGGGTTGCTATCATGAAATCCATACTAATATTATAAATTTGAAAGTAACTCCTTTTGTCTCAAAAAAAGCTTAAGAGTGAGAAATGCAGGCCTAAAAATAACGCAAACGAAGTTCGAGTACAGCTAGTGTTGAAAGAAAAACTGACGAAAAGCTGACTATTTCATTAATCACGTGATGTTTTTAATATACCCCCATCCCCCTGGTGATACGAAAAGAGGTTTTAGACTAACGACATAATATCACGTGTATTTTTGTGGTACAAAGTATCTTAAAAATTTTCAGGGCGAGTCAAGGTCACGCGCCGCTTTTCGGTTTAAAAATATCGCGTTTAACAAAAAAATAAATCACACTCCCTATTGATATTTTGTGATTTTCCGAATCCCCTCCCCTCCTTTCGAGCCTCATGTGATTAATGAACGATCCCTTACAAAAGTTCCCATGAAAACTCACAATAATAAAATAAATGTTGCATTGTAGGAACCGAGCCAGTTAAGATAAACAAGGAATTGTCCTGAATATCCAAGTAAAGGCACCTAATTTCGCCTTCAACACGAGACCCATCAAGATGTTATCATTTTAAATTACATCGCTAAACAAATGGATTCGTTCTACGATGAATTTTAACGCTGGTCAAGTAGCCGAGAAATGAAAATATAGAGGACAGTAACAAGTGTACAATTGAATTAAAATATGCTTAAAACTATACATTATTACTCAACATAGTATAAACCTAACAGAATAATATAGATGTTTGAAATTCCGAAACTTTGTTTATAACTAGAAATAAATACACATACATAGGTAATAATTAAAACTTTCGAGTTAGTTTTCTCCGAAGGGACTCAGTCTACATAATGCACTCGCATCATTCGCATTCGCATATTTTGAATACTATTTGCCATTCACAAATAGTAAATAGTATAATTAAGGGGAAACCTAACCCTTACTCCCAAAAATAGGAAAATTGCAGTTGAGATGAAAAGGTCCTGAATTTAATGTATGGAATATCATTTGACGTATTCAATTATCCAAAAAAATAATTCTAAAAAACTCTATTCAATGATAGATTGGATATGTATAATGCATAAATACACAAAAAACCTTAAGATATGCTGTATAAGTTGTATGGATGCCCTTTTATATTAATTAATGTATCAGAATATGCATTTTGGTTCCTCCAGACACACTTTTCACGGCTTAGATATTTTCAAATAAAAATATTTAAGGTCATTGACGTATTCCCTCAACACAAAAAACTTAAAAAGTTAACATTTTGTGTGAAATTGTATGTAAAAATCAACACGGTAAAAAACCCTCATTTCGATCAATAAACTCTCAAAAAAAGAAAATATTGCAGTTCAGTACTTCTACGAGTACTTTGGATTAAACAGAATTAAATTACTTATGCTCCAAACATTTTAAAATTTAATATCTTACTCGTAAGGTCAATAGTAAGCATTCCTTTGTTGTTCTTGGGACTGGGACTGGCAGTTTGTTCAATCATTTTTTATCCGCAGGAACTCTATGTGACTCAAGAGCTTGTAGGAATTCACGAGGTTCCATATTATCACGCCTTTTATTATCTTTTAGAAAATATAAACTATTAGGGGGAAAAAATACCGGGGAAGACCTAGACTATTTTACCACAACTAAATAGACCGAGTCTTATCTGAATGACAAGTCAAGAGTCTCCGTAACCGGCGAGCGTGTATGAGACGAACTATGAGAGTGGAGGAATCCAGAGAGGTATTTAAGGAAAGAACCTGTTGGAACTCTGTCCTCTCTGCCTACCCCGCAAGGAATCTGGCGTGATGGTATAGATAGATAGATAGACTTTTATCTGACTGGTATTTTCACAATGGCACTTTGGCATGGAAACACTCGCTGCAATATGATATCTAGAAATTCGAAAGCTAACAATATTGAAATAAGTTTAAAATTAATTTATGATAACAAATAAGGTTCCGCCTTGCATCGATTATCTTGACTTCACAAAATTAGAAACAACCACCCATAGCCATACTTATTATTTACAGCAAAGTCAGTTACAGTATATCTAGTGGTCAATTTGGTGTAGATGGTTTTATATAGACCAATCTCTTTAAAACGAAGGTCCTGATGACTGGTTTGGACAGCGTTTTCTTGATCAGTCTGCCGTAGAATACTTTGACATCCAGTCGTTGAGTAAATATTGATATGTAAGCTAGTTCCTAAATAACATTGAAAGAAAATATTAACTTACTATACTGTTAAAACACGATTATACTTTTTTTAACTCTCTAACAGTAAACAGGTACTTTACTGTTCAATAAAAATAAAGTATCTAATATACTGTTTATAACAACTATCACTAAAATACACTAGTATATCCAATGATAGTTTAAATGAAACTAAAACTTGAAAAGCAAAAAATAAATATATGTAAGTCGGTGCCGGTTAGCGCGGTTGGTTACTTGGCACAGACTTGAAATATTTATTTTTGGCTTCTTGAAGTTGGTTTATCTTTTTTTTTAAAGTTATTTATTTTACAATTTTAAGTGATGAGTGAATTAATTATTAATATTTAGATACCTATATCATATTATTTTGCTTAGTTCTACAGTAAGGTTTCTACAGAATTGATATAATACCTACCCATCATAACGGAATCTATACATTCGTGCTGTTTGCCGTTAAGGAGTATAGTATAGAGTAGAGTAGAATATGGTATATCTTCAAAGACCAAGGTGCAATACCGATTTCATTAAAATTGGACCACCTCAAAACTATACTATACCCAACGTGAACAGAATCATCAAAATCAGTTCATAAATACAGACGTTATAAAAACACATGTTCCTCCTCCTTCTTTGAATTAGGTTAATATTCTGATTAGTTCTAGGATTAACACAATACTTATGATAACTCAATCTACAAATTCGCATTATTTCTCGTTGAGGAGCTCCCTGGTGTATCTTTGAAGTCCAAGGTCCGATACCGATAAAATTAAAATGGGACCACCTTGGACCTATACGGAGAGCTAGCAGAAATAGCGGTGAATATACATAAAAAAGCATATATACAGACGAACATAGAACCTCCTCTTTTTTGAAGTTGGTTAAAAAATGCTCCCCTTTCATTTTAATTTCGTCGATCAATTTTATGGAGCATTAAAATAATGCTAAGTTAAATTAGTTCCGGGTAAAGTTAAAAAATAGGTCTTTCAAACATTAAAATGCTGTATTTTTCTCCTAAACAATATTATTTTCTGTCTCCGACCTTACTACTATACTGTATTTACAAAAAAATGGTTACTTGAGCTGCACAACATAACAAATAGAAGACACAACAAAAAAAAGAACATCGAATAGGTCTCTACGGGGTTAGATTAAGTAAATCAGTTCGTAACCTCTATAAACTCTTTAGTAACACCGACCCCGTCCATTAGCAGTTCCTTTAACTTGACTGGTTCGACCCTTAACTTTGTAAGAATAAGGAGATCATCCGACGTAGAAAAGCATTGTGGGACAAATCCAAAATTTCTAATTCGCTAGTTGAGTTTGTTGACTATAACTTGAGCACAACTAGTTGATAATCTCTTAAATAAAACAAGTTGTTTATGTTCATTTTCCTCGAGGGGGTGGATATGTATGTACATTATAACACCCACCTTTCGTGGGGAAAGTTATTATTCCAATATTACTGAGAGAAGAATAGTAGAATAACTAGGGCCTCAACTCTGCCATTTTTACGTAATTTGTCATTATTACAGGCTGCAATAACCATTCAATTGATATTATGCCAAAGTTGGTATTCTAGATAGATAGAGTACACTTTATTATATACCAACATAAGCACAGAACAACAGACAAAGAAAATAAAATATACATAAAATATACTCTATTACATGGTATTATTATAAGATTACGAATTGATTGTGAAAACAGACTATCATTACATTTAAATAGTAAAAAACTGTCAAAATAATAACAGAGTATCGAATAAACAAACAATTAAATTGTCATTGTTTACCAAATTACCAAATAAAAAATAACAATTTTTTTTTCAAGTGAAATACCTATGGATCCCCGTAGTGACATCATTTAGTTAAAGAATTAACAAATCTGACATAAATCAACTACTTTAATATCAATGATCTAAATTTTTTTGTAATAGCAATAGCAGAATTAAGCCCCTGCAAGACGAACTACGACGAAATATATGACACGAATAGTTCGTCTCATATATTCGTTCGTATAAAAATGGAGGAAGTGAAAAAGTCTGTAGGGAATCAACTTGTTGGACCTGCACGCTCCGCCTTATCTACACTGGATCTGGTGAAGATATAGAAGAATTTGTCTCTCTATTATCTTTGTCTTTCTGTTTGTATTAAGATTCACTAGTAGTTTCTACAAGATGCTTTTCTTCACTGTGAAGTGAAAATTGCACGAAGATTTAAAAAAAGTATAAGGCAGGATTTGAATTCTCAGCCTTGTTAAGCTTTCACTATTTATAGTCGAGTACTAAAAAAAATCTTATTTACGCATTATCACTGAGATTCAATACACGTAAGGTCGTTACATTGAAGGTGCTCTCCAAATTACCATCATCAGCTAGACCATTCCAAGAGCAATTCAGTTCTGTGAGGACTGTAGTCTCATCAAGACCTCGGAAATATTCGTTTATAACTAGACATTAACAGATGTCTGTTAAAAATAGGTATGTACCTACCAACTAAAATCTCAAAGACAAAAAGTCCGAAGATGGCTTAGTCCAGTAGTTAAGAGCTTAACCGACTAAGAATAGTAGCGGGTTTCAATTCCCGCACGATCAAACCTTTGCATTACCACAAACATTTGTTTCGGTATGTGTGTTTGTGTATCATTTTTGATGCTATCATGTGGGTTTCATGCTTGTAGATACACCCACTACAAAAGAATAATAGCTAATCTGCTGCTACGTTTTTTTTTAAATCAAATCAAATATTTGTGGGTCACACAAAGATTTGTCCCGTGCGGGAATCGAACCTGCGACCACTCAATCCAGTGGGCGACAACCTCTAGACCAAGCCGTCCGTCAAATCATCTGACCTTAAAACATCCGTCACTTTTCGACCGTAACCTCCGAATCGTCTCCCAAATTCCATCAATGCGGGATAATGGCATCGCCTACAAAATCGCCAATAATACAACATTTGATAAAAGTGTAGCGAGTGGAATCCCTGTTCTGTTTAATATTTATGAGGGACGAATGCCTCAGTCCTCTCGAATGAAATATCCAGTTGAAAGTTCCAGTCGGCGAACGATTCAAAACGGCCGTGTGCGCGGCTCGCCTCAACAATTTTATTACGAACTTTCATCGCATTAAGCGCCACATAACACACTGTAAATTGACTCGAGCAGACGGGATATTATTGTGTCACAATTGTTTAAAAACAAACTAAATTACAATTTGTTTATTTCCACTAAGTACTGCAACACAAAATTGGAGACTCCTTACATGTATAAAGATTTTTATAAATACATGTGCCAGCAGATTCCGCTTTTTCATAAGCTTTAACTTCAAATGAAATATTTCTGAAATAAGTCAATACTTATTTCGAATCTTATAAACTATAAAACAAATCCAAGAACGAAGTATGCAGTTAGGTAAATTAATCGTTAATAAGATGTAAAATTAAGTCAAATGTCCCTTATGCCTCGAGTCCTCGACCTGTAATAATAAAACGTCACGATTATATTCCTACATTATTGAAGCGGGAATGCTTTGCTGACGGTCTCAATGTAGAAGGAGTGAGCCCTTTGCCATTATACTGGCCACTGTTTCAGACTTTGACTTGCTTTTGATATTTTTTACAAAGAATTAAAACAACAACACTTTATTGAATGAACAGCTGTTGAAGAATGGATACCTATCTTCATACGGACATCATTAACTCTACTACGGTAAAGATATATATGTCAACTGTAAGACTTGCATAAATAGTAGCACGTCTGTTCGATTTCTAATTCAGTGAGAATTTTGAGATGAATCGCACGCCTGTGTTTTATATCAGAATTATATTGTGATTCAATAGCTTTTGTTATGCTAAACAGACGGATTTGAGACGATGACGGCAGTCAAATAGGTGATTTCGATTCAGAAATATTATATTTTTTTCAAAGCCCATGACGATTAATGGTAATGAGTTGCGGAATGGGAATTTATTCGAGTATAATTTCACATGTAGACGTAGAGTCAGCTAAATTGTAATAACCGATAAATAAAATGGCTAGACTTAGCTTAATCCTAGCAAATAGCATAATACTTGTTTTAAAAATTATATTAATTTATTCACTAATTCTGTGCTTACAAAACTTGAATGGATTTTTTTTTTGAAAATTGAAACATGACTACAATGACATCTGAAAAGATGGCTTGTCAGCTCTTATTATTTAGCTTTATACATGAATAAAAAAGCAAAATAATGAAACAATTTTTAATACATTATTTAATTATATAATGGTACTACTCGTATTAAAAAGAATGCATCATTTGAATTAATTTAAATTCCTCACTCACAAAATGATACTTCATTTTATTCATGATGTTAGATTACAAAAAAACTTTTAAAAAAAAAGGTTAACCGACTTCAATAAGCAAAAAATAAATATTTGAAGTCGGTGCTGGTTGGTGCAGTCGGTTACTTGGCACCGACTTCAAATATTTATTTTTTGCTTATTGAAGTCGGTTTACCTTTTTTTTTAAAAGATTTTTATTTTACAATTTTAAGTGACGAGTGAACTATTTAGTAATATTTATATACCGATATTATATTTTTTTGCTAAGTTGCAAAGTAAGGTACCTACAGGATTAATATAATTACTATAATAACGGAATCTATACATTCGTGCTGTTCGCCGTTAAGGAGTTCCCTCTTGTATCTTGAAAGTCCAAGGTCCAATACCAATAACAATCAAATACGACCACCTCAAAACTATACTGAACCAAATGCAAAAAGAATCATCAAAATCGGTTCATAAGCAAAGGAGTTATAAAAAAAGGACGAATTATGAACCTCCTTTTTTGAAGTTGGCTAATATACTACTTAGTTCTATAGTAGGGTACCTATAGGATAGACGTAATACCCATAATATCTCAATTTACACATGCCTATTGTTTGTCGTTAAGGAGTTCCCTGGTGTATCTTCTAAGTCCAAGGTCCAATAACAATGAAATTAAAATGGGACCACCGCGAAGCTATACTGAACCCAATGCAAAAAAAAAAAATATTTGAAGTCGGTGCCAAGTAACCGACTGCACCAACCAGCACCGACTTCAAATATTTATTTTTTGCTTATTGAAGTCGGTTTACCTTTTTTTTTTAAAGATTTTTATTTTACAATTTTAAGTGACGAGTGTACTATTTAGTAATATTTATATACCGATATTATATTATTTTGCTAAGTTGCAAAGTAAGGTACCTACTGGATTAATATAATGACTATAATAACGGAATCTATACATTCGTGCTGTTCGCCGTTAAGGAGTTCCCTCTTGTATCTTGAAAGTCCAAGGTCCAATACCAATAACAATAAAATACGACCACCTCAAAACTATACTGAACCAAATGCAAAAAGAATCGTCAAAATCAGTTCATAAGCAAAGGAGTTATAAAAAAAGGATGAATTATGAACCTCCTTTTTTGAAGTTGGCTAATATACTGCTTAGTTCTATAGTAGGGTACCTATAGGATAGACGTAATACCCATAATATCTCAATTTACACATGCCTATTGTTTGTCGTTAAGGAGTTCCCTGGTGTATCTTCTAAGTCCAAGGTCCAATACCAATGAAATTAAAATGGGACCACCGCGGAGCTATACTGAACCTAATGCAAAAAAAATTATCAAAATCGGTCCACAATTGACGGAAATATCGCTGAACATACATAAAAACAAAAAAAAAGCATACATACAACCGAACATAGAACCTCCTCCTTTTTGAAGTCGGTTAAAAACTAACGAACGTCTGCAGAATTTATGTATCCGTTTCATTTTCGGATTACGAAACTGAAATGGCTACCTATCCGTCAGCGACGGGACTTGCACCTTCTCTCTTTTCTCTACTCCATTCTACATAATCCTTAATTCCGAGTTTACCTCCGAGAGCGTTTTGACTTCCTGATTCCAAGGGACAAACCCTGCCGTACAGCTCAACATCTCTCCTTCTTCGTACCCCTCTTCATTCTTTCAGTCGTTACGACGGGTCCTTCACTGTGCGTGCTGTGCGTCTGTGCAACTTACTTCCACATTCTATTCGTGCAAGCTCTTCTCTGGATGTTTTCAGAAGAAGAATCAAATAACATTTCCTATCTTGATTTTATTTGGATGTTTATGTATATATTATAATTATATATATTAATATTTGTATCGTAAGTACTAAATATATGTATTTATTTGAAAATACTGTATTTATTTTACATTATTGTTATTTTCTCTAGACCTTCTATTGTATAACTGCCCTCTTATTCATCTATTCAAAGGTCAACACTCAAAGGTTCGCTGGAAGATAACTCATATTTTTAACCGACTTCAAAAAGGAGGAGGTTCTATGTTCGGTTGTATGTATGCTTTTTTTTATGTATGTTCAGCGATATTTCCGTCAATTGTGGACCGATTTTGATGATTTTTTTTGCATTGGGTTCAGTATAGCTCCAAGGTGGCCCCTTTTTAATTTCATTGGCATTGGACCTTGGACTTAGAAGATACACCAGGGAACTCCTTAACGACAAACAATAGGCATGTGTAAATTGAGATATTATGGGTATTACGTCAATCCTATAGGTACCCTACTATAGAACTAAGTAGTATATTAGCCAACTTCAAAAAAGGAGGTTCATAATTCGTCCTTTTTTTATAACTCCTTTGCTTATGAACCGATTTTGACGATTCTTTTTGCATTTGGTTCAGTATAGTTTTGAAGTGGTCCTATTTTAATGTTATTGGTATTGGACCTTGGACTTTGAAGATACAAGAGGGAACTCCTTAACGGCGAACAGCACGAATGTATAGATTCCGTTATTATAGTCATTATATTAATCCTGTAGGTACCTTACTGTACAACTCAGCAAAATAATATAATATCGGTATATGAATATTACTAAATAATTTATAAATAAATAACTTAAAATTGTAAATAAAAATCTTTTAAAAAAATGGTAAACCGAATTCAAAAAGCAAAAAATAAATATTTGAAGTCGGTGCCAAGTAACCGACTGCACCAACCAGCACCGACTTAAAATATTTATTTTTTGCTTTTTGAAGTCGGTTTACCTTTTTTTTAAAGATTTTTTTATTTATTTATTCTTCATGCACTTTTATGTACATAGGCGGACTTAATGCCTGAGGCATTATCTGCCAGTCTACCTTAGGGTGGAGTAGTGACTAGAGACAAGTGTGGCAGGTGCGAAATTACACGAGTTTTGGAGAGTGTAAAGAAAAAAAAAAATTCTATATAACTAACTAATTAACTATATATAATACATAATATATATAAATTATTTATAACGATAATCTAAATATCTCTGGGCTTATCCTAGTTGTAGTCTCCGTCTCTATGATCTGCCAATTTTTTTTTGTCTCCCGCTTTGCCAAGGAGGTAAGTGGAATTTTTATTTTTCCTACTCCTCCTGTTTTTCTTTCTAATTAAATTTATTGCGGGTTACAAGACAATTAAAGTGCTTCCCGGGACACCCCAAGGATCAAACCTTGGTGTCATCTAAGGAGACTATTGTGGACCCTGGCTTACAGGAGTTACAATGGTGGGAATGAGTGGCGGGCTTAGTCCCATTAAAAACACAAATATATACATATTTATATATACCACAAATATATACATATATAAATAATTATACAACGTATACATAAACTAGAACTGTGCGACATAACAACGTGAAGCAACTAACATTGAGAGGGATTCAATCTTATGTGTAGATAGTCGTGCAGACTTTTTTTAAAAGTCGAAGACGAAGGTACGATTAGTGGCCATCCTGAGTTCCAGAGGCAAAGCATTCCAAGAAAAGAATAGTCTAAACAAAGAAGGAAGACTGAATGAAATCAGTACTATGAGTGGGGCACTGAATAAGACGGTTATTTACAGAGCGATGATGTTTATCGTGGTTAAAACACAAATATTGAAATTGGGAAGTAAGATAAGCGGGCGAGACTGGAGAATGAAGGATGGGAAATAGCGTTGCAATGCTCTCAGAGCTCTACGCTGCCGAATGGGCAACCACTTTAATAGTGATCGATGCTCCGACACATGGTCGTATTTACGCAAGTTTAAGACGAATCAAATGCAGTTATTGAGCAGGCGGTCAAGTTTGTTGAGTTGATCTGCATTCAGGTCGAAATAGCACACATCACCATAGTCGAAAATAGGAAAGATCAGGGATTGCATAAGCATTGCTTTTGTGTTGGTAGGAAGCAAGTTTTTTAATCGATACAAGTATCGTAACGTATCAGTAACCTTTTGACCGATGGCCATGACTTGTGTTTGCCAGCCCAACGAAGTGTAAAGGTGCAAACCGAGATCCTTAAAGCTAGAGCTTAAGGGGATAACTGTCCCGTTGAATTAAGGTGTAGGCAATAAATCAGAATCCACTCTGCTCAAAAATCTAGAACTTCCCACAAGAATCGCCTGGCCCTTTGTGGGATTCACCGTGATACCAAACCTATCGGACCAATTCTTTATAGCCTCTACATCCTGATTTAGTTTGATGATAATGTCTGGAATTTTATCAACATATTTGAGTTAAGCTCGCCTTTTTGTATACTTTTTAAATGTAAACTTTTATTCACTTTCCCACTATATACAATAAAGAATAAAGATTATTATCAATCTTAATTCTTAGTAACATAATATTTTAAATGATGATCACTTTTAGGAACAATAGTACACAGCCTTCGGAGTTCATGAAGAAGATACTCTTAAAATATTTATTACCTTCAACTGTATACGTTATGTTCCAGGACAAATCCAAGTAGGTTAAGGTATTGTTGTACTGTATAATTTCGGCAAAGAGTTCTGCAGATTTTTTGTGTGTGTGAATGATCTACGCTGTTGGCCGCGGGGCCTTTACAGCTTCAGCGAACAAGAGATCTGCAGACTTACAAGCCAACTTGTTGTAACTCAAATTCAACCTTAAAAAGAACACGAATAATAATAATTTATGAAACAGAAACATACTTTTCTCGATGAACAGAAATTTCGAATAAATCACAGGACATAAAAAACGTTAAAAAAATCATAACCTGTGCTGAATATTAAGAGCCTATAACTAAAAAAATAATAAAATAATGACAAAACAGATATACAACGCGAAAGTAAAAAGGATGTACCTACCGGGAAAGACCTACACTATCTTACCATGACCAAATAGACCGTGTCTTATCTGTAGGGCAAGTCAAGAGTCTCCGTAACCGGCGAACGTGTATGAGACAAACTATCAGAGTGGAGGAAGCCAAAGAGGTCTGTAAAGAAAGAACCTGTTGAACCTCTGTACTATCTGCCCCGCAAGGGAACTGGCGTGATCTATAGATAGATCGACAAAATATGTAAAAAATACCAGTAACATGTTCGCGGACATTTTCGACAACCTTGAACAGCATAAAAGTAAAAATTGTAAAAATTAATATAAAAAAGTAACAGTAAACTTATACACTTTTTGTTCATATCATTTCAAAACTTACACTTAGAACGGACAGAAATTCAGAGGTAGAACTGCTGTAGAAGATTTCTACCTGTCTCCTTATTGACTCGGTTGATATTCGATAACAATTTAACAAACAATCAGGACGCAGTTCACGCAATTGTTCATGAGTGAATGCAGGCTAACATGACTACTTATAATATCAGCCTATACTGCCCACTGCTGGGCAAAGGCCTTCTCCCACAAATTGAGGTGAGAGAGATCAGGTCATACTCCACCACGCGGACCCAGTGCGGATTGGTGGAGGCAGGTTTGTGGCCACCTGCTGTTGGAACTTATCAAGCCGCCTTTAAGGATTCTAACTCGGCTTAACGACTACCACATTAAGTGGTAACCGGGACCAACGGCTTAATGTGCCTTCCGAAGTACGGAGACACTCGAATACGAAAATTCCACGAACGGTCACCCATCTCAAGCCGACCGAGTCGACCGCTGCTTAACTTCAGTGATCGGTAAGAATACCACGGTCGATCAGCGCTACTAACGCCTCTCTCGCAACTTGCTTAATTTTGGTAGTCCAGAAAGATATACCACATCTTGGGGTAAACGTTGATGACACGATGGGTGATAATAAAATCATTGATGCGGTAACGTGCATTTTTGTACATATTAAACTCAAGAAATATATAATATATACTTGAACTATTAAGGCTTTAAGTAATTTAATGTAGGCAAAATATATTTTCATCTGGTTGCCCTAGTTACGTATAGATAAATACTTATAAACATTAAGAATATCAACCTTATCTGCGCTATAGTCAATTCGTAGTTAATTGTCGGACGATTTAGCGCAGTGGTTAAGAGCTTAAGACACTCCGCCCACGGTATCTAATAGTTGCGGGTTCGATTCCCGCACGGGCCAAATCTTTGTGTGATCCACAATTATTTGTTTCGGTCTGGGTATTTGTGTATGTGAATTGTCATGTTTGTAAACGCACCCATGACTCAGGAATAAATCCTAGTGTAGTGTAGTGGGTAAACGTTTTTTTTTTATTGAAAAAAGAAGAAAATCAGAAGATCACGACGTGATTCTTTAGAAGACGCGCAGTAATGAAAGCATAATTCTATTTGCTTCCCAAAAAAATTTAAACTGTTCGGTCCTAGTATTGCTGCCAGGATCATACAAGGCTTTCCCAAAAAGATCCATTTTAGGATTCTTTAGAGTTATTGGATCGTTGACAATTGAGGACCTTTTTGACACTAAATCTTCTGTTAATTCAGACAGTTCGTCTCTGTATATTTCTTTCACCGAAATCTTATCGAAAGAACCGTTTGAGGACATGCATATTGTTTTAAATTTTAATCTTACAAAATCTAAATCTCGTAATATTTGTATTCATAAAATAATAAGCTTACCTACCCTTCAAGGGACCTAAATGATAATGATAGACCTAGAATATTCATAGTTCTTCTAAGTGATAGATAGATAATCACAAACTAAGTGTTCTAGTCGAGCTTCATCAATCCAACTGCATCCTAATAAGTGAAATGCTAAAGTCTTAGATTTCCTTTCTTATTAGATCTATCGTTTGAGTGCATAAATATTTTTAGGATATAGTATATAATAGTCCGTGTTTTAACTTCTCGTTTAGATCCCCTATCAAATTCTTAAACCATCCACAACACTAACCTCTAACATAATTTTAGCACTCCGCCGCAGTATTCCCAAAATTACATTGAAATACGGAAACACAAACAAACGGCTAATTTAACCTCCATATTCGAGATGAAAGTTATCTCTGTAAACAGGACATTATTTCAAACAGCCGTGGCGGTGGCAAGTGGAGAGAAAAAGCGTCATGTGGCGTGCAATATCGAGCCAAGCAAACATTTGCCGAAGCCGGTCGGTGTACAAATGCGGGGATGAGTTTTCACAAGCCTCTGTCTGCGTTTTAACAGCCGGTAAGGCTGCTCTCACATGGGCCAATGGACGTAGGAAAAAGTCTATGGCCGGCCACTTGTGGCTGTGGTTAGTAGTGAGAGTATTTACAACAAATGTGCAACAAATTTCAGACATGATATTTCACGATTCAGTTGACGTCGGTTTAGTCGTGGATTCGATCTCTGCAAGGGAGAAAGCCTTGTGACCTACAAACATTTTGTTCAGTCTCGGTGTTTGTGTGTGAATTTCATATATTTAAACGCACCCATGTTTTTAGAAAAAGAAACCAAGCAAGTTAGGCATATATTGCTATACACTAAATTTGGAAACAATCTCTACTACCTGTGTAAAACTGTTAAATAAGATGTGGCCTTATGCATTGTAGCGTGTACTATTATACTATGTAAGCATCAATTGTATAATACTTTGTGAAACAGACAATAAACGATACTTGAAGCAAGCGGACGTGTTTGTCTCATTATCACCCAAGACCACAAAAGCGTACAACGCTATAGCATTGGCCGACCGGTAGACCAAGGTTTAAGTGAAAATGTATAAATATAAAAGCTGTAAAAAGAGTATATCTATAGTATTTTTCATGTAAGGTAAAGGAAAGGGAAGGTCAAAGAAATTATACTTTATTCAATGGCAATAAAAGGCATGACCCGTTTCTATACTTATTGTGTTATGCCTTAACACCATTGAAATAATTATTAATTTCGTTTGGCACTCAGAAGTATCACTACCCTTCCTATGTGAAAAATATTATAGCACAGTGTAGATACGATATACAGTATATCTAACACAGCATAAATAGATATGTGTTCAACAAGCAGATAAATCAGCATCTTTACTGACTTCTATACAGAAGTGTCTCGCAAACGTCTAATCACACTAATCTAAGTATGACCACTTGTAGCTATACTATTCCATCAAATTTAGGTCACTTGTTGCCAGACAATCTTTCTATTAGTTACGGCCAAACGGCAATAAAGACGCAAGTTACAGTTTCTGTTACGTCTTCTTCAGGTCAACTGTGACAACCGCGTAGCGTAACTGCAAATGGGTCTCGAAAGTTCTTCAAGAGTCTGTAACTACCCTAACACAATCATGCGTGTGTGAGTGAAAGAAAAAGTATCGTCCCTCAGCTTTTGCCCGGTTTAGAGAGAAGTTTATGAGCATTCCGAAACTAGGAGAGCAATAAAACGTTTTGACGAATAACAACACCGCTATAAATTTTATTAGCAACATATTTACGAATTCGCAATGAATATACAGTAAATATATTATTGTTATTAGCTGTTATAGTTTTCCGTCTATTGCTAAAAAATGTCTTATTAATAATAAAAACCTATGTAGTGAGAGTAAACGTATCTTAATAAAGTGTTCAAGTTAGATTTATCATAATATTATAAAATATATGACAAATCCGAGTTTAAGGGAATTCCCTTAATCTTTTACCTAGTAATCACTAACGTTAATTACCTTGAGAATCATAGTTTGAAAATTTCCCTTGTCTGATAACCTTGACAACAGTGAAAAGTGTGCCCTTAAGGAACCAAAAGGCAAGGATTTTTCAAATAATTTAGTTATAATTAACTAAAATGAAAAAGTCATCTATACAAGTTTTAGAGCATATAGCATATAGCTATATCAGCTTTGAGATAAAACTATTTTACGGATTTTATCGCGGTTTATTTTTATTTTTTTTATTTATAGTTTCGAGTGCTTTGCAGCACCCATAGTCACGGGAGGGACTGAGGTGTTAGACGTCCAATAGGCATAGTTGTTCACGGGATACCCTCAAACTTCTTAATTATATTTGTTGTTGGTCCGATCTACGCAGAACGAGCTCACGGTGTCTTGAGGTCTTGCAGTGTTATGCTTGGTTTTGGATTTGATTATATTAATTACCGGATCCCAAGACGATGGAAGCACCCAGCCATCTTCTCTATTGAAATTAGGATGTTTTTTAATTTCAATAGCCTCGCGAACCATCCTTGGTAGGAATCGGTGTTCTTTCACGAGGATTTGTGGTCTATCTAATCTGATGTTATGGCGGGTGCGGTCAAGGACATGTTCACAGACTGCAGACTTCTTTGAGCGACGGTGTTTTAGGTCAGCGTTCATGTGCGATAAAATCCTTAAAATAGTTTTATTTCATGTGTAATATTCGCGTAAATCTAAGAACTCAATATATATCAGCTTTTTTCGTGTATACTTTTTACATATCAATCTACCACTGAATAGAACATTTGCAAAATATATAAGATACAGTTTTTTAAAAGTAATAAATTTGAAAAATTGAATACGTAAAATTTAACTTTACTCCATACATTAAATTCACAGCCTTATCATCTTCATTTTTACATATATTTCTTGTAACAAATACGCAATCAATTTATCAACAATCTTCTGTAAATAGAGCCTTTTTTTGGGAGTAGGGTTAGGTTCCCCATTAAATAATTACTCAGTGTATCTAATCCACGTTTATTAATATCTCACACTGTTTAATATCTAACTTGTTTGTCCTGACTTAGATATATCAGAATATTATTCTTCTATGCCAAAGTTCAGGAACTGTCCTAAACTATGAAATAGAAGTGAGTGACAACGGCTAAAACTAGCTGGGCTAAGCCGCTCCTTACACTGAATCGAGTAGCCGCGGATTGAATCCCTGCATCATTGAAACTTTCGTGTGATCCTCAAAGAAGCATTTCGGTCTGGGTTTTTGTGTACGTTAAATGCATTTCATAAACTCACGGCCACGATATAAATTATAGTTACATAGACCCACACTATTTGTTATACAAAAGACAGCCAATGATCGTGGTGACCTGTTCTATTAGATCGCAATATATTTCGTATTATTATTTATTATAGTTTTGTTTGCGGAAAACCTACACTAATATCGAATTTATATTATTCTACTGGCAATGCCACCATTTCCCACATAAGGCAGACAATAGTTCCGTCATAGCACGAAGTACTGAATACAGTACTCCGTGCGCAGAGATGGGCAAAATGTAATCAGATTAATGATTCCAATTGCATTGCATAATGTTTAATCATGATTCAAGATTAAAAGTGTAAATGTAATTGTTGAAGTTTACAAAATGTAATTGTAATCGTTAATCATTAACATACCATCACGCCTATATTCCGCAAGCTGGGGTGTTTAATCATTAATCTGATAACAGTTTGCCCATCTATATCCGTACGTCATAGCGCCGACAGGTCAGGTAGAGATACAGAGTTTTTTACATCCAAACTAATTGTTTTCTTCTCATTCTCTTTAATAAAACGTAGCCTTACATTAGAGAGTACAAATATGTTTTGTTGTGCAAGAATTGAACCCACGACCACTAGACCAAGTCATCGTAAATTTGTTTTAACAATTCACAAAATCGTACCATTTAATTTGGTCTAGAAGACTCTACAACATGAAACCTGAAAGTCAAGCATTTTTGAGAGATTTATTACCAATTAATTTGGTATTTATAACAGCGATGGAATTTCGGTACCGTACTCTTATTACAGAAATATAATATAATAGAGAAAATGACAAAAATAACAACGATAATTGCGTTCGTTAAGGCTCTGATATAATAAGAACCACTACACGTTTTACCCTGGGCGGAATTTCTGATTACGCCTATTCGTCTAATTAGAGACACCTACCTATAATGTTGGTATACAGAACGTATAATAGACGCTAATTAGTGACAAAATAATTTATAGACAAATTATACATCTTCTTTAGCAAATTCATACTATTCGGCAGATATAATATTATCTGAATATGTTCGACGTTCTGTGTGACATATTGTTTTATTGTAAGATGTCTGATTTCAGAATACAAGATATGTATTGAACGGGAAGAAACCAGAACGAATGCAAGGATTGTGGTTGGTAACGATGTGCTGGAGCAAGTGAATGAGTTTGTATATCTTGGATGCGCCTTCAGTAAGGATGGGAAATACACCGCTGATATAGAGAGAAGAGTGAATGCAGGTAATAGAGTGAATGGTGCGATGGGAAGGCTACTTGGGAGCCGGCACTTAAGCCAAAAGGCGCAGCTGGCCATGCATAACGGAGTGCTTGTCCCAACGCTGTTATATGGCAGTGAGAGTTGGGTATGTAAGAAGGAGAACGAAAGCAGGATAAATGCGGTCGAAATGCGATCTCTGCGTAAGATGTGCGGAGTCACGCTGACCGACCGTTTTCGCAACAGCGTAGTAAGAAAGCGAGTAGGTATGAAAGATAGTATCGGTGTAAAGATGAGAAAGGGTATGCTCCGTTGGTTCGGGCATATAGAAAGGATGCCAGAAGAAAGAATGACAAAACAGATATACAATGCGAAAGTGGAAGGATGTAGGTGCCGGGGAAGACCTAGACTATCTTACCATGACCAAATAGACCGTGTCTTAGCTGAAGGGCAAGTCAAGAGTCTCCGTAACCGGCGAGTGTGTATGAGACGAACTATGAAAGTGGAGGAAGCCAGAGAGAACCTGTTGGAACTCTGTACTCTCTGCCTACCCCGCGAGGGAGCTGGCGTGATGATATAGATAGAGATAGAAGATATGTATCACTCGATTGACTTATATATCAAATTATTGCTATTTGGGATATCGTCATGATCATCGAAAAGACATCAATTTCTGGACAAAGGTTTTCCTCAAAGTTGGCGGGTGATTTAGCACAGTGGTTAAGAGCCGTGTGGTGACGGGTAAGAATACATGTGTCACCACCCCCTATCATCCCGTGGGCGTCGTAAAAGCCGAGTCTGCCTCCCATGCAAGCACAACGAGCAAACCCGCCCTCAGTACTGCCGCTGTTCCCGATCACAGTAGCGGTCGGGGCGACAGCGAAAGAGTGGTGCTAAGAATCGCCGGGCTACGAAAGGCTACCATAAAGAACTGACACTCGCGACGTTTAATGGATGCACACTACGGCTAGACCACCACCCTCACCGAACTCGAGGTAAAACTAGGTCGCATAAAATGGCATATTTTAGGGTTGTGCGAGGTCTGGAACAAGGGGGAGGACGCAAGAACACTTGAGTCAGGTGACCTGTTCTACTTTCGAGAAGGTGATCAGCTCTCCCAGGGTGGTGTCGGTTTTCTGGTCCAAAAGGACTTCGTAAGGAGCTTTGTAGAAGTCAGCAGTGTGTCGACACGAGTAGCGTATCTTATACTGAAGCTCACTGATAGGTACTCCCTAGAGGTGGAACAGATATATGCGCTGACCTCGACATACGCTGACGAGATAGCCGAAGCCGTGTACGAAGATATTGCGAAAGCACTACACGGCACCACCGAGGCTCACTACAACGTTATTATGGGGGACTTCAACGCCAAAGTGGGAGTATAAGAACGCGGCGAAACGAAAATCGGACCCTTCGGTGTGGGGCGCAGAAATAACAGGGGGCAAATGCTAGTGAACTTTCTCGTGTTGCAGGGGCCCTTCTTAATGAACTCCTTCTTCAAGAAGAAGCCCCATAGAACGTGGACTTGGCGCAGCCCCGACAACGTCACAAGGAACGAGATAGACTTCATCATGACGTATAGGAAGTATATATTTAGGAACGTCTCTCTGATCAACAGGTTTGTTACTGGCCACGGTCACCGGCTCGTCCGAGGCACCATAAATATGGACTTCCAAGCCGAAAGCGCCCGAATGGTGAAGCCTACTCTCCGACCTACCGCAATTGCAATAATATATTTACAATAATTAGAATGTATTTGAGGCGCTCATAGCGCTGCGCGACCGCGGTGTTCTTACCGATCACCAAGGTTAAGCAGCGTTCGACTCGGTCGGCCTGAGATGGGTGACCGTAGTGGCATTTACATATTTGAGCGTCTCCGTGCTTCGGAAGCCAAGCTAAGCCGTTGGTCCCGGTTACCACTTAATGTAGTAGTTGGAAGCCTTAAAGGCGGCTTGATAAGTTCCAACAGCAGGTGGCCACAAACTTGCCTCCACCAATCCGCACTGGGTCCGCGTGGTGGAGTAAGACCTAACCTCTCACCTCGATTTATGAGAGTAAACCTTTGCCCAGCAGTGGGCAGTATAGGCTGATATTATTGTATTATAGAATATATTTACATAGATGGGAAGAGATGAGAAAGGGTATGCTCGGATGGTTCGGGCATATAGAAAGAATGTCAGAAGAAAGAATGTCAAAAGAGATATACAATGCGAAAGTGGAAGGATGTAGGTACCGGGGAAGACGTAGATTATCTTACCATTACCAAATAGACCGAGTCTTATCTGAAGGTCAAGTCAAGAGTCTCCGTAACCGGCGAGCGAGTATGAGACGAACTATGAGAGTCGAGGAAACCAGAGAGGTATGTAAGGAAAGAACCTGTTGGAACTTTGTACTCTCTGCCTACCCCGCAAGGGATCTGGCTTGATGATATAGATAGATAGATATTTACAAAGGAAAAACAAATAATATCGTGTACGCGATAGATTTACTAGAAAAGGAATCCTGAATGTCAAAGTATCAACTCCGCCGGTCGCCCCGCAATCACGTCTCACGACTGCGATCCGCGATGCGCGATGCGGGTGGCTAGGCGGATGACATTTCTGCGCCGCCACAGTGACCGAATCAAAAAGAACATTATTGTTTTTTTACGGAAATATCTGATTATTGTTATATTATCTGATATTATGCTCGGTAGAATGTCACTACGGCTCGCCTCTCACCCCTGTTTTTTTTAATCCTAGGTCAGAAAAACGTGTGTGTTGCCCCCAATTATATTGGGCCCTAAAATGTGTGATATGTGGGTACACAAACTAAGGTTTAGTTTGTGTACCAATGTTAATGAATATAGGAGTGTCTGTGGTTATATATGTGTTGATAAAAAAATCTACACTATTCAAGTCTTTTTTATGGGACTACGCCCGCCACACATGCCCACCATTGTAACTCCTGTAAGCCACAATGATATCCTTAGTTGACACCAAGGTTTGAACTTTGGGGTGTCCCGGGAAGCGCTTTAATTGTCTTGGAAACCACAACAAATTTAATTAGAAAGAAAAACAGGAGGAGTAGGAAATATAAAAATTCCACTTCCCTCCTTTGCAAAGCGGGACACAAAAAAATATGATATACTAAGTGATCAAACGAACTTACCTGAAGTGAAGTTCGATCATTATTATACGAAGTCCTTCGTTCGAAGATATAAACATGCAGCTCTCTCTACTCGCTTGGCAAGCCGCTAAATTTTTTAGAAACGTCAACGCCTCCTCTATGGTATCTGTGGACATAACCTCTGCGACCATTCCTTTTAGAAGTAGTACATTTCAACTTTACCAACGGGCAGGGCGGGTTGGGTACTTATATCTTCGAACGAAGGACTTCGTATAATAATGATCGAACTTCACTTCAGGTAAGTTCGTTTGATCACTTATTATACTGTGTCCTTCGTTCTCGATATAAACATGCAGCTGTTTAGAGCTATAAGGGTAAAGTTGAAGTATACCACATGAATGTCATTTTTAAGCGTGAGCTCTAAAACATAATATGTCATGAGTACATTTGTATAACACATTCCCGTTGTTTGCATTGCTATACAACACAAATACCACATATATATATATATATATATATATATATATATATATATATATATATATATATATATATATATATATATATATATATACAGACGAGTATATATACACCTATATTGTTTCTTACAACCAGTCTGTCTAACTTATTCAAAATAAATTTATTTAATCAAATTCTATAACATGTTATGTTATATAGCGTAGATCCATCCCAACAAAATTCTTTAAAGCACCTGTTATAGCACACCTGTTGTCCTTAACTCATTACTACCGGGTAATAATAATCAATCATTACTTATCAAGATATCAGTATCAGTGCATTCTCCATCTGTTATGTCTTCTATATAAAGATTTTTTTTTTTTTTTTTATAGATGTCCCTTTATATAACGAGAGTTGAGGAATTACCGATCCAGAACTTTGTTTATATGAAATTAATCCCTTTATAATAATTCTTGTATCATAGAAAATCCTTCCGAAACGAACTATGAGAGTGGAGGAAGCCAGTAAGTAAAGAACCTGTTGGAACCCCGCACCCCCCCGCCTACCCCGCAAGGGGTCTGGCGTGACGATATAGATAGAGATCGATAGAAAACTCTTACTGTGTACTAGATCTAGAAACAAACTATATTAGTACCCAATCTATAACAATATAAGACAAATAAGACAGGGAAACCTGTTTCCCCACTAACGTGTCTTCCAAGTGGCATGTGGGGCTTTATGTGTTTTTTTTTTTTTTTTTTTTTTTGTCAAATGTTCTCTTTTGTGAGTACAGTACCAGACAAAGGCTACCAATTCTATTGGTGATTATAAGGATGCTTTGCTATAATTACTTATTTAATTTATGATAAAGTATTTTCCTTTATGTCAAAGTTCGGTTATATTTAATGTTAGTTATATTTATAATCTTTAAAGATGCACATATACCAAAATTTAACATTTTTGTACTAGAGGCCTTTGTACTAATGTCCTTATCTAGAGCTATTCCTCACATAAGGCTATGTACCTTAACTATATGATCTCGCCCCCCCCCCCCCTCCCCCATTTTTGGGTTTGGAAGAAGGGCAGTGCTGATGTGTGGTAACCTAATTTAACCTGCCCCACTGTTAAACTATACTACTATTATTATTATATATTCCGAAACTATCCCGGATATCATTTTTATGTCCACCTAAATATTTATGTATCACTTAACAATTCGTTCTTGCGCAATAACGCCCGCGAACATTCATTTTTGGCAATACGATCGGGCCACCCCTGACCCGTTATATTGCTGATGAAAATTACACTCAAATTTACTAATTTAGTAATGACTTAAGTAGCGAATAAGTCACAGGCAACTAGACCAAACCACGGACTATAACTTTATGATATTGGGAATCCTATTCATAACTTAACTTTTTCATACCCTTAAATGCCACACTTCCTCTGCTTCTTTGTATGTGGTTGTTTTTTATAAGTAGCAACTGTAGTGAGTAACTTTTTTAGTTAGTTCTAGATTTCCAACCGTGAGGATTGAGTGTCACTTAACTTATACATGTAGTACCTACGTATCATTCATATTTCATTTAATATCATAATAATATGTTTTGCGCCCTCGCCTACCCACTTGGGATCTGGCGTGGTCTTATAATTATTAATAAATAAATAATATCAAGTTCCCTAAGACTAAGGTTATTGCTGATACTACCTAATATTTATCATACCTGTGATAAAAATATACTTTTGATTATTCTTGTTTAAGATAATCTATACTTTTAAATATTGTAACTCAATATTTCATCAACTTCATCAACAATTTTTAAATAGGTATTATTATTAAGTCATTTGCATGACTTTATTTTCTTTTTATATATAGATACATTAATAAGATACATGTAACATGTGGATGTAATAATTTAAATGTAACAATATGAAAAATGCAAATTTTTTGTATGACATTTCCAATTCAATACTTTTACACTGAACCACCTTTAAATAAATTACAGCATGTATAGTGCTCTAAAACCACCTGTTTCCATAATAGTAGCAGGTTGTGTTTGTGTCATATCTCCGATATCCTAACTGTACCAGAAACATCACTGGTGCTCAATATAAATGTGCACATTCAAAACTAAACACAAACCTATTTTTTATAGTTATTAATTACTTGAATAATTTTATTTGATTATATATTATTAATTGATTAAAATATTATCAAACAAAAGTACAATAAAAACATCTAATTCTTCAATTCATGAATTGATGTATAATCTTTCCTCTGTGTGTCTCAAATTTCTAATGTATTAATTACACTATAAATGATGCAGGACGCAACCAAAAACCAAAACTATTGGACTCATTACCCAATAGAAAGCTGAATAGCTCCTAATAAATTTTTTATTAGTATATTTAATATGACTCTAATGTCTATTATTAGCATTGAGTTTCTTTGTGGGATAAGGATTATAGCACAGTTGTGATCATCCATCTTTAATTAAATTCTAATGAGAATGGCTATAAATTGTATATCAATTATTAAAAATTATGTTTCTAATAATAATGTTTCTATACATAATGTTAAATATATGTAGGACCAGATTTATTTAACCTTCACTTGTCTGGATTACTTGCAGTATTTGCACAAAACCCATAAAGTTATGTTTGCCGTTGAAGGCAGACAGACACACATTTTTATTAGTGTCATAGATACATTGTTACATACCAAAGTCAGTGAATACCTTTAGCCTCCAATATTATGGTTTATTTGTAACAGCCATGTTGTATTCCTGAATGTTTAACTGATTTTTTCAGTAACATAAAAAAAACAAAACAAGCCTTTATGTAAAAAGCCTAGCAAGCTTTTCTTACCTCACATTCTCTGGTAGGAGATTTCCAATGTCCATTGTGATTTGTTTTTGGTGGGCTGATAGGTACACTGTAGGTACATTTATACATACATTTGTGGATAGATGTACATTTTTACACACCGGATGAGGATTGTTGTTCCATATTGGTTACAACACTGGTGGTTTCTTGAAATTTAAACTACTGCTTATGAATAGCTAGTTATAATTCCATCTTGGTACTCCACTATATTAACCTTATTTAATACAAAATATATACTGCTGACCACAAAGGTTCTTATCCCAATCAATGTTTCATGACTGTATTGTTAGGACTCATCTTCCCTGGCTACCCTGCAAGGGGTCTGGGCTGATAATATTGATAATTATTAGTTTTATGTTAACTGGATAGACCAGGTATTTTATATTATATTTTAAGGATGTATGTGTGTAACACAAATTATTGTACAACTTGCCTGTCTCAGCATCGGTAGACTGTGATATTATATTTGGAATATTTCCACAATTCTGTTGCTTGTCAGTTATAACAGGCATTGTTATAAGTAGAGACTACTTTGGCTCATCTGTTTATAAACCCTGTTCAGGGATAAATATTGCAAGGTTTACCTTTTTAATACAAGTGCTCATAATATTGCACAATTCTTTGTGTAATAAGCTCCACTTTGGGCTATTTTAGGATTATTATACAAGTATGTCTAATAATGAAATCAATGCAAAACATTATGTTTCTGCAAAGGGGTGGCTTATGTTATTAATAATGTATTGTTATTCATAAATTCATAAACAATGTCCCTTTAGTTACCCTTTCAGAAAGTCTCCTTTAGGAGATATAATATCACAAATTGCTTATAGTTTATAGCAATAGTCTTTGTATTTACTGTTTAAGGTATGTATGTTGGGTAACATTTTAGTTTCTTACCATTGTAGAAATGTGAACTGCACAGGAGCACCTCATGGGTGAAACCTATGAGTAGTATGACCTTCAGCACATATCTCGTATGGGCCCCAAGTCTTGCGGATCACGCCGATGCATCTCGTACACCGCTCGTGTCCTTGAATTACCGTTAAGTCTTGCGGACCACGTCGATGCATCTCGTACATCGCCCGTGTCCTTAAATTGGCATCGATCCTTAACAATCATTATTGATTAATGTCCCCGCTAATTTCTCTCATTAGAGGTTTTACCTTGCCAATTTATAGACGGTTAATAATTGTTTGCAGGTATATTGCGTGTTAAACTGTTTTTACACGAAGAGGGACATGAGACTTCGTAAGTTTACTTTTCGAGTGAAGACTTTACTTTATAATAAAACTCACGTCTCCAAATATTCGATATTATTATACATAAACATGTTAAGCTGAAAACGCCACAATTAAACAACTATCAGTTGATCTTTTTGGAATGTACTTTTTTGTCAAGACGTAAATTATTTCTGAATTTGCCTATACGATGTTTTAAATTTATTTCACAACATCACTTGAGTATATAAAAACCTTTTGTTATATAATTTCACTGCTACGATTATTTGATTAAATTAAATGTCGACCAAAACTTTATTACAAGGCATCGGCTGCCACGCTAAAAGAAAGAATGGTCGCAGAGGTTATGTCCACAGATACCATAGAGGAGGCGTTGACGTTTCTAAAAAATTTAGCGGCTTGCCAAGCGAGTAGAGAGAGCTGCATGTTTATATCGAGAACGAAGGACACAGTATAATATTAAAGACTATTAACAAACACAAAAGCTCATAATAGAATATTATTTCCCCATCTCCAGCATAAAGTCGGTGGCATCAGCACCGCCATCCGTTACCCGTCATCCAAGCCGCGGATCCTTTAACGGCGTTGTAATGGTGTTTTTATGATTTCCCCCCGACACCAACACCGTTAAGCTCTGTTGTTTCACACCGCGTGATTTATTTACACGGCAGAGATGTATGGGGTGTTTAGAAAGCCGTCAAAGTGGATTTTGAAGGTTCGTTGCCCTGGTAATGATGGCAGTTTATAGGGAATGAGGGGAAAGAAATGTAATTTTGATGTTCTGATTTTTCAGTCGTATTTTTTGGCTATATCTTTATAAGTTGTTGGTTGAAATAGCTCTATTATATATATATATATATATATATATATATATATATATATATATATATATATATATATATATATATATATATATATATTTAAAGAACTTTCTTACAATCGAAGGGCTCCCCATAAAGTGCCACGCCAACCGGTCTTGTGCTGTACGCACTGAATGGCTGTACGTTTCACCCTATCTCCGCTTTATATATTCTTACATACTAAGTCTAATTTACATTTGTTTCCAATTTAAAATTTTATTTTTGTGTGAAAAACAATCTACATACCGCAGTTCTTTCCGCAAGGAAGTGAAAATCCTTTGAAGATTTAAAAAACGGTTTTTTTTTTTTTTAAACGTAGCCCCACACTAGGATTATTCCTGTGTCGTGGGTGCGTTTACAAACATGAAAATTCACAAACAAATACCCAGACCGGAACAAATAATTGTGGATCACACAAAGATTTGTCCCGTGCGGGAATCGAACCCGCGACTTTTCGACACAGTGGGCGGAGCAGCTTAAGCTCTTAAGCACTGCGCTAAATCGTTTCTGTGTAACCTCATAACACCGGGCTTACATGTAACTCTATGTACAGGGGTGAGTAATTTAAGAAGTAGACATGAAACTGGCCAGCGCAACAAAAACTAAACCGCGGCAGTAAGCAGGAAAGTTGATATGAAAATGAGTACCGCGGAATGTAACTCCTGGGCTAGACATCGGTAACTCAGCGAAATTCCTTGCGAGAACTCAGTAACTCAGGTTTACTGCGCCGGCTCATTGCGATAACTCAAAATTGCGCTATGACGCAATAAAATGCAACGCGACGAGTGAGCAGCGAAGCGAACATATCACAAGTGTTCAATGCATTTTTTTTTATTTTTCTTTTTTTACAAAACGTAGCCCCACACTAGGATTGATTCCTGTTTCGTGGGTGGGTTTACAAACATGAAAATCCACAGGCACAAATACCCAGACCGGAACAAGTAATTGTGGGTCACACAAAGATTTGTCCCGTGTGGGAGTCGAACCCGCGACTATTAGAAGCAGTGGGCGGAGCGGCTTAAGCTCTCACCACTGCGCTAAATCGTCCGTCATTTCAATACATTCCACGGGCAACTCAACACTTTTCGAATTTCGCGGTCCTGCGCTGTTCACCAACACATGTTGAAGAAGTGAGTTGACTGAGTTGGCGCAATTGCGCGGCGCAGCACAGTGTTACACATGTTTACCCTGGGCCGTTATTAGCTATGACCAATTAAACACGTAGCGCGGCGCGTTACGATATGGTCGCTTCATGAATAATACTCCAGTGGCATGCAGAATACCATAACATGATCTTTTCACGAAGTATCGTATCGTAACGTAATGCGTTTAATTATAGTGAATTAGAGCCCTGGCTTACATTTAGCTCACTTATGCAACCGGGAGAAGGTAAACCGTGGCAGTGAGCAGAGAAATAGACGTGAAAAATTGGTAGGTTATTTTAACCTTTACATATCCCCGTAGTAGTAGAGCTCATCGTCTTATTCATTTCACTAAACACTACCACTACGCGCGTAGACTAAATGTTACAAGGACCGAATTTACTTACCTGCGCTAGGTAGGTACTTCTAGTTTTGTTTACTTTCCTGAACAATCCCTCACGAATACACTGAATGTTAACCAAAAGAAACAGTTTCTCCGCGAATGCAGCATAAAACATCAAGCCACATTTCCCTTTTAAACATTCCTAAGCTTCACTCTCTCAAAAGAACCAAGCATTTCCAATACTTCGTTCTTTTGTGATTCATGATTTTCTCGTTCTATTTTAACTAACAAAAACCGTGAGTTGAGGAACTAAAATGTCATTTATTTGTCGTCGTTCATGTGTATATAAATCGAAAAGTGCATTTTGTTCGACATTCTTGCCCGCTCTCGTGGCAGTTGGATCTGCCATGTTTATTTTTCATTCCGCCAGTAAATACAGTTCTTTGATAAAAGTAGACTATTTATGAACAGTCTAACTTAAGAACGTCTTTCCTAATACATAGGAGTAACTGACATATAAGTGCTGTTTGTGGCTTATAAGGCACAAGAAGGCCGTAGTCGACATATCACACTAATTTGGATAATTCACCATATCCGAGGTGTAACATATAGTATAACGCAAGACCTCAGACACCCTAATTAGATTATTGCTTTAAGAATTCAATACGAAAATCAAACTTCCAATTTTAAGGTGTTTTCTACCATTGTATAAGCTCCTCGGCATTTAAATTAACCATAATATTTAATAATTAATTCACTTTTGTATGCGTATTTACATTATATAGCCGTACCGTACATTTAATATAGCCGTTATTCTTTGAATAATTATTGAATAAATAAATAAATTAAATTCAGTGAACAGAACGAGAAACAGCCAATTTTAAAAAATTGAAAAGAAACTAACTTTGAAGATAGTTGGAATCGATTCAGTTGCCTATTTAGAACAAACTACTTTTAGGTCTTGCGATGACTATGTTACAGTTTGTATAATCCACTATTTTAAAGGTGGATACTGTTAAATAGTTTGGAACACTATTTGCTATAAATGAACCGTAGGAAGTGGTGTTTGTACGTTGAAGCATATGCGTAAGGGATCATAACCTACATGTATGTAACTAGTGATTATAAGCTCGTTATATGTAACTGACAGACTAACGGATTAATAAATCGACTATAGTTTTTAAATCCCAAGCCAGTATCAACGAGATGGTCAGTTAGGCTTGATAAAACCTAACGAAGCATTATGAGTAATTTAGTAACACTAAATTACTCATAATGAGACATTTATCAACAGGAACAGTGTATTTATAATAAATATCACTAGTCAATAGATTCTCATCGACAATTTTATCACATCTACTCCAAATCTAATACGAACAAATTCTTTGAAAGTCCCCAAAACGCTCCATTGGTAATCATGGCGTACGCAATAACTAATAATTACACGGTGCAAAGCCATATATATCACGATTTACACAGACAGAGGCCGTTAAGTGAAGAAAATACGCGAGTTAGGCCCCAAGTTCGGGGCAAAAACTCCCGTAACGACCGCCGACACATCACCTATACTGAAACGTAAATAACGTTGCCTTTGCCAAATTCTTTTCTTTTTTTTCACCACAGATAATTTTCACTTTAACGATACCGCTCTTTATGGGTAAATTGGGGTAAAGGCGGGAAATTTTCGTTACGTTTTTGTTGAAGCAGCATGAAGCATGAGAATGAGAATTGTATTTGGGTTTTATGAGAAATCAACATATTAACATAATTATTGTTACTAAATATATTAAAGAAAAAGCATCGGTTGCTATTTGTGTTATAACGAGTTCTTTAGAGATATACTTTAGAGATGTACTATTTTGTGTATAATAAATAATAAAATAGTTTATTTCTCACCACTCAAAGTATTGTACAACATAGCATATTTAGGTATTCACAGTATGAACAGGCAACATTCATTCTATATTATATTTAATACAATTACACTATGTGTGGTGCTTATTAAGGATCAAACAAGGATTTTTGACCCGTTCCCCTGAACTAGACGGAAGCTTGTATCTCAGGAGATAGTGCTCAGCCATGTACATTATTTATCAGTGTTAGCAGCTCCTTGATTTCTTTGTGTGTCACTGTTAGTATGTTTAGCAATTTTAAGATTAGATCAGCTTAATTCTTTTTTCTTTGTGTGTGTGTGTGTGTGTGTGATATTTTATTTGTATGTATGTAAATAGTATTTGTCAAAGCATATTATACATTGAACGTCATCAGGTTTTCAGTATATTCGTAATCTAGTTGTAATAACCACTTTTTAGTCTTAACTTTAGCTTCATGTCTATTCATCATCATCATTATCATATCAGCCTATATTTGTCCACTGCTGAACATAGGCCTCCCCAATCGCTCTCTAGCACAGCCGGTCCGAAGCCACCTGCATCCAACGACTTCCTGCGATCCTCACAAGATCGTCGGTCCATCTGGTAGGTGGCCGTCCCACGCTGCGCTTACCAATACGTGGTTTCCACTCTAGAATCTTTCTGGCCCAACTCCCGTCCGATCTTCGCGCTATGTGGCCCGCCCATTGCCACTTCAGCTTACTAATCCTATAGGCTATGTCGGTGACTTTGGTTTTTCTACGAATCTCCTCATTTCTGATTCGATCACGTAGACAAACGCCGAGCATAGCTCTTTCCATAGCTCGCTGAGCAACTCTGAGCTTTTTTATAAGACCTATTGTAAGAGACCACGTCTCTGATCCGTATGTCATCACTGGCAACACACATTGACTAAAAACTTTAGTCTTGAGGCACTGAGGTATCTTGGATGAGAAGACGTTGCGCAGTTTCCCGAACGCTGCCCAGCCGAGTTGAATTTGTCGATTGACCTCTTTAAAAGTTGGACCTACCTAACCGGACTGCTTGTCCTAGGTAAATGTATTCGTCGACAACTTCAAGAGTGGAGTTCCCAACGGTGAGTGCGGTGGGTACGACATGGACATTGAACATTATTTTCGTTTTGTCCATGTTCATTTTTAGACCCACTTGTTGGGATACTCTCTTGAGGTCACCGAGCATTCGTCCTAGATCTACCAGCGATTCCGCCATAACAACAATGTCGTCAGCAAATCAAAGGTGAGTGATGTATTCGCCATTGATATTGATGCAAAGCCCTCACCATTCCAAGAGCTTGAAGGCGTCCTCCAAGGTGGAGGAGCTTCTGGAAGAAAGAGTTCAACATAAAGAGTCCCTCCTTCTCCAGAAATTCGGCCAGCCTCTGACCCCTGGGGTTGCGCTGCCCATATCCAAATTTCCCCACTTTCATCTCATCATCACCTCGTTTGCCCAGCCGCGCACTGAAGTCACCCATAACCACTGTAAAGTGTGCTTTGGAAGTATATATGGCTTTACTGATGTCCTCATACATTACTTCGACCTCATCATCTGAGTATGCCGAGGTCGGTGCGTAGACCTGTACGATCTTCAGATAATATCTTTTAGATATTCTGAGTATCGGGTACGCTACCCTGCTCGATGCACTAGTGATGGATACAACGTTGTTTATGAGTGACTTGTGGACAATAAACCCGACACCGCCTTGGGACTGCTGTTCGCCCTCCCGGTAGTAGAACAAGTTGCCGGATTTTAGGGGTATCGTGTCCTCGCCCTCTCTTCGGACCTCCGATAAACCAACTATACTCCAGTGCAACTTGTCTATCTCTTCTTCCAGCTCAACTAGCTTCTCATCTGACCTCAAAGTGCGTGCGTTGTATGTCACCAGGGCCAATTTCCTTTGTATGTGGTAGCCGAATCTCTGCCGGAGATTCTTCGCACCCCTTGTCCTGTCGTTACCATGGCTGCTACCGTGGCCAGGACGAACAGGACCGCCGGGGACTAGGGGCCTGGTTTTATTTTTTTCTATCATTATTGGGGGGGTTTGCCATACTCGCTACGCTTGGCAGGCGGGTTAGCGAGCGCAGTTTTGGTCGTAAAAGTGTTAAGGGAACGTTGCTGCCCATTCCCTAGTTTTCCCTTAGTCGCCTTGTACGACACCCGATGGGATGAGATGGGTTGGTCCTTTTTTTTTTTTTTTTTTTTTCCTGGGGAAAATCCTGCATAGGACTTCCGCGAGCCTCGGGGGAAGCTCGCGGGGCGTGTCGGATTCCTACCGACTAAAAACCCCAGGGTGGCCGACATCAGCACTTTGGAAGGGCTCCGGGATCTCCGTATGGAACGCACCGGTGCCCCTCTTGTGCCTCGCTCCGAAGAGCCCGCCATCGGAGGGAGACTTGATGACATGCTCCCTCCCGCACCGACGCGGTGCTCACGGTGACGTGGGCCACACCACGCCACCGTCCTCCTCGGGGTTGCTCGTGAAGGGCGCTCAGGGCCCCCGCCCCTTGCGTCCGCAACCCCGAAGGCCCCCCTGCTGATGTTGATGCAGGGGGGGGTCCCCCGCCAGATATTACGGCGGGGGACGCGAGTTAGCCCGTATTCTTAAGCCCCGGGCTATTGGGCTGGGGGGCCTGGGCGGGCTGTGCCTCCGCCCCGGCGCCGTCGCCTTCGTCGAGCAGGATCGGCCCTCTCCCGATCCCGCTCAGCCTCCTCCTTCTGGGACATCACAGTCTCGCAGAAGGAGGATACGGCCCCCCACGCCGATTCCCCTGCCAGCATAGCCGCTACTATTGCCGGCAAGGAGAGGTCCGGTCCGATCCGGTCGACCAGGATCCGCCGCTCGGAGGCCCACGCTGGGCACTCTTCGAGCGTGTGCTGGGCGGAATCCTGGTCCCCACCGCAGTGGTGACAGGTCGTCGTCGCCTCGCGTCCGATCTTCCTCAGATAATCACCGAAGCAACCGTGACCGGTGATTATCTGAGTAAGTCTATAGGTGACTCGCCCTCTCCTCCGCTGGTGCCAGGCTTCGAAGGACGGCAGGATAGCTTGGACGACGCGCTTGCGCGCGATGTGCTCTTGACTGAGCCTCGCGCGCCACTCTTCCAGAGCGCGCCGTCGTTCCCGCCGTCTCACTTCTTCGAGCGCAGGCACGCCCTCGCCACTTTGGCGGACGCCACGAGTCTGGTCGTAGACCCTCGCGTCCATGTCCGCCAGGATGTCGAGCGGCGGAAAGCGTGCCAAGAGTGTTGCCGCCTCAAAGGATATGGTACGGTATCCTCGTGCGATGCGGATGGCCATCTTGCGCTGCAGGCTCTGGATCTTCATTCTGCTGCGCCGGACGCCCGACAGTCGGTGTGACCACACGGGTGCCCCATAGAGGGCCACCGATCGCACGACCCCCCCGTAGAGGCGGCGCACCTCCTCCGACGGTCCCCCAAGGTTGGGCAGCAGTCTGTGCATAGCACCCACTACCCTTTCGACCCGGGGGACTAGGCGCTCGAAGTGCTCCTCGAAGCCCCAGCGACTGTCCAGGGTGAGGCCTAGGTACTTTAGGTACCTCCCCACCCGGACTGGCGAGTCTCCAACGCGAACCCACGAGTCGGGTGGTTCCCTGCTCCTCGGCAGTTTGTGGAACCATAGCGCCTCGGTCTTATGAGGCGCTATCTCCAGGCCCAACTCGCGGATCTTGGCGACGACGACCTCTGCCCCAAGCTCGGCGAGCCCTATGGTCCTCTCGAAGGTGTCCCCCTCGGCCAACACCAATGTGTCGTCAGCGTAACATACGACGCTGACGCCGGGGGGGAGATCGACACGCAGGACTGCATCGTAAGCGAGGTTCCATAAGAGGGGGCCCAACACGGACCCCTGCGGAACCCCGCAAGACACTTCCCTCCGGTGCAATGTACCGCCCTGTCCGATGTACTGGACGTATCTGTCGCGCAAATAGTCTCCGACCACGGCCTGCAGGTATAGGGGGACGCGATGATGTTCCAGCGCCCCCAGGATCGCGCCCCAAGGCAGGGAATTGAAGGCGTTGACGATATCCAGACTTATCGCCAACGCCATCCCACCCCGGGACACGGCCTGCGCCGACAGGGAGCGGACGCGAAGTATCGCGTCTAGCGTGGAACGCCCCTGTCGGAAGCCGTATTGGCTTTCAGCCAGGTCGGGACCCACACGCGACAGATGCCCACCGAGACGAGCGGCAAGAATCCTTTCGAACAACTTGCCGGCCTCGTCTAGCAGGCATATGGGACGGTACGCAGAGGGTGTGTCTGTAGTCCTGCCTTCCTTCTTCAAGAGGACCAGGCGAGCCTCCTTCCAGGCCGTGGGGAACTTGGCGTAACGGAGGCAGCTATTGAATAGCCGCCTCAGCTTGTCCCCCAGGGCGGCCAGAGCGATCACCCACGCCCGCCCCGGTATACCGTCGGGGCCGGGCGCGGTATTACGAGCCCGCAACCGGCTAACGGCTCGGTCCAGCTCCAGTTCGGTCACCTCCAACTCGTCGGTGTAAAGGGCCGACGACACCGTCGGGGGGACTGAGGGACTACCCCGAACCGTCGGGAAAAGTGCGTCGATTACCCGACGCAGCAGTTCAGGGTCTAGGGTCTCCGTCAGGGGGGGCACCCAGGGGCGAAGCTTGCCCAGCACCACCCTGTAGGCGCGCCCCCATGGATCCCCGTCGAGTCCCTCTAGGAGCTCACTCCAGGACCGAGACCTGGCGTTCGCAATAGCGATTTGGAGCGCCTTAGTAGCCGCTCGATAGGGCTCATAGGCTCTGGCCTTCTCCTCCTCGGTGGCTCGCCTTCTTCGTCGGGCTCGGGTGTACCGGCGTCGCGCGCGCAAGCAGACCTCGCGCAACTGCGCTATCTGCTGCGACCACCAGTACACCGCCTTTCGCTTGGGACAGCTGGCCCGGGGCATGGCGGCGTCACATAGCGCCGTCATCGTGTCCCGGAACCAGGTCGCCTCCCTTTCCGGATCGGGCCAAACCTCATCGGCGTTTTCCGGCCACGCCGCGACGCTGGCTGCGGCCTCGAGAAGATCTCGATCTAGCCGCTTGAGGGACCAGCGTCGCGGGGGGCTGCCTGCTCTGCGGCTGGGGCGGTCGGAGGGTCGGAGGGCCACATCGAAAAGTATGTGGCGGTGGTCGGATAGTGTGACCACCTCCTCCGCTACGCGCCACCCCGACAGCATGTTAATGACAGCGGGAGTCGCCCACGTTAGGTCGACGATCGACTCCCCCTGCCACCGCACGCACGTGCTCACGGACCCCCGATTCACGAGTCGGAGGTCTAGCCCAGCCGCCCACTCTTGCAGCGTCTCTCCCTTTGGACTGTCTCTGGGGTTGCCCCACGCCCTAGAGTGGGCGTTAAAATCCCCCAGGACAATCAGCGGACGGGGCAGGTATCTGCGCACGCAGTTCGCCAGCCCGTCCAGGTACACCTCGTAGTCGGCGAGGGACCTATTGGGAGAGACGTAGCAGCCCACTATGACCATCGCTCCCCACTGCACAGCCACGTACCCCTGCCCCCGTTCTATCAAGGAGCAGGGTGGAGCGCCTTCTCCTCCCCCCCAATAGACGGCGACGGAGCCCGTGTTGTCCCCGAACCAACGAGGATGGTCCGGGACATTGTAGGGCTCCGCGACAATGCCAAGGGCAATGGACCACTCCGCAACGGTTTGCAGCAGCAGGTTCTGCGCGTTGCGGCAGTGGTTCAGATTGCCCTGCAAAATCCTTTGGGGAGAGAATTTTAGGCCTCCATTGGCTCTCCCGGCGGGCTATCGGAGCCCGCTTCCGTGGCCGGTGCCTCGGATGCCGCCTGGGGTTGTGTTTGGAAAGGGACCTGCTTTTTTCCCTTCCCTTTCCCCTTCGGGGGGACACATTTTTTGGTGTGCAGCCGATGATCTGCTGCACACCCTTTCGCGGAGCATAGGGGGCATTTAAGCTCCCGTGCCGTGCACGCGCCGGCCCTATGATTGGGTTCAGCGCATGCGTAGCACTGTGTGCTCCGGTCCACCCCGTTGGGGCATTTGCTGCCCACGTGGCCCTTTTCGAGGCACCGGAAGCAATATAACGGCCTCTGCTCTAGCGCCTCGACCCTTGCTGACCCCCAGCCCACCTTAACGGTTTTGGCCGCCACAATTTTAGACATGGCGGCCAATGGGCACTGGATCCACACAGTTCCCATTGCTGTGGACGTACGGCGAATAGGCCCAACTCGAATGTCAACCGCCGCACATTCGCCCGCCGCGGCGACCGCTGAAACTACCTCTTCAGGCGCCGCGGCGTCGTCCAGGCCGTAGAGCCGAATCTCGCCCGTTTTTGTTGGGCGCATGATACGCACGTTGAGGTCGGATAGGACCTCGCGCATCCGCGCCGCAAGTTTGTCGGCCTGGTTCTGGCATTCTGGGCCCTCCAGCTGCAGGAGAAGCGCCCCAGTCAAAGCCCTCCTCTGGGCCACCGTCTCAATGCCGAGATCGGCAAGGCGAATGCGACTTTTTGCCGCAATCATGACCTCGGCATATGTGGTCTTCTCGTCGAGTACGGTGACCGATACCACTGCCGTCGTAGGAGCCTTTCGCGGTCTCCTCTCACGCTTTTTACGCAAAGGATTACGCGTCTCGGGCGCCCGTTGCGACGGACCCTTCTGGGCCTTTCTCGGCTTTTTGGTGACCGTCGCCCAGGACCCTCCCCCTCCAGGGGCAGGCGGATCCACCACCTGGACCTCCACAGGGGGAAGCTCAGGAACCGGCGGGTGCACCAAAATACCCGGCCTTCGCGCCTTTCGGGCCCTCTTATTGGCTGCAGGAGCCAGCGGCGCTGGCGGCTGCGCGGGCGACGGTTTCGGTGGTAAGGGCGCAGCCGGCGTCAGTAACGACTGCGATAGTCGCGACGGGGCTCCAACCACCGCCAAGGCACTGGTGCTGTCTGAAGCCAGGGGTGGACGGAGGCGCCTTTCCGGCGGGAGTCTCGCCTCGATGGCGTCCAGCCGCACGTTGACCATTGTGCCAACTTCTACCATAATGGCGCGCATCCTCCGCTCCCACTCCTCCTCTGATGTTTGCGGAGGAGGAACTACCGGCTGGCGCGTTCGAGCGAGCTCCTCTCGCAGCGCCACCACTTCGCCCCTCAGCTCCGCCAGTTCAGATTGCAGGCGAGAGTTATCTACCTGTAGCTTGGCGGTCTCTGCCGTTGAAGTTCTCTCCTGTAGCATTTCTGTGGCCGCCTTAATGGAGGCCGCCGCATCCTTAAGATCACGTTGATACGTGCCCTTAAGGTTTCCTGATTTGGCAGCGACCCTCAGGATGATGGCCACATCCTCCTGGACACGCTCTCCAAGCGCTGCCGCAGTAGGGCCCTCCTGTGCAACGTCAATCCCCAGCGCGCTTCTTCTCACGCGGGCATCTTCCGACATTTGCGTCAGCTCTGTCTCGATCCCGTTCTTCGGTTTCTTTTTCCGGGTCGAGGTCAGGAGGTGACATTGCGATGACTCCGTGGAGTCTGACTCAACCTCGCTTGCGGCTGGTGTGTCGGTTTTTCGCAAAAAGCGACCTCTTCTATCGCGCTTGGTTCTGGCAGCGCTGGTGCTGACACCGCCTCGCCCTCTTTGCACTTTTAGCACCTTTTCTGGCGCCGGCATGAGTTTATGGCTGGACGTCGGTTTTAATGCTATGCCACCTCCTTTCTCGCACTTGCGATTGAGCCCGCTGCTTTTTGAGAACTCGGAGCAACGCTCTAAGCTGCCGCCATCATCTTTAACAGACTCTGCACTCGAGCAGCCGGATTCCCCACTGCTCTTTTCCTCCTCCCTAACTTCGAAATTATTTTTATTCGGTTCCATTTTTAGTCCCACGAGTATGGGGGAAATAAATCGTCGACCCGGGCGGAGCCCCCTGCACCCGGGCAAGCCTATATACACCGAGGGGTCGGCCGGTGCCTCGGGTTGCCGCACTAGCGGCTGGTAATTTTTTAAAGTGGTTTTCTTCCACGTGGCCCAGCCGGCGAAGGCAAGGCCCCCGTCCCAGCGTAGAGCCGAAGCTCATCGTTGCCGGTTACGGGTTCGCCATCGGTGGTCCAAGACCGTGTCTGGAGGCGGGGTAAGCGCACACCAGACCCGACAACTAGGAGGGGAAGGGAAAGGATTGGAAAGGAAGTTAGGGATGGGGATAGAGAAGGGGAAGGGAAGGGTTATGTTAGGGCTTCACGCCCTCTCCCGACTGCCGTTACCGCGGAGTCTCGCTGGTCCTCTCTGAAGCCCAGAGAGGTACCTAGAACCCCCGGGCAACGCTTCTCCAATTTTTTGCTGCGCCCCACCCTCTCCGAAAGCCAGAGATTGTGAGGGGCAGCATGGCGACTCCCGTCATACACGCCGGACTATTCGCCGCCGCCAGCAGTCCCATCGGGAAACGAGAGAGCTGCTGAAGGCGCCCAGGGTGCACCACGAGGAGGTTGTCCGACCCAGCACCCCGAGATGGGTTGGTCCTATTCTAAGCCGGGAACCACGCGGCGGTTATGTCTATTCATTCACCATGTCTATTCAACTGTATAATATTAAGTTTTTGATTTATTTTATTATACAAGTGTGAACTTATAACATAGTTCTCCCTTTTTGCAAAAGCTGTCCTATGGGAGGTACCTGGACATACACACTTGTTTTTCCGCGTATCAGTGGAAGGCTACGTAGGGTAAGATTACGGTGCCTTCTTAAAATGGTTTCGAGCACAAAGACTTGTCGTCCTGTCAATACCTGGCAATCGAAATACAGTCGTGTTGACGGGTATCTAAATGGCTTTCTCCCTATGACTTTGTAAACAGCTCTTTGTGCTCTCTCTAAGGTAAGGAAGGGTGTTTTGACAGCTCCACCCCGTACTGGAATGCAGTACCGGACCGACTGAAATAGACCAATGTATATCTTTATAAGAAGTTCCAAAGATGCACATTCTCTTAGCGTTTTGAATAAATGAATCATACTTCTTGTCCTAGCCACTATTTTACTTATTTATTTATACCACATACAACCGCTCATTTTTGATCCACACAACAGACCAAACTAAGGTCTCTAGGAGACAACGGATTTAAAACCTTGGATAACTGCAGGTCTATTGCGTTGTATAGAAAACGAAACAAACTACACAAAAATGCGAAAAGGAACCCTGATAATTTGATACTTAAGTTAACTTATACTCGTTATCGAATTTTTGTAACCGTCTTCTCTTACCCCACCTAGCACTAATACACGGCAAAACAAGTTTGTATGTCCAGGTAGCTCCCATAGGACAGCTTTTGCAAAAAGGCAGAACTTTATTATACGTTCACACTTGTATAAATCAAAAACTTAATATTATACAGTTGAGTAGACATGAAGCTAAAGTTAAAACTAAAAAGTGGTTATTACACAGATTACAATTATACTGAAAACCTGATGACGTTCAATGTATAATATGCTTTGACAAATACTATTTTCATACATACAAATAAAATATCACATACACACACACACACACACGCACAGACGCACATTATACACCACACACACACACACACAAAGAAAAAAGTATAAAGCTGATCCAATCTTAAAATTGCTAAACATATACTAACAGTGACACACAAAGAAATCAAGGAGCTGCTAACACTGATAAATAATGTACATGGCTGAGCACTATCTCCTTAGATACAGGCTTCCGCCTAGTTCAGGGGAACGGGTCAAAAATCCTTGTTTGATCCTCCATAACCACCACACACAGTGCAATTGTGTTAAATATAATATACTGTGAATACCTAAATATGTTAATGTTGTACAATACTTTTAATGGTGAGAAATAAACTATTTTATTTTATCATTTATTTTACACAAAATAGAGAAATAAGTATATCTCTAAAGACCTCATTATGAAACAAATAGCAACCGATGCTTCTTAACAATAATTATGTTAATACGTTGATTTCTCATAAAACACAAATACATTTCTCATTCTCACGATGGCTTCAACATAAAAGTAACGAAAATTTTCCCGTCTCCCCTATTCAAACATAAAGAGCGGTATCGTTAAAGTGAAAATAATCTGTGGTGAAAAAAGAAAAGAATTTGGCAAAGGCAACGTTATTTACAGTTTAGTATAGGTGATGTGTCGGCGGTCGTTACGGGAGTTTTTGCCCCGAACTTGGGGCCTAACTCATGTATTTCCTTCACTTAACAGCCTCTGCCTGTGTAAATTGTGATATATATGGCTGTGCACCGTGAAATTATTAGTTATTGCGCATGCCATGATTATCAATGGAGCGTTTTGAGGACTCTTAAAGGTTTTGTTCGTATTAGATTTGGAGTAGATGTGATAGAACTGTCGATGAGAAGGTATTGACTAGCTATTATTAATACACTGTTCCTGTCAAAAATGTCTCTACTACACACACATATATACACTAAATTACTTATAATGCTACGTTAGGTTTTATCAAGCCTCACTGACCATCTCGTTGACACTGGATTGGTATTTAAAAACTAAAGTAATTTATGGATCCGTTACTGAGCTTTGTGGCTACAGATAAAATTCGCCTTTGTACATCTTCTGTGTAAATGTTGTTTCTGTGTTCTATTGTACAATAAAGAATAAATACAATATAAGATACATTCTTATACCACCTTCTTTTTTGTTGAGGATAATAAACTAATAACTCATTAAATATATACTGATTGCTTTTGTCGCTTTTTTACTAATACTTTATTGTTGTAAGCGGAAGGCTTTAGCGAGATTACCACATGCGAAACATAATAATTCATCATCATCATCATCATCAGCCCGTATCAGTCTACTGCTGGACATAGGCCTCTCCCAAGGCATGCCATTGAGCCCGATCTTCGGCTCTTCTCCTCCAACCGCTGCCAGCCACCCTCCGTATATCATCGCTCCATCTAGCTGCAGGGCGTCCCACACTACGTTAGCCAAGCCGCGGTCTCCACTCGAGAACACGTCTACCTCAGCGGTTATCGGTCCTTCGGCAAATATGGCCAGCCCACTGCCACTTCAGCGTGCTGATCCTGTGAGCTATGTCGATGACCTTGGTTCTCTGTCGGATCACCTCATTCCGGATTCGATCTTTCAGAGAAACTCCGAGCATAGCTCTCTCCATAGCCCGCTGAGCAATTTTCATTTGGTGGACTAGTCTCACCGTAAGTGTCCATGTCTCGGCTCCGTATGTCATGACAGGTAGGACGCACTGATCAAAGACTTTTGTCTTCAAACTTTGAGGTATAGGCGACGAGAAGACTTGACGAAGTTTCCCAAACGCTGCCCAGCCCAGCTGTATCCTCCTGCGGACCTCTCTCTCAAAGTTGTTTCTACCTAATTGTAGTATTTGTCCGAGGTAGATGTATTCTCGAACAGCTTCGAGAGTAGTTCCATTTACATTTACTGGCTCCGGAATGACATGTTCATTGAACATAATCTTGGTTTTATTCATGTTCATCCGGAGGCCAATGCGTTGGGAAGAATCAGCTAGGCCGCACAGCATCTGTTGTAATTCCGGCAATGTCTCTGCCATAATGACGATATCATCCGCGAATCTTAGATGCAAGATGTACTCACCGTTAATGTTAATGCCGCGTCTTTTCCAGTCCAGCGTCTTAAACATATCCTCCAGTGCAGTCGTAAACAATTTAGGTGAGATAACATCGCCCTGTCTCACTCCTCGATGCAGGGGGATATGCTTAGTCCGCCGATTTTGTACTTGGACGGTCATTGTTGCAGCGTCATACAGACATCTCAGCACTTGAATGTATCGCCAGTGGACCTGGCAACGTTGCAGGGATTCGAGAACAGCCAAGGTTTCGATGGAGTTGAAGGCTTTCTCGTAGTCCACGAATGCCATGCACAGGGGCTGATTATACTCCTGGGTATTTTGCATAACCTGCCGCACTGTGTGAATGTGGTCTATAGTGCCATATCTTGTCCTGAAACCAGCCTGTTCCGTTGGTTGAAACTCGTCAAGTCTTCCCGCCAGGCGATTTGTGATGACTCTAGAAAACAACTTGTAGACATGGCTTAGGAGGGAAATCGGTCGATAGTTTTTCAGAAGGGTCTTGTCTCCCTTCTTGAAAAACAAAACGACTACACTCCCGTTCTATGCCTTTGGAGTTCTCCCAGAGAAGATAACGGAATTAAATATACGCGGAAGTTGTTTGAGCATAGGAGTACCTCCTGCCTTTAGGAGCTCCGTAGTAATTCCGTCATCACCCGGGGCTTTTCCATTTTTAAGTTGTTTTAGAGCCATCTCGATTTCGTCAAGGCTGACTTCTGGCAGCTCGTCTGTGTAGCGGCGTGTTAGGGTGGCTCTTAAATCCCTTATGTTGTCCTTATGTGTCCCTTATGTCGGGTTCCGGTTGGTTAACTTGCGTGGCGTAAAGTTGGGAATAGAAATTTTCGACTTCCGCGAGAGTTTCTGGCACCGAGACGACGACTCTTCCGCTTAGAGTGGTCAGCTTCGTCAAATGACTTCGGCCAAGCTGTTGTGCGAAGACTTTTGACCCCCGATTCCGCTCAATCGCTCTTTCTATTTGGCATGTGTTAGAGCGTCGGACGTCTCGTCTTACCAGCTTCGTGATCTTTTTATTCAATGCCCGTTGTTCTGACGAAGTGACTGCGGGGTCTTTGCGTCTTTTCTCCATGAGTTGCAAACATTACGTTGAAAGTCTCGATTTCTTTCCGTTGCGCCGCATTTTGCAGAACCTTGTTCCCTCTTCCCTTAGGATGTCAACCACCTGGTCGAGTTCCTGATCGATATCGTCATCAATTGTGTTTTCCAGAGCAGCGAATCGGTTCTTTAGTTTCAACTGAAACGATTCGGACCCAACTACGTGTTGGAGCAGGTTAGGTCGGAGTGTGGACTTCATCAAACGGATACGTTCCAGCTTATTATCGATATCCAGAGTGCCTCGCACAAGCCGGTGGTCGCTACCGGTTTTAAACCTTGTAACCACTGAGACATCTCTAAATAAGCGCTTCTTGCCCGCTATTCATCATAGCGGGCATAGTCGATCTCGTTTTTAGTGTTACCGTCGGGACTTTGCCACGTCCACTTCCGTTGGGGCCGTTTCTGAAAGAAATAGTTCATTAAGAATAGCCCCTCTTTTTCCAGGAAGTTGACGAGCATTTGTCCCCTATGGTTCCTGCTACCGAATCCGTGTCGACCCACTACCGATTCGCTACATGTTTATACTCCCACTATTGCGCTGAAATCCCCCATGACAACGTTGAAGTGAGCCTTGGAGGAGTCGTGTAAGGCTTTGGATATGTCCTCGTACATACCCTCTATTTCATCATCCGAGTGAGTTGATGTTGGTGCGTAGACCTGGATGACCTTAAGCTTATATCTCTCGGTTAATTTAATCACAAGGTACGCAACCCTTGTCGATACACTGGATATTTTTTCAACGTTGTCAGAGATGACTTTGTTGACAAGGAACCCGACGCCGCCTTGAGATTGATGGTCTCCTTCTCTGAAATACATAAGATGGCCCGATTTTAAGGTTACGATATCCTCTCCCTTTCTTCGGATTTCGCATAATCGTAGGACGTGCCATCTTATGTGTCTCAATTCCTTTTTTAGTTGCGCCAGATGTTCGTCAAGCCGCAACGTACGTCCGTTATACGTGGCTAAGGTCAGTCGGTTTTGGCGGCCTTTCGTTACCCGGAGATTCTTAGCACCCCCCACCCTGCCGTTACCGTGACCGCCGCCGTGGTCAGGAATAGCAGGGTTGCCGGGAACTGGGGGCCGTGGCTTGTTTTGGCTTATCATAGGGAGGTAATGCCCGTAATCTCCACGCTGGGCAGGCGGATTGGAGATCGCAGAGCGCGGCTCCTCGCACCAGTGGCGCTGCTGCCCGTCACCAGTCTGTCATTTAGCTGCGCAGTTTGACAATGGATATACCGCTATTAGCCGGTCGCCAGAGCCTCGTTTGCTGTTTGGCAGGGTGCACCACGAGCAGGTGCGGTTGACTTGGGGCACTAGGATGGTGATGTACCCCTCACACACCTGGTGATGTACCCCTCACACCCCTGGTGATGTACCCCTCACCTCACACACATAATAATTAATGTTTTAATATTAAAAGACAACAATACACATGCCTACACCACACGTAGCTACGTCATTTTATGATTGACGAGGCGCGTTGATTTTAACAATTTACATTGCGTTTACACTGAATATTTTTTTAAATAAACATCGACCGTACAAAAACAAACAAGCGACATTTCGGTGGCGAAATAAATTACGTAGATTGAACAAAATTTGTGCCGTGCGTTTGGCACAAAATGTATGAATAAATAACGTAATCGATTTTATCGGCGAAATCAGGAATGTTTGGTGACACTGAAGTATCGATATTTACTTGGACATCACTTTTTTGGTGATATGCGACTGAAAAAAAAGTAAGGCGTGAAAAAAAAAACTTACTGTCACACTCACAGATACACTATTACATTTGATTTTATATCTGTGTCCCCACTACTGGGCGAAGGCCTACTCTCACGCGTCACATAGAACCAGTGCGAATTGGTGGAGGCAGGATTGTAGCCACTTGCTGTTGGAATTTATCAAGCCGGTCATAAGGCACTCTGCTGATAGCCCAGATGGGATTCACGCCTACCACTTGCAATAGTTACCGCGATCAAAAGCTTTACATGTGAAATATGGAGACGCTCCAAAAATGAAATGACACAATCGGTGACCCACCTCAATCTGACCGAGCCGAACGCTGATTAACCTTGGTTATCGCTACTAATCCCGCGGTACAGAAAATGATGGAACAAATTGAAAAAAGATTTAGACAAAAAATCTATATATCTATATCATCCCACCAGATCCCTTGCGGGGTAGGCAGAGAGTACAGAGTTCCCACAGGTTCTTTCCTTACAGACCTCTCTGGCTTCCTCCACTCTCATAGTTCGTCTCATACACGCTCGCCGGTTACGGAGACTCTTGACATTTCCTTCAGATAAGACTCGGTTTATTTGATCGTGGTTAGATAGTCTAGGTCTTCCCCGGTACCTGCATCCTTCCACTGTCACATTGTATATCAGTTTTGTCATTCTTTCATCTGGCATTCTTTCTATATGCCCGAACCAACGGAGCATTCCCTTTCTCTCTTTACACCGACACTAGCTTTCATACCTACTCGCTTTCTTACTACGCTGTTGCTAATGCGGTCGGCCAGCTTTACTCCGCACATCTTCCGCAGAGCTCGTATTTCTACCGCATCGCCTTTTTTTTGGTATTTTTACCGCTTTTCTCTATTTATTTATCCTACTTTCATTCTCCTTCTTACATACTCAGCTCTTGCTACCATATAACAGCATTGGGACAAGAAATCCGTTATGTATGGCCAGCTGCGCCTTATGGCTTAAGTGCCGGCTCCCAAGTAGCTTTCCCATCGCACCATTCACCCTGTTCCCTGCACTCACTCTTCTCTCTATGTCAGCGGTGTATTTCCCATCCGTATCTTGGATGCAGATATACAAACTCATTCAGTTGTTGTTCCATCACATCGTTACCAACCACAATCCTTACATTCGTTCTGGTTCCTTCCCTTTCAAAAACCGTAATCTTGGTTTTCTTTACATCCATGTGTAAGCCATTGTTAATGCAGTAGTCTTTCATAACGAGTGTTTGGCTGTTGGCGCTATTAAAACCGCGTCATCTGCATAAAGTAGATGGTTTACCACTATGTTACAAACCACGGTACCATTTGTACACTTTCATTCATCGCTTTCAGTCTTTGAAGACTTTTATCCAGATGTATTATAAACAGTCTAGCGGACAATACGCAACCCTGCTTGACGCCGATTTCAACGTCAAACCAGGGTGACCTGTTACCTACCCCACCCGTACGCATGCCTTGCAGTCCACATAAGTGGACTGGACGGCTCGCAACAGAGTGTCATCTATACCATACTCTGGCAAAATGTCCCAAAGTCTCTTACGCACAACTCTGTCAAACGCCTTCTCCAGATCTACAAAACCGCAAAAAACCTTCCGGCCCACTGCCAGATGCTTCTCTACGATGTTGCGGAAGGAGAACACTTGATCCTAATATCCTCTTCCGGACCTGAAACCCCCTTGTGCCTCGCACAACATTCCATCAGACTTAGACAAAAAATACGTCCAAAAAAAGAAAAATAAAATCGTAAGCCCCCACAGTGTTTATACAAAATAAATTATTTGAGTTAGAGGGTTTACCAAAGCACTACGAACACCACGAAAAGTAAATAACTACTTGATAAAAAAAAATCTCTATACCTATCAAAATAAAGTGTTAGTGTAAAAAGTAAAAATTCACACAACAGCCCTACAGATAAATATAACAAGTGAATAATATCTACAATGATAACGGTTAGAAGTGAATACCTGTTATAATATCCACAATGATAACGGTTAACTGCTAAATAAACTGTAGACAATGTAACGTTAACAATCCTATTATGGACCCGTGTAATTTCTACACATAAACAGCATTCTAATGAGTCTGTATTTTGGATAAGAAAAGCAAATATCGTCATACAAAAATCATTGAAATTATTTTAGACGGCACCATCCCAATTCAAAAGTGTATCAGTTTTTAAATCTGCCTAATATATGGACAAAGATTCCAGGCCGGCTAAACGTAACTCATTTTATGAAAGCCAGAATTTTGTGAGTGAATAGACTAATATTTAGTTTACAAACGTATGCAATATGCATACTCACTGGTGTGCCATTAAAGAGGCTTATGGCCAGCAGTAGACTACTATGGGCTGGACTACTATAGATAATGTTCTATGGAATATATAATAATATTAGCCCTGTTAAGAAACTGTCCTACTGTTGGGTACGGGCCTCCTCTCAAACTGAGAGGTTTAGGCCAAAGGCCACCACGCTGGCCCAGTTCGGATTGGCGAACTTTACAAACCTTCGAGAAACTCTTAGGTATGCAGGTTTTCTCAAGATGTTTTCCTTCACCGTTAAAGCAAATGATATAATTTTTTAATGCGCACATGCTTTCGAAAAGTCAGAGGTGCGTGCCTGGGTTTGAACCCGAGACCTCTGACTTTGCAGTCCAACGGTCTATACACTAGGCTTTCACTGAAATAAAACTATTTTACGGATTTTATCGCGGTTTATTTTTTTTATTTTTAGTTCCCGACGTTTCGAGTGCTTTGCAGCACCCATGGTCACGGGAGGGACTGAGGTGTTAGACGTCCAATAGGCATAGTTGTTCCGGGGTACCCTCAAACTTCTTAATTATTTTTGTTGTTGTTGGTCCGATCTACGCAGAATGAGCTCACGGTGTCTTGAGGTCTTGCAGTGTTATGCTTGGTTTTGGATTTGATTATATTAATTACCGGATCCCAAGACGATGGAAGCACCCAGACATCTTCTCTATTGAAATTAGGATGTTTTTTAATTTCAATAGCCTCGCGAACCATCCTTGGTAGGAATCGGTGTTCTTTCACGAGGATTTGTGGTCTATCAAATCTGATGTTATGGCGGGTGCGGTCAAGGACATGTTCACAGACTGCAGACTTCTTTGAGCGACGGTGTTTTAGGTCAGCTATGTGTTCTTTAACCCGAGTTTTTACCGGTCTTTTTGTTTGTCCCATATAAGAGAGACCACATTCACAATCAAGCTTGTAAACTCCTGCATCTTGTAGAGGGATCTGACACTTGACAGATGGTAAAAATTGACTGATCTTCTTCGGCGGCTTAAAAAATGTTTTAATCGAAGCACGCTTCAAGATGTAGCCAATCTTGTCCGTGACTCCTCTCATGTAAGGTAGTACAGCAGGGAGACGCTCAACTGTGGCTGGTTTCACTCAGTCACTGTGATGTTGGCGTGGGACTCAAAGCTTATTGTCGTGCAGGACTTGCTTGACATGTTGAAGCTCGGCAGCCAGATGTTTCTTGTCACAGATCCCTTGTGCTCGGACCAACAACAACAAAAATAATTAAGAAGTTTGAGGGTACCCCGGAACAACTATGCCTATTGGACGTCTAACACCTCAGTCGCTCCCGTGACCATGGGTGCTGCAAAGCACTCGAAACGTCGGGAACTAAAAATAAAAAAAAATAAACCGCGATAAAATCCGTAAAATAGTTTTATTTCATGTGTAATATTCGCGTAAATCTAAGAACTCAATAGGCTTTCACTGCTTATATATGGAATATATGCACTGCTTATATGGAATATAAGTACAATGCATTGGCATATTGCATACCTTGCATGCCTTGGTAATGTAGGTTGGCGCCATTTTTATACACCTTTTGTACCTGTTTGCTACCACTGAAATGGACTTAAATGTTATATAGAATATTGTTAAATACTAACATTTGATACTGCCAGGAACATTTCGTGGGCCCTAACTTCTGACAGACGCTTCAAAGGTCGTACATGCGAGCGACTTCTAATATTTTCATAGCAACATGTCTGGCTTAGTCGGAGCTATAATCATAATACATTTACGATTGATTCGTTGGCCTATTGGCGTATAATGTGCTTTGCGATCACAAAGTCCCGGGTTCAAATCCTAAGTCGGTCTAATGTAGTTTTGCAGTCGAACTTCCTAGTAGCAGTCCAGAGTCTGGAATTGTGCTCGGTATAAGCGCTATAGACTCGCCCACTTGCCCTCACTTGGAGAATATAGGCGTAACGGAGTTTATTTTATTTATTTTAATATATTTTAGGACCCTAAGCTCCTCTTCCAGCACCCTCGAGTAAAGCCTGCAGTAGACTAATCGACAATTAAAGTTGCAAGTAAGTCTTTATACGAATTTCACCATCTCTGAGTAGCCCTATCAGCCGGGTAAACAAGCCAATTTTAATTGCTGAGTAATTTATATCGCGAAGCATCTGTTCGCGCGCGCGCCTTCTCATATTCTAATGCAACCAGTCATGCTACCGAATAGCTAATTCAATTTGTAATTTTTAATACAACCTTCTTCATGTAGATTTTTTGCAACGATCACTTCCTTCTCATATTGGTACCCGCCGAAGACACATGCTCATAAAATAAATTCATAATTCATCATTCATAATCATAATTAGTTTCGATGAATATACGACAAGCTGAAGTATTGATATTTTATTCATTTAAAACTTACACTTTGTCTAATACGAGGTAGTAACTAGCCAGCACATTATCAGAGTGTGGTAAAACAAGTCCTAATACTGATATACAAACTGCAATAGGTACCGCTATTATACCGGTTAATAAGATTTTTTTCTGGCAAAATAAACTTTGTCTATCTATCTATATCATCACGCCAGCTCCCTCGCGGGATAGGCAGAGAGTACAGAGTTCCAACAGGTTCTTTCCTTACAGACCTCTCTGGCTTCCTCCACTCTCATAGTTCGAGTAAGAACAAATAAGACACGGTCTATTTGTCATGGTTAGATAGTCTAGGTCTTCTCCGGTACTTACATCCTTCCACTTTCGCATTGTATATCTGTTTTGTCATTCTTTTTTCTGACATTCTTTCTATATGGCCACACCAACGGAGCATACCCTTTCTCATCTTTACACCGATACTATCTTTCATACCTACTCGCTTGTTTAATACGCTTTTGCGAATACGGTCTGTCAGCGTAACTCCGCACATCTTCCGCAGAGACTCATTCTCGCATTTCGACCGCATTTATCCTGCTTTTGTTCTCCTTCTTACATACCCAACTCTTACTGCCATATAACAGCGTTGGGACAAGCACCCCGTTATACATGGATAGCTGCGCCTTTTGGCTTAAGTGCCGGCTCCCAGGTAGCTTTCCCATCGCACCATAAACTCTATTCCCTGCATTCACACTTCTCTCCTTATCAGCAGTGTATTTCCTATCCTTCACTTGCTCCTCTTGCACCCAAGATATACAAACTCATTCACTTGCTCCAGCACATCATTACCAACCATAATCATTGCATTCGTTCTGGTTTCTTCCCGTTCAAAAACCATAATTTCAGTTTTCTTCACATTCAAATGTATGTTCATGCAGTCGTCTTTCATAACTGTGACTAGTGTTTGCAGATCAGTGGCTGTTGGCGCTATTAAAACCGCGTCATCTGCATATTTACCACTAGATCACCCATTTTTACCCCTTCATTCTTTGTGTGTGAATGATCTACGCTGTTGGCCGCGGGGCCTTTACAGCTTCACCGGACAAGAGGGCGAGCGTGCAACCACCACGCTCGAACCAGAAGGGCAACTGGGCAACTAGCTCAAGGGTGCTTCAAGGAGGAACGGCCTCGGCTTGGGCAGTCGCTATGGGGGAGGGCGTATACTAGGTGTTTCGCCGTGGTGCTCTGCACCGGCCGGCGGGCAAGAGATTCTTCGACCTCACCGGCGAGGTCGGTGTCTGATCCTGTGGCCGGTATCTGTATCCGAAAGAAGGGATGTAAGGGCATCGGGAGGGTCGGTGAGAACATGCCGCGGACGGCGGTAGCGGTTGATAGGAGGGGAGTTGAGTTCGTAGTCGGCGGCGGCTACGATTAGCGGATTACTATGATTAGACGCGTTCGCAAAATATGTGATTGTCGCCTTTTTAATAAAGACGCGAATAGGTCCGAGGCGACCGAGATCGGAATGGAGATCGACATTCCGTATGAACCACGGGGCTCCGACGGCGGAAGAAACGGAATTAAACCGTTTGGAGTCTATTGATGTGAGAGCGGGCGGCGTGTCCGAACACCTCACAAGCGTACGTCATGATGGGCCGTATACAAGTTTTGTAAAGTGTCACCTTATTCCTAAGGGACATTTTACTTCGCTTGCAGATCATCGGGTACAGACGATCGAGAACAAAGGCTGCTTGGTTACGGACTCGCTTGATGTGCGGTCCTAAGGTCATGGTATTGTTTCCCCCCTCATTCATCGCATTCAATCTTTGAAGACTTTTATCCAGATAGTCTGGCGGACAACACGCAACCCTGCTTGAAGCTGATTTGACCGTCAAACCAGGGTGACATGTTACCACCCACCCGTACGCATGCCTTGCTGTCCACATAGGTGGACTGGACGGCTTGTTTATATCATACTCTGTTAAAATGTCCCAAAGTCTCTTTCGCACGACTCTATCAAACGCCTTCTCCAGATCCACAAAACCGCAGAAAACCTTCCGGCCTACTACCAGATGCTTCTCTACTATGTTGCGGTGGGAGAAAACTTGATCCGAACATCCTCTTCCAGACCTGAAACCTCCCTGTGCACCTTAGCTGACAGGCTGATCAAACTGATGACCCTGTAAATGGCGCAGTCATATTGTGTGCCCTTATACAAGGGTCGCCATCATAGTAATGATTGCGTAGCGCCAATCTGTCGGGATTCTACCGGTCTTCCAGCAAAGATTTGTAAGGACCCAAAAAGCCCCGGACGCAAGTTCCACCATATTTGATCATCTCGGCAAATATCATGTCCATTCCCGCAGCATTTTTCATACTTCGTATCGCCCATTCAACTTCTTCCATAGTGATGTCCTCTGGTTGATTCCGGTGCCGCAAACTCGCCTCTGGGCTCGTCTGTAGCACCAGCATCCGGGGCATCCTCATACATTTCTCCAACGTATCGATTCCATCGGTTTAGCACAGCTTGTGTGTCTGCAAAAATGTCACCATCTTTAGATTTTATCTTTTCCATTCTGGAGCCTGACGAATCACCTCGAGCCTTTCTCACCTTGCTCCAAAAGAGTTTGGTGTTGTTCTCGAAGTTCTTCGCCAGCCTCTCCTCCTCAATCACACTAGCTCTTTCACGCTTTTCTTTCACTACTTTTTTGGTGGCATTCTTGCATTGCCGGTATATTTCTTTCTTTATCTCTGTCATGCTGACATCCAGATTCAAAGAAGAACCATAGTCCTGCCACGCTTTTTTCTTACTTTCTAAAGAGCTTTTTAACTCTGCGTCCCACCATGCATCCCCTTTCGCTGTGCTATGCTTCTTTGAGCAGGCACATACTTCTCTTTCAGGCAATTTCGGCATTCATCTTTGTTTGAGTTCGAGGAACCTGCTGTCAAAAGCGTGTCCCGGACTCTGTCTTCATACGTTCTCCTCACGCTCTCATCTTGCAACTTTTCAACCTTTATTCTTTCAAGGCCTCCGAAGGGGACACGCTCTCGCCAGTGCCTCCACTTCCTGAACAAACCACTTACCCGCGCAATTACGAGATAGTGGTCCGATTCAAGAGTGGGGTCTACGCTACTACTATACGCACGCGTATCTTGAAGTTTGCTTCGGAGCCGGTTATCTACGAGGATCAAATCTATCATGCTTTTCTGTTCGTTTCTTCTCCACGTATACATATGAATATCCTTGTGTTCGAATATCGTATTAGACACAAGGAGACCTCTTTCCCAACATACATCTACAATAAGCTTACCTGCATCATTCACTCTCTTATCACCATAAGGACCCAGAGCAGCGTCGTAAGTTTGCCGCCTTTTTTCTATTTATTTTATATATTACTTTTTCTGCCCGCGACTTCGTCCGCATTGACTTTAGAAACGAACCTTACATCCAGGTAATAAACTATCTATGTGCCAAATTTCATCTAAATCCGTTCATCCATTTTTGCGTGATTGAGTGACAAACATCCACACATCTAAACATACAAACTTTTTTTATAATTAACCAGCTGTTACCTGCGGCTGCGCACGCATTTGAATGGGACTATGAAAAATGCAGACCCCCCAACAATGCAAACGCATGCAAAGACATTGTATATCATATCTGAAAATGTGCTTACTAATTTATGCTATTTTGTACAATAAAGAATAAAATAAATAAATAAATGCAGTTTTTCTTTTGTCCGTGTAATTTTTTCATTTTTTCTCCTCATAAAAACCTTCCTCGGACGACAACGCATATTTAATAAAAATTAGCCGAATCGGGCCAGCCGTTATCGAGTTTTGCGCTTAGCAACTCATTTAGCCATTCATACGGACGATTTAGCGCAGTGGTTAAGAGCTTAAGCCGCTCCACCCACTGTGTCTAATAGTCGCGGGTTCGATTCCCGCACGGGACAAATCTTTGTGTGATCCACAATTATTTGTTCCGGTCTGGGTATTTGTTTGTGAATTTTCATGTTTGTAAACGCACCCACGATACAGGAATAAATCCTAGTGTGGGGCTACGTTTAAAAAAAAAAAAAAAAAATATTATTTATATTGTTACGTAGCGTGGTAAATTAAATGCCGAATAACGTGCGAAGTACTTTATTAGGCGCTGTACACACAAAACAATACGTCGAATGCAAGTACACACGCAAACCAATCACACAAATATTGCTTCCAAGTCGCTGAGTCACTCGTAGTATCCGTATATCTTTGCTAGAGTCGCCGGTGTATTCCACTTAGATCGCTTGTTCTCCGATTTGATCACTATCGCTTCCGAGAAGAGACTGTCCCGTCCCCGCGCTCTGTGTTCCTTTTATACTTGTTTGAAAGTTCGGACGCGAACCCTCTAAGTACATCGAACAATAGCCGGCGCGGCCCACAAAGCGGTCTTATTATTACATACCTATTTGCGCGTGAACGAATAGGTACTTGTATACCGCGACCGCGCGCCGGCGATAATTAAAGGGGTCGAACCTTCTAGACGTTTCAGCAGTTAAGCGCGGATTGTATATCTTTCTAGACAGATCACTAGGGGACCAAGTGTGTGTTATGCGTTTTAGAATAGACATCCCCCGATAAAGACTTTTCAAGATATCGGGGTATATTCGGGTCGTAACAATATAGAGTCAAACCGTCACGCCTATATTCCCCAAGCGGGGGTGGCAGAGGTGTGCTGAGTACACCCACGTTTCGCCGACGATGTTAGGTCCCATGTAATAGGGGGCCAGCCAATTGCCATATACCGGGCACAATTCCATATTTATATAGATTAGTAGGATATTTAGTTTGTTTATGTGAATTTCATATTTGTACACGACAGAGGCATGATACCACGTGAGGCTACTTTTTTAAAAAGAAACAAGAAATAAAGTAGTACTTAACACGATTTTTGTCCACTTCCAATGAAAAACAAAGGTAACTTACATTTTTAGTGAATCTGTAAAAGTATAAAATAATGCACAATGTTTTCTTAAGCACAAAGATCCCAAAACTAACCCGTCAAATGCACAGTAAGCACTTACTGTAAACAAACAGTTCGTTGAATCGTTTCAAACAAAATTAAATTAAAAACTTTAGCAAGCTGTAAATGCAAAAAGATAACGAGATTGCCAAACCAACCCGCGGTGCACAAACGTACCTAGATTTGTTTGTACCCGTGCTTTGTTCTTTTTTTCTTAATTAAGGCACAGAAAATTATTACACATATTATCTTATAATTATAGAACTTTAGATATTATTTTTTGTTTTTATTATGACTTAATATTAAGCATCTGGCATGTAATAATATAGGTACATTTGATGACGTATTAAACACAAATATTAAATGTTTTGAAAAAGCCATTTAGTAGCCTACTATGAAGCCGCTATGATAACTAGCAATTACAATTAGTTATTATAATTGTTACTTGTTATTGTGTTATTGTAAGGGTGTGAAGCTTGGACACCAACGCTAAAAGAAGAAAACAAGCTACTTGTAGCGATAAGAAAGATTATTCATAAAATCCCTAATTTAATAATGGGAGATGGTAGTGTAAAGAAGGCCTACCTGTGCCGACCAATCGGGTGCCGACCGGTTGGTCGTCCCAGATATCGCTAAAAAGACATGGTTGAGGCGGATCTGCGTGAGCTCCAAGCCGAAGACTGGCAGGGAATCGCACAGAACTATAAGAAGTGGCGGAATCTCGTTTCGGAGGCCAAGATTCACTTTGGGTCGCTGAGCCAACGGAGGAAGTAAGTAATTATTACTTGCAACTGAATTTTGAAATTTACCTAATTGTTAATTATTTTCGCGATTAACAGGTAGATGTCCACATTTTATTTTTACGTGTATATGCTACAGGCATCACACTAATGACAAAAAAACACCAATATTTACGGCAGTATATCCTTAGCAACAACATCGATAAAACCCAAATAATACGTCCGAATAAATCCGCGGTAGCAAATTCGGGAGTTCCGAAACAGAAGTTCGATGCCGAATCTTCGAAATAACGTTTTATTAGGTTCGGAAAACGCCGCCCTTGGAACGAAATAGTTGACTACAGACATTACGTAACTCTCATTATCGGCTCTTAATGTAAACAAGAAAAAATAGAGGCAAGGGTGAATGTTGAGGAAATCGAAGGATTATTTCTACCAGTAACTAACGGTTCAGTTTTGTTAGGCAAGAATACAACTAGGAATCCTGATGTGCCTTATTATACGGAATAATGAAGTACTGTGCTTATACCCGAAGTAATAGACAGAAATCTTTCATGCTATTTTTTGTAAAAATTGTTTTATTCCCTCAGGCATAGATTGCAACCTTCCAGTGGATCTATAATTGACCAGCGCGGGTGGCAGAGGTGTATTTTGTACACCCACTTCTCGTCACATGTAGTATGAGGCGAGCCTTCTGCCATTTAACCGGGCACAATGCTAGACTTCAGATACTGGATTTTCTATATCAAAAAATTACAATTTTTCCAACCTAGGATTCGAACAGAGGACTTCGTGAACACTATGCGCATTATTCGCCACTAGACCAACGAGGCATTTTTTTGCATTAGTTCTTGTACCCATAAACATTATTGCACCTAGTTTACACACTCAAAAAAAATACACAATCTAGAAAATATCAAGATCGCCCTGAGATAGCTTTCTAAAGAGTACACTAGCCATATAAGTAGAAATAAATACCACGGACCTCAAAATTGCACATAATTTTTCTGAGATGGGCACACCAATGAACTTTGAATGATTCTGTTAACCTTTACATGTTAAGAAAACACTAACATACCTTTGCGTAGACAGCTGTATTGCAAATAAAACGGTCTGGGCCCTTATTTGCTCCGACAATTTAAACACTGAACACAACGCGTTACGATAACTTCTTGGAACGATCGTATTATGGAACTCAAGTGACATATTATGAGCGTCTCGGCGGTTATAAGCCCCGCGCTGTTCCCCAGAGTCCGCGAACTCGCCCTTCGTCTCCGCGCCGCCACCAACTTGGCGGACCAGGTTCTCCTGGCCGCGGAATACAGGGACGTCTATGACGTCCTGGCGTCCCTCAAAACCCAACCCCCCCGCACCCAATAATGGATCTACGATCTCCCCGCCAAAAGCCCCACAACCTATCCCTGGCGTTCTTTAACGCCGATGGCCTTCGCTCCCAGCGAGATCAGGTTGCTGATTTCCTCCGAGATCACCAACTTGATATCCTCCTCGTGCAGGAAACCTTCCTGAAGCCCGCACAACGCGATCCTAGGATCGCAAACTACAACCTCGTGCGCAATGACAGAATCGGCTCCCGCGGAGGCGGTACTCTCATTTACTACAGGAGGTCCCTGCACTGCATCCCTCTCGATCCCCCCGCGCTCACCAACATCGAAGCCTCGGTCTGTCGCGTCTCTCTCACGGGGCACCAGCCCATCGTGATCGCCTCCGTTTACCTTTCCCCCACTAAATCCGTTCTCAGGAGTGACTTTGAAGCACTCCTCAATCTGGGAAGCGCCGTCATTCTGGCGGGCGACTTCAACAGCAAACACGTGGCCTGGAACGGTCTCACCACTTCCCCTAACGGTAGGAGCCTTGACGCCCTGGTCGACGTTCTCGACTTTGACGTCATCGCACCCATGCACCCTACCCACTACCCTAACAATCCCAATCACCGACCCGACGTCCTGGACATGGCGCTTCTGAAGGGTGTCACCCTACGGCTGCACTCCTTGGAAGTAGTCCAGGAACTCGACTCTGACCATCGACCTGTAGTCATGAGACTCGGTTCCCCCCCTTCCGCCCCTCAGCGACCCAAAAAGACGGTGGTGGATTGGCATGCGCTAAGCACGGCCTTGGCGGATGCCGACCCTCCCCCCCTGCCTCTCAGCTCGGACTCCATCCCGTCCCCTCAGGACACCGATCAGGCCGTAGATGCCTTCACCGAACACATCCGATCGGCGGTCAGTCGATCGTCCAAGCAAGTCGAAGCGGAAGATTTCTACCTCAACCGCTTTCGACTGCCGGACGATGTTAGGGATCTCATTCGTTCCAAGAATGCTTCCATCCGAGCGTACGACTCCTACCCCACCGAAGCCAACCGGGCCCGGATGCGCGCTTTACAACGAGAGGTAAAGCGTCGTGTCGCGGAGGTCCGGGAGGAACGGTGGGGTGTCCTCCTAGAGGGAATCGCGCCATCGCATCTGGCCTACTGGCAGCTGGCGCGTAGCCTCAAATCCGACTCCACGACTGACATGCCCCCGCTGTCCCGCCCTTCAGGCGCAGCGCCCCCAGCCTTCGACGACGACGAAAAGGCCGAGCTTCTCGCCGACTCCCTCGAGAGCCAGTGCGCCCCCAGCTCTCAGTCCGTCGACCAGTCCCACGTCGACGCGGTAGACAGGGAAGTCGAGCGCAGGGCATCCCTCCCCCCCGTCGATTCCTTGCCTCCTATCACGCAAACGGAGGTCGAAGATCTGATCATGGGTCTTAAAACTAAAAAAGCCCCCGGCCCTGACGGCATTTCGAATCGCGTTCTGAAATGCCTGCCCGCCCAACTCATCTGCCTCTTGGTGGCCATCTTGAACGCCGCCATGACGAACTGCACCTTCCCCGCTAAGTGGAAGGAGGCGGACGTCATTGGCATCCCCAAGCCCGGCAAACCTCGCAATCTCCCCGCGAGCTACCGTCCTATCAGTCTCCTCAACTCCCTGGCCAAGATATACGAGCGCCTCCTTCTGGCGAGGCTCAAGGACTTCATAACGTCCAGGGGTATCCTTATCGACGAGCAGTTCGGCTTTCGAGCCAAACACTCTTGTGTCCATCAGGTGCACCGCATCACGGAGCACATTCTCTCCGGTCTCAATGGGCCCGGAAGACCCGTCTACACGGGCGCCCTCTTCCTGGATGTCGCGAAGGCATTCGACAAAGTCTGGCACAACGGCTTGATATACAAGCTCTACCGATTGGGTGTGCCGGACAGACTCGTGCTCATCTTACGAGACTTCTTGTCGAATCGCGCCTTTCGTTATCGCGTCGAAATGACGCGCTCCGCTTCACACTCCATCAGTGCTGGAGTCCCACAGGGCTCAGTGCTCTCTCCGCTCCTGTTTAGCCTCTACACGAACGACATTCCTCGTTCGAGTGATGTTAAACTAGCTTTATTCGCGGATGACACCGCTCTTTATTATTCCAATAGGAACAAGGCCCGCATCACGAGGAAACTCCAGACCGCCGCCAATACCCTAGGGGATTGGTTCAGGAAGTGGCGAATCGAGGTGAACCCGGACAAGAGCGCGGCGGTGCTCTTCTCCAGAGGTGCACCTTCGCACCACTCTCTGCGCCACCCCGGAAGGAACCGAGGTCAAGTGACCATGTTCGACCGACCCATTCCCTGGGTCAAAGAGGTCAAATATTTAGGGGTCACCCTGAACAGTACCATGACCTTCGGCCCGCACATCAAGCGGGTCCGTCACCGAGCATCCTTCGTGCTCGGTCGTCTCCATTCGTTAATCTGCAAGCGGAGTAAAATGTCCCTTAGAAATAAGGTGACGCTTTACAAAACTTGCGTTCGTCCCATCATGACTTATGCGTGTGCTGTGTTCGGGCATTCGGCCCCCTCTCACATCGACAGACTTCAAGCGGTTCAAAATCGCTTCCTCCGTAAAGCCGTAGGAGCCCCCTGGTTCGTACGGAACGTCGACCTCCACTCCGATCTAGGTCTCGAACCTATTCGCGCCTTTATTAAAAAGGCGTCAACACGTCACTTCGCGAACGCATCTTCCCATGCGAATCCGTTAATCGTAGCCACCGCCGACTACGACCTCCCTCGCGACCCCTGCCGCTACCGCCGGCCGAGACATGTTCTCACCGACCCCCCCGATGCTTTGTCATCCCTTCTTTCCGCTCAGAATACGAGCGACGCCGTAGACGCAGACGCAGTAGTAGATCCCCTCCCATAGCCGGCGGTCGACCGGTGCGCTTAGTAGTGCACCGGTCCCCCTACAGCGACTGTCCCAACCGAGGGCGCCTCTCCGAGGCGCCCTCGAGTATGTCGCCTCTTGCCCTTCTGGCTGGCTGGAGCGTAGTGGTTGCACGCTCGCCTTTAAAATCCGGTGAAGCTGTAGAGGCCTCGAGGCCAACAGCGTAGATCATTCACACACACAATACCATTACACAATCATATCACGAAGTTATCGTAACGCGCCGCGTCGGTCAAAACGAGTAAGGGCCCTGCTGGACGTTTGTTATGTATGAGCAATAAAAGTAACTATAAAACTACGACCTTACACTGTCTATGAGGCGTATTCTTTTGCGTCTATGTAAAATATTTCTTTAACTAGAATAATAAGTAACAGCCGACGGTTTGATATTGTGAATTGAGCAGTCTCGGCCTCGATCTCCGCAGGGGACAATTCGAGTTCATATGACGATACAAGTTCACAATTATTTATTTCGATATCGATATTTATGTGAATTTCATGTTTTTAAATGCATTTACGACACAAAATTAAACCCTATTATGGGAAAAAAATGTACATAAGTATTAGGCATTGCCCTACAAGACTGCGTATGTGTGTGTTTGAGTGATATACGCTGTTGGCCGTGAGGCCTTTACAGCTTCACCGGACTTAAGGGCGAGCGTGCAACCACTACACTCGAGCCAGAAGGGCAAGGGGCGACATACTCTAGGGCGCCTCAAGGAGGAACGGCCTCGGTTTGGACAGTCGCTACGGGGGGAGGGGGTGTAATTAATGCACCGGTCGGCGGGCTAGGGGACTACGACGACAACGACTTAGATTCGAGAGTGTGTGGGTGTGTGCGTGTGTGTGTGTATGTGTGTGTGTGTATCTGTTGGTGTGTGTCTGTGGGTGTGTGTGTGTGTGTGTGTGTGTCTGTCTGTGTGTGTGTGCTTGTGTCTCTCTCTGTGTGTGTGTGTGTGCGTCTCTCTCTCTGTGTGTGTGTGTGTGGGTGTCTGTGGGTGTGTGTGTGTGTGTGTGTGTGGGCGTGTGTGTCTGTGTGTGTGTGTGTGTGTGCGTGTGTGTCTGTGTGTGTGTGTGTCTCAGTGTGTGTGTGTGTGTGTGTGTGTGTGGGTGGGTGGGTGTTATGTGTGGGTGTGTGGGTGTTTTTAATAAAGGCGCTAATAGGTTCGAGACCGAGATTGGAATGGAGAACGAGACTGCGTTCAACATTCGTCGCTGTACTACGCGCATTCCGGTTGGAGCGTACTTATTGCACGCTCGCCCTCTTGTCCGGTAAATCTGTAAAGTCTTCTCGATCAACTTCGTAGATCGTTCCCACGCGTACAAAAACTATACGCGCGACGTGTGTCTTTTGTGAATGCCTCTTTCGATAGGCCACAATATAGACACGTTGATTATTAGATATTTGCGTATTTTGTCCAAGCTAAGGCATCGGATTATGCCAGAACAGCAGCAGAGCATCGCAGAGGTTGTATTCTCTTTGTCTATCTATCTATATCATCGCGCCCGATTCCTTGCGGGATAGGCAAAGGCAAAGAGTGCACACTTCCAACGGGTATTTATTGAAAACTTTCAATACATATTAAACCGATGTATGGCATGAGCTTTGTTTTGAAGAGATGTTTAAGGTCATTTTCATGAAATGTAGATTTACAAAATAAAAAAATTCTCCAGGTCTCGGACTAACGCTTCTGCGATAACGATCGTGGTTGTATGTATATCTACATAGGTATCTACACGCAAATTTTAATAGTTTTGTTAAAGCTAAGGGCTTAGAAATCCAAATAATAGTCTATTCCAATCAAACATAATAAAATTGTGAACAAACCATCACCATTTTTAGATATTTTAGTTGCGATTGCAACTAATAATAAGTATAATATGAAGAAGACAGTTCCGAAGACATCGAAATGAAAATGCTGTTAGCAATAAAACTATCTATCTATCTCTAACCTCACGCCAGATCCCTTGCGGGGTAGGCAGACAGTACAGAGTTCCAACAGGTTCTTTCCTTACATACAAGAAAAGCAAGAAATCGACAGATTTATATTGAGCGAAGAAAGTTTTAAAGTTTGATTATGGATTATATTGAACTGAGGCGAAATGGAGAGGTTTTGTTTATTTCAAACTAACAAATACTCTAGATAGATACAACAGAATCAAAAATGCGATCGCAAAATATGAAATAGAACATCTACAAGAAAATAGAATTGGGCGGTATTTCTACTATTCAACTGCCCATCTTTGCGCCCATCCCGACACATATTTTGATATGGATCATTGTGAGTGCGTTGCAGACGAAATCAACAAAGTCATTTTTATAATGTCGTATTCAATTCGCCCATGAGGCGACCTTAAAATGGACAAGTGGAACAGAAAATAAGCGTATTTAGCAATTTTACCTCTCCGTGGAACGCACCCAAAATTGACAAATGATAAATCCAACAAGTGTCACTGTCTCTCACTACACACCAATAAAACTAAAATTTTACTGAATAAAAGTTGTATTTGTTAAATAAACCTAATTATAATCTAACTACAAACTCGCAAATTTACTACAAGTAATAAGAAGCCTGAATCTACATTAATCTGGACATCTACAACAATTTGACCTGAAGATAGGTTAGTATTGGCTATGCGCTGGTGATCATATTTTGTACGTTTTTTGGTATGATTTTGAATAGTATAGCCAGATTTTTACGTAGAATGAATTCGTCTGACGCCGCGCTTTTGGTTCCCGTCGGGGTTCGTGGTATGAAAGTGCTCGATCGTGATAAATTCTTGCTCAACATCAGAGTATCAATTCTAAAGGTCAAAGAAGAAAATCTAGCAAAAGTTACGAAAGTTTGCAAGCCTTACTTCCTAAAACTGGCAGCCTTTAAACCAGTGCAGACTTTTGAATGTGATATATTCGATAAATGTATTCATTTGAACCCAGAAAAGGTTAACAAATGGTCAGACATTGCTGAATCTGACCGTACAGTACTGGCTCAAGTGGATGTAACAGAAACAAATTTCGATAGCAAAGAAATACAACTGACGTACGACAATTGGAGTTTTGAAACAATATTTAAAGCAGTTCTTCCAGAAAATGAAGAAATTGTTAGCAGTTTCTCACAGATTGGTCACATAATACATTTGAACCTTCGAGACCATTTACTTGACTACCGTCCATTAATCGGACAAGTTCTCGTAGACAAGATAAAGACATGTAGAACAGTTGTCAACAAGAGTAATATTATTGACAATACTTACAGAAATTTTAGTATGGAAATCATTGCTGGCGATGAAGATTTCTTTGTTACCGTTAAAGAAAACCGATGTATATTCCAGTTTGATTTTTCCAAGGTATACTGGAATCCTCGTCTTGGTAAAGAACATGAAAGGATATTGAGCTACTTGAAGCCAGGAGATGTCTTATTTGATGTGTTCTGTGGTGTTGGTCCTTTCTCAGTTCCAGCAGCAAAACGAAAACACAAAGTCTTTGCTAATGACTTAAACCCTGACTCTTTCAAATGGTTGAATCATAATGTGAAGAATAACAAAGTCAATATGTCACTGTTTAAATCATTCAATCAAGATGGAAAAGAATTCATATGCACAGCATTCAAAGATTATTTAATTGCGTTATGTAAAGGTACCGAAAAGATTGATGGCAAAATGCATGTAACAATGAATTTGCCGGCTATGGCGGTAGAGTTTTTGAAATATTTCAATGGTTTGATTAAAAATGAAGAGCTTATTGAGAAATTTAATTTTGAAATTATTGTTTATGTATATTGTTTTGCAATAGGGGATAACCCTGTTGATGTGGCTAAGAAAATGGTTAATGATAATATTGGATGTGACATATCTTTGAATATTTTGGATGTGTTTGACGTAAGGAATGTATCTCCGAAGAAGGAAATGATGCGTGTGACATTTAAGCTGACTAAAAACATTTTATTTAGTGGAAGTGACTGTAATGGTGAGCCTCCGCTTAAGAAAATATGTGTAAATAATTAAGTTTTTTCTCTTAAATGATCATTTTACTATTTACTTTATTGGAACTATAGAATAAAGAATAATGTTTTCTAATGAACTTTTAGTTATCTGAATACCTAAAACCTTGTCATACTGTATTATCTATTACTATTTTTTTATTACATAATATTCTTAAATTACAATCATTTAAACAGTATGTAGAGATCAGGGTCTTTAACTCATTGGCTACCATTACTACATATTATAAAACAAAACCCCGCAGACCAGCCTCAACTGTCTGTCTGTCTGAAAGCGATAAACTCAATAGAGTGATTCAAGAGGAAGGTTTATATGCATATTTGCAAAGCAGGGTGGGGTGCTAATACTTTTTAAAAGAAAGTTGTTGTTGTGTTTAATTTTTATAAATTGTCAACTTTTTTGGAAAAAAATTCTTAAGCTTGCAGTCAGTATTTTCCTATTATAGAAATGTACTCTAACTGTTTCGATATATATATAAGCAATATCACTACATATTAACAATTTTGTGATTGTTTCCTTTACATGTACTGTGAAAGCTTGCTTCTTGCCAAATTTCATAATTCTAGGTCAAGGGGAAGTGCCCTATAGGTTTTGATAAGCCAGTTTAAATTTCCAAATCTTTTGATTATATCGACTTGAAACGAAAGCTAAAGCTTGAAAGCTTTTAAAGCTTCAATTTTTTACCAGCAATGACCATAGACGATAGAAATGTATGTGCTACTAAACGGATAACAAACAACAGCTATCTATCATTAGAATAAGCCCATCCCCTATCACATAATTCCTCTGTTCAATTCCTCTTGAGTAAACTAAATGTAAATGAGGGTAACATGTATTATTATAACAGATTTGTAATACGAAGACTTATTAAAAGTCTGTGTAAGACCAACAAGTAATCATTATTCTATATCGCAGCCCAGTTCAGATTTTTGTGTCCAGAAAATTATGGTCTCTTCGGGGGCACCAGAAAAGCATGCGTATGATACGTAAAACCATTTTACCTACAAACGCCGAATGTGTTGGTTGTTTGTGTAAAGCAGCTGTATTATCAGCTGGCTTTAATGAGCCGTGTCTGTTTCGCATAGGTGTTTCCTTCCAACCATTCAGGGGCCACCAAGTAATGAAAATTATGCAAATTGCTTTAACTGTGCACTAAATTATAACTACATTATAGTTGGATAGTTTCATAATGCGGTATTGCTTGCTATAATAATAATCCTGCTAATATAATAAATGCAAATGTTTAGATGTTTGTGATTCGAAAACGTATTTTTGGCGGCTTTATCAAATTTGGCAGATGGGTAACTAGATTATAAACTGGAATAAGATACACGCTATATAAATTTGGCCAAAAACTGTTTGGCCGTGGGTGTCCGTCATGGGAGTGACTAAGGCGATGGACGTCCTAAGTCATTGTAAGTAAAAACATTAAAGAATGCCCAATACTGTAGGTATGGTGAGAAACCTGTCGAGCTAACACGATATGGAAGGCATACTAGAGCCTTTCCGTTAACAGCTAGCCTAAAGAAATATAGTCATTACACGCTACTAAATATCGATCAAGCAGCCTGTCACATCATAGGCTCATGGAGCTAATTCTCATAATTTACAACCTTGACGGCTACTACACATCGTTCGGTTCCAATCATGTATTTCGTCATCCAAAAAAACATCTTTTATTATTATCAATCGAAAGACGTCCACTGCTGAACAAAGGCTGCCCCAAAAGATCGGCACTGCGATCGTTTTTATGCTACATAGTTTTTTAACATCCAGCTTTTACATCCAACCTTCATCAGGTCATCAGTATTTTATGGAGGGCCTGCCCGCTCCACGGTTTTCGGCACTAGATCGCCACTCGAGAACCTATCTGCCCCAAGAGCCGTCAGTTCTGTTCGTTCTGAGCGCTATGTCCCAAATAACTATGCCTACTGTACCTACTGAAATTGCACACTTATTGAACTTAATTCATGCAGTGGTGCCCTAATATCTCTGACATCGATTTGTAAGTTAAAGCCTTTGCTCAGCTGTGGGTACAGGCTGATTTATATTTAAGAGTTAACAGAAATAATTTGTCTCAATCGGACTGTCGGACATCGGTCTAACTTAACAAGTGACTATTAGCTCAAGTGTTATTTGGTTATCTACTCAAATGAGTAATGATACGCTATTCATTTTCTACTGAATTTTAGTCATAGATATGACTGTTTTATCAATAATGCACATGACTAAAAACTATAAGTACCTACGTATAAAATTGTATCGCGACTGTGTCTGTACAATAAAAATATTAAAAAAGGTTTGGGATCTAAATAAAAAACTAATAAAACATTTTCCTTGCAAAAAACAGTGTTCCGCACTAGGAATTTTTCCTTTAATTTCACATATCACTACATTTAATTTGACAAAAACGATTTATGGTTCGTTCAGGCATTACACCCACAAATTACTAATTCAATTTTAACAGGACCATATAAGAAACGTATAAACTAAAATTATTTATGTTAAAAATAATAGCAACTGCAAATTAAAAAATCTTTAAAAAAAAGGTAAACCGACTTCAAAAAGCAAAAAATTAGTAATTGAAGTCGGTGGTGGTTGGTGATGTGTTGGTTCAAATATTTATTTTTTGCGTTTTGAAGTCGGTTTACCTTTTTTTTGAAAAGATTTTATATTTTAAAATTTTAAGTGACGAGTGAATTATTTACTAATGTTTCTATACCGATATTATATTATTTTGCTGAATTGTACAGTAAGGTACCAACAGAATTAATACAATAACTATAATAACAGAATCTATAAATTCGTGCTGTTCGCCGTTAAGGTGTTCCCTCTTGTATCTTCAAAGTCCAAGGTCCAATACCAATAACATTAAAATAGGACCACCTCAAAACTATACTGAACCCAATGCAAAAAGACTCATTAAAATCGGTTCATAAGCAAAGGATTTATAAAAAAAGGACGAATTATGAACCTCCTTTTTTGAAGACGGCTAATATACTGCTTAGTTCTATAGTAGGGTACCTATAGGATTGACGTAATACCCATAATATCTCAATTTACACATGCCTATTGTTTGTCGTTAAGGAGTTTCCTGGTGTATCTTCTAAGTCCAAGGTCCAATGCCAATGAAATTAAAATGGGACCACCTTGGAGCTATACTGAACCCAATGCAAAAAAATCATCAATATCGGTCCACAATTGACGGAAATATAGCTGAACATACAAAAAAAAAGCTTATATACAACCGAAAATAGAACCTCCTCCTTTTTGAAGTCGGTTAAATATTAATACGCCGACAACATCAAGGTCGTATTAAACACGACCTTAAAAAAGAAAAATTACTTGTGATTGTAAAGTTAGATAATACCGGTCATCTCCAAAAGTGTTGACGCAAAAAAAAGTTCTCAACAACGCTGCGATATCATTGCAACCTTGACGATACAAACATACACAACGGACGTTATTATTAGTAGTGTGTAGTTAGTAGAATAACATGTGCTGTCGGTAAACGTGTTTCAGTTCACAACGCGCCATGCTGCCGAGGAGTGCGGTGGCCGACATGGAGTTGCCAGACGTCAGTAAAGTTTTACAAGAGACGGAACAGGTATTTATTATTTTTATATTTGACTCGTTGGTCTGGTGGCAAAGCGCATCGCTTTGTGATCACGAGGTCTTGGGTTCAAATCCTAGGTCGGACAAATGCAGTTTTTCTAACGAAAAGTTCCCAGTATGAGTCCGGAGTCTGGAATTGTGCCCGGTATATGGCATTTGGCTCGCCCCCTATTACATGGGACCTAACATCGTCGGCGAAATGTGGGTGTACTCAGTACACCTCTGCCACCCCCTCTGGGGAATATAGGCGTGACGGTGTTTTATTTTTTTTTATATTTGACTAGCTATTACTTATAATATATGTTTTTTCCTATTCCTCCTGTTTTTGTTTTCTTTCTTATTAAATTTGTTGCGAGTTCCAAGCCAGTTAAAAATCTTCCCGGGACAACCCAATGTTCAAACTTTGGTGTCATCTAAGGAGAGCATTGTGGATCCAGGCTTACAGGAGTTACAGTGGTGGGAATGTGTGGCGGGCTTCGTCCCAATAAAAAAAATAGTTGTTACCTGCTGGAACCTTATACTCTCGGCCGGGGTAAGTAGGAGAATGGCTCCCTCCCTCTCCTCTAAAGAAGGGAAAGTTTCTCTTTCTGCACTCGAAGTGGGACTATCATTATCATGATCTATCTATTTATATCATCACGCCAGATCCCTTGCGGGGTAGGTAGAGAGTACAGAGTTCCAACAGGTTCTTTCCTTACATACCTCTCTAGCTTCCACTCTCATAGTTCGTCTCATACACACTCGCCGGTTACGGAGACTCTTGACTTGTCCTTCTTTTTAAGATTTCCCGGTTATCATTGTCTTGATAACATTTGAATGAGTTCTTACTTCGTTTATCTTTTGTAAAAGTCAAGTAGAGCAAATTAATTTAAGAAATATTATCCTGGGAGTTTATATTCAAAATGAATCTTGTGTTTAAAAACAACCGAATTTGATGACTAAGTTTTGACCGTTAGGTAAGAAGAAGGTATTGTCGAATATTTTATTTATGTTGCTTAGATAGCTAACAGACCTATAAAGCTCCTAAAATGTTATGAAGTCATGAACTAAAAACCGGAATAAAATTCGCAAAACTCGATTTATTTCATTAATATGTCTATGTCTAAAATAATATTATGATAATTTTAGGCATCTTTCAATCAGTTAGCTTCTCCTAAAGTGAAAGTTACCTACGTGCTTTCACTTTCACTCTTTGTATTAATAGATATTACCTACTTTACTAAACATCCTTTCCGTTAAATATTTTATTTATTGAGGGTCACGAACATAACTTACAACTTTCAATACGATTAAAAAGTGAATCAAATTGTTATCATATTTCCACATAACCACGGCATGCAAACATTATAAATATCTATTATTTGTTTGTGACAATAAGGAATGCTATAAAATTAAAATTAAATTATGTTATCAAAAAAAAATTGTTTATAAATATATTTATTTAATTCTCCAACATTAATACAATCTTAAATAATTTTTAAAATAAATATATATGTACTTGTAAATTATTTCACTTATTTATCAATGGTCTAAGTTAATAACCGTGAAGTGAAAAGGTTAGTTGAAGGCTGAGATTAAACTGAACAATATACAACCTTGTGACTTGCACGTTTAGAAATCATATTTAATTACCTGTTTTTTTTCTTATTTACGCACATTGAACTTTGTGATTTTTGTATGTGTGTCATAGACTGCCACTCTTCTCCAATAATTAAGATGTATATTAACACGCTTTTTCTAAGCGAGATTCTTCGAAATCACATAACAATAGCGACGATGAAGATATCCTGTCCTTCTGTTCCATTGGAATGCCATTCCTAAATGGTGGCAGACTATGTTACTTTCTCAACATAAAAAAAAATCTGACTCTAATCAACTAATCAGACACCCCGTCGGTCGTTGAAGACAACTTCCAAAAAAATACCTATGAAGGCTCCCACAAATGGATATTTAGCATATGACCGTCACTACTGACCAGCAAAAGTCACTTTACGACATTTCTAACATTTTGCACTAACACCGGCTCCACGTGTGTAGCGAACTCCTACAAAACATAAATAATGGCGGCCAAAAGTGGCTCATTTGTGGAAGCCTTATATCTGCTACCTACCAGTAGCGTGCATTGCATATAAGCAATTAAGCAATGCCTTCCTCATAATATTTCAATGAGAATCAAAATAATATCAGTCATCTTAAGTAGAATAAATAATAATGTATTCCCGCATTAAGTATGTTACATTGAGGCAGCCACTTCTTAACTGCCTATATGCAATGCACGCCATTGCTACCTACTGTTCAACGGAGTTTGAACACAACACCGCTTTAAATAAAACCCTTTTTACCAGATACTAAGACAATGCTTCACACAATACCAGACAGACGAAGTGTTCCTATCATTTAATGGCGGAAAAGACTGTACGGTTCTATTAGACATAGTCATTAATGTACTCAGAGAAATACACAAAAGAGATGACATTGCAAAAGACTTAAAAGTTGTTTATATTAGAACCATAGGACCGTTTATGGAAATTGAAAATTTTGTGGAGAGAGTTAAAAAGCATTATGGCGTGAAGCTCGTGGTGACGGAAGGCGAGATGAAGGCGACACTGCAGAGGTTACTAGAAGAGGATGGGAGGTTAAAAGCGTGTCTCATGGGCACACGAAGTACAGACCCATATAGTGAAAATCTGAATTTTATACAGGTAAGTCAATTGAAGATAGGCGGACCATTTGACTAGATTTAGTCGGGACAGATCCAGAAAAGGTTGGCGCGACGACGACGTTGTCGCCTATGAAAAAAGATCTTCTGAAATTGGTCAAGGATAGTTTATAGTTCATCATGAGGAGACTTTTGACCAGCTGTGGGACGAAGTAGGTAATTAAAAAAAGGCAATTCAGTGTTGAGAACATAGACAATAAAAGCCTTTAGATTTCACTTCGTTCAACTAATGTATGTAACAAAAGTTAACAGAAAAAACGGCTATTTCTAATAGACAAAAAAAAAAAAAAAAAAAAATAAGTTGAGCTTTAATGAAATCAGTAAGTTTTAGAAGCACGCTTTAAGCAAGCAATATGTGATGTGAATGTATCGAACGGTAAGGACTATTGCTGAAAACCATGCTTTATTTACAGAAAACAGACCCGAGCTGGCCACAAATCATGAGGGTGTCGCCGCTACTCAACTGGTCGTACCATCACATATGGAGCTACATACTAGAGCGGAGAGTGCCTTACTGCACCTTATACGACAGAGGGTAAGTTTGACATCCGCTTGGCCTATTATTATTAAGGGCCATTGTTGTCCCACCGCTGGGCTTGGGCCTCCCTCCAATTTTACCCTTTTACTCTGTTACGTGTCAGGCCAAATTCTCTTGGTCTAGCTAGTGTTTACACTAGCTAGACCAAGAGAAGAACAACACACAACAAGAGAAGTTACGCTTTAAATAGCGTACGCAGCTCGACTCAATGATTCCATCACCGCGTGAGACAGATCTTTGTTACTATTGGATATCTGTTGCGATCTGGGTGTTTGCCTATATAAAATTAGTTTTTGTAAACGTGGCCCCAAACCAGGATATGATTTATTGGCCTATCATGTTCAGACTCCTATTTATTTTTTTAGAAGTTTCTGTCAGTTTTTCGTATATAACAAAGACACTAAATTGTGTGGCATGTAGGGTATGCAAAAAACATCCTAAGGACAGATTCTGCGTCCATACATGATTTGCCCCAGTACCAACAGCAATGAAAAAGTACTTGTACTATTTCAAATCACCCATAAATTCTCTTAAAGCATTTATTATTAAACGGACAAGTGGGGGAATCGCAATATTGCACAAAAAGTATTCGATTTGGAGGTTATAATTCAGTAGCCATTAATACATACGAGGTTATATTGTGTGTTGACATTTAGTAAAGATGTCGGCGACTTCTATATAAGTACTTACAATACTTTAAAATATACGTTTTAAATTGCAAATTGTCCGTTAGATACGGATATTTGCCATTATTTTAATAAAATAGATAAAGATTGATGGCATGGGTCAAATGTTTGTTGGTTCTGGGGCAATTTCCAACAATGTCCTTTATGGGGAAGACGTAAATTCCATTTAGGAACCGAACCGCCTTATTTAAAGACACGGTTTGGTGGTCAGATTGGGTCAACTCTACTAAAAACGACTGACGGACGATTTAGCGCAGTGGTTAAGAGCTTAAGCCGCTATGCCCACTGCGTCTAATAGTCGCGGGTTCGAGTCCCGCACGGGGCAAATCTTTGTGTGATCCACAATTATTTGTTCCGGTCTGGGTATTTGTGTATGTGAATTTTCATGTTTGTAAACGCACCCACGACACAGGAATAAATCCTAGAGTGGGGCTACGTTTTTAAAAAAAAAAAAAAAAACTGCAAAACCGGAACTTAACCGCTGCCGATCAACGCTCACAATTCAGTTTTGCACGACTAAACCTCGTCTTCAAATAAATGTAGTACACCACTAAACCACCTTATTTATCTATGCAGATACACGTCAATAGGAAGCATACAAAACACGTGGCCAAACCCAGCATTAGCGTATAAAGATTGCTATGGCGTCGTCTCCTACCTTCCGGCTTGGCGCCTATCCGACGGCTCCTTAGAACGGGCCGGCCGGGGTAACTCCCCGAAGATAACCGTCAATGGACTGGAAACATGCAACACTCACAATGGACATACTACCTAAAACGGCATAGAAAATTGTATAAGTAATGGTGATATGCATTAGTTTGCAGTACGCGCGATTTAACTAAACCCATCGATATATCATTCGTATCATGAACAAAATGACAGCCAAAAACGGCCGCGTTTGGATATTTTTACGCATCTATTTATTAACGTGGCTAGCAACTGTAGAAATTAAATAACAAAAAACACCGTCATTGTAACTCACTGTAGAAATTAGTTTTAAATTATTAATGACCTAATTCTTTTTATTATGGTAGTTTCAGCAAACTGTAGCATTTTAAGGCCCACTTGCACGAGCCAGGGTTAGCGTTACCTTTGGACTAATCGCTGGTTTCAATATTCAAATCAAGGATAGATTTGCTTACTGTCAGTAGAATTTTGACTGATTCTCCATACAAAATATGCCAAAGGACATTGTTCTGGGCTCAAACATGATTTGCCCCAGAACCAACAGCAATGAGGGAGTTTTGGCGGGAAGTCAAAGAGTGATGTTGTCAATTTGTTTTAATTCCCAAAACTTGTGATATTTCGACTAATAATGTGTAATGTCGGTGGAATTTTACCCATTATGTGTTCTTATATGTGCATGAGTGAAGGTAATTGTAACAAAGTGATATAACGTGCCTTTTCAACTTCCCTCAAAACGGCCGTCGCAATTGGTATGTAAAGTATACACCGCTTTACTATCCAGGGTGGGGTACTTCATTAATCTCATTATCATTGTTGTCATCAAATTCATCGGGGAGTCGAATTAATTTAAACAAACACGATTATATATCTCACTGGACACTGGCAAAATACACTTATAATTAGTGTGAAGCCATAACTTGAAGTAGAAGAAGAAGAAGAACAGCAATGAGAAAGTACTTGTATGATTTCAAATCACTCATAAATTCTCTTAAGGCATTTATTATTAAACGGACAAGCGGGGGAATTGCAATATTGCACAAAAAGTATTAGATTTTAAGATTTTAATTCAGTAGCCATTCGTACATTTAAAGGTTATATTGTGTGTATTGACATTCAGAAAATGTCGGCGACATCGATATAAGTACTTACAATACTTTGAAAAATTCGTTTTAGATTGCAAATTGTCCGTTAGATACGGATATTTGCAATTATTTTAATTGAATAGATAAATAATGATGGCATGGGTCAAATGTTTGTTGGTTCTGAGGCAATTTTCGACAAAGTCCTTTCTATGGGTAGTAGGCAAATCAATCTTTAAGTTAAATATTGCAAACCGGCCGTAACTCGAGGTTATAACGTTAAGTTGAAGGCAATAACGTTATAACCTCGAGTTAGTCAATAGATAACGCTAACCCTGGTTTGTGCAAGTGGGCCTAACGAGTCGTCGCGTTGGCTATGGTTGGATCCAGAGATGGGCAAAATGTAATCAGATTAATAATTACAATTGCATTTTGTAATATTCAATCATGATTCAAGATTAAAAGTGTAATCGTAATCGTTGAAGATTACAAGATGTAATTATAATCGTTAATCCGCGCAACCGTCTTAAATCCCTTCTCTTGGATACAAATACCGCACACAGGATCAGACACCGACCTCACAGGCGAGGTCGAAGAATCCCTTGTCCGCCGGCCGGTGCAGAGCACCACGGCGAGACACCTAGTATACGCCCTCCACCATCCGACTGCCCAAGCCGAGGCCGTTCCTCCTTGAGGCGCCTTTGGGCTAGTTGCCCCATTGCCCTTCTGGCTCGAGCATAGTGGTTGCACGCTCTTGTCCGGCGAATAAAGGCACCGCGGCCAACAGCGTAGATCATTCACACACACAGCAACCGTGTTTACTTATAACTTTAATACGGCCAAGTTAAATCGCGCGTACTGTACAGATTTGACTGGTTGGCTACTGAGGGAGTTATTTTAATTTTGACGGACTAAGGAGTGAGATAGACGAAGCATTAACAGAGTGATATTGTTATTTTTTTAATCATCATACGGTTATAGTTTTTACTTGGGAGATCTATGAGGGGGCCATCGTCTGCTGCTGATGTCATCATCACGATGATGAAAGAAAGAAAATATATTTAATAGAATATTATATAAAATCTCTCTACTTATTAGATGCACCAATTTATGAGCACAGAACGTAGTCTATCTTATTTTTTGAGTCTATATAATAGTGTTAATTTATTTATTAATACATCTTTGACCAGTTATTTGTGATAGAAATTTATAATTTGAAATCTCAATAGTTAATAATAGTGGTTATGAATGACGAGATAAGTAACAAAGTTACTTGATAAGCCGTGTCCATTCCTGCGCATACGAATATTCTAAACAAAGCTTAGATACTCTTGTTATATCCAATAGAGTTCGCGTACCTACGAGAAATGAATAAATAGTATTTCTTTTATAAACACGACAAGGGACTTAATATTATAAAAAGGAACTCCATTAGGAACACAACGGTAGAAGAAATCATATTTCAAATCTAATTATTTTAATTAATTAATTTTTGACTGCCTCGTTGGTCTAGTGGCAAAGCGCATCGCTTTGTGTTCACAAGGTCCTGGGTTCAAATCCTAGGTCGGACAAGTGTAGTTTTTCTAACGAATACTTTCCAGTACGAGTCCGGAGTCGGGAATCGTGCCCGGTATATGGCAATAGGCTCGCCCCCTACAACATGGGACCTAACATCGTCGGCGAAACGTGGGTGTACTCAGTACACCTCTGCAACCCCCGCTTGGGGAATATAGGCGTGGCGATATGTGGTAGTTAATTTTTTGTCATGCAATTATGCTGAGACAAGAATGCTAGTAATAAAATACATGTTAAAAATACGTTACACAGTCGTTTTTGACTGTGATATGCCCAGTAATGTGTATTATAAAATTAGTCGTTTGTACCTATGCTTTACAGTAGCCGACTTCAGTCAAATCTTCAAAATATTAGTCCGAATTTATTTTCTCGTAATTTTATTAGGGTCATAGTGTACTTGATAATTAGCCAATTATGTTCTTAATTACTGTGGTAATTACAGAGATATATGTAACAATGTTACATCACACATATTCTACTTACGATAACAGGTTAGGTATAAACAATCAATGCAATAAATATTACTTTGTGCATATATTGTAAAATAAAAGGACCTTCTTAGATGTCGTATAAGACGGTTAGAGGAGAAGCTATTTATCGATTAAAAAGTCGCAGTCTTTACCTCTAAGCCGCTTTGTTACGGCGTTTTGACGCTTTTTCGCGTTTCCTCAACCTATAGGTTTATAGACTGGATTCGACTCGGCATCATTGTTACGCATATATCATTCAATCCTTAAAGGAGCGCTAACCTACTCCTGATACCTATGACCCCCAGACCGAACCAAAAGTTTGTGGATCACACGAAGGAGGTTCCTTCACCAAGCATTATATGTGATGATCAATTCAACAATGGAGCAGATTCTGTTATTTATTTAATTGTCAATTTATTTTACAATATTTTTAGTGATGTAATAGAAAGGAATGCTCATATTATACTTTAGTAATATACAACAATATCGGTGCTAAAATATTATTGTATAATGGTACTTAATGAATTTTTGATGCAGTGTTTACACCTGTAGTACCCCCACATAAACAAACACTCCCTTCATTTTTATCAAGCTAAGAAGTTAAGGTACATTCGCATCTAAGTTCTCGCATCAACTTAAACTGAGTTGTATGCAGCTCGGTTATATCGACTTAATTAACCAGTCGGCCGCTTTGTCACGGCGACTTGAGTTCGCAATTGTTCGCACTGATCCGCACTGGGGTTGCATGTTATAGCATAACCTATTTTCTGTCACCTCGATTTGTAAAACAGTCTACAGACAGTTATAAGACCAATAATATCGTACGGGTAAGAAGCTTGGACACTAACACTAAAAGCTACTTGTGGCGTAAAGAAAGATTCTGAAAGAAACTCGGATGGAAGTTGGAGACTCAACAGTTACGCCGAAATCGAAGAACTCATGGCTGACCCTAATATCATAGGAGAGACCAAAGCGTATAGACTCCGATGGGTTGGCCACATTCAAATGGGAGAATGTCGTAGTGTAATGAAGGCCTATCTAGGCCGACTAATCGGCCGCCGACCTTTTGGTCGTCCCAGGTATCGCTAAAAGGACGTGGTTGAGGCGGATCTGCGTGAGCTCCAAGCCGAAGACTAACAGGAAATCGCGCAGAACCGTGACAAGTGGCGGAATCTCGTTTCGAAGGCCAAGATTAACTTTGTAGAATGCCGATTCATATTCCCGAAATCTCGCAAAAATTTCGCCGCACCTTCACGAAGTGTGAACACTGCATACCATTAAGCCACTAGCATTACTTTAATTTTATTCTGACATTATTATAAAACCTCGTCGGATTCAATTAACGTTGTATCCTGTAATGTACTTACGATGATTTTAAATCAATATGACCAGTCTATTTATTTGCTACAAATTTGTATAATCTATTTTGTTATTACAATGTACCTGTGATTTTATTAGTAATTTACAGTTATATTTATTTTAGTATATTACTTACACCTCTAGTTTATTAAAATATTTAAGAATGCTTTATTGTGTTTAAAAAGCGCATATGTATGAATAAATTAAATTTAAATGTGACTTATAATATTATACAACGTGGAACGTAATTAACGCAAGTCTTCGAAATAGTTTGTATTGAATAGGCAATTGATTCGACTCCATTTTATGTAAAAATTTTTTGAGTAGCTAAAACTGCTGTCACTCATTCTAATCGTGCCTTATGGTCTATACTAACAACATTTAACCATAATTAAAATACGGAGATTTCAAGTGTAGTTCTAACTACCACTTCTATTGCCAGATTTCGTACTTAAATTGGATATTAGTATTTAATTATTGTTCAAGTGTCTGAACTGATAACTGGAAGTTATGATATTCGTCTTGAATTTGTAAGGCTATACACTAATTTATGGCGTCTGAAAACTTTCGTTGTTTAAGTTACATGTTGTATAAGTCCATCTTTGATAAGACTTGACAGCAAAATCACATTTCAGTTCAATTTAACATGAGCCTTATAGCCACCAAAAACATAATATCGACTGCAGTTGAAGTCGAAAGGGATGCAAAGCATGAATTCTCTTATTAATATGCAAGGTGTATCATAACAACGCATGACCTCAGACACCCCGATTAGATTTCTTCACAAATTCCATACAAAACCAAATTTTCCAAATTTAAAATGTTCAACCCTTCTTGACGCACTTTTATACCCCAATTAACAATGAAACTTGTACGTGTATGTGTGCGAATTGAGAAATACGTTTTAGAAATGCATTCGACATCTCCGTATTGCTTTGAATCAAAAATAAAATTAGATTATTATAGCGCACTAAGGGAGTAACAGCATTTTTTGCAAATTAAAAAAAAAACTGACTGCCTCGTTCGTCTAGTGGCAAAGCGCATCGCTTTGTGATCACGAGGTCCTGGGTTCAAATCCTAGGTCGGACAAGTGTAGTTTTCCGAACGAAAACTTCCCAGTACGAGTCCGGAGTCTGGAATTGTGCCAGTATTTAGCAATAGGCTCGCCTCCTATTACATGGGACCTAATATTGGCGAAACGTGGGTGTACTTAGTACACCTCTGCCACCCCCGCTTGGGGAATATAGACGTGCCGGTGTGTTAAAAAAAATATTATACATGAAAAATAGTTGGAATCAATTCAGTTATCGATTTAAAACAAACTACTTTTGAGACCTTGCTTTTATTATATTACACCTTATATAAAACTGCAAGCTTTTCGACTTAATGTGTGTCTGACACGCTTGTGATGATTACGTATTATAATTTGACTAAAAATTCGGTATATAAAGACGCAAATTGTAAGTTATTGAGTTACACGTATGTCCGTATAAAATCTCATAATTCGCAGTAAAAAATTATAAATTAAACTTAAAAGAATAATGATAATAATTTAATTTGTACATGTTATTTTATATAATTAGCAACACATTTTGTTTGTGACTGCCAGAACACGGTTGTGTGCCAAATTCTATCAGAATATTTAATTTATTTTTTTTGGCAATTATAGCGAAGTTTTAACACATTAGTACTTACAACACTTGTAAACTCAATATAAACATTATATTATTTTTTAAGCGGAAGAGCCAAGAAGGAAGCCAGAGAGGTCAGTAAGGAAAGAACTTTTAGAATTCTGTACTCTCTGCCTACCTCGCAAGGGATCTGGCGTGATGATATAGACAGATAGATATTTTTAAACATAAAAACACTCCAACCAATTTCATTCGTTTTAATTAAAAAATAACCTTACCTATATATACATGTAAAAGTAATGACTTATGTAAAATTAAGCAGAAACTACGTATTATTTCCAGTGTTGTTTGGTTTCACGTGTTTCCTTATGAATTCTTGGAACATCGCCACATCTTCCGGTTTATCGTCTGTAATGAAAACGGAACAACATTAATTTTAATGTGTCGGCAAAGTAATACTGTTACGACTTCAATACACCCCGACATCTCGTAAACCCCTTATTGGGGGATGTTAATCTTATAACACTAATTATACACCCTTAGGTCCCCAGTATTGATCTGTCAAGATAGATCTAGAATCTGCGCTTAGCGCTAAAACATCGGAAGGTTCCTCCCATTCAATTATCGCCGGCGCGCGGTCGCGGTAAACAAGTGCCTACTCGTTCACGTACAAATAGGTATGTAATAATAATACCGCTTGTGGGGCGCGCCGGCTATTGTTCGATGTACTTAGAGGGTTTATGTATATTTTAGAACTGTTATACGAGTATAAAAGGAACACCGAGGGCGGGGACACACAGAGTCTCTTTTTGGAAACGACAGCGATCAAATCGAGAACAAGCAATCTAAGTGGAATGCACCGGCGACCTTAGCAAAGATTTACGGATACTACGAGTGACTCAGCGACTTGGAAGCAGTATTTGGGGTACTAAATATACCTGCATTCGACCTACTGTTTTGCGCGTACAGCGCCTAATAAAGTAAGTACGTCGCACGTTATTCGGCATTTATTTACCCCGCAAACGTAACGGTACAAAAATAAAAGTTCTAATTGGAATGTCACATGAAATTGAATACTTATGGCTAGATGATGATGATACATAGATACAGATTAATCTATGAACACTCACTAATGACCCCTTGTCTGTTACATTAACGGCCGATTTCCAAATAAACATATTTTGAAGATTTTAATAATGACCTGTTAAATTTTTGCATGGAATTATGAAATATACTATCCTACTAATATTGTAAATGTGAAAGTTTGTATGTTAAGATGTTATGTTTGTTACATAATCACGCAAAAACGGCTGAACGGGTTTAGATGAAATTAGGCACACAGTTTATAACCTAAATTAACACATAGGACACGTTTTACTCCGGAAAAATGTAAGTGTTGAGTCTTCTACCGTACACCTTGGGCTGATATTTGATTGATACACTTATAGATTGATGATAAGTGTTCATTGATAATAATTGTTATGATAAATGACATATGAGTTCACGCTATGAATGATAATTGCAAACTGATAGTTTATAATGGAATGCCGCGCTTCGCAGGTAAGGTGCTGACGTATGAAAATATACTTGCTTACACCGTACAGTAAGGTTTATGTCTAAAGTCAACGCGGACGACGTTGCGGGCAGAAACTTGTTTTATAATTCCATATTCCGGTAGAGACAACAAAATCCTTAAATTGCTCTTCTTCCCTTGCAATTTCTTTTGTTAAAAGCAACATTACTCTTTGTCCGGTGGAGTTCGGGTTTGAGTACACTAATCCCCGGTCTGTTATCAAAGTCTTTAATGAATTAAAATTAAAAGTAACTGAAGACTTATGGGGAATGTCGGCAAAAGTGTGTAAATCCATTATACATACAATTGCGCCACACTTAGCTGTTATTTTTGTGTCTGTCTTGCCAGTGCTCAGTAAGGTGTCCGAAAAGTTAATGCTCATGCAAATGCTAGATCATTTTAACGCAAACAACATCCTGCACGATCAGCAATTTGGTTTTACCAAAGGGCGTTGTACTACTGACGCCGGTGTAACTCTAATAAAGCATATCTTCGATGCCTGGGAGAACTCACAGGACGCCATTGGCATTTTTTTGTGATCTTTCCAAAGCATTTGATTGTGTGAAACATGAAACACTGCTGCTTAAATTGGAGCACTATGGTATCCATGGTAAAGAACTTAATCTTTTAAAATCTTACCTAGAGGACAGACAACAGTGTGTTCAAATAAATCAAACTAAATCTCTAGGCTCTTTAGTTAAAATGGGCGTTCCACGGGGATCAATACTGGGTCCGTTCCTATTCTTAGTTTACATAAATGATCTACCTGAAGTAATTAAAAATCGAGCAAGAATAGTGTTATTTACTGACGATACCTCTTTGATTTGTAACAAGTAAATAGCTTTGACGAAGTAAATGACGCTATTCTTCAACTACATAACTGGTTTACATCCAACAATTTAGTGCTCAATAACAAGAAAACTAAATGTATAAGGTTTTCTTTGCCAAATGTAAAAAGTACTGTATACGATATTATACTGAACAATGAGAAACTTGAGTTCATCAATGATACATCTTTTTTAGGAATTACGCTCGACTCCAATTTACAATGGGGTCCTCATATTGAGAATTTAAGTAAACGGCTTAGCTCCGCTGCCTATGCCGTAAGGAAGATCAGACAACTAACTGATGTGGACACCGCGAGGATAGTCTATTTTAGCTACTTTCATAGTGTCATGTCTTACGGTATATTATTGTGGGGTAGGGCAGCGGACATTGCGGACATCTCTTCCTTCTATTAATTTAACACAATATGTACTTTTTTTTGTAAATGAGGGAACCATGTAGCCATTCTCATAAATAGTATTATTCGCTTTTTTAACTTAGACTCACCTGATGACCAACCTACATTGTTCTCCCATACCCCACAACAGAATGTAGATGAAAAAGTTTGTAATTTGTTATTTTAAAAGAGTAACCGTGGAGTTTCTTGCCCTTCTTCTCCACAGAAATGACATTCCGAAGTGGCGGTAGAGTCTTTGTTACTTTTCTGACGATTCATAAATACTGTAATGGTGTAAACCATTACATGAATAAAAAATATTCTGATTCTCTGAATCTCATATCATAATCTTATTATTATTTCTGGATCTACGCAGAGCTGGTTCTTATCAATTTTACTAATTGTTTTTTTTTTTCAAATATTGTCGGGGTTTGTCCAACAAAGTAAATTACGGTAAATAATGCACATCGGCTAAAAAGATAGATAATTGGCGACTTTCATATTTTATATATGAAAGTAGCCGATTATCTCCCTCTTTAGCCGAACTACATTCAGACCGATACAAATTTTTGTGGGTCACACAAAGATGTGTCCCGTGCGGGAATCGAACCCGCGATTACTCGATCCAGTGGGCGAAGCCACTTAAGCTTTTAACCACTGCACCAAGCCGTCCGTCATCTATCTATAATCGAACCTAGATAAGTAAGAGTTCAAGGGACCGCAATCTCTTTCTCGCTTATAGAGGTTACTCACTAACTCGAGTTTCTAGCTTATAGAAGTGCAGAAATGGCCATTATCACTCATAAAGGTTAAATAAATGATAAAGTAAATATGAAAGAAAGAAAGAAAGAAACATTTATTAGATAGGCTAAAAGTAAAGTACACTACACAAAATGATAATATGCAGTGAATAAATGTCGACTCGTCTTAATATTTCCATGTCCTTCAGAGCACTGCGACTTTAAAGAGTCTTTTGATTTGATAATTCTATAATAGGTGGATTCTGGTAGACCAAATTCACTCTCAATTTCATTACGCGATTTTTCACACTCAAACGAATTCACGATTTTAAGTTTTTCACTTAGAGATAACACTTGGAGTTTTCAATTAGAGATGACGTAGAAACAAACCTTTCTTCGCTATTAATATTAATCAACTGCAGTTAGGTAGTAACATTGATAAAAGTAAGTGCCAAATGTGCACAAAAACAATGTAAGTACCTAAGTTCCCCGAAATTTTAGAAAACATATTAAAAAAAAAATCTTTTTTTTTAAATATTAATATACCGACTTCAAAAAGCAAAAAATCAAATATTTGAAGTCTGTACCGGTTAGAGCAGTCAGTTACTTGGCACCGACTTCAAATATTTATTTATTGCTTTTTGAAGTAGGTTACATTTAAAAAAAAAATTACAATTTTAAGTGACAAGTGAATTTTTGCTAATATTTACATACCTATATTATATTATTTTGCTGATTTGTACAGCAAGGTACCTATAGGATTGATATAATAACCATAATAATGGAATCTATACATTCATGCTGTTGACCGTTAAGGAGTCCCCTGGTGTATCTTCAAAGTCCAAAATTCAATACCGATTTCATTAAAATGGGACCACATCAAAACTATACTAAACCCAACGCATAAGAATCATCAAAATCAGTTCATAAAGACTTTATAAAAAAAACACAGACGAATTGTCGACCTCCTCCTTTTTTGAAGTCGGTAAATATTCTAATTAGTTCTATGGCAGCGTACCTATCGGATTGACGTAATACCCATAATATCTCAATCTAAGCATTCGTATTGTTTCTCGTTAAGGAGTTCCCTGGTGTATCTTCCAAGGTCTAATACTGATGAAATTAAAATAGGACCACCTTGGAGTTATACTGAACCCAATGCAAAAAGAATCATCAAAATCGATTTATAATTGGCGGAATGATCGCGTAACATACATACAAAAAAAATCATTGTGTGGTTTTATGAAACCACGGTAAAAGTGAAACATATTGGCCTTGGCTGCTCTGGCGAGCGCCTTTCACTTTATCCCTACTCCGCGGCCGACCGTCACGCGACATGCAACACACAGACCAAAATGTTTGAGACGATCTAATAAAAGTTTCACTACAAAAAACGTAGTAGTAGTCTCCGTCTTAAGCTGATGTGCAATAATTTATATTATTATAGTATATTTGATGTAAGATGGTTAATGTGACCGTTGTAAGTGTTAAAGAAGATTATATATACTTTATTCAATGGCAATAAGAGGCATGACCCGTTTCTATAATTATGGTTTTATGCCTTAATACCGTTGTATTAAATATAAATTTCGTTTGGCACTAACAACTGTCACTACCCATCTTATGTGAAAAATATTACAGTAAATGCTTGAACCAAAACCACATACCAATATCGGGCTGATTCTCAGTGCCTTCCTCGTCGCTGGAGCTCTCGTTGGCGGGGTGCTTCAGATACATGTCGCTGAACTCCCGCCCTGCAGGCACCTCTTCTATCAGCTTCTTGTCTATAACGGCATCCTCGGTACCTTGGAAAACGACATACCACATAAATAACGGGTAAAACCTGGAACCATACAGGTCAAAGCTAGTCGCTGTGGTTGCAGTTTTGTTTTGCATCAAATCCACGATTAAACACTTGGAAATTATTGGAGTCTGAACTCTCTGCTTACACCGCAAAGATTCTGTAGTAGGATAGATATAGATAGATTTAAATAATATATAAATATGTTGCTAATAATTGGTTTTGACAATGTTCACCTATATTTTTAAAATTAATCATGTTCAGCCACTTATGTCGCTCTTTGTAGATACGTTTATCATATTGGGTTTCTAAGTCATCCGTTAGCGTTAAAAGCAGCTCTTTAAAATAGAAGATTAATTTATATTTGCTTACTGCCTTTCCTCAACTCCTCATCCGTTCGTTTTTGCTCCTCTAATTTTTCAGCGCGCATTTTCAACAATTCCGGTTTATATTCGCTGAAATATATATATTTTGTTTTAGATTTATATCAAACAATTATGTTTTGTATTAAAATAACTCATTACGGATACATACATTTCATATTCATTCGCTGCCTCATCAACTAATTTGAAAAATTCATCCAATCCCTGAAATTAAAAATATAGCAAGTTTATTTTGTTTTAACCTATGCCAACACTAGGACCAGAGAATGTTGTTAATATTCCTAAGGAGAATTTGAGGTTTAAGAATCTTTATTTCTCTTTAAGAATAACTCTAATTCAATTACAGAGAAATTAAAACTTAACAAAAATAAAGTTAAGGTTAGCGTACAGAAAAGATGTTTTGTTAAAATATTTTTATAAATCAAAAGTGGGTAGTCAAAGATGTTACGGTACAAAATGAACACAACAAACACGGATGTAAAGTTAGACTAGATGTGGCATTGAATGTGGTCTGCAATTATAAGAATTTTAGAATAGATTTGAAAAGAATATTTATTAACTTGTTTAGTTGAGAGGTTAAATGGTTATGTTTGTATTTATTGTAAAGTGATATTTTTTGATATTTTTTATATGTATCTTTAATTATTTATTTTATTATGTATATGCATACAAGTTGAACGGTGACAGGTATTAGGCACAAATGCATGTCTCTGTTTAGTGACAAGTATTTGTAACATGTAATTTTAATAGTTTTTTAAAACTAGTCATACTCTTGGCGTCTTTTATATCTTTCGGCAGCTTATTGTAAATATTAACACCTTCAAATCTAATATTCTTTTTTCCATAGTTTGTTCTGGGTGGGCGTAGAACGAGGTAACTTGCACTTCGTAATTTCATTTTGTGTTCTTTCTGTTTTTTGGTAAAAGCTAATGTAGTATGAATTTCATTATTTAATATTTTGCGTATTATAGTATGCATGTGTAGTAGATGTATGTTTGTGTAATGTTCAATATTTTTGTGTCATCATATACTTTTTGTGGCGATTTTCGATAACCATAGTTAAATAAAATTTTTACTAGTTTATTTTGGGCTTTTTGTAATACACTTAGATTACTTTTAGCAGCGGTCTCCCAGATTTCTATTAGGTATTTGAATTGTGGATACGTCTAAATACCTCAAGTGAAGGTGATTGAAGTGTGTACTCTACATTGCCCAAACAATGTTAGGTCTAGCTGTAATACGGAGCGAATATATTGGCGGACGGATTACTGGACACAATTTTATACTCCGAACTGCCACTGATATTTTTCGATAGACTAGAATTCAAACGATGGAGAATAAAATAATGAAAAAGCAATGCAAAAGTGGAAGGATGTAGATACCGGGGAAGACCTAGACTATCTTACCATGACCATATAGATCGTGTCTTATCTGAAGGGCAAGTCAAAAGTCTCCGTAACCGGCGAGCGTGTATGACATGAACTATGAGAGCGGAGGAAGTCAGAGAGGTATGTACGGAAAGAACCTGTTGGAACTCTGTACTCTCTGCCTACCCCGCAAGGGAACTGGCGTGATGATATAGATAGATAGAATTCAAACCCTCTTGGGTTCTCCTCGTGAGCCACAGCATGTAGCACTAGACTAATGGGGCAGTAGACAAATCCCAAGTAAATTAAGTAATTAAATCGATATTGATAAAAATTCATTGGTAATCATAAAAAAGGGAAAGATTATAAACCATCATGAGTCTTAATGAAAACATTTTGGAAGGGAAAGTATGAGGGAGGAGAGGAAGAGGAAGGCGGAGGATAATTTACACAAGTCAATGAAATGAGAAAGTTTCTGTCATGTATAAGGAATCCAAAGTAATCGTACAGAGATTTGATAAGAAATTAATGAGAAAAGATGCATACATCAGCTACACGGAGGCCATTACAGCCCTATTCAGATTACCGTGAGATTTTATGTGAACGTCATAAAATACTTCCAAATCAAGGTGTATTGTTAATACGTTTAAACGACATTGAAGTTCGCCATTGCATTTTAAGTGGGTTAATTTTTACTCTCGGTTGATTTGTTGGCGCGAATACGGTTTCAATTAGTTGTTTTTGATAAATTTGCTGTTACATTTTTGTAAGTCAGCATAGTCAGTAAAAAAAGTTCGGGCAACCATCTCCTGCGGTTATGTTATGTCTCAATCAAATAGGGTACAGATGTAGTCAAAAAGACACTAACGTCACCGGTATGCGCGCTCACTCCACAGCACTTCAGGTCGGAGTAGAATGTGTCGAGTGCCAATGCCATGGATCTCGTCAGGTTTCCGATGTACGTGTTACCGCCCTCTGTCTCACTCTCGCCTTCCGCGTCCAACGCCTCTTGAAACGCCTCGAAGTCACGCATCCAATCTACTGCATAGCTATTGTCCACTACATCTGTCTGTAAGAATTTTTTAAGATAAAAAAAAATTAAACTGTCACGCTTATATTCCCCAAGTAGTGAGGGCAGTGGTGTACTGAGTACACCCACTTTTCGCGATGTTAAGTCCCATGTAATAAGGGGCGAGCGTATACTCATATACCGGGCACAATTCCAGACTCCGGATTCATGATAGGAAGTTCTCGTTAGAAAAACCACACTTGTTCGACCTAGGATTTGAACCCAGGACCTCGTGATTAGCGTTGAAAAAAACTTGAAACTTTTCAGTTTCTTTCAAAATCCATCGTTTTTTTCACGTTTCATTAGAAAAATTCGGATTAAAACATGATTTTCCACATTTCCCAACGACAAACGACATAGTAAATGATTAAAACATCAATTTAAAACCGTTTTTTTATTTTCAATAAAACCCGTTCTTTTAATAAAAATCTTGATTTTTCAACAAGTCACGTGGTTTCAATTTTTTAACAAAAATACGAAAAACTAAAATAAACGAATTTTCCGGTATTTTTCGCGACAGAAACAATTTTCTTTCAGAATTTTCAACGCTACTCATGATCACAAAGCGATGCGCTTTGCCACAAGACCAACGAGGCAGTTTTTAGTTACAGTTGTATAATAATCTATCGGCAGTCGAAAGATGTCCAATGCAGGAAAGGATACCCCAAAGATCACCACGAGAACCACTTTATGGTTCATACTCATCTTACTTCTACACGGAACCTTCACCAGGTCATCGGTCACCATAATGTATAGTCATACTAAAGTTAACTATAAAGTCATCAAGGAAATACTTTAATCATTTATCATAAACAGACGCTGCTTTCATCTAATCTACCTATTAATCTATCACTATCCATTCAAATCTGGCGAGAAATTCAGCAGGATTGTCACTTCCATCAATTCTTTATTCTATCATTTTTTATCATGTTACAAGTGGATATGTTAAATCAGAAAATTAATTTCTAAAAAGATGATGATTCTGGGTGGACCAGAAGGCCAATTCTCGTATTTGATTGACACTTGAGACCGAATCTTGACCGAATTGAGATTTACTTATGAATTGACTTCCATTTGTTATTCCGCTCCACTAAAGTATCGAACCGATTTCAGTATCATCTCATTCTAATTTCTATACAATGTGAAATTGTTTAATTTAAAATATATTGTCAATCATTTGTTGATTACATGTTAATCGCAGCTGCCACAGTCTATAATAAAAAAAATCTAACTGAAATCTTCAATTTGGCGATGTTTTGTATATTTGTTTTGTATATAGAGGCGCTCGTAGCGCTGTGCGACCGCGGTGTTCTTACCGATCACCAAGGTTAAGCAGCGTTCGACTTGGTCGGCCTGAGATGGGTGACCGTTTGTGGCATTTTCATATTCGAGCATCTCCGTGCTTCGGAAGGCACGTTAAGCCGTTGGTCCCGGTTACCACTTAATGTGGTAGTCGTTAAGCCGAGTTGGAAGCCTTAAAGGCGGCTTGATAAGTTCCAACAGCAGGTGGCCACCAATCCGCACTGGGTCCGCGTGGTGGAGTATGACCTAATCTCTCTCACCTCGATTTGTGAGAGAAGGCTTTGCCCAGCAGTGGGCAGTATAGGCTGATATTATTGTATATTTGTTGTACAAAACATATCAGTACAAAATTTTATCGGAATACCGTTTACATTTTGTTCAACTTTCGGTCCGATTTCGATTCGGTCGATGTCGATTTTACGAGAATACCATTTGTGAGATTCATGACATTGAGATTAGATCGAAACTGCATTTTGAACACTTTTAATTACGAGAATTGGCCCCCAGATCATGACAAAAAGTTCATGGTTACAGTCCTTTTTTTGCACAGTATTATTGCTTTTAAAATCACATTCACTTTTTAACACTTTTTTTTCTCCTAATTGGCGATATGAACATAGATATAAAATCGTTCTCATCGTACAAAGATATTTATCTAGAAACACTTAGTCAGCACGGCCTGATGTGTGGGATAACTGAATTTACCAGAATTGAAACAAAATTAAACATTATAACTAAATCATGCATTGATCACATTTTTGCCCGTTTCCCCACAATGCATCCGTACTCTGCGGTGTTGGACGTCGTACTGGCAGACCACCGTGCGATTATATTTACTTGCATCGACTGTAACATACCGAAGTCTATACAGGATGTTACTAAACGTGTAATTAATTATGACATTCTTTATCGTGAATTAAAAAATGTTAAATGGCTAGAGACTACAGAAATGTGCTGCCCTAACAAAATATACAGTTTTATTCAAAACTCATTTTATAATGCGAATAAACTTGCGAGCTCCACAGAAGCCTTTAGTTTTAAAAGGAAGCGATTTAAAGTTCCTTGGATAGATCGGAACGTATCACGTCTATGTAAAAAACGTGATGAATTATTTAGGTCTTGGAAAAATAGCCTGAATGATCCTAAACTAAGACTAGCATATAATAAAAGCCGTAATAAAATACATAAAATATTAGAAAATAATAGAAATACATACTATATTAAAGAAATAGATAGCAATTCAAAAAATATAAAAAAAGTTTATGAAATTGTTAATAAAATGTTAGGCAGAGTAACATTATCAATCGATGCCGCAGTACTCAAGGCTTTTAATCTACAAGGTCTAAGCAATAAGATTATTGCAGACAACTTTGCAACTCATTTTCACAAAGCCGTAAATGACATAACTCCAAATTGTGACTCGAAACTTCTAGATCCAAACAGTTATAATACACAAATTAACTCTAGTATTTATTTCCAAAAAGCGTCAACAGATAAAATACATAAAATTATTAGTAAATTAAACTGCAAAAAAGCTCCAGGGCTTGATAATATAAAAGTGTCCGACATTAAAATAGTCGGTAAGGAAGTATCATTGGCTATAACAAATCTCATTAACTGTAGTGTAGCAACGGGTCTGTATCCAGATGAATTAAAGATTGGATGCGTTAGACCAGTATATAAAAAAGGGCCAAGAGACAATTATTCAAATTATCGTCCTATAACATTGCTCTCAACCATAGATAAAATAGTAGAGAAATTTGTATGCGAACAGATTCACTCATTTTACACAAAGCATGATGTGATATACCAAAATCAATTCGGGTTCCAATCAGGCAAAAGCACAAACCAACTCTTAGCAAAATTTACGGATGAAGTAAACGGATTCCTTAATGAAAGAAAACATATATTGGCGCTATTTATAGACTTTTCACGAGCCTTTGACACCCTGCAACATAATCAACTAATCACCAAACTCGACCATTGTGGAATACGCGGCCCATTACTCAACTGGTGTAAAAACTACCTACAAAACAGAAAATTTACTGTAAAGATTGATAACGCATACAGCGACCATATACCCATAACAGAAGGCACAGCCCAAGGATCCGTGCTAGGCCCCCTCCACTTTTTATCGTATGTTAATGATATGAGCGAGTGTGTTAAGCACTGCACATGCTACCAATTTGCCGATGATACGTGCTTGGTTACGTCCGATACAGATCCGCAGAAAGCTAGTGATCTCTTACAATCTGATTTAAATACCCTTGTAAACTGGTGCCATGATGTGGGTCTAGTGCTAAACTCTATTAAAACTAAATTGTTAATAATTAAATCTCCATACACACAATTCATACCATTAAAAAAACCTATAGTAGCTCACGGGCACAAATGCCTACACACAACAGATAAGAAATTATGTCGTTGTCCGACTATTGAAGTCGTCGATACTCAAATATACCTTGGATTAACTATAGATAGCAAATTTAATTGGAGCAAGCATATCGAGTATGTTTGTAATAGGCTCAGGCAGTTTTTAGCTAACATAATCATTTTAAAGCACCGTATACCCTTCAGGGTCAAGCTAATGTTATATAATTCACTAGCTGAGTCTTATATTCAATACGGTTTAACTAGTTATGGTCGTACTTATAACACATATCTAAATACTATCTTTGATCTCCAAAGAAGAATCCTAAGAAATTTAGTATCTCCAAAGATAAAGAAGCAATTTGATAACAATGACAGTGGGCTATTTAAACACTGTAATGTATTACCTGTCCATTTACAGTTCAAATATATGTTACTAAAAGAAAACTTTTTTAATGACAAATATAAAATTGAAATTACACATCCTGTATACACGCGGGCTGTGGCGCAGAAACGGCTTCGTACGAACACGACCCGCGTAAACAACTGCTATGGCGAGCGAACAGCTGCTTACCTAGTTCCTCGATTTATCAACGAACTACCCTCTGATGTATGTATTAACATTAATAGAAAGAACATTAAAGATAAATTAAAATCCTTCTTGCACAATATTGCCTAAATAAAAACATAATAGTTTAATTATATATAAACTTGATGTTTTTAATATTTTTGTTATATTTTGTTATTATTCTTATAAATATGGTGTCTCGATGTATTTAGCATGAATACAAACCTTTGTGGTTTCTCAATGCTATGTGACCGACTTGTTGTACAAATTTTTTTAAGTGATAAATAAATAAAAAAAAAAAAAAAAAAAAAAAAAAACAAATCATACTGTATACCAACCTTATTCATAACAACTATAAAAGGCAACTTCGTCTTGTACAATATGGAGCATGCATACAGCATGTTGGACATGAATGTGACCGGAGACACACTCCTGACCGTATCCATCACATACACAACTACAGTAGGGCAGGTGGATGCCAGTGTTTCTGTTACTATTGTGCCTGACGCTGACCACGTAAACACCTCTATTTGACCTGTAAAAATAGCAATAGTTGAATGCCTGGAACATATGCCATGTGGCAGCATACTTCGGCTCGACGGATGGCTTAGTCCAGTACTTAAGAGCTTGAGTCGCTCTGCCCACTGGATCGAGCACTCGCGGGTTCGATTCCCGCACGGGACAAATCTTTGTATGACTCACAAATATTTGTTTCTGTCTGGGTGTTTGTACATATGAATGTCATGTTAGTAAATGCACCCACGACACAGGAATAAATCCTAGTGTGGCGCTAAGTTTTATTAAAAACAAAATGATTTCTTTCAAATCAAAATTAAAAAGCTGACTACTAAATAGAGAATATTTATTATACATGTAAACCATGTTTTAAATCAAGGCAACTAAGCTATCTAATATCCTACTATCAAAAATTATATAATTCCATTCCTACTTTACAAAACTAAACCCAAATCACTTTTTCAACCTGAAATACACTATTTAAAAAGTGTACCTCTACTAACCCTGAACCATGCCTAAGAAAAATATAATGCAGTGACATTTAGGCCCTTATTACAGAACGTAAATCCGTCATGAATCTAGTTTCAAAACTAACAATTTAGCACAAAAATCAGTTTTTGAAACTAGATTCATGTTTTGTAATAGGGCATTACAATCTAGCATGAATGTAACAAGTTATTTAACTTTTTTTAGGTTCATTATCACTACAATTTTATTGCTCGCCAATATTAATAAAAACACAGTTTGAACTTTACCTGGTGTGTCAATGATACAATATTTATGTTTCTTGCCAGCCTTCTCAATCAGATCCACAACTTGTCCAAATTTAGTTGAGAACAAGTTAAGTGCAGTCACAATACCCCCATTAGGCCCAAGGCCGTATTGTTTCATTACTTCTTTGTAATTCACTGTGTCTCTAATATCTACAAAATAACATAAGAGTGAAATAGTGCTTTATAGTATTTATCACATAGGATGAATAGTAACAGTTCTAATTGCCAAACGAAATTAATATTTAATTCAATGGTGTTGAGTCATAAAACCATAAGTATAGAAATGGTTCATGCCTCTTATTGTCATTTAATTAGGTATAATTTCGTTAGGCAATTAGAACTGTCACTACCCATCCTATGTGAAAAATATTATAATCACAAGATTGGAAAGGTGTTCATAAGTTGTTAAGTTGGTCTGACTCTACATGAGTACCTAATTATGTTGAAAACTTAATATGTAATCACATTAATGTATGTTTTTGGCATATACATTAGCTTTAAATTAAAAAATATATAATAAACACCGGGACCAAATAGACCGGGTCTTATCTGAAGGACGAGACTGAGAAGTCAGGAGTCTCCGTAACCGGCGAGCGTGTATGAGACGAACTATGAGAGTAGAGGGAGCCAGAGAGGTATGTAAGGAGGGAGCCTGTTGGGGCTCTGTACTCTCTGCCTACCCCGTAAGGGATCTGGCATGATGATATAGATAGATAGATAGATAGATAGATAAACACCATCACACCTATATCCCCCAAGCAGGGTTGGCCGAGGTGTACTGAGAACACCCACTTTCCGCCGACGATGTTAGCTCCCTTGTAATTTATTTGTTTATTTAGGTTTGCCAACAGTTGTTACAGTGATGTATGGTAATTTTATAACAATCACGTATATAATAGCAATACTGCACAACCAATTATAGGCAAACACTACTTGCGCAGTATTAACCTTTACAAACGGACAAGATATATAAAAAAAATAACTACAAGCTAATACACAACAAATTGTACACACATGGACAATTTAACAAAACAAATACAATTTGGAAAAAATATAGAATATAGTAATCCCATCTATAACACACAGTGTGGCATCAGTACTTTGAGAAAGTAGCTAAGCTGTCTGCATGAATATCGCTCAGGTCGCTGCGCTCGTTTACTAGCCTGCATAGACGTGGAATCGGGGAATTGGCGCCAAATTTTGTGCGTCGAAGTGGTGGAACCAACGGTGTGATAGGGTTTCGTGGAGGTTTACGAGGGACTCTCAGGTTAAACTTATTTAGAAGGTGGGGACTATCAATTTTATTTGAAAATAATTTGTGAATAAATTTTAGATCTAAAATTTCCTTACGTTTTTCAAGACTGGTCATTTTGAAGAACGCCAGTTTGGACACATACAATATTTTTTTGTCGTTCATTCCAGCCGAATACGCTAGATGGTTCAAAAATCTCTTCTGGACACGCTCAATTCTAAGTGAGTGTACGGCATAATGGGGTCTTCAGGCGACACTACAGTATTCTAGAACACTTCGGACTAAACTATAATAAAGCATTATTTTTGTGTGAGGTTTATGAAATTTTTGGCTATTGCGGATAACGAATCCCAAGGTACGCAAAGCTTTTTTAGTGATATTATCAACATGTGGTATGAAAGTGAGCTTATTGTCAAGTATGACACCCAAGTCCCGGATATTATTTGCTTCGGTTAGGGGGGTCCCATGTATATTGTACGAACTATTTATGTTGTGTAGCTTACGACTAAACTTAATGTGAGTGCACTTCTCAGAATTTAACTGAATGCAGTTTAGTAAGCACCACTCAGACAACCTATCAATGTCCTGTTGCATGAGCATGGCATAATGTAATAATATGTAATAGGGGGCGATCGCCATATATCAAGCACAATTTAAGACAGCAAAAAATTAAATTTGTCCAACCTGGGATTTGAACCCAGAACCTCGTAATTACAAAGCTATGGGGCTTTGCCACTAGATTAATCAGGCAGTCCTTAGAACAAGATTGGAATTAAATTATAATTTTGATTTCTTTTCCAACAGGTTCTTTGCATACAGACCTCTCTAGTTTCCTCCATAGTTCATCTCATACATGCCGGCTGGTTATAGAAACTTGCCCTTCTGATAAGATACACCCTATTTGGTCATGGTAAGATAGTCTAGTTCTTCTCCAATACCTGCATCCTTCCACTTTCGCATTGTATATGTGTTTTGTCATTATTTCTACCAGCATTCTTTCTATATGCTCCCAACACCGGAGCATGCCCTTTGTCAAATTTACACCAAGACTATTTTTCATATCTACATGCTTTTTACTACGCTGTTGCGAACACGTTTGTTTAACTATTCAAACTGATGTTTGTAGTAATAATTCTGGATATAAACAACACTACATACCTATGTTCGCTGGGTAAGGTACTTCTCGACACGCCGGGTCTAAGTTAATAAGATACGGCCTCGAGCCTGCTACCACTTTACTAGAAAGGCGTCGCGTAAACGACGTTTTTCCAGCTCCCGCCATGCCTACGCGAAAAACAGACATTTCGTTATGAAATTTGGGAAAACATCGGAAATTAAGCACTTGTAATAACTAACCTAAAATTATCAAACATATCGGCTTCTTAGAACTTTCTTCCGCAGGTCCTGGCACAGGTTCAGCAGTGGCCATTTCTGTTATTTCGTTATTAGTTTAAATTACGTGTGTTCTTCAATGTGAGAAATTTAATTCCCATTAAAGAAAGAACGCAAAATAAATAAACTGCTAGAACATGCAAATGTCAGTGTAAATTAACAATGGAGAGTAGTGTGTGACTCAACCAGTAATTCGATTCTAATACCGTCTACAAGAAATCGACTAAATTACCAACTTTTTTCATTTGTACTAGTCTGTGCTAGTATCATGCTATATGCTTTATACATGGATATATTACAAATTGATTGAGTACTGTCAAAATATTGCTAAAGAAAATTAAACTCTTACTCACAGACAGAACACTGAATTTTCTATGATTTAAACAACTCGAGAAACCATGATGAGTGAGAGCTATAGCTCGGAGCCCGATGTCTCGTTCGCACCCATTACGATGCAGTATGATGACTTTAAGGTAGAACTAAGACGGAGTATTCCTACTTATATGGTTTAAATACGCTGTAAACCATTTATTATCAAGTTCAAAACGAACAAGGTTCTCAATTCATCTGTATATACAGATTAGATTAAGATGGGACAGTAAGAGCTATCTCAACCGTTGTAGATGCAGAAAAACGGCCCTAGGAGACTCCTTAATTTACGCAAAATTTAAAGCTGAATTTAGATTCTGAAAAAAATGTTCAGTAAGCAAGAAACTGGGCAATTTAATCAAAAACGTTGACTACTACTCATTTAAGATGTGACATATGCGTAGAAAGAAAGAATTACGATAATAAAGAGTGCCCGAGAATTATACGTTAATTATATGTCAACAAGTCCATAATCGTACCAATGTTTGGTCACCCTACTTAAAAAGAGACTTAGGGCTTTCAGTGGCTATCCTTGTCATCCTGTTTTTTTTCGCAGAGTGCTCAATCCATTGTATTATATCCATGCTGAATCCATAAGAACTAAATCTCTTGCCCTGAAAATTAACACATCTTGCAATAGACATGTGTCGATCTTTATTGGTATGTTACAGTGATATGAAACATGAACGACAACTATAAAATTCAAAACAGTTTTACAGAAATAAATGCTTCATTTGTATCTGAATCTCGATCTTACATGCACCAGTCAGTATACGAAGGCCATTGATATACATAACACTAGATTAGCAGTAACGGCGTAAATGTATGTCGCCTAAGAATAAGCCCGCAGCCAAGTTTCAAGCTTCTGTCATTCATTGGCCTGCCGGACATCTCTCGAGTAACACGTATTAATAAAAAATTACAAAATAGGTAAATACGTGGTGTAAGAACGCGATTTGAGGTCACAAAATCACTATACCGCAAGCGGAATGACTTTCCATACATAAGTTTATTGTTTATTCATATATTTACTAGTAAATGAAATAAAAAACCGATTTCAAGTTACAAAAATAAATTTGAGACGCAGTGTTGCCAATTAAAACTCTACATGGTGTTCCCGTCTTTATGGGTAAATGTTGGATAATTGTGTCACCTATAATTATGTACTATACGAATATCTATTTTATTAATTTTTTTGGATGCCAAAGGGTGCAATTTCCGCCAGATCCCTTGCGGGGTAGACGGAAAGTATAGAGTTCTAAAAATTTCATTAGAATATTATGAAAATAAATAAGCTATTTACTCAAAGCGAATATTGTACACAATTCTTTGTTACATAATTGCCTAATGGATCCGGTACAGCATAGCTCCACCCCATTTGTTCTCACGTGTGTCGTAGAAAGCAATTGGGGAATTAACCAAGACTTTTTCTATCCTTTTTTTTTTAAAAGCGCCGTCTGGTAATTATTCAATGTCGTGGGTACTGTACGGGTTAGACTCTACTCGTACAGCATTTTTTGAAGATGATAAATGATACACTTGTTATTGTAATAATTAAAAGGTTTATTGATAGTCCAAATTATCACTATTCTATGATTTAATGATAAATAAGAATTAATGTGTGATATGATATATGTGAGCACGCGCGCGATTCTCTTGCTAACCGATTGCGAAAAATATTAATTATGATCATCATCATAATTAATATAATGTGCATGTGACGTAAAAATGCTGATGATGCAAACGGACGGGCTGGCCCGAACAGGTACGTTTACAAACATGAAAATTACACAAACAAATAGCTCATCATCATCATCATCATCTCAGCCTACACTGCTGAATATAGGCCTCCCCAATCGCTTTCCAGCGTAACCTGTCCGATGCCACCTGCATCCAACGACTTCCTGCGATTTTCACAAGATCGTCGGTCGATCTGGCAGGTGGTCGTCCCACGCTGCGCTTGCCAATACGTGGTCTCCACTCTAGAATCTTTCTGCCCCAACGTCCGTCCGATCTTCGCGCTATGTGGCCCGCCCATTGCCACTTCAGCTTGCTAATCTTAAGGGCTATGTCGGTGACCTTAGTTCTTCTACGAATCTCCTCATTTCTGATTCGATCACGTAGAGAAACGCCGAGCATAGCTCTCTCCATAGCTAGCTGAGCAACTCTGAGCTTTTTTATGAGACCTATAGTAAGAGACCACGTCTCTGATCCATATATCATCACTGGTAACACATATTGACTAAAAACTTTAGTCTTTAGGCACTGAGGTATTTTGGATGAGAAGATGTTGCGCAGTTTCCCGAACGCTGCCCAGCCGAGTTGGATTCGTCGATTGACCTCTCTCTCAAAGTTGGACCTACCTAACCGGACTACCTGTCCCAGGTAAATGTATTCGTCGACAACTTCAAGAGTAGAGTTCCCAACGGTGAGTGCGGTGGGTACGACATGGACGTTAAACATTATTTTCGTTTTGTCCATGTTCATTTTAAGACCCACTTGTTGAGATACTCTGTTGAGGTCGCCGAGCATTCGTCCTAGATCTTCCAGCGACTCCGCCATGACCACAATGTCGTCGGCAAATCGAAGGTGAGTGATGTATTCGCCATTGATGTTGATGCCAAGTCCTCGCCATTCCAAGAGCTTGAAGGCGTCCTCTATGGTGGTCGTAAACAGTTTCGGAGAAATGACGTCTCCCTGTATTATGTCCTCTTTTTATGGAGATCGCCTTCGTGCACTGTACTCCTTGTACTCGGACTGACATGGTGGCGTTATTATACAAGCACTTCAACACTTCGATGTACCGATAGTCAATGCGGCATCGCTGGAGAGAACTAAGAACCGCCCAAGTCTCGATCGAATCGAAGGCTTTCTCATAGTCCACAAACGCCAAGCATAGTGGCCGATTATACTCCTCGGTCTTCTGTATAATCTGCCGCAGCGTATGTATGTGGTCTATGGTACTAAAGCCTTTCCGGAAACCGGAAGGACTTTAGTACCGGCGATCCGCCCGCTTTCAGAAGCTCTGCGGTAATTCCGTCTTCCCCCGGCGCTTTGTTGTTTCTAAGTTGTTTGAGAGCCATCCTTATCTCGTACAGGCTGATGTCCGGGATATCTTCAGTGTAGTGTCGGGTTAGCTTGGCTCTTGGGTCTTTTACCAAGTCAACAACAGGTTCAGCTACTGAGGTATACAACTGCCCATAGAACCTCTCTATCTCCCTGAGCACCTCTGACCTATTCGACGTTACGTTTCCGTCCTCCGTCTTCAGCTTCGTCAACTGGCTTTGCCCAATAGACGCGTCTCTTGCGAACACTTTGGAGCCCTTGTTCTGCTCTATGGTCTCCTCAATACGTCTTGTATTGAAGGACCGTAAATCGTGTCGCAAGGACTTCAATATCTGTCCATTGAGCTGCCTATACCTGGACTTAGCATCATCGGAGGTTTGGAATGTCATGGTACGTCGCTCAGCCATAAGGTTTCGGGTGTAGTCAGATAGCTTTTGAGGCCTATTTTTACGGTGGGGCTTAAAATGCTTGGACCCGACCGTATGGACAGTCTCTACCAATCTATTGTTGATTTCGTCCACTGATGCGCTGCTGTCTAGCAATTCGAAGCGGTTTGACAATTCGAGTTGAAAGTTCTCGGGGTTTTGGATATGTGCATTAGAAGGTCGGAGCGTAGACTTCATCAGATGCGATCTTTCCATTTTGACATTAATATTTAATGTGCCTCTGACCATTCGGTGATCACTGCCGGTTTTTACCCTGTGAATCACGGAGACATCATTAAATATTTGTCGCTTGGTGCTCATGATGAAGTCTATCTCATTTTTTGTGAAACCATCAGGGCTCATCCAGGTCCATTTCCTATGAGACGGCTTCTGGAAGAAAGAGTTCATCATAGAGAGTCCCTCCTTCTCCAGATATTCGGCCAGCCTCTGACCCCTGGGGTTGCGCTGCCCATATCCAAATTGCCCCACTCTCAACTCATCATCGCCCCGTTTGCCCAGTCGCGCATTGCAGTCACCCATAACTACTGTAAAGTGTGCTTTGGAAGTATGTATGGCTCTACTAATGTCCTCATACATAACTTCGACCTCATCATCTGAGTATGCCGAGGTCGGTGCGTAGACCTGTATGACCTTCAGCGAATATCTTTTGGATATTCTGAGTATCAGGTACGCTACCCTGCTCGACACACTAGTGATGGACACAACGTTGTTTATGAGTGACTTGTGGACGATAAATCCGACACCACCTTGGGACTGCTGTTCGCCCTCCCGGTAGTAAAACAAGTTGCCGGATTTTAAGGTTATCGTGTCCTCGCCCTCTCTTCGGACCTCCGATAAACCAACAATACTCCACCGCAACTTGTTTAACTCTTCTTCCAGCTCAACTAGCTTCTCATCTGTCCTCAATGTGCGTGCGTTGTATGTCACCAGGGCCAATTTTCGGTTTCGGTGGTAGCCGAATCTCTGCCGGAGATTCTTAGCACCCCTTGTCAAAAGGCAACAAATAGCTAGACCTAAACAAAATGTGTGAGTCACACAAAGATTTGTACTATGTGGGAATCGAACCCGCGACTATTCAGTCTATTAACTGGAGCGGCCTACCACTCTTCACGTCTGGATAAAGAAGTGGAAACAGGAAATAGGCAACAACGTTTTACTGAGTTTGTTGAAGAGATACGTATTTTGTAAATTTGTATTTATTTTACCCGCTCTAAATAGACTGCAACCATCAACCTGCATATTTTGGAAATAATGGAATAGATAACATTAGTTGAGTTTTGTTTATTACTCATTCAATAATATTTTCATAGTTTGACCACATACCCTAATGGACTATTATCTAATATTCAAATAATGTGTGTAACAATTCTAATTTTATATAGAATAAAATGAATTAGGTACTATAATAATTTATTTTAATAATTCATGCATGGAATTCTATCCGAAATATAACGAAGTTAATTAAAAAAAATATATATAATAAAAAATTATATTCATAACATCATTAAAAATGTATATACATTGTGCATTTAAATTGTGGGAAATAATCGTTCTTTCTTCTTTCTTTCTTTTTAAAAAAAACGTAGCCCCACACTAGGATTTATTCCTGTATCGTGGGTGCGTTTACAAACATGAAAATTCACATACCCAGACCGGAACAAATAATTGTGGATCACACAAAGATTTGTCCCGTGCGGGAATCGAACCCGCGACTATTAGAAACAGTGGGCGGAGCAGCTTAAGCTCTTAACCACTGCGCTAAATCGTCCGTCAATCATATAGTCACTGTTTCAGATACAAATGATGAATCTGAACAGTGAGACACTTTTGCCATATCTTGCAAGCTGAGGCGCTGCAAAGACTTGGCTTTGATCCTGGAATTTGGGCAACTGGCATCTCTCTGTTTATGTCCTATATAATTTCAAGAAACATCATACACATATACATTTCAGTTGCAAATATCAGTAATCACTAGTGACTTTTTGACTGCCAATAACTTTCAAGTTTATGGTATCGTTGAGCGACTTCACTAGCTCTCCATCCCCCACTGCGTCGCAGGATTTAGAAGATTAATTTATAGTCACAGCAACCATAAGCTGTTAGCCTTTTCTTGCTGCAATTAGCAACTTGCGTCGACTACTTACGACGTGTGCGCAGCGCCTTAGATTGTGGATAAGTTTTAACTACAAACATATATATAAATGGCATGTTAAATAAAAATCATGAAATTATAATTAAATTAGGCACTTTATTTCCAATAATAAAGCTTTGTTTACTTATCTAAATCTATGTACATATTTACATTGATTTATAAGTACGTTTACCCATCCTTTTCAAGATTTAAAAACATTATCGGATACATATGACCAAGCTTTGAAATTCTCTTTTGTATTATTAATCTAAGCGTGTCCGTGTAAGTCGCAGGTGGTTTACAAGAAGACGGATCTCGCCAGTGTAGACCTGATGAAAAAAAAGTTAAATTTAATAAGAAACCATGTGGCAGCTTTTAAATTCCTTAAAGTTACTGAGTTTTACAGATTAATCAGTCATGCACAAACACAAAATTCGAATACAACATTGAAACCCAAATCAAACCTATGTTTTGATTGTCTGTTACCAACCTGTTGAGTCGCAGGTGAACAGTGCCGGTGAAGGAACGTGATCTCTCGTGTAGTTCCATAAACAATCTCGCAGCACTTGTACTATCTATAAAAACAATAAAAAATTATACCGTCAACTTGGATTGATAACTTTGAAGTCTGATATTATTTTAGGTTTCTTTTAATTTTATTATTTTTTACTATATAATGTTAGGAGTGTACTCAACATTTATTGTTTTCAGAGGCGGATTAAATGTCGAGAGCACCCTAGAAAAAGCACCTCATCGGCGCCTCTCTAGCGGCCATATATTATATATTTTAACTAGTAATAGTAAACATTGATCACTGTTTATATTGTGAGATATATTGTGAGATATTCACATACTTACTTACACAATTAATTATGTGTCAATTATTTTTTTCTTTGTTTAAAAACTTCTACGCGCGCGCCTCGAACGTCCATTGTAACCTCGCGCCCCTAGGCACGTGCCTAGTTTGCCTTAGGGATAATCCGCCTCTGATTTTAAATAACTTATGACACTTTTATACAAAGATTCTTGCACACAATACTTTTGTTTATTATTTATTTATGCTGTCTACAGTTACTAGCACTTTTGAACTTGATTTTTTTGACACACAGAATTAAGTAGTTTTTAAATATACTCAGAGACTGGGTACATTTAAAAATTACCAAGTTAAATTAAATATTAAATGTTGTTTTTACCTCGCCGGCAGTGAGTTCCGGCGCCAGTTCCAGTATATGACTCAACGGGTGCGGCAACAACTGTCCCAGCGTCATCGTCGACAATAGCTCTATTAATGCAGCGCGTTCTTTTGTCATTTCTGCAGAATGAGTGTGACGATCTGTCAAAATTAATGGGGTAGTGTAGATTATTGTAGACCGAGCAACGTGTTATTGAAGCTTTTCTCTCGAAAAATTCAACTTGGCAGTCCGGAGTCTGAAACCGTGGCTGGTATAGTTGGCAATGGGATCATTGCTATAACATTGTGCGTTATTTTATTTTGTTTTAAACGTATCCCCACGTCAATTCGTCAATGTGAGTTACCAGTAATGATATATGGATCAGAGACATGGTCTCTTACAATAGGTCTCATAAAAAAGCTCAAAGTTGCTCAGCGAGCTATGGAGAGAGCTATGCTCTGCGTTTCTCTCCGCGATCGAATCAGGAATGAAGAGATTCGTAGAAGAACCAAGGTCACCGACATAGCCTTCAGGATTAGCAAGCTGAAGTGGCAATGGGCGGGCCACATAGCGCGTAGATCGTACAGGCGTTGGGGCAGAAAGATTCTAGAGTAGAGACCACGTATTGGCAAGCGCAGCGTGGGACGACAGCCTGCTAGATGGACCGACGATCCTGTGAAAATCGCAGAAAGTCGTTGGATGCAGGTGGCATCGGACCGGTTACGCTGGAAAGCGATTGGGGAGGCCTATGTTCAGCAGTAAACAAGTATAGGATAAGATGATGATGATGGTATATCCCCACGCTAGAATTTATTCCTGCGTCGTGGATGCGTTTACAAACATAAAAATTCACATACACATATACCCAGACCGGAACAAATAATTGTGGGTCACACAAAGATTTGCCCCGTGCGGGAATCGAACTTTTGACTATTAACACAGTGGGCGGAGCGGCTTAAGCTCTTAACCACTGCGCTAAATAGTCCGTCATTTGAGCAAAAGTGTCAGTATGACGGTGTTTATTTTTGTTATACAATTCATCTATAATAATTCCAAGTGTGTTCTTGTTCTTTTCGTGTCAATGGCTCATATTTGTCCTGCTAAGTGAGTGGTTAACTTAATCGCGCCATCTGCGGCCGCGCTCAGCTCATTTTTTATTTTATAATATTAACTTCTACTTCCCTTGTACAAGTGGAGGGGCACAAAGGGCAGACCAGAAATCGCGACATAGTCTGCGAGGTAGCACGAAATGCTGCCAGATTTAAAGATGATATTGTAATAAATAATAACATAAGCCCTGTTAAGAAACTGTGCCCCCCGTTGGGCACGGGCCTCCTCTCAAGCTGAGAGGGTTTAGGCCATAGTCCACCACGCTGGCCCAGTGCGGGTTGGCGAACTTCACACACCTTCGAGAAACTCTTAGGCATACAGGTTTCCTCACGATGTTTTCCTTCACCGTTAAAGCAAGTGATCGTTAATTTTTAATAAGCATACGCTTTCGAAAAGACAGAGATGCGTGCCTGGGTATGCACCCGAGACCTCTGACTTTGCGGTCCAACGGTCTAACCACTAGGCTATCACTGCTCAAGGATGATATGTCCATAAAAAGTAGTGAAGTTACAAAGTAGGTAAACACCGTCACGCCTATATTCCCCAAGCAGGGGTGGCAGAGGTGTAGTGAGACACCCACTTGTCGCCGACGACGTTAGGTCCTATGTAATAGGGAGCGAGCCTATTGCCATAAACCAGGTACAATTTCATACTTTGGACTTTTTGAATTTTTCGCTAGAAAAACTACATTTGGACGGATGATCCGCTCCGCTCACTGTATCTACTAGTCGCGGGTTCGATTCCCGCACGGGACAAATCATTGTGTGATCGACAATTATTTGTTCCGATCTGGGTATTATACCGACATAGGAATAAATCCTAGTATGGGCTACGTATATAGAAAAAAAGGAAAAAAAATGTGTATGTGAATTATCATGTTTGTAAACGCACCCACGACATAGGAATAAATCCTAGTGTGGGCTAAGTTTATAGAAAAAAAAAGGAAAAAAAAATGTCCAACCTAGAATTTGAAGTCAGGTCACACAGCGATGCGCTTTACCACTAGACCAACGAGGCAGTCAACATAAACATACAATGAAGTTAATAATGTTGACATCTTCAGCAATTCCCTGGTCATGTTTCGTTGTGAATTATTTAATTTTAAATGACACCTAATTATTTTATTATAATCTTATTTTAATTTCCATGATGCTCTTGTCCTAAATTAATTGCGACTAGAATTATATAATTAAAATTACATCATAATAAAAATGATTAAATACCATCATATCTATTATAATTTTATTATCATCATCATCATCATCTCAGCCTATACTTGTCCACTGCTGAACATAGGCCTCCCCAATCGCTTTCCAGCGTAACCGGTTCGATGCCACCTGCATCCAACGATTTCCTGCGATTTTCACAAGATCGTCGGTCCATCTGGCAGGCGGTCGTCCCACGCTGCGCTTGCCAATACGTGGTCTCCACTCTAGAATCTTTCTGCCCCAACGCCCGTCCGATCTACGCGCTATGTGGCCCGCCCATTGCCACTTCAGCTTACTAATCTTAACGGCTATGTCGGTGACCTTGGTTCTTCTACGAATCTCCTCATTCCTGATTCGATCGCGTAGAGAAACGCCGAGCATAGCTCTCTCCATAGCTCGCTGAGCAACTCTGAGCTTTTTTATGAGACCTATTGTAAGAGACCACGTCTCTGATCCATATATCATCACTGGTAACACACATTGACTAAAAACTTTAGTCTTTAGGCACTGAGGTATTTTGGATGAGAAGATGTTGCGCAGTTTCCCGAACGCTGCCCAGCCGAGTTGGATTCGTCGATTGACCTCTCTCTCAAAGTTGGACCTACCTAACCGGACTACCTGTCCCAGGTAAATGTATTCGTCGACAACTTCAAGAGTAGAGTTCCCAACGGTGAGTGCGGTGGGTACGACATGGACGTTAGACATTATTTTCGTTTTGTCCATGTTCATTTTAAGACCCACTTGTTGAGATACTTTGTTGAGGTCACCGAGCATTCGTCCTAGATCTTTCAGCGACTCCGCCACGACCACAATGTCGTCGGCAAATCGAAGGTGAGTGATGTATTCGCCATTGATGTTGATGCCAAGTCCTTGCCATTCCAAGAGCTTGAAGGCGTCCTCTAAGGTGGCCGTAAACAGTTTCGGAGAAATGACGTCTCCCTGCCTTACTCCTCTTTTTATGGGGATCGCCTTCGTGCACTGCCCCTGTACTCGGACTGACATGGTGGCGTTATTATACAAGCACTTCAACACTTCAATGTACCGATAGTCAATGCGGCATCGCTGGAGAGATCTAAGAACCGCCCAAGTCTCGATCGAATCGAAGGCTTTCTCATAGTCCACAAACGCCAAGCATAGTGGCCGATTATACTCCTCGGTCTTCTGTATAATCTGCCGCAGCGTATGTATGTGGTCTATGGTACTAAAGCCTTTCCGGAAACCGGCTTGTTCGGGAGGCTGGAAGTCATCAAGCCTGCGTTCGAGACGATTCGTGATGACTCTCGAAAACAACTTATAAACATGGCTCAGCAGTGTGATGGGCCTATAATTCTTCAGTAAAGTGTTATCACCTTTCTTGAAAAACAGTACCACCACACCCCTGTTCCATGCTTCCGGCGTTTTCTCTTCGAGCAAGACGGAATTAAACAGCCTCTGAAGGACTTTAAGTACCGGCGTTCCGCCCGCTTTCAGAAGCTCTGCGGTAATTCCGTCTTCGCCTGGCGCTTTGTTATTTCTGAGTTGTTTGAGAGCCATCCTAATCTCGGACAGGCTGATGTCCGGGATATCTTCAGTGTAGTGTCGGGTTAGCTTGGCTCTTGGGTCTTTTTCCAAGTCAACAACAGGTTCAGCTACTGAGGTGTACAACTGCCCATAGAACCTCTCTATCTCCCTGAGCACCTCTGACCTATTTGACGTTACGTTTCCGTCCTCCGTCTTCAGCTTCGTCAACTGGCTTTGCCCAATAGACGCGTCTCTTGCGAACACTTTGGAGCCCTTGTTCTGTGCTATGGTCTCCTCAATACGCCTTGTATTGAAGGACCGTAAATCGTGTCGCAAGGACTTCAGTATCTGTCCATTGAGCTGCCTATAGGACTTAGCATCATCGGAGGTTTGGAGCGTCATGGAACGTCGCTCAGCCATGAGGTTTCGGGTGTAGTTGGATAGTTTTTGAGGTCTATTTTTACGGTGGGGCTTAAAATACTTAGACCCGACCGTATGGACAGTCTCTACCAGCCTGTTGTTGATTTCGTCCACTGATGCGCTGCTGTCTAGCAATTCGAAGCGGTTTGCCAATTCGAGTTGAAAGTTCTCGGGGTTTTGGATATGTGCATAAGAAGGTCGGAGCGTAGACTTCATCAGACGCGATCTTTCCATTTTGACATTAATATTTAATGTGCCTCTGACCATTCGGTGATCACTGCCGGTTTTTACCCTGTGAATCACGGAGACATCATTAAATATTTGTCGCTTGGTGCTCATGATGAAGTCTATCTCATTTTTTGTGGAACCATCAGGGCTCATCCAGGTCCATTTCCTATGAGGCGGCTTCCGGAAGAAAGAGTTCATCATAAAGAGTCCCTCCTTCTCCAGATATTCGGCCAGCCTCTGACCCCTGGGGTTGCGTTGCCCATATCCAAATTGCCCCACTCTCAATTCATCATCGCCCCGTTTGCCCAGCCGCGCATTGAAGTCACCCATAACCACTGTAAAGTGTGCTTTGGAAGTATGTATGGCTCTACTAATGTCCTCATACATTACTTCGAAGTCATCATCTGAGTATGCCGAGGTCGGTGCGTAGACCTGTATGACCTTCAGCGAATATCTTTTGGATATTCTGAGTATCAGGTACGCTACCCTGCTCGACACACTAGTGATGGACACAACGTTGTCTATGAGTGACTTGTGGACGATAAATCCGACACCACCTTGGGACTGCTGTTCGCCCTCCCGGTAGTAAAACAAGTTGCCGGATTTTAAGGTTATCGTGTCCTCGCCCTTTCTTCGGACCTCCGATAAACCAACAATATTCCACCGCAACTTGTTTATCTCTTCTTCCAGCTCAACAAGCTTCTCATCTGTCCTTAACGTGCGTGCGTTGTATGTCACCAGGGCCAATTTTCGTAGTTGGTGGTAGCCGAATCTCTGCCGGAGATTCTTAGCACCCCTTGTCCTGTCGTTACCATAGCTGCTACCGTGGCCAGGACGAACAGGACCGCCGGGGACTAGGGGCCTGGTTTTATCTTTTTCTTCCATTTTAATAAATTGGGGGGGTTTGCCATACTCGCCACGCTTGGCAGGCGGGTTGGCGAGCGCAGTTTTTGATGGTAGAAGTGTTAAGGGAACGCTGCTGCCCATTCCCTAGTTTTCCCTTAGTCGCCTTGTACGTCACCCGATGGGATGAGATGGGTTGGTCCTATTCTAAGCCGGGAACCACGCGGCGAATTTTATTATATAATATCTATAATCTCCATAATTTTAACTTTTTCATTGGTTTTTCTTTTTTACTGTTATTTCAAAAATTCATACCAATAGATTGCATGTTCACAACAATCTTATATTCTATCTATCTATCTATAACCTTACGCCAGATCCCTTGCGGGGTAGGCAGAGAGTACAGAGTTCCAACAGGTTCTTTCCTTACATACCTCTCTGGCTTCCTCGACTCTCATAGTTCGTCTCATACACGCTCGCCGGTTACGGAGACTCTTGACTTTTCCATCAGATAAGACTCGGTTTATTTGGTCGTGGTAAGATAGTCTAGGTCTTCCCCGGTACCTGCATCCTTCCACTTTCACATTGTATATCTGTTTTGTCATTCTTTCCTCTGGCATTCTTTCTATATGCCCGAACCAACGGAGCATGCCCTTTCTCATGTTTACACCGATACTATCTTTCATACCTACTCGCTGTCTTACTATGCTGTTGCTAATGCGGTCGGTCAGGTTCACTCCGCACATCTTCCGCAGAGCTCGCATTTCTACCGCATTTATCCTACTTTCATTCTCCTTACATACCCAGCTCTCGCTACCATATAACAGCGTTGGGACAAGAACTCCGTTATGTATGGCCAGCTGCGCCTTATGGCTTAAGTGCCGGCTCCCGAGTAGCTTTCCCATCGCACCATTCACTCTGTTTCCTGCACTCACTCTTCTCTCTATGTCAGCGGTGTATTTCCCATCCTTACTGAAGGCGCATCCAAGATACACAAACTCATTCACTTGCTCCAGCACATCGTTACCAACCGCAATCCTTACATTCGTTCTGGTTTCTTCCCTTTCAAAAACCATAATCTTGGTTTTCTTCACATTCAAGTGTAAGCCATTGATCATGCAGTCGTCTTTCATAACTGTGACTAGTGTTTGCAGATCAGTGGCTGTTGGCGCTATTAAAACCGCGTCATCTGCATAAAGTAGATGGTTTACCACTAAGTCACCCATTTGTACACCTTCATTCATCGCTTTCAGTCTTTGAAAACTTTTGTCCAGATATATTATAAACAGTCTAGCGGACAACACGCAACCCTGCTTGACGCCGATTTTAACGTCAAACCAGGGTGACCTGTTACCACCCACCCGTACGCATGCCTTGCAGTCCACATAAGTGGACTGGACGGCTCGCAACAGAGTGCCATCTATACCATACTCTGGCAAAATGTCCCAAAGTCTCTTTCGCACAACTCTGTCAAATGCCTTCTCCAGATCTACAAAACCGCAGAAAACCTTCCGGCCCACTGCCAGATGCTTCTCTACGATGTTGCGGAGTGAGAATATTCATTAGAGTATATTCTTTTCTGGAAAAGCTGTACACTCCTGTAATGCCAGTTCACACTGTCCTAAACTGTTACAATATTTATACTGTAATATCTGTGATTCTGTCGATGGTGTGTCTTTATCCTAAATAAATAAAACAAAGTAAGCAGAGAGTTTAGACGGGAAGTCGAAGAGTGAAGTTATCAATTTGTTTTAATTTCCAAAACTTGTGTTATTTTGACTAATAATATGTAATGTTGGTGGAATATTAACCATTATGTGTTCATATATGTGCATGAGTGAAGGTAATTGTAACAAAGTGATAAAACGTGCCTTCTCGACTTTCCTCAAAACGGCCGTCGCAATTGGTATGTAAAGTATCCACCGCTTTACTATCCAGGGTGGGGTACTTCATTAATTTAATTATCATCGTTGTCATCAAATTCATCGGGGAGTCGAATTAATTTAAACAAACACGATTATATATCTCACCGGACACTGGCAAAATACACTTATAATTAGTGTGAAGTCATAACTTGAAGAAGAAGAAGAACAAAGTAAGTAGTAACCTAGGTAAGCCCTGAGGCGGTGCAACAGCGTGGCCGCGGTGGCCCGCAGCAGCGCGGAGGCCAGGCACAGCGCGGGCCGCGCGCCCGCGCCGCGCCGCAGCGCCGCCCGCGCCACCGCGCAGCTCTCCAGCGCGCCGCGCATGTACAGCTCGCGCTCGATGCTCACTTGCTGGAGGAACGAGCCATGGACGTTCAATATTAACTATATCTGCTATCGATTATGCAGAAATATGGTGAAACTCTGTACTGCGTGTGTGTGCGAGTGATCTACGCTACTGGCGACTACGCTCGAGCCAGATGGGAAGAAACTCTGTACTACCTGCCTCGGGTAGGGGTCGGTAAGAGTTCTGGTGTGATGACATAGCTAGTTAATTACTTGTTAATTATATTCTTAACTTTTTCATGTACTGTATGACCCCCCTACCTAACGGTAGACCACATATAAAGGGGTACACATAATGTAAAACAGACCAGTTAAGCAAATACACGTATCTTTCATTTATTCATACCCCAACAGCCCACAGTGCACTCCGACTTGTGTTATTTCGTAGACTGGCATTAAGTCCGCCTATGTTCATAAGAGCATGAAGAATACATAAATAAATAGCTTACACAGAAATGATTTGAAATTGTGACAAAAAAATTATTGGATATACACGGTGTAATTTTGGTCGATAGTGGAGCGAAAGCCCAGGCGATGTATGCAATGCATACTGTTTACTGGTACTAAAAAAGTAACATCTCCACAACAATACTAGTTTACTGCAGTAAAACACTTACAAGCCCAAAATGAGATCGAGAAGCGGCGCGGCTCATAAGGTCACCGGTAGATGCCTACGGTGTTCGGTAATTTTAACCCTATGATATTCGATAGGTCAGACAGAAGTAGATGTGACTTTTAAAGTGTTATTTTCGTTATATTTGTATTACCAGTGAACAGTAGGCTGTGGATACAACACCTGGGCTTAGCTCCAGGACGACTAAAATTACACCGTGTATACGCCACTTTTGCTTTACTCCAGTGATTTAATTTAGTGACTCCATGATTTAATATTTAATTACTAATGATCACAAAGCGCGAATCGGGCTCGCGCGGAAAAAGTTCCATATTAAAGATTTTGATTCCGCTTATCAATTTTCATGCTTGCCAATCACAGTAAATCTTCAAAGCATCAAATTTTGCATAGTAATGGCAATAACGTATTTTTATTTAGGAGTAAACAGAGAAGGATGCATACATCTGTACCGATAAGAGGGCAACTCTTGAATAAGAAAGGAGAATGGCAGTAACACAAATAAAATCGACTAGTAGAAAGCATCCCTAGAGTAGAGTAACTAGTAATGTTATTGACAGTTGCTTTATTATTTTGATGATACGGAGGCCTAAACAGTTAATTAATTTTGTCACGTTTACTAAGTGAAAATTAGGCAAAATCAAACCTACCAATTTACGTAGATAATAGAAGCTAACAATAAAATAAATAAAGAGAAGAAATAAATACCTTAGTGAAATCTTCATCAGGCCAAGGCAGGCCATTGTACATTACGTCAGGGGACACCAGCTCAACCAGTAGCAGTGACACCGAAGTGGCGCCCTCAACGACACCGCTGTTGCCATCCTTTAAAAAAACATAACAAATTAGTCGACTTTTGATTCTTTGATAACTTCTATTACAATCGATTAAATTTATCGACCCCGAAGAAACAATCGCCTAAACTCACAAACATCGCTAAAAATAAATTAATAAAAGAAGGTTTTTGGCGGGAAGTCGAAGAGTGATGTTGTAGGAGAGTTTTGACAGGAAGTCGAAGAGTGATGTCGTCAATTTGTTTTAATTTCCAAAACTTGTGTTATTTCGACTAATAATGTGTAATGTTGGTGGAATATTAACCATTATGTGTTCTTATATGTACATGAGTGAAGGTAATTGTAAAAAAGTGATAAAACGTGCCTTTTCGACTTCCCTCAAAACGGCCGTTGCAATTGGTATGTAAAGTATCCACCGCTTTTCTATCTAGGGTGGGGTACTTCATTAATTTCATTATCATCGTTGTCATCAAATTCAGCGGGGAGTCGAATTAATTTAAAAAACACGATTATATATCTAACTGGACACTGGCAAAATACACTTATAATTAGTGTGAAGCCATAACTTGAAGAAGAAATTAATAAAAAAAAAATACAACAAATAAAATGACATTTTTTTTTGGCGGGAAGTCGAAGAGTGATGTCGTCAATTTGTTTTAATATCCTAAACATTTGTTATTTCGAATAATAATGTGTAATGTTGGTGGAATATTAACCATTATGTGTTCTTATATGTGCATAAGTGAAGGTAATTGTAACAAAGTGATAAAACGTGCCTTTTCGATTTCCCTCAAAACGGCCGTAGCAATTGGTATGTAAAGTATGCATCGCTTTACTATCCAGGGTGGGACACATCATTAATTTCATAATCATCTTTGTCATCAAGTTCATCGGGGAGTTGAATTAATTTAGAAATGAATATTCGTAATACATCGGAAAAATACGCGTCGTCGTGATGCCATGAACACAATAAAACAGTTCTTTAAAATCTCACCATACAAGACATGAGCGCCGACATGAGCAGTTCGCTGTTAGTAGTGAGTATAGGCGGGATAGGGTTCGCGTCGATTTCCCCCGGCTTCCTCACCCCCTTGCCGATGATGCCCGCGTGGAACACTGACGTGTGGCTCTGAGTTAATTGCGTGATTGGACCCTGCGGAAAGAATCTATATCATCATCACGCCAGATCCCTTGCGGGGTACGCAGAGAGTACATAATTCCAACAGGCTATTTCCTTACATACCTCTCTGGCTTCCTTCACTCTCATAAATTCTTTTTCTTTTTTAAAAACGTAGCCCTACACTAGTATTAACTCCTGTGTCGTTTTTCACATACACAAATATCCAGACCGGAACAAATAATTGTGGATGACACAAAAATTTGTCCCGTGCGGGAATCGAACCCGCGACTATTAGAAACAGTGGGCGGAGCGGGTTAAGCTCTTAACCACTGCCCTAAATCGGCGGTCAATTCGTCTTATACATGCTCGCCGGTTCGGAAACTCTTGACTTGCCCTTCAGATAAGGCAGGGTATATTTGGTCATGGTAAGATAGTCTAGATCTTCCCAGGTACCTACATCCCTCCACTTTCGCATTGTTTATCTGTTTTGTGATTCTTTCTACCGAAATTCTTTCTATATGCCCGAACCAACGGAGCATACCCTTTCTCATGGAAGAATACAAACCTATTATCTAGTAGCTATTTCATAGTTTCATCATCAGTTTCAATGCTGTCAGGACTTCAGGACGAAGGCGTGCTCCAAAGATCGCCACAACGACCGGCTTATGTGTTTATTACATAGTTTAAGAAGACCTAAGTTGTAGTAGCGTGTAAATAGTTCTTGGTTCACACTGTGAATTTCAAAAATTCCAGCTTAGCTAGTTTAACTAGTGTAGTGTGTCTTGCTTGCAGATTGACATATGTAAGTGCCGAGTGGTCATCTTCAAAAGCTTTTCTTCTCTCGGAACATTTAGCGCAGTGAGTGTAGAGCTTGAGCGGCTCCGCCCACTGTGTCGAATAGTCGCGGGTTCGATTCCCGCACGGGACAAATCAAAACTTTGTGTGATCCACAATTATTTGTTCCGGTCTGGGTATTTGTTTGTGAATTTTCATGTTTGTAAACGCACCCACGCCACAGGAATAAACCCCAGTGTGGGGCTACGTTTTAAAAAAAAAAAAATTAAGGAAAAAATTAAAAATTAAAGAAACATGGTCCATTCAATTCTCTCTCTCTCTCTCTATCTCTCTCAATTTCGCAGGCTGCTCATCATTTTCATCTTAACCTATACTTGTTCACTGCTGAACATAGGCCCCCAATCGCTTTCCAGCGTAACCGGTCCGATGCCACCTGCATCCAACGACTTTCTGGGATTTTCACAGGATCGTCGGTCCATCTGGCAGGCGGTCGTCCGACGCTGCGCTTGCCAATACGTGGTCTCTACTCTAGAATCTTTCTGCCCCAACGCCCGTCCGATCTTCGCGCTATGTGGCCCACCCGTTGCCACTTCAGCTTGCTAATCTTATGAACTATAACCTTGATTCTTCTACGAATCTCCTCATTCCTGATTCGATCACGTAGAGAAACGCCGAGCATAGCTCTCTAGCTCGCTGAGCAACTCTGAGCTTTTTTAAGAGACCTATTGTAAGAGACCACGCCTCTGATCCATATATCATCACTGGTAACACACATTGACTAAAAACTTTAGTCTTGAGGCATGAGGAGTCTGCTGTAGATTTTTTTTTTCATATTTTTTTTTTTTTTTAAACGTAGCCCCACACTAGGATTTATTCCTGTGTCGTGGGTGCGTTTACAAACATGAAAATTCACAAACACAAATACCCAGACCGGAACAAATAATTGTGGATCACACAAAGATTTGTCCCGTGCGGGAATCGAACCCGCGACTATTAGACACAGTGGGCGGAGCAGCTCAAGCTCTTAACCACTGCGCTAAATCGTCCGTTAAGATATTTATTTGAGCACCAGATGGTAACTAAGCGTTTAGGTTCTTGCGTGCTTTGCTGCTGGTTGGTCACCTTCAATGCCTTCAAAAGCTTTTTTCCTCTTAGAACATGGCCAATTTAAGCATCTCACTTATGTCCAAAAGGGTTTGCTTAGGTTTGCAGCACCTAGTCGAGCTTGTAATTAAGAACTTACAGTCTTGTCTGCTGTACTAGAAGTTAGTCACTAAGGAACCAAATCTGCCCTAGACTGATAATTTACTCGAGTGCTCCTTTGTTATCAAATACTTACGTGCTTCTGGTTCAAGTGTATCAGCAAGTCCTCGCTAGTCCAGTCCTTTGCTGGTGTAACTGTATTGGCTACTACTGGTCTACTTCCGAAGGCTTTCTCCTCTCGGAACATGGCGGTTTCAAGCAATTCACGAAGAGCCACAGCCCGGGCTAGCTTGCTGTGTAGACACAGCTTGCGAAGAAGACGGCATGCTGTTTGTACGCCGCGGAGCTTATCCATTATATCTGAGAGATAATTAAAATATCATCATAACATTCGCTAAAGCGAAGTGAAGACGATAATTTTTTTTTTTATTAATGTTATTTTTTAAGTCTTAATAACATAACTATAGCCAGACAAACACCAATTGGTTTTTACTACAAAACTCGTAGCATGTCCTCGGTAAGGTGTGTAAGCCTTAACTTCTTTAAATAAATATAATATGCACACTGCATGTTTGCTCACCTATTACTAAAATATTTCTATAAGTGAAGACTTGTTTGGGCTCTCAGTCTTCTGTTTGGATCTTATTAGGATTGATTAGCTGTCGTCCATACTAAATAAATTAATAAATAACAAAGTCACCGCTTTGCATGGTATAATTTGATTGTATATCTATATCTATCTATATCATCACGCCAGCTCCCTCGCGGGGTAGGCAGAGGGTACAGAGTTCTCCTCCTCAGAGGCCTCCTCCACTCTCATAGTTCGTCTTATACACACTCGCCGTTTACGGAGACTCTTGACTTGGCCTTCAGATGCCTTCAGGGTCTATTTGGTCATGGTAAGATAGTCTAGGTCTTCCCCGGTACCTACATCTTTTCACTTTCACATCGTATATCTGTTTTGTCATTCTTTCTTCTGACATTCTTTCTATATGCCCGAACCAACGGAGCATACCCTTCCTCATCTTTAATTTGTGTTATTATTATTATGAAACCAATTACTAATAACACCCAGAGCAAAGTAGATTTATATGATTTTAAATATATATATACAATTTGTATGGCTGGAGTAGAGTGCTAAGACCCATCTCAGAGAATGGTACAATTTAATTTGAAATGTGGTTCTTACCATACAGATGTAAGCATCTAAAGAAATACTTCACAGTAGCCTGTACCACTTTCAGAATGACCTCCACGCTCGGCGGCGGAGCTTTCGTTCCTGACATGTCCACTCTATCTAGGACCTAAGATTGAAAAATAAAGAAAATTAAGCGTAGTCTAGAATCCACTCCACGTACCTTCAGTAAAGCTTCGGTGTACGTATGAGTATCAAATAATTTTTTATTTGACATAATTACATTTTATTCCACAGTGATTTCGCACCTGGAATTAAAAAGGCAATGGTCGATCTGCTAAACCATAACACAAACTATTTGCGATTTCATATTAAGTGTGTGATTCTAGCAGCCCCGGTATGGATGTGTTCGTAACTCTTCGTCTTTTTTTCTACTTATGGGATCACCTGGATGGTTCTTAGCTATAGTGGGGCCCGGTAGGTGGTTTTATAATTACCTCGGCTAGTGCATGGCAAGTTGGCATCTCGTCGAGTGACGTCATAGTGCACTCTGGTTTGACGCGTAGCAGTGACGTGTACTCTTGTAGCGCGCCGCCCACTTTGTACAGATTAGCTTCAACTGCGCGACCAATGGGACGTGTGCGCAGATGACTCACGCGGTTTGAGTTCTCCCATCTCGAAAAATAAATATATCTATATCGTCACGGTCTTGCAGGGTGGGCAGAATGTACAGAGTTCTATCAAGTTCTTTCCTTATTGATTTCTCTTACATGCTCCACACTTATAATCAGAAATATTACTGGTATACCCGGCAGCGGTTCGTAGGTAAAGAATCTGTTGGAACTCTGTGCTATCTGCCTAGTCTCCTACGGATTTGATGTGATGATATAGATTACTGGAAACATGTTTATGAAAAGGTTACGCTGACAGCCTTATCATGTTTTTCTATCTATATCACGCGAGATCCCTTACAGAGTAAACAGACAGTGAAGCGTTCCAATAGAATCTTTCCTTAAAGACCTCTCTGGCTGACTATGTTTTAAGTATAAATGAAAAACTTTTAGGCTTATTTTCTATTGCATAATCTTTTTCAGATCATTTTGACGGAATATAGACTTTAAGACTACTAAGAATTTTTTTGGAATCAAACATGAATGTCAACTGACTGACTAACGATTGAGCGCAGTGGTTAAGATCTTAACCGCTCCGCCCACTGTGTCTAATAGTCGAAGGTTCGATTCCCGCACGGGACAGGAATAAATCCTAGTGTGGGACTACGTATTTTTTATATAAAAAAAACAACTCACCTTAACAACTTAATAATGTTCAAACAGAAATAATGCAGATAAGTCTTCTGATCTTTCGGCAAATCGCCTTCTATGAAGCATTTTTTGATCTCCGTGTCCGAAATTATGGCGTCTCTGAGGGCGTGTTCGACTCCGGTTTTCACGAAGTTCTGGTATCTTTCTGTGTCCATGCTGAGGTCTGGTGTGTCGTTGGGGATGTGCATCGTGATCGTGCCGGAGATGATCCTCACGAGGAGTGCGAGGGTCGAGTCGTCGCGGGAGTGTTGGAGGAGGTAGCTGATTGTGCTTACAAATTCTGATGGGAGGTTGTAACCTGGGAGAGAATAAGGAGTAGTTTATAGAATTGCAGCTAATCTTGACTGTTGATTATAGATGGTATTATTATTTTAATCGTACCTTGCCGTAAGAAAAAGACGAAAAGGACGGACAATTTCGTTAAGAGCTTAAGCCGCTCCGCCCAATGTGTCTTATAGTCGCGGGTTCGATTCCCGCACGGGACAAATCTTTGAGTGACCCACAATTATTTGTTTCGGTCTGGGTATTTGCGAATAGAATTTTCATGTTTGTAAACGCACCCACGACACATAAATTAATACTACTGTGAGGCCACATTTTTTAAAAGAAGATGAAAAATATAAACTCCGTACACTCACTCTCTTTCTCACGGGAAAGTAAGATTACTATAATGTACAGTGACAGGTTATGAGTGTAAATTGGAAGAGTTACACTAATTTATTTCAAATATACTTGTTCGATTGAACTATCGTAAGAAATTAATGTTTTAAGTAATTTACATGTCTACATAATAATATAGAGAAGTGATACTGATTTCTTAGATTTACGCGAATATTACACATTAAATAAAACTATTTTTTGTGGGTGCTTCCATCGACTTGGGATCCGGTAATTAATATAATCAAATCCAAAACCAAGCATAACACTGCCAGACCTCAAGACACCGTGAGCTCATTCTGCGTAGATCGGACCAACAAAAATAATTAAAAAGTTTGAGGGTACCCCAGGAGAACTATGCCTTTTGGACGTCTAACACCTCAATCCTTCCCGTGACCATGTTTTATTTCATAGAGAATTGATTTAAAATAATCAAATATATAGAAAAAAAACTGCTACACCTGCTTCGCTAGTTTATTGGTTAGAGCTGCGGTCATTGCCGACAATATGGTCGTTTACGTGAATTCTATTGCCACCCGAAGCGATAAGTCTACCAAACAATGCGCGCAGTGATCATCAAGTTCTGATTTCGAATACTTAGTTGGACAAATGTTCAATAGAAACATTTCCAGTGACGCTCCGGAGTCTGGCATTCAGTTGCGCATAATGGCAATAAATGAGTCCGCTATATATGAGTACACCTCTGCCACCCAGGCCTAAAGAAAATAGGCGTGACCGTGGTTTACGCGAATATTACACATGAATTGGTTTTAAGTTCCCTACATTTCGAGTGCTTTGCAGCATCCATGGTCACGGAAGGGACTGAGGTGTTAGACGTCCAAAAGGCATAGTTGTTCCGGGGTACCCTCAAACATCTTAATTATTTTTGTTGGTCCGATCTACGCAGAATGAGCTCACGGTGTCTTGAGGTCATGCAGTGTTATGCTTGGATTTGGATTTGATTATATTAATTACCGGATCCCAAGTCGATGGAAGCACTCAGCCATCTTCTCTATTGAAATTAGGATGTTTTTTAATTTCAAAAGCCTCGCGAACCATCCTTGGTAGAAATCGGTGTTCTTTCACGAGTATTTGTGGTCTTTCAAATCTGATGTTATGGCGGGTGCGGTCGAGGACATGTTAAGTCGGGAACTTAAAAATAAACCGCGATAAAATCCGAAAAATAGTTTCATTTCTTATTTTTTTATGTTAAAAGTTCACTTACTGACTAAAATGAGTATCCTCGCAAGCGAATATCTCTCCAGTTGGTTGCCAATCAGTAGTTTCTCCCTAACAATGTTAATTTCTTCGGCCGCACTCGTTAGTAGCGGTATATTTTTATCAGGAAACAAACTTTCATACTCCAATTTTTGTAGGAGATACTCTGAAATAAATATTTGAGCTATCAACTACGAAACCTGTATGAATATGTGCCGATTGAGAAATATTGGATTAGAAGTACAAATGAATATGGCGCAATCTTTTGAATTATAGTTAAATATAGGGCATTCAGGAAATCTTATGAGTGACAATATTAGATAATTTATCTACGCAATTATATTGTCGGTGGCTACCTCGCGCGACTTAAGACTGCATTACCATTTAATAATTAACTTCATTCCATCAACATAATTCGCGTTACCTATTTTTTAAGGATACTAAACTTAATCTTAAACAATATATCTATCTATCTATATCATCACGCCAGCTTCCTCGCGGGGTAGGCAGAGAGTACAGAGTTCCAACAGGTTCTTTCCTTACATACCTCTCTGGCATCCTCCACTCTCATAGTTCGTCTCATACTCACTCGCCGGTTACGGAGACTCTTGACTTGCCCTTCAGATAAGACACGGTCTATTTGGTCATGGTAAGATAGTCTAGGTCTTCCCCGGTACCTAAATCCTTCCACTTTCGCATTGTATATCTGTTTTGTCATTCTATCTTCTGGCATTCTTTCTATGTGCCCGAACCAACGGAGCATACCCTTTCTCATCTTTACACCGATACTATCTTTCATACCTACTCGCTTTCTTACTACGCTGTTGCGAATACGGTCGGTCAGCGTGACTCCGCACATCTTCCGCAGAGATCGCATTTCGTCCGTATTTATCCTGCTTTCGTTATCCTTCTTACATACTCAACTTTCACTGCCATATATATCTTAAAGAAATTAACATATAGGTATTAAAAATGGTTGGAATCAAGTCAGTTGCTGAAATCAACATTTTTTCTAATTCTAATTAGGTTTTGCGTTAGTCACATTACACGTTGCATGAAGTGTCTCACCCAGTAACTGCCTGCAGAACAAGTTGGTCTGCGCGTGCCGCAGCAGCAGCAACAAGCAGCGCACATCAGCGCGCAACAACAGCGCAACGAGCGCCGCGGGGCCCACGCTCTCCCACGCCGGCGCGTGGCGCTGCGCCGCGCACAGCGCACACACCCGCTCCATCACCTCGTCCGTCACTGCACGGGCCGACACCGACCATTAAACACACCGTCACACCTATATTCCCCAAGCAGGGGTGGCAGAGGTGTACTAAGTACACCCACGTTTCGCCGACGCTGTTAGCTCCCATGTAATAGGGGCCGAGCCTATTGCCATATACCGGGCACAATTCCAGACTCCGGACTCGTACCGGGAAGTTTTCGTTAGAAAAACTACATTTGTCCGACCTAGGATTTGAACCCAGCACCTCGTGATCACAAAGCGATGTGCTTTGCCACTAGACCATCGAGGCAGTCGCAGGTAAATTATAAATGGCATGGATAGCTCTTTTTTGCAGTATGAATCCATTTTATGCGTCAGCAGCGTTACCCCACAGTAGGATACCGTAATACATAATGCTATGGAAGTAACTAAATCAAACTAGACGTGCTGTATCCACATCCGTAAGTTGCCGTACTTTCCACACTGCATAAGCAGCGGAGCTAAGTTTACCCGCAAGTGATGAGATTTGGGCTCCCTATTGGAGTTTGGAGTATAGGGTAATGCCTAGAAAAATAGTGGATTTCACGAGGTCCAGCTTTGTGCCATTAATAAGAATATTCATATCAATATCTTTCACATTATGCATAGTAAATTTAATACACTTTGTCTTGAGTGAATTAAGCAATAGATTGTTAATTTCGAATCAATTTAATAACTGTGTAAGAGCACAATTCATCATCATCATCATAGGCCTCCCCAATCGCTTTCCAGCGTAACCGGTCTGATGCCACCTGCATCCAACGATTTCCTGCGATTTTCACAAGATCGTCGGTCCATCTGGCAGGCGGTCGTCCCACGCTGCGCTTGCCAATACGTGGTCTCCACTCTAGAATCTTTCTGCCCCAACGCCCGTTCGATCTTCGCGCTATGTGGCCAGCCCATTGCCACTTCAGCATGCTAATCCTGAGGGCTATGTCGGTGACCTTGGTTCTTCTACGAATCTCCTCATTCCTGATTCGATCACGTAGAGAAACGCCGAGCATAGCTCTTTCCATAGCTCGCTGAGCAACTTTGAGCTTTTTTATGAGACCTATTGTAAGAGACCACGTCTCTGATCCATATGTCATCACTGGTAACACACATTGACTAAAAACTTTAGTCTTTAGGCACTGAGGTATTTTGGATGAGAAGATGTTGCGCAGTTTCCCGAACGCTGCCCAGCCGAGTTGGATTCGTCGATTGACCTCTCTCTCAAAGTTGGACCTACCTAACCGGACTGCCTGTCCCAGGTAAATGTATTCGTCGACAACTTCAAGAGTAGAGTTCCCAACGGTGAGTGCGGTGGGTACGACATGGACATTAAACATTATTTTTGTTTTGTCCATATTCATTTTAAGACCCACTTGTTGGGATACTCTATTGAGGTCACCGAGCATTCGTCCTAGATCTTCCAGCGACTCCGCCATGACCACAATGTCGTCGGCAAATCGAAGGTCTATCAATCTATTCGCCATTGATGTTGATGCCAAGTCCTTGCCATTCCAAGAGCTTGAAGGCGTCCTCTAAGGTGGCCGTAAACAGTTTCGGAGAAATGACGTCTCCCTGTCTTACTCCTCTTTTTATGGGGATCACCTTCGTGCACTGCCCCTGTACTCGGACTGTCATGGTGGCGTTATTATACAAGCACTTCAACACTTCGATGTACCTATAGTCAATGCGGCATCGCTGGAGAGATCTAAGAACCGCCCAAGTCTCGATCGAATCAAAGGCTTTCTCATAGTCCACAAACGCCAAGCATAGTGGCCGATTATACCCCTCAGTCTTCTGTATAACCTGCCGCAGCGTATGTATGTGGTCTATGGTACTAAAACCTTTCCGGAAACCGGCTTGTTCGGGAGGCTGGAAGTCATCAAGCCTTCGTTCGAGACGATTCGTAATGACTCTCGAAAACAACTTATAAACATGGCTCAGCAGTGTGATGGGCCTATAGTTCTTCAATAAGGTGTTATCACCTTTCTTGAAAAACAGCACCACCACACCCCTGCTCCATGCTTCCGGCGTTTTCCCTTCAAGCAAGACGGAATTAAATAGCCTTTGAAGGACTTTAAGTACCGGCGATGCGCCCGCCTTCAGAAGTTCTGCAGTAATTCCGTCTTCACCCGGCGCTTTGTTGTTTTTTAGTTGTTTGAGAGCCATCCTAATCTCGCACAGGCTGATGTCCGGGATATCTTCAGTGCAGTGTCGGGTTAGCTTGGCTCTTGGGTCTTTTACCAAGTCAACAACAGGTTTAGCTACTGAGGTATATAACTGTCCATAGAACCTCTCTATCTCCCTGAGCACCTCTGACCTATTTGACGTTACGTTTCCGTCCTCCGTCTTCAGTTTCGTCAACTGGCTCTGCCCAATAGACGCGTCTCTAGCGAACACTTTAGAGCCCTTGTTCTGCTCTATGGTCTCCTCAATACGCCTTGCATTGAAGGACCGTAAGTCGTGTCGCAAGGACTTTAATATCTGTCCATTTAGCTGCCTATAGAACTTAGCATCATCGGAGGTTTGGAGCGTCATGGAACGTCGCTCAGCCATGAGGTTTCGGGTGTAGTCAGATAGTTTTTGAGGCCTATTTTTACGGTGGGTCTTAAAAAACTTGGACCCGACCGTATGAACAGTCTCTACCAGCCTGTTGTTGATTTCGTCCACTGATGCGCTGCTGTCTAGCAATTCGAAGCGGTTTGACAATTCGAGTTGAAAGTTCTCGGGGTTTTGGATATATGCATGAGTAGGTCGGAGCGTAGACTTCATCAGACGCGATCTTTCCATTTTGACATTAATATTTAATGTGCCTCTGACCATTCGGTGATCACTGCCGGTTTTTACCCTATGAATCACGGGGACATCATTAAATATTTGTCGCTTGGTGCTCATGATGAAGTCTATCTCATTTTTTGTGGAACCATCAGGGCTCATCCAGGTCCATTTCCTATGAGGCGGCTTCTGGAAGAAAGAGTTCATCATAAAGAGTCCCTCTTTCTCCAGAAATTCGGCCAGCCTCTGACCCCAGGGGTTGCGCTGCCCATATCCAAATTGCCCCACTCTCAGCTCATCATCGCCCCGTTGGCCCAGCTGCGCATTGAAGTCACCCATAACTACTGTAAAATGTGCTTTGGAAGTATGTATGGCTCTACTAATGTCCTCATACATAACTTCGACCTCATCATCTGAGTATGCCGAGGTCGGTGCGTAGACCTGTATGACCTTCAGCGAATATCTTTTGGATATTCTGAGTATCAGGTACGCTACTCTGCTCGACACACTAGTGATCGACACAACGTTGTTTATGAGTGACTTGTGGACGATAAATCCGACACCACCTTGGACTGTTGTTCGCCCTGCCGGTAGAAAAACAAATTGCCGGATTTTAAGGTTATCGTGTCCTCGCCCTCTCTTCGGACCTCCGATAAACCAATTATACTCCAGTGCAACTTGTCTATCTCTTCTTCCAGCTCAACTAGCTTCTCATCTGTCCTCAACGTGCGTGCGTTGTATGTCACCAGGGCCAATTTTCGTCGTTTTTGGTAGTAGCCGAATCTCTGCCGGAGATTCTTCGCACCCCTTGTCCTGTCGTTACCATGGCTGCTACCGTGGCCAGGACGAACAGGACTGCCGGGGACTAGGGGCCTGGGTTTGTACTTTTCTTTCATGTTGATTGGGGGATTTGCCTTACTCGCCACGCTTGGCAGGCGGGTTGGCGAGCGCAGTTCAGTGGTTGTGGAAGTATCTAGGAGAACGCTGCTGCCCGTTCCCTAGTTGTCTCTTAGTCGCCTTGTACGACACCCAATGAGATGAGATGTGTTGGTCCAATTCTAAGCCGGGAACCACGCGGCTAAGCCGGGAACCACGGTAAGAGCACAATTCACATCGCCAAAATTAAGCTTAGGTTAATTAATTTAATTTTTACTTACATGTCTGTTCTATATCTTGTGTGAGAGCTTTCAGCACTATGTCAGATTTTGAAGCCAAATTCAGTAGGTACGGTATCACATCTCGCTTTTTTTCAGGCTTACTGTCCTCACTGATGGCTTCCTGTAATCAATTTTTCTTATTACCTTGATAAAATTCTTGTATAATAACATTGCTGATGGTGATGATATCTCAGGACTAATATTCTTTCCACTAGTTTCATGTTACATAGACAGATTATTCATAATAGTCTAAGAATTAATTGTCAAGAGAGTCACATTTCGCTCAGATGTTTCAATTTGACAGTAAATCAAACCACACACATTAACATTGACAGTTCAACACTGTAACAACTAGCTGTTTAAGTTAAGGCCATTGAGAGCAACCTTACAGACTGTGGCTATTGGGAGATTCCCTTGATCCTAATCCTTACAGCTAAAGAGTAGTTTTGCATGCTCGATTATGCATTTGGCAAAGGCTTATAGCTCTGAAACTAACTACATACTCACATTCTGGGACTTAGTGACCAGTGCAACTAACTACATTCTTTAGTCCGGGGACTCAGTGACTAACATAGCAGGCTGTCCAAGAGGTTTAATTGCAATATTCTCAGAACGAACGAGTGTCAAATGTAGGTATGCCCGCCACTCGCACAGTACAAAATGTAAGTAATGCAAGCTTTTTAAAAAATGTATGGACAGCCATTTGTTTATTCCAGCGCTTTACTTACGCAAGTCGAAAAAGCGGTCGTGCGAATGAGGGAAGAATATGACACACACAACACACACCTGGAAAAGGTCGAGCAGCGCAGCACGCACGTGCAACAGCGCTGGCGGGTGGTGTGCGAGATGTGCTAACACAGCGCGAGCTGCATCTGCTCCCAGCGCTAGAGCCCGCGGCGCAACCAGCGCCGGCTCGGCGCGACCCACCCATCCCACTGCCCAGGAGCATGCCCATGAACCTGCACACCAGAACCATCAGACAGGTTACTACACACAATTCAACATAAAAAGTGATTTGACATAAAATAGGCAAGAAAAAATGACTTAATATTAGAATATAAGATTTATATCACTCAACATTCAAATTTACTTTGTTAAATCTTTGAAAACAACTCTATTTAGTTTCAAGCACATGTGTGATTTTATTGCTGCCACAATTGTGATTGCAATCTCATTTGACAAATGCGTTTATCTATCAAACTACATCATCGTGCCAGATATTTGTGTGGTAGACAGAGAGTGCAGAGTTCCAACATTCATTTATTCATTGGAAAGAATTTAGAATGCTCATATTTTTGACATTTTAAATGCTAAGTTTTCACATAAGTATATATTTGAGCTCAAATCTTAGTGCATTTGAGTGAATGACCGGGATAGTAATAAGTTTCAGTTGAGTTCAGTTGTATGATGGTGACCAGGAAATACCATTAAAACTGAAGAATGCAATAACTTACATACTCATAGTCAAAACTTAATTTGACCTTTAATTACTGTCACAGAGGTGACAAAAATATTTTTTTATTAAATTAATATTTACCTAACATCATATCAATGCATTTAGCTCTCTCCTCAGAGTTCAATAGCGTCAAATTTTGTGTAGTGATGTCCAACAGAATTCTAACTGGATCTGCACTTTGAAGAGTAGAGTCTAGAACAATGAGTAAATCCAGTATTTATTTATAAAACCCACAGACCCAGAATTAGAAGTAAAGTTATTTACTGTTTACAAATTGTTTGTAATTTATTGTTTTTGCTGGTGTACAATAAAGTGTACTATTATTATGTATCTCGCTGAGATTCAAGGGCTTTACCCGGACCTCTGAAAGGCTTACATGGGGACATGGGTCCAACACGTAGAGGCCCTTTGCGAGAAGTTAATGTTATGTAAGTCACCTGCTGAGATCACTTGCTGAAAATGAAGAAACATAACCAGTCAACTGACCCCGGCAGGTGCAAGGACTTGTAAACTATGGCTTGTATATTGTACTAAAGGCTATATAAATGAGGTTTGATGGACAAAAACTGGACTATTTCAAAGGGGACAGACACTGGCCAAAATTAGTGATACCTAATTACCCGTGGCTGGTGGTGACTCGCCACGTACTATTATTATTATTTAATAATGTAAATATTTGACTGCTAGGATCTGAGTAAGTACATCACACTATATAATAATTTTAATATGTTATACCCACTTGGCACATTGGCTTTCTTAGTAGCAATATCCATGATCAAGCTAATGCACCACGGTGCAATGAACGGAGCCCATGATTGGCCAAGGCCGCACAGTTCGGGGCCAATCATGCTGACACTCTCTAGAGATCCATTTACACTGGGATCACTCTGAAAAATAAAGGTTTTTAAATTCTATTGCACTAATGTCATTCCATTAATGGACTTACACAGCAAGTACACTATGACTGATACTGATATGTATTACACATCGTGATAAGTCTTTTGTCAGTATACACTAGGAATTATTCCTGTGTTGTAAATGTATTTCCAAATATGAAATATATAATATATACATATTATTATTATTATATATTTCAGACTTTGGGACATTTTGCCAGAGTATGGTATAGATGGCACTCTGTTGCGAGCCGTCCAGTCCACTTATGTGGACTGCAAGACATGCGTACGGGTGGGTGGTAACAGGTCACCCTGGTTTGACGTTAAAATCGGCGTCAAGCAGGGTTGCGTGTTGTCCGCTAGACTGTTAGTGGTAAACCATCTACTTTATGCAGATGACGCGGTTTTAATAGCGCCAACAGCCACTGATCTGCAAACACTAGTCACAGTTATGAAAGACGACTGCATGATCAATGGCTTACACTTGAATGTGAAGAAAAACAAGATTATGGTTTTTGAAAGGGAAGAAACCAGAACGAATGTAAGGATTGTGGTTGGTAACTGTTACATATAATGTAGGTTAAACATAATCGTAACGATGTGCTGGAGCAAGTGAATGAGTTTGTATATCTTGGATGCGCCTTCAGTAAGGATGGGAAATACACCGCTGACATAGAGAGAAGAGTGAGTGCAGGGAACAGAGTGAATGGTGCGATGGGAAAGCTACTCGGGAGCCGGCACTTAAGCCATAAGGCGCAGCTGGCCATACATAATGGAGTTCTTGTCCCAACGCTGTTATATGGTAGCGAGAGCTGGGTATGTAAGAAGGAGAATGAAACTAGGATAAATGCGAGCTCTGCGGAAGATGACCGACCGCATTAGCAACAGCATAGTAAGACAGCGAGTAGGTATGAAAGATAGTATTGGTGTAAAGATGAGAAAGGGCATGCTTCCGTTCGGGCATATAGAAAGAATGCCAGAGGAAAGAATGACAAAACAGATATACAATGTGAAAGTGGAAGGATGCAGGTACCGGGGAAGACCTAGACTATCTTACCACGACCAAATAAACCGAGTCTTATCTGATGGAAAAGTCAAGAGTCTCCGTAACCGGCGAGCGTGTATGAGACGAACTATGAGAGTCGAGGAAGCCAGAGAGGTATGTAAGGAAAGAACCTGTTGGAACTCTGTACTCTCTGCCTACCCCGCAAGGGATCTGGCGTGAGGTTATAGATAGATAGATAATATATACATCTACATCATCACCCCAGATCCCTTGCAGGGTAGGCAGAAATTACGACTCCAAGGGAGTGTTTACGATCTCTCTAGCTTCGTTCACTCTCATAGTCTCATACATCTATTAACCTACCTCATAATCGCCCTGGTTTATAGCAACATTAACAGCGTCATGGAAAACCATAGCGAAATATTCTAGCACAGCATCTCTTGCTGCAGGAAAGTTTTTCAACAGAGTTATCCCAGTTTTGGTCAGTTCCGGTGCGTTCTGTGCGTTCCTCCGCGATACACCGAATATAAAGTTATTGAGGTCGGCTGATAGCGCCGTCGTTTTGTTTTGGGAACTCATCATACAGAAAATAGACAGCAGGAATCCGTAAATTAATAAAATTCATCAAAATAAACAACTTTACAACCGTACACGCCACAACGAATCAAGAAATGACAGATAATTGACACTAGTGGTGGGCGATTATGAGATATACTAATGGAATTATTCAATTATTAAAATGTCTCAAGATATCTCGATTATAACCATTAGTAGACAATAGCAAAATCGATTACGCGCCACGCGCGGTAGAGGTGTGTAACTCAGCTCTGAACCAGCTCAATGAATCAGATCACACGAGTTTGAGCCGTTGAACTACAGTTCAACAACAAAATGACTAGCTCACGGCGCAATCCGGCTCATATTGTATCCGTGACTCCCTCCACAGATTAGCTTCGTGATTATTGCATGATTATTGTAAAACTCAAAAGCTGTGTTTTTTTTATAGATTATTTCTTTTCTATATTATGGCAAATCTGAATGATTTAAATTATAATTTGTTAGTATAATTTGATAGTTAAACATGTAAAAATATCCTCCATCGAACACATAGTTATTATTACATGTAATAGTATTTTCTCTTCTTGCAATTTAATACGTTTTAATTTTAATTCTTAGCACTCACACGATAAGTTTATTATCTCCCATTCGCTAAATACTGTTTACGCTGAATGTACATATTATGGTTTGCAATCTAGATCTTCACTATAAATTGAATTGTTAAATATCCACTGATTGTTCACTGTGTTGTATATCAATAAAAATAAAATAAATGTAAAAACAAATAGATAAGTAATAAAAAATAACTTATATGTAAACTATAAAGTGAAAGAGAGAGAGAGAGAAACTCTAAAGTAAAGAAAATTTCACTTTTATTTTAAATAACTACCTAATTAAATATAACAAATAGAGTTCTACCTTATTATGTGACTGACAACACACACACACACAAACACACGAATTAACCTGTGATCTATTCACCTGATTTGCGCGGGGTAAATTAATGAGTAAGTAAGTAAGTGGGAGAGCTGCGCGTGGCTAAATCCGAAGTTGAAGAAAGCGATAGCAATACCATTTTAAACTTGTTTAAATCGGGCCGGGCTACCCTTCCGCGCTACGGACTAGTTCGGCGGAGTCGAACGAACTGTGGCAGCACAGTCGGCTCAATTCAGCACGCGGCTCGCATTGCGCGGGTGGTAGATAGGTATTGAGCTGATCTGCGAGCTCAGCCATTGAACCAGCTCACACACCTGAGCTGTAAACTATTATGTTGCTCGCGTATTTTTGATGAGTTACCCACGTCTAACGCGCGGCGGCATGGCCGATGCGAATGATGCGATGCCACTTGGCGGTGGCTCACTGTATATACCTGCCAAAAAGTATATAATCACTACGTTTGTACCTGCTGTGCCAGCGGCGTACGGTCCTAACTAATAGAGTTGTAAAAGTATTTTTTATGTGTTTAATCAGATATGTAAAAAATATTACTATTCATGAACTTGCGCTTAAAAGGTATCCTGTAAGATATTCAATCATAGTTTTTGGTTCAATATAAATAAAAGACAAAGTAATAAGTATGCAATCTTTAATTAATATATTATTTTTTTCGTTTAACTATTGTATTTTTACAGTATAAACTTCAAAGAAAAGAAAGTATTAAGTGAATACTAATCAATCAATTCCTTAATCACTTTAATGAGAATAACCTATTACACGGTGAACAATATGGTTATGGAGTAGGTTTGCTGCAGCAAATTTACGGTGCCTGAGAGGCAACGCAGAATACCAATGGTGTTTTCTGTGATCTCTCTAAGGCATTCGACTGTGTTAAGCACGCAACCCTTAATAAAAAGCTAAGTCATTACGGTAATAAAAACACTACCCCCAATTTATTAGCTTACTTACTTAGGTGAAAGATCTCAATGTGTTGAGATTAACGGGGTCAAGTCTCAGGAAGTTAATATGTTAATTGGGGTTCCACAGGGCTCTATCTTAGGATCCTTTCTTTATTTAGTATATATTAATGACCTGCCGAACTTTGTCCGTGATGTCTGTGACATTATACTATTTGCAGATGATACTTTCTTGATTTTCAAAGTTGACAGAGCTAAACTTAATTTTGACGATGAGAATGGTGCTCTTTCACAGATATAAAACTGGACTGGTCGTCCTCTGTCCTTTGTCTGATTGAACATGTACCATAGTGTTATTGAATTTTGTCTCGTTCGGCATCACACTGAAGCTATAACCAGTTGTTTTGTACGCACTCTTTACATATTTTACAGTAACCCTTTCTCTTACTATTATCATTACGCTTTTTATTATATACTTCTACAACACCTCTATTTTGTAAATGAGAGGACTATATAGACACTGACCTATACCATGAATCTAAGTATACTTATGCTTAATCTATACTTAAGCACATCTATTGAACTCGTTCTGCTTTGTTCTCCCATACTCCATGAATGCAATGACTGAAAAAGAATTGTAAAACTCTCATTTTTAAAAAGTGTAACCGTGGAGTTTCTTGCCCTTCTTCTCCCCGAGAATGACTATCCGAACGGGTGGTAGAGTCTTAAGTAATTAATAATTTTCTCTTTTTGACTTTGACTTCATAAGTACCTTTTGGTCTACATGAATAAAAAACTTTTGATTTTGATTTTAATGTTTTATTAGTTATTTTAATGTTAGTTACAAACTTAAAATTAATAATTGAATAGAAACTTAAAATTTTACCAACAAAATAAATATATAACTTTTTTTTTCTGTTCTAGTGATACTTAACCTTAATAAAACCTTTAATAAATCACAGCTATCGACCGATCAGTCAGTTGAGTCATCAATGTTATTAATCGTCTTAAATCATATTAGCATTTGGGAATACGATTTCGTTGTTCTTTTGCCTTTAACATACTGCGTCTTAGTTAGGAACAAACTCAAAATTAACTAACTTGACTGAACTAAAATAAGTAATATTAATTAGTAACGTCAATCGATTATGAAAATAGTAAGTTACTAATATCAACATCAAAATGATTTCAATATTAGTAATTAGTAAATGTCTCGATTATGTAAATCATTCATAATCGCCCACCTCTACATGACACTTAAAAATAAGCATTTCAATTTAAAATCTATTAAACGAGTAATCGATTTAGTTTAGGTAAGAAAACGAATTTATTATTGGATTTGGTGTTCACATGGATATAAAACAAAGGATTGAGTACTGTCAAAAAATAATCAAAGAAAATTAAACTTTTACTCACACTCACACTTTTACAGACACAACACTAAATTTTCTGAGTTTGAATTTAAACAACTCGATAAACCATGATGAGTGAGAGCTATAGCCCGGAGCCCAGTGTCTCGTTCGCACCCACTACCTTGCAGTACGGTGACCATAAGGTAGAACTAATCCGCGAACTGATTTAGTCGCGCCGCCCCAGACCCCCGCCGACCGCCCCATCTCGCCATGCGGGTCCGAGCCTCTCTCGGACTCGGATATGGAGGTCGAGCGCGCGTCCGCGCGATGCGCCGCCCCCGCCCGGTCCCCGTCCCCGTCGCTCTCGTCGGAGGACGACTTCGTTCCCATAGCGAATGGGAAGCGCGTGCGCAAACCGCGCGACTCGCCGCCTCCCAAGATCCAAAAGGCCGGAAACATTTCCGTTTCTCCCGGCCCCTCCGGCCCCCGGCCGTCTCCGTCTCCCGACGCGGCCGCGAGGGCCTCCCCCCTCGCGCGCCCCTCACGTCCGAACATCACTCCCCCGCCGCTTGTCATTCAGGACAAGAGCGCCTGGGAGCGCATCTCCAAGGCGATTTATAATCGCCAAATCAACTACACGCACGCGCGTTCCACCGCGCAAGGCATAGCCGTCAAGGTGGCGTCCTCGGACGACCACCGACGGCACCGCGTTTCTGCGATCAAACAAGATCGCTTATCACACATACACCCTGGAGGAGGAAAGGGAGCTCAGGGTGGTAATCCGCGGTGTCCCGAGGGAGCTGGACACCGCCGTCATCAAGGCCGACCTCCAGTCCCAGGACCTTCCTGTGCGCCAGGTGCACAGAATGGTCAATGGGCGCTCCAAGGAGGCGTACGACATGGTGCTGGTCGTCCTCGACCGCACCGAATCCGGCCGTAGGGTCTTCGACCTGAAGGCCGTGTGCCACATTTCTGGCCTCTCCGTGGAGGCCCCCCACAAACGTGGCAAGCCCGGGCAGTGCCACAACTGCCAGCTGTACGGGCACTCTGCCCGTAACTGTCACGCGCGCCCTCGATGCGTTAAGTGCATCGGGGACCACGCGACGTCCCAGTGCGCCCGCTCGAAGGAGACGGCGGCCGAGCCCCCCAGCTGCGTCCTATGCGGCACCAAGGGGCACACCGCGAACTATCGCAGTTGCCCCAAGGCCCCGAAGGGGAAGCGCGGCCGGGCGAGGCGCGGCGGCCGCCGCCGCCCCCGCGGTTGCCCCCCCCTCTGCGCCCTCAGCGCAACAGCCCCCCGCGCCCTCAGTGCACCCTCGTCCGGTGCCTTCTGCGCCAGCGACCACGGCTTCCCGCGCTCCCGCGCCTCTGAAGCTGACCCCCCCTCCCCCGCCGCTCAGGCCGTCCCTCGGCGCCAACGCGTGGGTGAAGCCGCTGCCTTACACCGCGGCCTCCCACCCTGCGTCAGTGGGCCCTGCCCGCCCCCCGAAGCGCGCGCCGGCGATCCAGCCGGTGGCGGCTTGTCCCCCTCCGCCCTCTAACGTCAGTCAGGACGTCGACCTCATAATGAGCGTCTCGGCGGTTATAAGCCCCGCAATTTTCCCCAGAGTCCGCGAACTCGCACTTCGACTCCGCGCCGCCACCAACTTGGCGGACCAGGTTCTCCTGGCCGCGGAATACAGGGACGTATATGACGTCCTGGCGTCCCTCAAAACCCAACCCCCCCGCACCCAATAATGGATCTACGATCTCCCCGCCAAAAGCCCCACAACCTATCCCTGGCGTTCTTTAACGCCGATGGCCTTCGCTCCCAGCGAGATCAGGTTGCTGATTTCCTCCGAGATCACCAACTTGATATCCTCCTCGTGCAGGAAACCTTCCTGAAGCCCGCACAACGCGATCCTAGGATCGCAAACTATAACCTCGTGCGCAATGACAGAATCGGCTCCCGCGGAGGCGGTACTCTCATTTAGTACAGGAGGTCCCTGCACTGCATCCCTCTCGATCCCCCCGCGCTCACCAACATCGAAGCCTCGGTCTGTCGCGTCTCTCTCACGGGGCACCAGCCCATCGTGATCGCCTCCGTTTACCTTTCCCCCACTAAATCCGTTCTCAGGAGTGACTTTGAAGCACTCCTCAATCTGGGAAGCGCCGTCATTCTGGCGGGCGACTACAACAGCAAGCACGTGGCCTGGAACGGTCTCACCACTTCCCCTAACGGTAGGAGCCTTGATGCCCTGGTCGACGTTCTCGACTTTGACGTCATCGCACCCATGCACCCTACCCACTATCCTAACAATTCCAATCACCGACCCGACGTCCTGGACACGGCGCTTCTGAAGGGTGTCACTCTACGGCTGCACTCCTTGGAAGTAGTCCAGGAACTCGACTCTGACCATCGACCTGTAGTCATGAGACTCGGTTCCCCCCCCTTCCGCCCCTCAGCGACCCAAAAAGACGGTGGTGGATTGGCATGCGCTAAGCACGGCCTTGGCGGATGCCGACCCTCCCCCCCTGCCTCTCAGCTCGGACTCCATCCCGTCCCCTCAGGACACCGATTAGGCCGTAGATGCCTTCACCGAGCACATCCGATCGGCTGTCAGTCGATCGTCCAAGCAAGTCGAGGCGGAAGATCTCTACCTCAACCGCTTTCGACTGCCGGACGATGTTAGGGATCTCATTCGTTCCAAGAATGCTTCTATCCGAGCGTACGACTCCTACCCCACCGAAGCCAATCGGGCCCGGATGCGCGCTTTACAACGAGAGGTAAAGCGTCGTGTCGCGGAGGTCCGGGAGGAACGGTGGGGTGACTTCCTAGAGGGAATCGCGCCATCGCATCTGGCCTACTGGCAGCTGGCGCGTAGCCTCAAGTCCGACTCCACGACTGACATGCCCCCGCTGTCCCGCCCTTCAGGCGCACCCCCAGCCTTCGATGACGACGAAAAGGCCGAGCTTCTCGCTGACTCCGTCGACCAGTCCCACGTCGACGCGGTCGACAGGGAAGTCGAGCGCAGGGCATCCCTCCCCCCCCGTCGATTCCTTACCTCCTATCACCCAAACGGAGGTCGAAGATCTAATTATGGGTCTCAAAACTAAAAAAGCCCCCGGCTCTGACGGCATTTCGAATCGCGTTCTGAAATGCCTGCCCGCCCAACTCATCTGCCTCTTAGTGGCCATATTGAACGCCGCCATGGCGAACTGCACCTTCCCCGCTAAGTGGAAGTTGGCGGACGTCATAGGCATTCCCAAGCCCGGCAAACCTCGCAATCTCCCCGCGAGCTACCGCCCTATCAGTCTCCTCAACTCCCTGGCCAAGATATACGAGCGCCTACTTCTGGCGAGGCTCAAAGACTTCGTAACGTCCAGGGGTATCCTTATCGACGAGCAGTTTGGCTTTCGAGCCAAACACTCTTGCGTCCACCAAGTGCACCGCATCACGGAGCACATCCTCTCCGGTCTCAATAGACCCAATGCCATCTACACGGGCGCCCTCTTCCTAGATGTCGCGAAGGCATTCGACAAAGTCTGGCACAACGGCTTGATCTACAAGCTCTACCAATTGGGTGTGCCGGACAGACTCGTGCTCATCTTATGAGACTTCTTGTCGAATCGCGCCTTCCGTTATCGCGTCGAAATGACGCGCTCCACTTCCCACTCCATCAGTGCTGGAGTCCCACAGGGCTCAGTTCTCTCTCCGCTCCTGTTTAGCCTTTACACGAACGACATTCCTCGTTCGAGTAAGGCGCATCTAGCCCTATTCGCGGATGATACCGCTCTCTACGTCTCGCATAGGAATAAGGGTTTCATTACCAGACACCTTCAGGCATCCGCCAATTCCCTAGGGAATTGGTTCAGGAAGTGGCGTATTGAGGTGAACCCGGACAAGAACGCTGCGGTGTTCTTCTCCAGAGGTGCCACCCCGCGCCACTCCCTGCGCCGCCCTAGAAGTAATCTCGGCCAAGTGACCATGTTCGACCGACCCATTCCCTGGGTCAAAGAGGTCAAATATCTTGGGGTCACCCTAAACAGTACCATGTCCTTCGGCCCGCACATCAAGCGGGTCCGTCACCGAGCATCATTTGTGCTCGGTCGTCTCCATTCGTTAATCTGCAAGCGGAGTAAAATGTCCCTTAGAAATAAGGTGACACTTTACAAAACTTGCGTTCGACCCATCATGACTTATGCGTGTGTTGTGTTCGGGCATTCGGCCCCCTCTCACATCGATAAACTCCAAGTGGTTCAAAACCGTTTCCTCCGTAAAGCCGTAGGAGCCCCCTGGTTCGTACGGAACGTCGACCTCCACTCCGATCTAGGTCTCGAACCTATTCGCGCCTTTATTAAAAAGGCGTCAACACGTCACTTCGCGAACGCATCTACCCATGCGAATCCGTTAATCGTAGCCACCGCCGACTACGATCTCCCCCCCGACCCCTGCCGCCACCGCCGGCCGCGACATGTTCTCACCGACCCCCCCGATGCTTTGTCATCCCTTCTTTCCGCTCAGAATACGGGCGACGACGACGACGTAGTAGTAGTAGATCCCCTCCCATAGCCGGCGGTTGACCGGTGCACTTAGTAGTGCACCCGTCCCCCTACAGCGACTGTCTCAACCGAGGGCGCCTCTTCGAGGCGCCCTCGAGTATGTCGCCTCTTGCCCTTCTGGCTGGCTAGAGCGTAGTGGTTGCACGCTCGCCTTTAAGTCCGGTGAAGCTGTAAAGGCCTCGCGGCCAACAGCGTACATCATTCACACACACACACACACGGTAGAACTAATACGGACTAATCCTATTTATGATGTAGTTTAAATACGCTGTAAACTATTTATAACCGAGTTCTTAGCGAACACGGTTCTCAATTCGTTTGTATATACAGGATGGATTTTTAGATGGGACAGTAAGCTATCTCAACCGTTGTAGCTACAAAAAAAACGACCTCAAGAGACTATCCTTAATTTATGAGACATTTTGAGCTGAAATTAGATTAAAAAAATGTACAGACAGCAAAAAATTGGGCAATTTACTCTAAAACTTTTTTGTTGCCAATCGAACCTGTTTCTTACAAGGATCAAAAACTACAAGATCAACCGAGATTAGAGTACTGAAGAACTCATTTTAATTTCATTGCTATGGTATAATATTATGACCATTCCGCGTCAATACATATATAAAAATACTAGCTGTTACCCGTGGCTGCGCACGCGTTTATATTGTAATTTGACATAGGTAAGTAGATCTCTAATGCGCGATCTTATTCAAAGCTAACGCGGTCTCATAAAAAAAATCATATACAATACGAGGTACTTTCTTTTTGAGAGGGAGAACCAGTTTATCTATTTATTATAAAACTATTTGTTAAATGGCTGATTTTAACCTTTCCTACCTACCCTGCCAAAGATCGCAATATGGCGTAATTATATATAAAAAGGTGCATTACGAGCTACGTATGTATACAATAAGTATGTAACAAAGTTTTGTCAGTATATTTCGTGCCAGTCTTCTCGTAAGAATATACAATTCATGTTCATAATCAAAATCATGTTTAGATATCTTTAATAATAATAATAAATTCTTTATTTCGACCAACTGGGATCACTTGTTAGTGGAACATTCAGACTTAATATTAGGGTTAGTAAAAAAAACTAATTCATGTACTGACAGTCGAGCCTATCAACCATGGCTTTTAGGATGCTGTTGGAACTGCTCCGAACCTTTAATAAATTTATTTATTTATTTTCCACTCTTACCGCTACTTTTACAGGATATTACCCTAATACAGTAGTGTCGACATCTTATTTTATTATACGTTTTATTTGTAACACAATATATATGTTGTAACCCTTGTGAATTCACTCAGAGTACAGTTAAATAAGTCCGTTTCGACGGCAACCCGGTTGAGAGTGTGCAGCGCGCGCGTCAGCGGAGCCTGCTGTAACAGGTTGGTGCGCGCGCGCGGCACAGCCACTAGCGGCGGCCGCCGGCGTCGCCACACATACCTATCCGGGACACACAGCTTTATTTTTTCCAACATGTCACCATTTTCAATCTTGCCTCTCAAAATTTTGATCATATATGAGACGAGCACGAGGCTACTCCCAACCCTCAATTCGTTGTACCCGACCATACCTAATATAAATAAAGTTGGATACATTAATGGATAAAATGGGTACACCCCGTGCTGTCTCATGTATATATATCTAATAAATTTATTTTGCACTTTTTCCAACATGACAGTGTACTTGGTCTCATGCGGGGCCCAAATAATTGCGTTACTTTCAAGTTGGCTCCTAACCAGTGCATTATATAGGGTTGTAATAGCTTTGATATTTGTTAAGCTTTGAGACATGCGAAGTACAAATCCTAAATTTCTATATGCTCTTTTACAGATTTGTGTGATTTGATCTCGAAATGTTAGCTCGGTGTTGAGAGTTATTCCCAAGTCTCTTACGTTTGTGACTCTCAGCATCGGCGTCCCGTCAATTTTGTAATTCCAGATAACCGGAACGCGAGAACGAGAGAAAATGATGGTCACACACTTTGAGATGTTGAAATTTAATCGATTATATTTACACCAACTTGCCACTATATCAATGTCTTTTTGTAACCTCTCACAGTCATCCCTACTTTTGATAGTGAGAGATAGCTTTAAGTCGTCGGCAAACAGTAAACATTTTGCATCTCTAACAACCTTTGGCAAATCGTTCACCATTATTATGAATTCCAAGGGTCCAAGGTTGCTACCTTGACTTACGCCAGATCGCGTAAAATAAGGTTCCGACACGATTCCTGCATATTCTACGTATTGTTGTCTATCTCTCATATAATTTGCAAAAAAACGCAGCAGATGGGGAGTGAAACCGGTTACTGCTAACTTTGTAAGCAACACGTCATTGTCGACAAGGTCGAATGCTTTTTTGAAATCAAAGTAAGCAGCATCAGTTTGTCCCCCACTGTCCACGGTCGGCACAATGTCCGCCATATAATTGAGAAGATTACTTGTAGTACTCCTGGCCGGTCGGAACCCATGTTGAGCATCTGCGAGTTGCGCGCTGACTTGCGTTAATATGTTTTTATGCAAAGCTGACTCAAATACTTTGGCGGGAGTAGATAATATTGCGACCGGTCTGTATCCCTCCACCTTATCGCTCACACGTCCTTTTGGGACTGGTACGACCTTAGTTAGCTTCCATCTCTCCGGATATAATGCTTGTTTAAGGCATAAATTGAACATGTGAAGTAACGGTTCAGCCAGGACTGGTCTGCAGTCCTTAAATAGGAATGGTGGAATACGATCCGGGCCACACGACTTTTTTGGCTTAAGTTGTTGAAGTGCGCGCTGCACGTCTTTCAACTGTAGTCTGTCCACACAAACTCGGGCTGCACCGTTATCACTACCTGCTTTAGCTACAGCTGCATCCACGGATAAATGCGCTCGCTCTGGACTGTACACAGACTGGAAAAAACTAGCAAACTCTATAGCACATTGTTCGTTGGATAAAAATTCGCCGTTCTTTAAAATCTTATGTGTATTTCTGCTACCCTGTTTAGACTTAGCATAGTTCCAAAAAGACATAGGATCTTTTAAAAATTGATTTTGAATACGATGCCTGTACTGCTTTTCTGCGAACGCTATCATATTCTTAACCTTTGTCCTACACCGAGCAAGTGGTTCGTAAGATGCCTTCGACCCTGTCGATTTATATCGCTTATGAAGAGAAGCTTTGAGTTTAATATGATGGATTATTTCCGAGGTGTACCACTGGGGATACACATACCTCGAACTTAAGCCGATTCTCTTTTTCATTGGTACATAATTATTTATAATAGAATTAATCGTTTCATAAAAATAATTTAAACTTAACTCTAAATCTAATTTATACAACGGAGTCCAATCTACCGCCCCTAACGATACATATAAAGACGTAAAATCGGCTTTATTAAAATTCCACCCCGTAGTTGAAGATTTGTGCGTATTTGGATCAACACAATTATCAGGTATAGGCAGATCGCGGTGGGGCAAGCCGACGGTAACCTCAAGCGGCGGATGATATGCATCCACAGGCACGAGCGGTAACTCTGACGCGCGTACCTGTACACTGACCCCCTCTCTAAACGTATCCAACACTAGGTCTAATTGTCTATCATTGCAATTACGTATTCTGTTACTCTGAGTGAATCCACAAGTCGTTAAAAAACATTCAAAGTAATTGGTAATACTTACAGGACAAGAATGTAAATTAAAGTCTCCAAGAACTAACACGTCACTGTACCTATTACAATATTTTTCAATTATTTCAAATAACAACATATATTCATTCTCACTACTGTTTGGTGGAATATATACAACACACAGTAAAAATTGTAATCTATTTCGCGAATAAACGGTAGCACAAACTAGTTCGAACATATGATCATCGATATTTACGTCGCTGCATACTTGTCGTAATTCCAGACGCGGTGTGGCCACGAGACACGCTCCGCCTTGATTCCGCCCGTCTGCCCGATCCCATCTCAATATAGTGTATCCCGGGGGAATCAGTTCAGCATTTTTAATTGATTCATTACAGCCAGTTTCTGTTATCGCGAATAAATCTGCACTCGCGGAGGAGACCCCTAAGCTAAATTCTTCTAATTTTGTTCGAAGACCCCTCACATTCTGATAATATATTTCAACGTATTTATTCCGGCGTCTTTGCGTTTTTGGTTGATTTACGAAACCACACCCATTCTGCAAACTCTATATTAACTGACCAGTTTTCTGGGTCACATAATTCTTAAATGAATATACAAAGTGCGATAAACGCTGCCCAAGAATAATACGTTTGTATCGTACCAATGTTTGGTCACCCTACTTAGAAAGAGACGTAGGGCTGTAAGTGAGTATCCTTGCCGTCACTTTTTTTTGAAGAGTGCTCAATCTATTTTGGGTAATATATCCCTCAACACTAGTCATCTTAAGTTGGTAACATTTTTTTTATTTTGACATTTGGATTTGTCAAGACGTCTTCTTTTTCCTCTTTAAGTTATGGCTTCACACTAATTATAAGTGTATTTTTCCAGTGTCCTGTGAGATATATAATCGTGTTTGTTTAAATTAATTCGACTCCCCGATGAATTTGATGACAACGATGATAGTGAAATTAATGAAGTACCCCACCCTGGATAGTAAAGCGGTGGATACTTTACATACCAATTGCAACGGCCCTTTTGAGGGAAGTCGAAAAGGCACTTTTTACCACTTTGTTACAATTACCTTCACTCATGCACATATAAGAACACATAATGGTTAATATTCCACCGACATTACACATTATTAGTCGAAATAACACAAGTTTTGGAAAGTAAAACAAATTGACAACATCACTCTTCGACTTCCCGCCAAAAAAAACCGACGTCCTCTCCTATACCTATATTATTATAATCTATGATTATAATCTTTGATCGTCCTTGTTTGGGTGGATTGTATATTGACCTGTGCTTGATCTAAACATTTAATTTCAATTGTGTATCATTCTTTACCGCGTTCCTATTTGTGTTAAGAGTTACCATTAATAAAGTGCTATTTGTAATTTATGCTACCAATTACGGCTTGCGTTGCAAATGGATGCAAAAGTCGCAGTTCGAAGAAGAATAAAAACGGCGAAGAATTATCATTTCATCCGTTTGTATTTACCTATCATTACATCAACTGATAGAAAGTATTTATAATTAATTTACTTCATGAGAGAATAGACAGAACTATCCTACTTCCTATTAATATTATAAATGTGTAAGTTTGGATGTTTGTTTCTCGATCAAGCAAAATCGGCTGAACGAATTTGCATGAAATATGGCACACAGTTTATTACCTGGAGTTACATATAGGATACTTCTTATCCTGGAAAACATGTTAGGTTCCTGTCTAAAGTCAACTCAGGACAAAGTCGCAGGCAGGAACTAGTATATATTACTAATATTATAAAGAAGAAAGTTATGTTTGTAATTGATAAACCTTAAAACTGAACCGATTTTAATAATTCTTTTACCAATAGAAAGCTATATAATCCAGAAGTAACAGACCAACGGGTCTGTTTCACTCGGTCAATAGCAGCGGCATCTACCGAGGTGACACTGTTTGTTATTGACTGAGTGGAACTGCTAGTTATATGTATGTTATTATCATAACAGTATTTTCTATATTTCCTTTGGTTCGGACATATAGAAAGAATGGCAAAACTGATATACAATGCAAAAGTGAGAGGATGTAGATACCAAGGAAGGCCTAGACCAGGGATTCTCAAACTATATCTCAGACCCCCATAGCCAAATTACTTTAAAAATCCTATCTCTAGTTTTTTCCTATTGATACAAAATACTTTGGTTGCGGTTGGTTAAGTGAGTTAAGTACAACAATGATACTTCCTACTAAAATATTAGTAATTCTTATAACAAGTTGGTACACGTAACAACTTATACAGTATCTTGAAAGTTTCAAATAAGAACTTGTGTTAATTAATAGGGGTTGATTTTTAGACCTCATTAACCCAAAAATCAATTTTCGTTTATGTCGACCTCTGGGAAACTGATATCAATCACTTTGGGAATCCTTGACCTAGACTTTCATACTCAAGAGTCTCCGTAACTGGCGAGTGTGTATGAGATGGATTATAAGAGTGGAATGTAAGGAAAGCAGAGAGGTATGTTAGGAAAAAAAACCTGTTGGAACTATGTACTCTCCACCTACCTGGCAAGGGATCTGGCGTGATAATATAGATAGAATTTACATTCTCTGGCGCCAGTACGTTATTGCAGCTTACTTTTATAGATTTCCAATTCAAGAAAAATATCGACAAATTTGGATAGATGTTCTGCAGATTGAAAAGTCCAAAGCTACACGAAGTTCTCGCCTCTGCTCAAAACATTTCACACCTGATAGTTACCTTAAAGGCAGGAAGACCAAAGTGCTCCGTCCTGATGCTGTGCCTACTATATTTGAAGTTTGTCCTAAAACAAGCCAGAGAAAAAGTGTTGAGAGTTCTATAACTTGCAGTTCTCAGGTAAAAATCAAAAGGATTTATTTTTATATTTTGTTAAATACAAGCAGTTATAATGTGGGTCAATTGCATACATACAATTCCTGCATATGTGGCTAGTGTAGAAAACATGCATGCAGAACTTTTTCATACTTATTTTTTTATTAATTTTTATTGATAAAAAATCCACAGCTCTTAAATATATTACAATTTCAACTCATGTTCTAAGCTTACAGCCTAGAACGTATTTACATTTTTTAACTTTTTATTATAATTAAATAGCCAGCAGAGTATGAGGCATGCCTTTTAAGTTTTGTTGTTTGAAGAAAAAAACACAACTAGAACCTTAAAGTACTTTTTATTGTTTTTCAAAGTATTCACCACGTAGCTTAATACACTTTTCCATTCGCTCAAACCAGTTATTATAACATTTATTCCACTCTAAAGTGGGGGTGTTCAAAATGGCTGACTTGAAAGCGTCGACTGCTTCTTCACTGAACTGGAACCTTTGACCACGAAGACTTTTCTTAATTTTAGGAAATGTAAAGAAATTGCCCTTACTTCCATATGTTTTGTTCTGTCTACAAAGGTTAACTGGTAGATAACTCAAACTCACATCATTTGTATTAATATGCTTACAAACATGTTATCTCTTATTGTACAATAAAGAATAAAGAAATCGTTAGGGCTTAGGTCAGGACTGTATCGAGGATGGTCAAGAATTTCTACTTTTTCCTGCTTCAAATACTCAATCGTTTGACGAGCGCTGTGCGAGGGCTTGCGTTGTCGTGGTGCGGGGTGATGCGTCGCTTTGAGTTAGATTTTCGAAGTTCGGCGATGACTTGTGGTAAACAAACTGTGGTATACCACTCTACGTTAACCGTTCTACGATCTTCAAGTGCAATAGTCGCAACATGGCTGGTTTTTACAACGAATGTGGCCACCATCTTCTTTGAAGTGCTTCGAGAGCGAACAACTTTAGTCGGCTTTGGCTCGTCTTGAAAGACCCAGATTGAAGATTGTTGTTTGGAATCAGGATCGTAGGCATAGATCCAAGATTCGTCACCACTGATAATGTCGTAGACGTGATTTGACTCTCCTCGGTAAACCTTTGCAGAGTTTTCTTACACCATCTGCCGGCCGGCAGACCGGCAGGCCGGCAGGCCGGCGGCCTTGTGATCGTCGGAAAGCAGATGCGGTATCCAACTGCAAAGTAGCTTTCTCACACCAAGCGCTTCATGCAAGATCTTCTGAATGGTTGTCCCTGAGATGCCTAATAGAGCCTCTATCTCTCGATACGTCACATGACGATCTTCGAGAATTAGTTGTCTCACAGCAATGATGTTATCTTCAGTGAAGGCGGATCTTGGGCGTCCTTCGCGAGATTTGTCACTAACACTAGTATGTCCACGCTGGAATTCTAAATACCAGCGTTCGACAGTCCGCAGACATGGGGCTTCATCACTGAACACAGATGTTAGCTCTTCAAAACACTGAAGCCGTGTCAGGCCTCTTCTAAAGTTGTAGAAAATTATTGCACGAACATTTTCCTTAGAAAGATTCATTTTCGTACGTAACCTGACAGATTCCAATCGACGTTGTGTCTAAACAATATCATTAATCCTAATACTTTCAACTGTTTTGAGATTCAAAATTTAAACACATTCGAATATAGAACAGTACCAAATTCAAAATTGCCGGGAAATATGGAAACGACAGAACTTAAAAGGCATGCCTCGTAATATGAGACATTATAAACTAAATAAGAAAATATCTTTGGAATGAATATTACATATCTACAAGGTGTATCGTAAATAAGGCAAGATCTCAGACACCTCGATTAGATAATTACTTCACAAATTCAGTACTACAAACCTTTCTATTTTATTTTTTTAACCCCTTTTTTAAGCGCTTTTATACCCCTATTAACAATAAAACTTGTACATGTATGTGTGCCTATTGAGAAATACGTTTTAGAAATGCACTTTAAATCGCCGTATTGCTTTGAATCAAGAATAAATTTAGTTTATTATAGAACACTAAGGGATTAAACAGCATTTCTTGCAAATTTAAAAAAAATATAGTATATATTAAAATTGATGGAATTAATTCAGTTATCGATTTTGAACAAACTACTTTCAGGTCTTGCGTTTATGATGTTACAACTTGTATATGAAAATATCAGATAGCGTGTGTTGCGTGCGATTATACTATGTTGATTAATTTGATTTTTCTTATTATCTGCTCCATTAATGTATCATAACAAGATACATAGTCCCATTTAAAAGTTACTTAAAAAAGATTGGCTCACATTCAAAAGTTTCTTGTTACGTCCAAAACGAAATTTAGTTATAGTTATGATATAAACATAAATTAGTGCATATTATACCTTAATTGTATTACTTAGTTGTATTTGCAAAAAAACGGAAACCTGTTAATTTTTTAGTGCCATCATCTACTTTCGGCTGCCTTTTGATGGTGCCATTTTTCGTGCGGCGAGCAGTATCTACTTATATTTGATCGGTGATCTGCTCTGCTGCAGTGATACTGTGACCACTTGCACTTCTCTTGTTTATAAATAAAAATGTACACTGGTTTTGCATTTAATATATCATTATTTATTTCAGTACCTATATATACGTATGGACTAAGTACTAAACTTGACAACAAAAAATAAATTTATTAATATATAAATTTTTATTTGCAGGTATCTAAACTGTCCTTAAAACCAGTTGTAGTTTTGAAAAGACACCATTTTGTAGTAGAAAGAGGTACACCAAATGACAATAAAACCGTACAACCATCAACATTGGAAGAGGGGGTTAGACCCACTATATCTTCAGATACTTCATTTGTTCCAAAGTATGACGAACTTAATAATTGCAACATCGCCACCCAAAGATTAATAGAAAGACTGAAAAAGATATCCGCAAAACGTCATAATAAGGTAAACTCTTTGAAGCGACTGTGTCGTAGGTTAAATGATAAGCTTGTGTCCTTAACAAACACCATGAACGGAATGGAACCCAATGCTCAAGACGTGTTAAGCAATAATGAACCAGCACAAATACTATTTATTACCCGGCTAGGAGAAAAAACTCAGATACATGTTGAAGAAACACGTTGGTAGTTATGAATGAAAGATCTCAGACGTAAAGAACATTGTCGAAAATTGCCATCATTATTTATCTATATTATTAAAATAATTGCAAATATCCCTATCTAACGGACAATTTGCAATCTAAAACGAATATTTCAAAGTATTGTAAGTACTTATATCAAAGTCGCCGACATCTTTACTGAATCTCAAAACACAATATAACCTCATATGTATTAATGGCTACCGAATTATAACCTCAAAATCTAATACTTTTTGTGCAATATTGCGATTGCCCCGTTTGTCCGTTTAATAATAAATGCCTTAAGAGAACTTATGGGTGATTTGAAATCATACAATTATTCAAATCATGTATAGGCGCAGAACAATGTCCTTTGCTTCTATCTTCAGCCGAAAGACGTCCACTGAAGGACAAAGGCCTCAAATGCCGCCACAATCACCAGCTTTTGCTTATTTCTTCGTATTCTTAAGGACACGAATTATGTCATAATAACAAAAGGGTGCACATAATCCCTGGGAAGTGTTTGTAGTATTAAAAATTTATTTTAAATCCTTCTATGGTAGTTTTATTTCAAACCATGCCAACTTTATCTAATTATTGTTCATTGTTAAGGTGGTTAGCAAATGGTCAAATAGACCAGCCCCTTTATTCTATCGAGCTATGTCATCACGCCAGATCCCTTGCGGGGTAGGCAGAGAGTACAGTCCCACAATACTAAGACCTTCGGACCGCACATCCAGCGAGTCCGTAACCAAGCAACCTTTGTGCTCGGTCGTCTTTACCCGATGATCTGCGGAGTAAAATGTCCTTTAGGAATAAGGTGATACTTTTTAAAACCTGTGTACGGCCATCATGACGTACGCTTGTGAGGTGTTCAGGCACGCCGCCCGCTCTCACTTCGATAAACTCCAAACGCTTTAATCCCGTTTCCTCCGCAAAGCCGTCGGAGCCCCGTGGTTCATACGGACCGTCAATCTCCATTCCGATATCAGTCTCGAACCTATTCGCGCCTTTATTAAAAAGGCGACAACCCGATATTTCGCAAACGCGTCCAATCATAGGAATCCGCTAATCGCAGCCGCCGCCGACTACGAACCTCCTATCAGCCGTCCGCGGCAAGTTCTCACCGACCCTCCCGATGCCCTTACATCCTTTCTTTCGGGTACAGATACCTCATACAGAATCAGACACCAACCTCGCCGGCGAGTTCGAAGAATTCTTTGCCCGCCGGCCGGTGCAGAGTACCACGATGACAGACCTAGTATATGCTCTCCCCCATAGCAACTGCTCAGGCCGAGGCCATTCCTCCTTGTGGCGCCCTTGAGCTAGTTGCCCCTTGCCCTTCTGGCTCGAGCGTAGTGATTGCACGCTCGCCTTGTCCGGTGAAGCTGTAAAGGCCACGCGGCCAACAGCGTTAATCATTCACACACACAAAGTGTACAGAGTTTCTACAGGTTCTTTCCTTACATACCTCTCTGGCTTCCTCCACTTTCATAGTTCGTCTTATATACGCTCGACGGTTACGGAGACTCTCGACTTACCCTTCTGATAAGACACTGTCTATTTAGTTACGCTGATAGCCTAAATCTTCTTCGGTACCTACATTCTTACACTTTCGCATTGTATATCTGTTTTGTCATTGGCTCCTCCGACATTAATTCTCTCCTCCGACATTTTTCTATATGCCCAAACCAACGGAGCATACTATTTATTCGCTATAAAAATGCGGCGCATTGTGATAACTTAGTGAAATGATCGTGTAGTAGTATCATTAGGTTATTGGAGTTTAGAGCACTATTAAACGGAGTTTCACGGAGTTATCGTAACGCACTGCGTTTCGTGTATTATTAGTCAAAGCGAGTAAGGGCCCATCCATAGGCCAGATTGGTGGACGACGATGGTGTAATAGGGAGACAGGCCTATACCTTTTTCACGAGACTAAGAGAACCCATGTTGGGCATCTCCCTTGTCGATCGAGTTCGAGAGATCGAGAGTTGAAGATTTTGGTAAAGGTAAGTAGAGATGGGCAGGACACTTGATGAGCCGAGAAGATGGCAGGTGGACCAAGGCCGTAACAGAGTGGGGGCCCAGAACAGGACGCCGACCCATAGGCAGACCATCGGCTAGATGGGCAATGACATCATGAGAGTGGCTGTGTAATAGATTAGCACAGGACCGGAACGAATGGCATGATAGAGGAGAGGCCTACACTCAGCAGTGGGTAGATACAGGCTGATTGATGTTGAGAGGCCTATAATTTCTTTGTTCTAGCAAGAAGTGTACAGGACTTTATTCTTATGATCAAACGCGACACGTTACGATATCTCTGTGAAATGAGCATGTAAAGGTATTTTGTTTGTCATTGGAGTACCATTAAACGATCATTTCACGAAGTCTAGTTCAGAAGATGGCTTGGTACAATGGAAGAGTTTGAGTCCTTCCACCTATTAGATCAAGTAGTCGCGCGGATTCGATTCTTGCAGGACACTTTTATTTGTATGACCCACAAATAGTTGTTTCGGCTTGAGAGTTTGTGCATGGGAATTTCATGGTGTGTGTGTGTGTTTGTTTCAATGATCTACGCTGTTTGCAGCGGGGCCTTTTCAGCTTCACCGGATAAGAGGGCGAGCGCGCAACCACTACCCTCGAGCCAAGGAGAGCAAGAGGGCAACTAGCTCAAGGGCGCCTCAAAGAGCAACCGCCTCGGCTATCGCAGTCGCTATGGGGGAGGGCATATACTTGGTGTGTCGCCGTGGCGCTCTGTAACAGCCGGCGGGCAAAGGATTCTTCGACCTCGCCGGCGAGGTCGGTATTTGATCCTGAAATTTCATGTTATCGCGATGCATTTGAGGTATTTTTTAACCTTCTTCACTATGCCCAAATCCGGCGCGTAACTATATCTTCGTGACATTATCATATCATTGTATTAACCATGTACCAGTAACAGTACCTAAACGATCATTTCACGAGATGGTTTTAATTGGTCATAATGATAATAATAGCAGCCTATACTGTCCACTGCTAGGCAAAGGTCTTTTCTCACGAATCGAGGTGGCAGAGATTAGGTCATACTCCACCACGCAGACCCACTGCGGATTGTCGGAGGGAGATTTGTGGCCACCTGCTTTTGGAAGTTATCAAGCCGCCTATAAGGCTTCCAACTCGGCTAAACGACTACCACATGAAGTGGTAACCGGGACCAAGGACTTAACTAACAAAGGAATATGAATTTGCCACAAATGGTCACCCATCTCAGGCCGATCGAGACGAAGGCTGCTTAAAAAAAAAAAAAAATCTTTATTTCAGACATTAAGTCCATAAGAGTTGTTAGTGATAAGTTAGTAATAGCTTTGCTTATATGCTACGTTAGTATTGTTAGTACTTTTGCTATTAATATTGCTACAAGTTTTTGGTGCACCATAAGTTTTCCTGTACTGATCCTGCGGGGAAGACAGGCGTGACGTTAGATGTTTATTTACGCGCACCCATAACTATCTTCACCCAATGTTTTTGGATGGGACAGTCCTGTCTGTCAACAATCATTTTCAGTACACTGTTTCGAGTGCCACGTAAGCGCTGTAGTAAGGAAGCCGCTTTTTTACGCATTATGGCGTGAAAGCCATCCGTGCGGGCTTCGGCAAACATTCCCGACGCACTGCAGCGCCATGGCAGTCGCAACAGCACTCTGACGGCGTTTTTGTATTGTACGCGCAGGATGTTGTAGACTCGGCTTGTATATGATACCCATAGGCCGCTCGAGTAGAAGGACTGACAGAACGCTTTGAATAAACATACTTTGACGTCTGTCGTGCAGCGAGCGAACCTACGAGCGAGCATATTGCTTCTTACCGCCAACGCCCTGCGCTCTCGCTCTATGTCCCTATCATCTCGTAGGTCACTGGTGACAATGTGACCCAAGTACTTTAAACTATCAACCATATTGAGTACTATGCCGTTGAGATATACCGGAGGTACACGACGAGGCTGTTGTTTAGGTGCTTTAAACACCAGCATCTCACTTTTTTGTGAGTTATATTTAAGGCCGTGCACCTTCGCATACGTCTCGCAGATCGATAGTAACTCTCTCAGCCCGCTTATAGTTGGACTGAGCAAGACCATGTCGTCCGCGTAACTTATATTATTGACACAAGTACTGTCAATATGACAACCGACATGTGTATTACTCAGCCGCTCTATAAGCTGGTTAACATATAGATTAAACAACAGAGGAGAGCTTAACCCCCTTTGTCGTACACCACATTCCATCCTGTACTCATCCGACAAAGCACCGACCCACCTCACCTGATTCTTCTGGTGAGCATACCAGTATCTGAGAAGTGCTGTATATTCCGCCGGCACACCCGTGTCTCCCAACTTGTCCTATAGTATATCATATGCGACGAGTTCAAACGCTTTCGACAAGTCAAGAAAACACGCGTATACCGGCGTCCTCCTCGTAGTGTAGTACTTGACTGTGTGTTTCAGGCTCAGGAGGCTTAACCTTGGTGATAGGTAAGAACATCGCGGTCGCACAGTGCTTCGAGCGCCTCATAGCAAATAAGGTATATAGGCATAGATTATACAATGAATAAGGTCATAAATATTGAATCTATATCATCACGCTAGATCCCTTGCGGGGTAGGCAGAGAGTACAGAGTTCCAACAGGTTCTTTCCTTACATACCTCTCTGGCTTCCTCCACTCTCATAGTACGTCTCATACACGCTCGCCGGTTATGGAGACTCTTGACTTGACCTTCAGATAAGACTCGGTCTATTTGGTCATAGAAAGATAGTCTAGGTAGGTCTTCCCCGGTACCTACATCCTTCCACTTTCGCATTGTATATCTGTATTGTTGAAATTATGATGATAACTTAAAAATTACTCAAAACCTCTACATACGCCCTCTAGACCATTCACTTTGAACTAGGTAGTTTAACAAACAAACTTGGGACGTACCTACTATAGCAAATAGGAATGCATTACTATTATAATCCAAGGTTGGTGGAACATTAGGCTAAAGTTCTTTGACAAATTATAATTCTATAAGGTTCTAATAATTCAACAGGAGATCTAGAACTAAAACAAAAATGATTTAACTGCAGGCGTTTCTGTGTTAGAAATATAGACTACTTTTCTGTAGTTGCAAAGCCAGTGTAGTTTAACCATGAATTACAAAGGTATGCGTACGATATATTTCGTGATAAATGTACGGCAGACGTATCGATGTCAATATAGGTTTATAGATGACAGCATCACACACTTCTCGAAATGAGAGGGTTTAGGCCATAGTCCACCACGCTGGCCCAGTGCAGGTTGGCGAACTTCACACACCTTCGAAAAGCTCTTAGGCATACAGGTTTCCTCACGATGTTTTCCTTCACCGTTAAAGCGAGTGATAGTTAATTTTGAATACGCACATGCTTTTAAAAAGACAGAGGTGCGTGCCTGGGTTTGAACCCGGGACCTCTGACTTTGGAGTCCAACGGTTTAACCACTAGGCTCAAAAAACTGTATAGTCTATTTTAATCAAACTTTATCAACATACCAAAAACCAAAAAGTTTAATTGCAATAGACTATATATAGTGTGTTGACGGAAAATTTAGCGCAGAGTTAAGAGCTTAAGCCGCTCCACCCACTGTGTCTAATATTCGCGGGTTCGATTCCCGCACGGGACAAATCTTTGTGTGATCCACAATTATTTGTTCCGGTCTGGGTATTTGTGTATGTAAATTTTCATGTTTGTAAACGCACCCACGACACCAGAATTATTGCAAGGGCGGGACTACGTTTTTTAAAAAAAAGAGAAATAGAAAAGAGTGTGATTGCAACAGATTTTCCCTACCTATAAAACGAACTTAGGTAAAAAGAACAACATAAACGTAATTATAGAAGATCGCAGGGGATCTGTTCCCCAAGCCTGCCATTTTTTACGTATTTTGTAATATACGTATGTATGACATTCTACAAAAACCGTTCAATTACAAATTACAATATGCCAAAAGTCGGTAATTGTTTAAACTGGTACCTACGACTATGGAAAACCATTAGAATTATTTATAGGTACCATATGAATTGGAAAGCATTGTATTAGTAGATTCAAAACTGTCAAAACTAACAATTATGATGTCAATGATCAACAATTTTAAAATTGCAATATTGTACTTAAGGCCTGACGTGATGTATATAACACAACACGTAGTAGAGATAAATATGGTTGTTGTATTTACTTATTTAAAGTAATAATGAAAGTGATCTCCTATTAAATTTTTGGACGCTGTTCCTTGTGGCTATCAAATATACCTACGTACTCGAAGCCGACCCATTAAGATGATGAGAACTTCTTTCAGCTTGGTGCTGTCATTAGAGGAAAGACTTATTGAGGTACATTGATTCTCCATTCCGATCTCGGTCTCGAACCTATTCGCGCCTTTATTAAAAAGGCGACAGCCCGATATTTTGTGAACGCGTCCAATCACAGTAATCCGCTAATCGTAGCCGCCGCCGACTACGAACCTAACTCCCCTCCTATCAGCCGCTAACGCCGTCCGCGGCATATTCTCACCGACCCTCCCGATGCCCTTACATCCCTTCTTTCGGATACAGATACCGCACACAGGATCAGACACCGACCTCGCCGGCGAGGTCGAAGAATCCCTTGCCCGCCGGCCGGTGCAGAGCACCACGGCGAGACACCTAGTATACGCCCTCCCCCATAGCGACTGCCCAAGCCGAGGCCGTTCCTCCTTGAGGCGCCCTTGAGCTAGTTGCCCCCTTGCCCTTCTGGCTCGAGCGTAGTGGTTGCACGCTCGCCCTCTTGTCCGGTGAAGCTGTAAAGGCCCCGCGGTCAACAGCGTAGATCATTCACAGATGAGAACTTCTTTCAGCTTGGTGCTGTCATTAGAGGAAATACATATTGAGGTACATTGATGAATGAATTTAGAAGGCAAAGCTAACTCGTACTCGTAAGAGTGGTCGGGAAAACCGTACATACACATTAAGAACACTCAAATTTCACAAAAAGGTACCACCCGGAAAATTTTCAATTTCACGTGACTAATTTTACCATGAGTGACTTAAGAAAAATTGTATTACAGGCTTTACGATATCCATATAGCATGACTTATTCCCGCGGTAGTTAGACAAGAAAGTTTCTCATTCGCGTTTTGATGCGAAGCAAAAAGATAGATAATGTGGTACAATTTATAAATGCTTTAGCACTGTTACACATGAAATAAAACTATTTTACCGCGATAAAATCCGTAAAATAGTTTTATTTCATGCTTTAGCACTGGATTATCTACAATACTCATTTCTCACTTTATGACTCAAACTTTCCGCACCAGTAAAAGATATGAAAAAATAAAATACTAAATTTTAAAACTCTAAAAATAAATAGGTAACTTGCATATAGCCGAGTTCTATTATGTGGTGTACATACATATTTATAAATAGCGTAGGCAGATGGGGGATGAATTACGAAACCGTGGGGCCAAGGAAAATCAATATCGTCTGCGCACGCGACCGCGCAAGCTCGCCCCACTTGCACGGTTCTATGATGAAGGACCGACATATCTATTAATGCCCATAGCAACTGAATATTGGCCTTATAAAAGTCAGAAGACTCAATTTTCGATAATCAGCAAAATATTATTCATTAAATATTAACAATATTCAGACAGTAATAATACGGACTGAATATTGTAATTTTTATCAATAACTGTCTCGTTGGTCTAGTGACTGCCTCGTTGGTCTAGTGGCAAAGCGCATCGCTTTGTGATCACGAGGTCCTGGGTTCAAATCCTAGGTCAAACAAGTGTAGTTTTTCTAAAGAAAACTTCCCAGTACGAGTTCGGAGTCTGGAATTGTGGCCGGTATATGGCAATAGGCTCGCCCCTATTACATGGGACCTAACATCGTCGGCGAAACGTGGGTGAACTCAGTACACCTCTGCCACCCCCGCTTGGGGAATAAAGGCGTGACGGTGTTATCAAAAAAAAAAAACTCAGGTGTAATGTGTACACCTACGGTTTGGCGACGATGTTAGATCCCATGTAATAGGGGGCTAGCCTATTGCCATTATGTCGAACACAATGCCAGACTCCGGACAGATAATGATTTTTTTTCTATAGAGAAATTAAATTTTTGTGCGATCTCAGATTTGAACTCGTGATCGCTACACGCGTTATTCGCCACTAGGCCAACGAACGAGGCAGTAGCACATTTATAATTTTTAATTTTATTTTTGTTCCTGGGTTCAAATCCTAGGTCGGACAAATGTAGTTTTTCTAACAAAAAATTCCCAGTATGAGTCCGGAGTCTGGAATTGTGTCCGGTGTATGGCAATAGGCTCGCCCCCTATTACATGGGACCTAACATCGTCGGCGAAACGTGGGTGTACTCAGTACACCTCTGCCACCCCCCCTTTGGGAAATAAAGGCGTGACGGTGTTATCAAAAAAAAAACTCAGGTGTAATGTGTACACCTACGGTTTGGCGACGATGTTAGATCCCATGTAATAGGGGGCGAGCCTATTGCCATTATGTCGTACACAATGCCAGACTCCGGACAGATACTGAATTTTTTTCTATAGAGAATTTAAGTTTTTGTGCTCTAAGATCTAAGATTTGAACTCGTGATCGCTACACGCGATATTCGCCACTAGGCCAACGAACGAGGCAGTAGCACATTTATAATTTTTAATTTATTTTTGTCCTATAAAGAAATGTTATTGATAGTCTGAAAAATCTATCCACCTATATCATCATGCCAAATCCCTTGCAGGGTAGACTTACAAACCTCCCTCGCTTCGTCCACTCACACTCACATTATTTGATCATGGTATTAAAATCAGCTGATTATCATACCACGGGCCATATAGCGCGCAGCGGACGGGCGTTGGGGCAGAAGGATTCTAGAGTGGAAACCACGTATAGGCAAACGCAGCGTAGAACGACCGCCTGCCAGATGGACTGACGATTTTGTGAAAATTGCAGTAAGTCGTTGTATGCAGGTGGCATCCGACCGGTTACGCTGGAAAGTGATTCGGGAGACCCATGTTCAGCAGTGGACAAGTATAGGCTGAGATGATGTGGTTGAACTTCGATTTCGCGAAGTAATCGTAACGCGCCGCTTTGGTAATAGCGAATAAGGGCTCAGAGTAACCGTGGAGTTTCTTTTCCTTCTTCTCCACAGGAATGGAATGACATTCCGAGGTGGTGATAGAGTCTTTGTTATTTTTCTGACGATTCATAAATACTATATTGGTTTACATGAATAAAAAATATTCTGATTCTGAAATATAATGGGAACATTAGGTATAATAGGTGCATAGATAGGTACATACATATATACTCACACATATATCCCTTACGGATGGGTAGAGACTACGTTACTACTAGTTCGCCACATATTTATTATGATTCGATTATTATTATGATAGCTAGGTACTAGGTAGGTATAGGAAATAACTTGTTGGAATTTATACTTCCTGCCCTTTCTCTAAGGGACTTGACGTAATAATATAATAATAATAATCATTTATTACACTCATATAACATTACAATTAAGGTGTTACATTTCTTAGCATTAGTGAACATGGAATGTTAACATTACGTTACCGAAAAACTGGCTCCCAAACTAGGACATAGCCTGTATTTTGGGGGACAGCGTTTTCGTCATAGAGTTATAGATAGATTTTTATATAAGTATTTATCTACTTATTGGTATCGATATTGGACCTCTGTACTCTGCCTACCCAATATATCATCAATACATCGTCTTGATGATATAGATAGATAGTATGATAGTCAGAAAAAAACATGAGAGGTAGGTATTTATATTAAAATATGATCGTGGACTTCATGGAATAAAAGCAATTTGCGCGTGAACAGGGTGGCAGCGCGGTGCAGGGCGGGCGCCGCTGCTGGCGTCCGAGCGCGCCCCTCTCGTTCGATACGACGCAGGCGCGCGCCGCAGACCCACGCTCGCACGGTTGGATCGATGAGATAAACGCGCAACCCCGGTTTCCGAGTTAAATCAATACGAATTCTATCGATTTTTGCAGCCGCAGCCGCCGCACACCAGATTTGAGGGTCGCACGCGGTGGTTGCGCGCATTGTATTGTTCATTATACCTAATTCAAACGTAGAATAGTTTTTCTCAGTGCGATTTTTGTGTGGATAAATATTAAATAGAGGAATGTGTTTATTGGAATTCAATATAATTGTCGATTGTCGGTTATTTGAGGTAAATTTTTACAAATTTTAGGTTTCGTCATTTTCGCGTACCTGGGTCATTTTAATTATGAACACTGTGCTATATGACCTTAAGTAATATATAAATAAATTAATATTGAATATTTAGTGATTTTTTTTTTGTGGTTTTAAACTCTGAAGAACATTTATAACTAAAAATCATAAAAATAGTATATAATATATTTTATTCAAAATTTGAAATCTCCGTCAACAGATGTCGTTGTTGCACAGGATACAAGAAATTGCTTTAAATTTTCTTTAAGTGATTTTGTTATGATTATTCAATTCACTCCACGTTTTATACGTTATCTTTGTTTGGAGAATATTATAAACGAAATAACAAATTGTTGTTATTAGTATATTAGATATAGGATGCGCATTTTGAAGATTAAGTATTATAGAAGTAGTGCCATTGGCTGTAGTACTAAAAGAAAATGAAAACAAACATGCCGCTCGCGCCGTTCGCTTGTAAATAAACATAAATTTAAGGTTATATAAATATGTTTTGTGCAGATGTAATTTCTTAAAGAAAAATGACGTCGTCGGACACGTACCAGTTGAAATGGCACTCCCACAGTTCGCATTTGAACGGTTCGGTGGCGGCTTTGCTCCGTTCCGAGCGGTTTACGGATGTGGTGCTGTGTACGATGGACGGGTCCCAAATACCGGCTCACAAGTTTATACTGAGCTCGTGCAGTGTGTACCTGAGCAGTCTGTTCGAGAGCCAACGCTCCGTGACACGGATGGGTGGCATGCTGTACGTGGTGCTACCTTCAGAGATATCGACGAAGGCCCTCAAGATACTGGTCGAGTATATGTATAAAGGTTTGTGAAAGTTTTGAAGTATTAGTAAAAGATAGTATATAGTTTAATAAAACTTTATAGTTCACAGTTTATTCTATGTATTGATCATCATAGAGCTAAAAGTTATAGGAATCATTTAAATTTGAGCACAAAAGAAGAATTACTTATTGAAAAATATTTTTTCTTATGAGAGTGGATGAAACTTGAGAGGTATGTAAGAATAGAACCTGTTGGAGCTATGTACTCTCTGCCTACCCCGCATGGTATTTGGCCTCATAAAGATTTTTTTTTACAATTGGCCATAATTTTTTTTTTATAAGCTTTGCCCCGCACTAGTATTTACTCCTGTGTCCTCATAGGTGCATTTACAAACATGAAATTTCATATACACAAATACCCGGATCGAAACGAATAATTGTGGATTGGGGTCCCGTGCGGGAATCGAACCCGCAACTATTGGACACAGTGGGCAGAGCGGCTTAAGCTCTTACAATTGGGTTACTAGTTCATGAACTTGCAGCTTGCATCCTATTTAGTTGAGATTTCATTTTCAGGTGAAACTACGGTTTCTAATGAAGTCCTAGATACTGTTCTTAAAGCGGGTGAGGTCCTAAAAATCCGGGGCCTATGGCGGCAGACAGATGAGGCAGGTGGAGATACTTCCCCTGCAGAGAAGACAACCACCCAACCAGTGGCATCCAGTAAACAGACTATATCCACATTACCTAAGAAACCGGAGCCCCAACAGAAGCTAACTGTTAAGAAAGATGATAAGTTACTTAAAGCATTTAGTCCTGTCCAGCAACAGGGAGTTACAAGGTAAGTACCATCCTATCCTATCACGCCAGACCCCTTGCGGGGTAGGCAGAGAGTACAGAATTGCAACAGGTTCTTTTCTTACATACCTCTCTTGCTTCCTCCACTCTTATAGTTCGTCTCATACACACTCACCGGTTAAGGAGACTCTTGACATGTCCTTCAGATAAGACTCTGTCTATTTGGTCATGGTAAGATATTCTAGGTCTTCCCTGGTACCTACATCCTTCCACTTTCGCATTGTATATCTGTAAGTACCATAATAACATTTATTATTATTTTCTGCTGTCAGTCAAAAGTCTCCATAACCGGGGTGTGTATGAGATGAACTATGAGAGTGGAGGAAACCAGAGAGTTCTGTAAGGAAAGAACCTGTTGGAACTGTACTCTCTGCCTACCCCACAAGGGATCTGGTATGATGATATAGATAAATTCTACTAGCAGTATCGTGCGGAGCTTTACATCTGGTCGACAACAGCTTCACCTACCAGGTCAATGTTACTTCTGGATAATGTAGTTAGTATTAGTATGTTTCTAATGGTGAAAGCATTATTAGAATTAGTTCAGTAGTTTCAGAGTTTCTTGATTACAAACAATCAATTCTTTAATCTTTATAATTTTTTCCTATTATTACAAATTTATTTAAGCCATTATTAGTCAAAATTGTTTTTTTGTTTTTTATATAATGTTTTTCTCCTTATTTCAGCTACATGCTGTCTAAAAGCATTTATTTCCCCATATTCCCCAAGCTGGGGTGGCAGAGGTGTACTAACTATACCCACTTTTCGCCGACGATGTTTGGTCCCATGTAATAGGGGGCGAGCCTATTGCCATATACCGGCCACAATTCCAGACTCCGGACTGATACTGGGAACTTTACGTTAGAAAAACTTCTTTTGTCCGACCTAGGATTTGAACCTAGGACCTCGAGATCACCAAGCGATGCGCTTTGCTACTTGACCAACAAGGCTGTCATTTATAATAGAGATAGAAAATTTCATTAGAATGCCATTCTATGGTCTGATATGTGTCTCACATGTTGTGTTTTGTATGAATTTGCTGATTTATGAAGTGGGTAGTGAAAAAGCTAAGAATTATATTTAGATGACTCTTCACCCATCATTTTATGACCTATGACTTTTAATTGACTTGTCATATACCTACTGCAACAACATGTATGGGAATTATTGATTTCTATGTTAGTTTTCAAGGCCACAAAAAGCATTTTATTAAAATTCTCATTGCTATTTTGATATAAACATGACGCAGTATAAATTGATATTCCATATAATTTTCCTAATTAAATCGAGAGTGTAGATTTTTTAAAGGAAAGTTTGTTTTAAATCTTCTACTAAACTGTTAAGTTCTAATCTAAATTGGACACAAACGATTACATTATACTGTTATTGCATTATGGTAATGATTTTCATATCACTAACAAAAATAAATCAATTAACATTAGTTTGTTTTTGTTAGTGAAATATATATATATATATATATTATAGCAAGACTTATCGGGTTATAGAAACTTTATTTCCCATAAAGAATTAAATTCACTTACATGAGAACACAAGGTAACACAGCATTATATCGAGCAACGTAACTGATTCAATTAGCAAACGAAACGAAAAAAGTTAGCAAACGATATAAAAAATATTTTATATTGAAAGAGGGTATATGTAACTTCGGCAGTTAACCAGCTTTGTTAAATCTGTAAATACATAGATCAATCAAAGCTGGATGTGTCAAGAAATAAATTAATATGTCATTGAAAATAACTGAAGAAAGAAACACTGACAAAACAGATATACAATGCGAAAGTGGAAGGATGTAGGTACCGGGGAAGACCTAGACTATCTTACCATGACCAAATAGACCGTGTCTTATCTGAAGGGCAAGTCAAGAGTCTCCGTAACCGGCGAGTGTGTATGAGACGAACTATGAGAGTGGAGGAAGCAAGAGAGGTATGTAAGGAAAGAACCTGTTGGAACTCTGTACTCTCTGCCTACCCCGCGTGGAAGCTGGCGTGATGATAGATAGATAGATAGATAAAAATAACTCATTGGCAATTAGTAATTATTATAACTAGTATATCTAGGTCCATAATGTCATTTGGTATTTTATTATGAATCTTTAAAACCATACATATGACTAACCAGCAATCATTTCTCCTAGGCCCATGTTCATCGGACCACCCAAACTGGTCTTCATTAAAACCACAGAAGGTGGAACGCAAGCGGCTCTCAGACCGGGTGCACCACACGGTCAAACTATTCTGGTCGCACCAGCCCCATTATCCGACGCGTCAGCCCTTGCCACAGTCGCGACAAATACCACCACTTCTACAATCTCAGTAGCCACCGCAATCAACGAGGATTCAGTAGATGAAACTAGCACCCCGAGGATCTTAAGGCGACAAGCAGCTGAAAGGAAATATGGCAAGAGACAAAAGACTGACATAAATGTGGAGATTGAGGAGGCGAAGGTGACGGAAGACAGCCAGGATACTGCTTCTGAGACTTCAAGTGAGTTTTTCATTGGTGTTATTGTTAAAAAATCTGTTGGAACGCTTTTATTTGTTATGACGAGTAGCGGCGCGTTACTATCATGGCTCTACATCGTGAAATTATCGTTTAGTGGTATTCTGTTTGTTTTTTGTATTTTGCGTGTATGAGACCAACTATGGGAGTGGAGGAAGCCAGAGAGGTATGTAAGGAAAGAACCTGTTGGAACTCTGTACTGTGTGTTTGAGTGATATACGCTGTTGGCCGTGAGGACTTTACAGCTTTACCGGACTTAAGGGCGAGCGTGCAACCACTACGCTCGAGCCAGAGGGGCAAGAGGCGACATACTCGAGGGCGCCTCAAGGAAGAACGGCCTCGATTTGGACAGTCGCTACGGGGGGAGATGTGTGATATGTGCACCGGTCGGCGGGCTAGGGGATCTACGACTTCGTAGTCGTCGTCCGTATCCGGAGCGGAAAGAAGCGATGTCAAGGCATCGGGGGGATCGGTGAGAACATGTCGCGACCGGCGGTAGCGGCAGGGGTCGGGTTCGAGAACTCTGTACTCTCTGCCTACCCGCAAGGGATCTGGCGTGATGATATAGATAGATATAGATAGTTTGTATTAAAAACGTAGCCCCATACTAGGATTTATTCCTGGGTCGTGGGTAAGTTTACAAACATGAAAATTCACATACACAAATACCCAGACCGAAACAAATAAGGGTGGATCACACAAAGATTTGTCCCGTGCAGGAATTAACCCGCGACTATTAGACACAGTGGGCGGAGCGGCCTAAACTCTTAACCACTGCGCTAAATCGTCCGTCATTCTGTATGCCAGTAAAGTACTTAAACGATTTTATCGTAACGCACTATGTTACGTGTTTAATTGTCCATAGCTAATAAGGGCCCTGTACTGTAAACCTCGTAAGGGATGTAGAGTGTGATTATATAGTTTTTTTTTTGTAAACAATATTAGTGGCCCTCTTTTCAGCTTTACCCTTCTCATTTATCCTTTTTATTTTATAAAATACGTAGCCCCACGCTAGCAATTATTACAGTATCATCAATTATTACAGTATCATCAATTATTATAGTATCATTAATTATTACAGTATAGTCAATTATTACAATATCGGGGATGCGTTTACAAACATGCAATTTACCCAGACCAAAATAAACATTTTCCCCTCAGAGATTGAACACGCAATTCCTCGATTCAGTAGGCGGAGTGGCTTCAGCTCCTAAGCACTGGGTCTTTTCTGTCGATATAGAGCGCTACATTCTTGTGGCCTTGCAAAAAGACTATTAATTTTTACTAAAAGTAGTTTAAAGTATTGCTATATGCTCTCTGCCGTGCTATACAGAAACTGGTTGGGTTTTTACATAAACTTATTTTTTGTCAGCTTATTCTGTCCAAATGCTGGGCAAAGGTCTCCCACGCCAACGTTTTTCTAGACCTGCCCTGACGTCGATGTACATCTGTAGGCACCTATTGCATGACGATTTTAACGCATCATTGCATGCATTCGACTAACATGCCCTGCCTACTCCCATTAAGCTTTGCAGACTTGATGCCTACATCTTGATGCTACATATTAGAGTGTATAATTGTGTACACAAACTTATTCCAAATGGTTTTTTTCTTTCCAGAAAAATCGGCACAAACATCAGTGGACACTACGGAGGTGCAAATTAAAGATGAACCAGACTGGGACGCGAGTAGCATAGAGGAGGAAGAGAGATCTATAGCGGAGATGTTTCAAGCCGAGATGAGCGTTAAATCAGAGCCTATCGACGAAATGGATATTGAAGAGGAGAGCTTAGTAAGTACACTGCTGTATAAATACTTAATGGTCCCGCTGAAGGGTCTTTAACAACTATTGAACGTGAGGTTTCATGGCTTATACACAGGAAGGATGTTTACCTTAAGAGAGTTTGGACACCCAGTGCGATTAACAAAAACACCGTCACGCCTATATTCCCCAGAGGGGGTGGCAGAGGTGTACTGAGTACACCCACGTTTCGCCGACGATGTTAGGTCCCATGTAATAGGGGGCGAGCCTATTGCCATATACCGGGCACAATTCCAGACTCCGGACTCATACTGGGAATTTTTCGTTAGAAAAACTACATTTGTCCGACCTAGGATTTGAACCCAGGACCTCGTGATCACAAAGCGATGCGCTTTGCCACCAGACCAACGAGGCAGTATGCGACTAACCTTTCTCGCTTTTTTCGTCTGTCTTAAAGGTGTTAAAACTCGGTCCAAGAATGGCGTACATTACTAATTTATAAAATACTTGCCTCATGGTAAGGTTTTCTACACTTCAACTAAGATTAGTAATAGATAAGAATAAGTAAGAATTTGAGTAAAAGAAAACATAGCGAGCAATCAGTGTAGTAGCAAATAAGGGGCGTGGGGTAGCGATGACGAGCTCTTGAATTCGAACCCTAGGTTGGACAAAGATTAATTTTTGGAAAGATAATTTCTCAGCAAGTCCAGATCCCGGCGTTGTATCCAAAATAATGGCCTACATTTTGATATATTTGACCTCTGCCACGTTCGTTTGGGAAATATTTTAATAAATAATCGTATACAGTTAATTTGCTCGGTCTGCCTAGTGCCTGACTACTTAGTACTAAAACCATTGCTATCTTATTATAAAATACAAAATAACAGCCTATATTCGACGTTTAATAGATAAAAGGGGGTAAGTGACAGGCCCGTGAAGGGTATATGACGGACGATTTTGCGCAGTGGTTAAGAGCTTAAGCCGCTCCACCCACTGTGTCGAATAGTCGCGGGTTCGATTCCCGCACGGGACAAATCTTTGTGTGATCCACAATTATTTTTTCCGGTCTGAGTATTTGTGTATGTAAATTTTCATGTTTTTAAACGCACTCACAACATAGGAATCAATCCTAGTGTGGGGTTACGTTTAAAAAAAAAATATATATATTATTATTTTTAAATTAAGGGACAAAAAACAGTTACATGTTCTGTGTTACATGAAAAAAAACGGGTAGATTGCTATTGGATAAACATATAAACCCTAACCTAAAATGCTGTTAAAAAGAATAATCATGTGCGCTGGCCGACCAGCATGTATTAGTATGGAAAAAAAATCAACAACTAGAGATTGCTACTTCTAGGCGAGCTAAGTTTATTATTGATCATCTTTTTAAGGGTTATAGGCGTAAGAGAAATTCGCTAATCCCCTTTTGCCACGGTTGCCATTTTATGTATACCATTGACCATCTTTGTACTAGCAATACGAATAAGAATCACGCACAAAGATGCGCGCTCTACGCAGGTATTCTCCTCTGAGATCTGCCGAGAAGTTGCGTTAAGTGCGCGTCTATGTGCATGATTCTTCTTCAGATCTAATTGCTAACCCCGACCCCTGCCGCCACCGCCGGCCGCGACATGTTCTCACCGACCCCCCCGATGCTTTGTCATCCATTCTTTCCGCTCAGAATACGGGCGACGACGACGTTGTCGTAGATCCCCTCCCATAGCCGGCGGTTGACCGGTGCACTTAGTCGTGCACCCCGTCCCCCTACAGCAACTGTCCCAACCAAGGGCGCCTCTTCAAGGCGCCCTTGGTTGGCTCGAGCGTAGCGGTTGCACGCTCGTCTTTAAGTCCGGTGAAGCTGTAAAGGCCTCGCGGCCAACAGCGTACATCACTCACACACACACGAAATTAATATTTCCTTCAATGGTATATGGGCTAACCATAAGTATAGAAACGGGTCATGCCTCTTATTGCCTTTGAATAAAGTATAATTTTCTTTGACACTTACAACTGTCACAGTACCCATCTTACATGATACTATAAGATGCTCTATTACATATGTTAATTGTGTTTTCAGTTTTAAACATGGAATTACATACAAGATGTAACATAATAAACGCAAGACCAGAAAGTAGTTTGTTCTAAATCGATAACTGAATTGACTCCAACAATTTTAATGTATCTTACTTTTTTAATTTGCTAAAAATGCTGTCACTTCTTTAGTGCGCTGCAATAAACAAAATTTATTCTTGATTCAAAGCAATATGGAGATTTCAAATGTATTTCTGAAACGTATTTCTCAAAGCGGACACATACACGTGCAAGTTTCATTGATAATTGGGGTATAAAAGTGCTTAAAAAAAGGGTAAGACCTTTAATTTTGGAAATGTGGTTATTGTTTTGAATTGATGAAGCAATTATCTAATCGGGGTGTCTGGGGTCGAGCTTTCAAGTTCAGTTTTGTTTTCTAACAAAACTGAACTTGAAAGCTCGACTCTACCTTTTTAATAATGAAGAAGCAGTGCGAAATAGTGTCAAAACGTCCTCCTTCGCTTCCATCTAAATGTTTAATAAATACCAGATATGTACTATTATACAAGCTGTAACATAATAAAAGCAAGACCCCAGACACCCCGATTAGATAATTGCTTCATCAATTCAAAACAATAACCACATTTCCAAAATTAAAGGTCTTACCCTTTTTTTAAGCACTTTTATACCCCAATTATCAATGAAACTTGCACGTGTATGTGTCCGCTTTGAGAAATACGTTTTAGGAATGCATTTGAAAGCTCCTTATTGCTCTGAATCAAGAATAAGTTTATTTTTTTTTATAACGCATTGAAGAAGTAAAAGCATTTGATGCAAATTTAAAAATCCTTGTGTGGTTTTATGAAACCACGGTAAAAGTGAAACATATTGGCCTTGGCTGCTCTGGCGAGCGCGTTGCATGTCGCGTGACGGTCGGGCATGTCGCGTGTCACGCGACATGCAACACACAGACCAAGAAGTTTTGTAACGATCTAATAAAAGTTTCACTTAAATAAAATGTAAGATACATTAAAAATTGTTGGAATCAATTCAGTTACCGATTTAGAATAAACTACTTTCAGGTCTTGCATTTATTAAGTTACACCTTGTATATCTCTCTATCTGTATCATCACGCCAGATATTAGTGGCTATGTATATTAGTGGCTACGTGGTCCGCAGATCTACAGCCCGCTGGCGTGCGAGCTGTGCGCGGAGGTGTTCACGCTGCCGGCCGCCTGGGTGCGCCACGTGCAGGGCCACGCGCGCTCCGACCAGCAGCACGCGCGCAAGCGGAAGCACCGCTCCGCGGTAACTATACAACTATCTATCTGTCTAGATACAAAGGATGGATCTATATATTATCACGCCGGATGCCTTGCGGGGTAGACAGATAGTACAGTGTTCAAACGGATTCTTTCCTTACAGATGTCTTTGGCTTTCTCCACTCTCATAGTTCGTCTAATGTACACTCGCCGATTGCCGATTACGGAGACTCTTGACTTGACCTTTAGATAAGACTCGGTCGTGTATAAAACTATATATTCTTTATTTAGACATATGGACACGAAATCTACTAACAAAATCATCCAATCCTTTAAATAATTCTGCATACAAAATGAAAAGCAGTACACCAGTTTCTGAACTTCTTAGGAACAAACTTGAGCGCTTTTGGTCTAAGTATTTATTTACGGAGAAACCGTAACGTATTTTTTCTTATCACCCTTTTTAATGGTACTTTTCCACCAGTATTAAGGTCATCATCTCAACCTATACTGTCCACTGCTAAACATAGGCCTCCCCAATCGCTCTCCAGCGTAGTTGGTCCGATGCCTCCTCCATCCAGAAACTTCCTGTGACCCTCACAAGATCGTCGGCCCAGCTGGCAGGCGGACGTCCCACCCTGCGCTTGCCAATACGTGGTCTCCACTCTAGAATCTTTCTGCCCCAACGCCTATCCGATCTTCGCGCAATGTTCCCCGCCCATTGCCGCTTCAGCTTACTAATCCTATAGGCCAGGGATTTCCAAACTATTTAGGGCAAGAGACCCCTTTTCTAAAATGAAATGATACCGCGGACCCCTAAAACCAAATTACTTTAAAAATTCTATCTCTAGTTTTTTTCCTATTGATACAAAATACTTACAAATTTAAAAACTTTGCGGTTGGTTAAGTGAGTAAAGTACAACAATGATACTTCCTACTAAAATATTAGTTATTCTTATAACAAGTTGGTACACAACACAACTTATACAGTATCTCGAAAGTTTCAAATAAAAACTTGTGTTAATTAATAGGGGTCGATTGTTAGACCTCGTCGACCCCCAAAATCCGTTTTCGTTTATGTCGACCGCTGGGAAACCGATATCGACTTCAAAGGGTCGATATCGATCACTTTGGGAATCTCTGCTATAGGCTGTGACCTATACCATGGGTATCAAGGTAGTCCAATCAAAAATACTTTTCATCATACAGAGCGACGATACAGAGGAAACAATGGCGCTTCTCCGCTGCGATCTGTGCCAGAAGCACTTCCCGAACCCCGCCGAGTGGGTGCGCCACATACAGAGCACGCACACTGAGTCAGGTCAGTACCGACCATACAATTACTACACACATAGGATAGTCAGCAATACGTAGAGGACGATGAACATTCTCAATTTTTTAAAATCAGTAATACTTATGTAAACATTGTCAAAGCCAAATATTAGCAATATAATATCTTAATATTATTTAAGTGAACAAAAATAGTGAATCGGATGCGAATCTGAAATGTATGTGTTATAAATGATTTCAAATCAAAATATCTTTATTTTAGACGCTCCATAGTGGTCACATTTCAAATTCAATAAAATATAATTAAATAAATAAAAAATACAATTAAAATTCAAACATATAAATATCTAATTTAGCAGCAGTGACAGCCTTGTGGTTAGACCGTTGGACTGCAAAGTCAGAGGTTTTGGGTTCAAACCCAGGCACGCACCTCTGTCTTTTCGAAAGCATGTGCGTATTAAAAATCAATTATCACTTGCTTAAACGGTGAGGGAAAACATCGTGAGGAAACCTGCATGCCTAAGAGTTTCTTGAAGGTGTGTGAAGTTCGCCAACCCGCACTGGGCCAGCGTGGTGGACTATGGCCTAAGCCCTCTCAGTTTGAGAGGAGGCCCGTGCCCAACGGTGGGACAGTTTCTTAACAACGCTAATTTTAATTATTATTATTATCTAATTTAGATGAGAACTGGACTGTCTGACATGCACTCTTGTCCAGTGCTTCATAATAGCACAGTCCAGGTCTACCCGTCATGCTATCAACTGCAGTAGATTGAAAAATAGCTGATTTAAAATATTGAGAATGTTTATAGACTTAACTAACCTTAAATAGGTACTGGTATCAAGCGCTGCCTTTTTGACGTGGCTCGGTCGTATCTTTTATGTCTATATCTCGCTTAGTTTCACGGGTTTAATCGGACCTTTGAAGGCTTGCACGGGGACATGGGTCCAACACGTAGAGGACATTTGCGAGAAGTTAATGTTATGTAAGTCAACTGCTCAGATCACTGTTGAATATGAACAAATAGCGAACTGACCCCGGCAGGTGCAGGGACCATTGTGAAGTATGGAAAATAAATATCTATAGTATCATTATGTAAATTATAAGCACTTCAATATTATATCAGCGAAGCCTGCGTATTGTTCTCAAATTCGATAGAATTTTCAACATATTTTACTTTGTTACTCAGTTTTTTTTGTCTATAACGATAAATAAACCTTCTGTTCGTTCGCACTAAACATCGTGCGACTCTACATAATAGAATAATTTCATGATATAAATAAATGCGTGTTGTATGAATGTGTGTACTTAACTAAGAAAAGTATTGATAACAATATTATGGAAGACAAGTGTATTTTTAGAAATTAATAATCACATTTTGACAAAAATCTAATTATTCTGTACTCTGTTTTTGTTTTCTGTTGCATGCGAACTTATGAGAAATGATAATTTTGAAATGAAAAAATACTCATCTGGAGTTTGTAGTAATCTAACATTTCTCATTTCCTATAATATCTTAAGATACACAAATCCAATTGCTTGCATTGTGGTCAACATTCAAATATTTGTGCAATTCAAATATGTGTGTGTGTGTGTGTGTGTGTGCGGAATAGCCAGGCTTCCCAGGAGAAGTACCTTTGCTTTCCCTGGTGATGGCTTAGTTTACATTCCCGAGGTATGTAATGGAAGCTAAGTTTTGTAACGAAAATGTTCATGCCATAATGAACTTTATGCCAATTTCTGACGGACGATTTAGCTCAGTGGTTAAGAGCTTAAGACGCTCCGCCCACTGTGTCTAATAGTCGCGGGTTCGATTCCCGCACGGGACAAATCTTTGTGTGATCCACAATTATTTGTTCCGGTCTTGGTATTTGTGTAGGTGAATTTTCATGTTTGTAAACGCACCCACGACACAGAAATAAATCCGAGTGTGGGGCTACGGTTTAAGAAAAAAAGCTATCATAAAGGCTAACTGTGTAACATACAAACTCGATACTAGTTAAAAAACAAGTCCTGCGTCTTTCGAAGAATTCTCCAGAATTCCCGCAGCTATTGGCTCGTAACTAGTTTGTTCGTTATGCAATTGGCATAAAGTTCATGATGCCATTGTACAGTTTCGTTACAAAAATGGCTGCCGCATTCTGTCATTATGTAAATTGAGCCGAAAATGCAAATATTTTATCCTTGCGTATAAAATGAGTATTGACTTCAGTGCGGGTAATTGGGTCCTTCACATTATTTATATTTTTACTAACATAGCTGAAATCTGATTGTTATGTATGTGGCTAATTCTCGACAAACGACCACCATGTCAAATATTTTTTATTTTAAATTTTGCTACATTTAGTATGCGTTTCAAATAATAATGGTTTCGCGTTCACAGCCAGGAAAATACCAATTTCTCTATTTCAAAACTATTTGATACTTCTTCATCAATATATATGATTCGTGAATTAAAAATCAGTTCGAATTAATTCGCGATCAATTAACATTATACCACTGTATTTGTATACAACGTGTATCGTAAATAACGCAAGACCTCAGACACCCCGATTCGATAATTGTTACACAAATTCAATACTAAAACCAAACATCCAAATTTAAAGTTTTTACCCTTTTTTTTAAGCATTTATATACCCCAATTAACAATGAAACTTGTACGTTTATGTGTGCGTATTGAGAAATTTGTTTTATGAATGCATTTGAAATCTCTGTATTGCTTGGAATCAAAAATAAATTTAGTTTGTTATAGCGCACTAAAGGAGGAACAGCATATTTTGCAAATTCAAAAAAATGTAAGATACCAAACTACTTTCAGGTCTTGCGTTAAATTATGTTACAGCTTGTATATTTATACAGTAACTCATCTAAGCCGCTTTTGTGGCATAATTACCTACACTCCGTTCGAGCTATCTCCTATTTTTGTTTTTTAAAATATCTTTGCCACTTAATTGAGACTTGTCTACTGCAGTTAAACAACGTGTATCGTAAATAACGCAAGACCTCAGACACGCCAATTAGATAATTTCTTCACAAATTCAATACGAAAATCAAATTTTCAAATTTAAAGTCTTTCACCCCGTTTTAAAGCACTTTTATGTGAAAACTGTATGTGAATGTGTGCGTATTAAAAAATATGTTTTAAAAATGCATTTAATATCTTCGTATTGCTTTGAATCAAACATAACTTTAGTTTCTTATAGCGCACTGAAGGAGTAACAACATTTTTTGTAAATAAAAAAAAATTTAAGAGGTATTAAACATTTTTGGAATCATTACAGTTACCGATTTAGAACAAAGTACTTTCAGGTCTTGCGTTCATTATGTTACACCTTGTATACAAGTATAAGCCTGTCTTTTTCCGATACGAGTGAGGTATAATACAATTTAACATAGAAATTGTGTAATAACAACATAACCAACCCCATACAATTATTTTATTATTAATAAAAAAAAAATTGTCCTTTTAAGAAACCGTCCCATCGTTGGGCACGGGCCTCCTCTCAAACAGAGAGGGCTTAGGCCATAGTCCGCCACGCTGGCCCAGTGCGGGTTGGCGCACTTCACACACCTTCGAGAACCTCTTAGGTATGCAGGTTTCCTCACGTTTTAACCTTCATCGTTAAAGCAAACGATAATTAATTTTTATATTAATAATACTCACACATATACCAAGATGTTTCATTGTATTATATTAGACTTAGGCTGGTTTCATAGTCAATTCAGTACTGCCGTTCAGCCCCGCGCTGTTGAAATGCGCTCTTGGTGTAACCAGTCAGTGGCTGGCCTCATTTACTTGTAGAGTTTAAACAAGATTCAAATCTAACAATCCCATTATTGTTTGAAACGCATGATATATTATATTTTTTACCGCCTTGTACAATTTTATTTGGACACAACACTAACCCCGCTACACTCATGATGATCACTTCAGTTATGTTCTATTATGAAAATTTATTGGAATGCTTTGTTTGCTTCGATAACCCACAGAACCGTAAGCTTTATGTTTTTTGCTGTAATTCAAACAAAGCGTTGCATATTATGTGATTGTCTCGCTGACTGAACCCTGTTCTAAATGTCGTTCGATGTCGATTGTCTAGAATTGGCCATATCAAACAACAGTGCCCCACCAAAACGTCACAATCGTTTCACAGAGGGCGCGCAAAAGAAGACTTGCTCGCACTGCAAGAAAACATTCCCCTCGCACGCATCGATGCTAATACATATGCGTACGCACACAGGTAAGTCGCGTACATTATTGTATTATGTGATACCAATACGTTTTCTTCTTCGTTCCCTCACTGCTGAGGATCGCGACCACGAAACAATTTCGAAGAGGAGATGGCTTAAGATGTTCCTATACTGTTTAAGCGTGCTACTGCGCGGGGTGGCACTTTGTATTTGTCATCTTGCGGAGACTGGTAGAAACTGAACGGTTCATCCATGTCAATGTTACTCGTAAGTTCAATTGTATTCCGGTAGATGGGTTTTTTAATTTAGAAGTATTCTAATAAAGTACGAAAATAAACTTACAAGTGAAATGTGATATTATTTGTGTGACCTGATCTTTACATGCAAAAATTACTTGTCGATCCATGTAAAGATACATCACATCATTTTAAGGGTTTTATTTTTAGTAAAAATAGATAATATTTAATCGATATGCAAACTCGAGTGGACATGTAAACGGAGCGAGAAGCAATGGCAAACTAAGATAAGCCACTCCCACCACGATGACGCCAAGGCTTTTAGGAATTCAAAAGGCTGGCTAGCTTAGGCTCTCTCCTCTCTTTGCTTCATGATCGCGACCACGCACTAACAGTCTCCATTGGGTGCGGTCACGTGCGGAGTGTACCGCACGGTTCTTGCCAATCACCGCTTTCTTTATTGCGTCAGACTATTTTGCCCTTCCCTGAGCACGTCTGCCGTCAATTTTGCTTAAAATAATCTATTTCTCCAGACAATGACGAATAATAAATTAACATGTAACAATATATAAAACACTAGTTTTTATCATCATGGTATATCTCTAACGACATTTTACTGGTCCTATTGAAGGCTTGCCTTACACAGGGATATGGGTCCAACGCGTAGGGGCCATTTGGTCTAATCTCACAGGAAATTGCAATGAGTCAAAATTACTAATAGAATTTCAGTCTTTACTCTCTTACTTCGCTGGGAGAAAGACACGCAATGTTTTTTTTTAAACGAGGGCCCGCACTAGGATTTATTCCTGTGTCGTGGGTGCGTTTACAAATATGAAAATTCACATACACAAATACCCAGACCGAAACAAATAATTGTGGGTCACACAAAGATTTGTCCCGTGCGGGAATCGAACCCGCGACTATTAGACAGTGGGTGGAGCTGCTCAAGCTCTTAACCACTGCGCTAAATCGTCCTTCCGTCGTTAAAAACAGTCGTCATAAGGCAATCGAGGATGACACCGGTTATTATTAATTTTATTAAGGATGCGTCGCATTTACAAAGTAGACCCTATTGCAAACAGGCTATTAAGAATCTCACAGTTCGACTTCACCTGAAAAAGGCAACTAAAAAGTAACCGGTAACCAAATGTAGGTTTGTTAGTAAACATATTTCATCACTTCGTATTTGGGTTTTGACTATTACTGCTACGAGGCGCTCGTAGGGCTGTGCGACCGTGGTGATCTAAGCGTGATCGCTTAGGTGACCGCGGATGCTTAGGTCGTGACCTTGGTGATCCAAGTTCAAGCAGAGTTTCGGATATTTGATCATTTTTGGCATTTGAACTTCTCCATGCTCCGGAAGGCACGCTATGCCGTTGGTTCCGGTTACCATTTAATGTAGCAGTTGTTATACCAAGTTGCAAGCGTTATAGGCGCCATGATCAGTTCCAACAGCAGGTGGCCACAGGCGTGTCTCCACCAATCCGCACGGATAAGAGTCAAGATTACCACTTTCCTAATCTGGGTCACCTTGATTTATGAGAGAAAGCCTTAGCCCAGTAGTGACACTAGTTATTATTATGATGATGATGCCGTATTGATTGGTAAGTCGACTCGCAGGCGAGCGTCCGTTCGTGTGCGGGCTGTGCAACAAAGGGTTCAACGTGAAGTCGAACCTGCTGCGCCACCTGCGCACGCTGCACGACCAGCTCATCAGCCCGGCGCAGCTGGAGCCCGACGACGCGGATGACGCCGCGCCCGGGCCCTCCGAGGTCAAGCGCGAGTCCTGAGGACGCGGAGGGGGGGCAGGTGGGACATGCACAGTATTATCTATTGACCGCTCCAGTCGAATAAATTCGACATATTTTCGGCTCCGTACAACACCTGTCTTATTTTTTCTTTTAAAATATGTAGCCCCACACTAGGAATTGTTTCTGTGTTGCGTTTGCGTTCACAAACATGAAATCCACGTTTGAAACGAATATTCGTGGTTCACACCAATACTTGTCTTGTGTGGGGATCGAACTCGCGGCTACTCCATCTGTAGGCGGAGCAGCTGAACTTCTTAACCAATAGACCAAGCGCCTGTCAAGTTTTTATAATATAGCTTTATAGTTGAGAAATTAAACTGCTAACTAAATTGATTATAAGTTTGTGTTCGAGGCGCTCGTGGGGCTGTGCGACCGCGGTGTTCTTACCGATCACCAAGGTTAAGCAGCGTTCGACTCGGTCGGCCTGAGATGGGTGACCGTTTGTGGCATTTCATATTCGAGCGTCTCCGTGCTTCGGAAGGCACGTTAAGCCGTTGGTCCCGGTTACCACTTAATGTGGTAGTCGTTAAGCCGAGTTGGAAGCCTTAAAGGTGGCTTGATAAGTTCCAACAGCAGGTGGCCACAAACCTGCCTCCACCAATCCGCACTGGGTCCGCGTGGTGGAGTATGACCCAATCTCTCTCACCTCGATTTGTGAGAGAAGGCCTTTGCCCAGCAGTGGGCAGTATAGGCTGATATTATTATTGTGTTGTGACATTATGAGGCCAGCTATATATTTTAAGCTGACTTGAGTTGCTTTGTACGTATAAAATACGCGCTATTTAAATATGTGTATTAGCTACGCAGAGCACGTTTTTAGGTGCAAGAGAAGGCGGGCGTAATAGAGATGAGTGTCTTTATAAATTATTATTTTATATCCTGAACGTTCATCTTTGATATAGCCTACATAATAGGAATCTATGATGGTGAATGAAGATCGAAGATAAATTATTCTAATTTACCTCCTTTCGGTACTGGAAACCATAGCTTTTGACCATACTCAAAGTTAAGAGACATTCCGGAATATAACATTTTGAATGAGCCAATTTCATCATTTATAGTGTCTAATCTTTAAAACTTTTTTCACCCAACATAAAAACGTCGATTTCTTGCTAACAGTATTTTTATATCGATGTCCTCGGAAATACTGTCGCCTTCATATTAACTTATTATAGATTGCAATCACCACTAAAACGCCTAAAAATGGTGATGGTTCGCAAAGTTTCAAAGTTTGATTGGAACGGATTATAATAAGTATTAGTTACTTAAGTAGTCATACTCCGCCCGATGCTTTGTCATCCATTCTTTCCGCTCTGAATACGGGCGACGACGACGTAGTCTATGGGAGGGGATCTATCCCCTCCCATAGCCGGCGGTTGACCGGTGCACTTAGTAGTGCACCCCGTCCCCCCACGACGGTCCCAACCGAGGGCGCCTCTTCAAGGCGCCCTCGAGTATGTCGCCCCTTGCCCTTCTGGCTCGAGCGTAGTGGTTGCACGCTCGCCCTTAAGTCCGGTGAAGCTGTAAAGGCCTCGCGGCCAACAGCGTACATCACTCACACACACACATTAAGTAGTCGTTATGTATCGCAGGTAGAGGGCGCGGGCGGCGGTCGGCGTACATATCGGCGATGGCCGACGCCAACCGGCGCGCCAACGAGAAGAAGCGGCAACGCAGCGAGTCGCCGGCGGCCGCGCCGCGCAAGCAGAGCTACTCGCTCTTCCTCAAGCAGCGCGCCGTGCTCTTCTCCGCCAAGAAGTGGAAACAGTGAAACGCGGCGTTTCGACCCGCTACCGCACTTTCGTTCCTTCGTCGGTTCGTTTCTCTGATTCAATTCATTTGGAGACTGGTAGTGCGGTCGTTACCGTTCCGTTCTTTCACTCCTTCCTGCCCACCCTCCTTTGTTTACTCTCGAGTGAATTATTTTTCTAATCCCCTAGTTCGAGTTTAATTTTAAGTATCTCTATTTCTGGTCATCGCTAGTACCGTCATTATTTTTTTATGATAAGAATTTTATTTATTTGTGATTCCTAAGGATTAGCGTGTAAACGCTGTAAACGTGTTAGCTAAGTCATTATTATAGCAGCTAATTCTGCAGGTATTGTAATAATTTGTACCTCACTCTCTTAGATTTCATTAAGGGTGCCTTCAAATTAGACGCTGAAATAACAATGAGACAACCGTAACACAGCGACACCAAAATAGCACAAACGACTAATTTGAAGGCTTTGACTAGCTTGAAATTATAAAGTTAAATTTAACGTTATAATCTCGAATTAGTTAATAGGTATTGCTTACCCTGGTTCGTGAAAGTAGACCTTAATGAGCAATATAACGCACCTTCAGAACAGTAGACTTATCTAAAAAAAACATTTTTTGGGAAACTAGTCGCGCCTCTTCAGAACCGAGCGGTGCGGGTAGAGGGAGAGAAAATGAAAGAGACAGAAATATCGTATTTATTAATTTTACCATAAAAATGGCGCTGTTTCAATATTTATTAGATAGAGCGTACCTTTTAATGGCCCTCTAGAACCGTAACTCGATATCTTAAATTTCCGAGTTAAATCTATTTCGTTCTGAAGGTACGATAAGTTGGGCATTATCTGTTAATAAGGATGTTTTTATTGGATGTGTTTTAAGTGTCGATGTTTGTATTTCGATCTCTAATGTGTTCTTAATTTCTATGTATGCATGTTTGCAATTTGTATGTACAAATGGTGTCTATGAGTGGGGATGTAATTATTTTGTGTAGTATGTAAGGATGGTTATATAAGAATAATATAATGTAAAAATGCGAAGCTTTAAGTTCAGCATTCCAATTGTTTTAGAATTTCAATTAAGTTAAACTGTTCACTATTAGTGTGCAGAAAATTTTAATTATTGTCATTAATTAATTTGTCCAATACTCATGTAAAACGACATGATTTAATAATTTGTACTATTGTGGAAAATAAATTTCAAAATTTTAATATTGTGTTTCTATAAATTCTAACCCTGTTAGGATATTCCGTTTGTCATATTCACGTTTGATAAAAAATGGAAGGTACTGGATTTCACAAAATTAATTCGCCATCTTCTAGTGTCCGACCAAAACTACTTATACAAGATGTTATACGAAAGAGTAATTTAAGATATAGAAGTGCAAAGACTCCTAGCATAGATTTCATATCACAGAAATCAGAATAATAAGTATTCTGATTCCTGTGTTTTATATACTTGAAAGGCGTCTCATGCGGTTAATTTGTAATATGATTTTAGATTAGCGAAATAAATATTTTTGTATTTTTCGAGCGTGCGTCTGTGTGCATGATTCTTATTCCGACCACTAGTAGCTACAAAGATGTTTAACTGTTTACATATTGTAACTGTGTCAGTATTAACTGCCTGTGAGGGATCTATCGTGACAATACGCGGTGTTATTTTAGTCGCCTAGAGCGAAAGCCCAGGTAATGAATCCGATGCCTAATATTCACTGGTAATAAAAAATTGATAAAAAAATATCACCTTTAGCCTATATTCCCCAAGCGGGGGTGGCAGAGGTGCACTGAGTACACCCACGTTTCGCCGACGATGTTAGGTCACATGTAATAGGGGCGAGCCTATTGCCAATACACATGCACGGGCACAATTCTAAGCTCCGAACTCGTACTGGGAAGTTTTCGTTAGAAAAACTACTCTTACCTGACCTAGGATATACCTGATCACGAGGTCCTGGGTTGAACCCAGGACCTCGTGATCACATCGACACGATCACAAAGCGATGCGCTTTGCCACTAGACCAACGAGGCAGTATTATTGCAATGTTAGTTAGGCCAAATCTGGCAAGCAAAACTACCTAAGTACTTCCTCTAATATTACCGAGTTGAAATTTGACATGTTGGTTCAGTTCCAATGACAATGCATTTTTATGGTGAGCATGACCTGATTTTAAACACAGGATTGGCTCCAGAAGAAGGAACTCCTCAACGGTTGGCCGTTGAGAGGCGAAATTTTGTATACACACACACAATACAATTTAGATTGCCCGTTTTAAATTCTACCATTACCGGTCTGAATAAAAGTTTGTTTTATAGATGTTCTATCATCTATATCATCACATCAGATCCCTTGCGGGGTAAGCAGAGAGTACAGAGTGCCAGCAGTTTCCTTAATGTTTTTTTTACTATTAACTTATTACATCCGAAGCTGAAACCGAATTTCGGTCTTTCTCAGTCCCGGCCGCAATTCTTTTGTATACTTTTTACGTTCATTTTAGCTCGTTGCAAATATGTTTCTTCATAAAAACTTCTATTTCATTGCGATGAGGTTAGGTAGGTATTATTTTACTCAACAATAAATGTTATAGTGATCAATAATAGTATATGTAGTAGGCATATCGATTTATAATCGATTTTTAAGATCGATCTGAAATACTTAATCGATTCAAAAAGCCCTTCAATATGAACAATTTACGTTACAATAATAAAGAAGTGGTAATCGATAATATGACTTATTGAAGTTGTGGATACAAGTATTTAAATAATCAATATATGTTCATAATTTTTATTTTGTTAATCTATATTTATATTTGTCTCTATTATAGTTCTATAAATTGAACTCATCCAAAAATGGGTCATGGAAACGGATTCAATTAATTCATTTTCATTCGCGATAAAAAAAACGACCTGCATTCGATTAAAGAAAAAAATTAGAACCAATTCAAAGATTTGATTTTATTTAAATCAGTAATTTTCCTTACATTCTTAGAGCGTAGTTTCGTCGCTTTGACACTCCCCCGTACGACAATCGCTCCCAAAGACCACCGAAAACGTAGTTTCGGATCCGGTCTGTTTTGTCAGGTTTCTGCCGAAACTAAATCCCCAATTTACCGCCGAAACCGTAAGATCGATCAGACACTGCCATCTTCTATAGAGTTCTTTTAGGTAGCAACAAAATATTTATTAGGAAAACGAGTCTTGACGAAGATACTATCAATTATTTTATTATTGCTCTCATTTGGAAAGGAGATTAATAAATCATACAAAACATTACAAAATAAGAAGTTTATTACCAGTTTCTAAAAAATACTATTATCACATTATTATTTCTGCGACATGCAGAATATGTGTGAATTATCATAGAAATAACATGATGGATTGGAAAAGGCCGCGAAGTACGTTCACACGAGCGCTTGTTCAACGCGCGTTAGTAAAGCGCTGGAATAAAATAAATGGCTAACAAGACATTTTTTTAAAGCGCTGTATAGTGCTTCAGTACCGCGTGTTGAAAAAGCGTCCGTGCGGACGAGGGATGACGAATGCATACATAATATTAAAATCATACAAATAAATGAAACATGTTCAACTGTCCTCTTCCTCAATTTTTGGTGCCAAGTAATAGCGGATGTGGCCTATGTCTTGTATGCGGTATTCCACGACGAGCGGAACATCGGCTGACATGGATAGTTGTACCTGGAAACGAAAGGCGTTATTATATATCAATTGTTTTTCTGTTGTGTTTAATTCAGTAATTATTGGCAACAAACACGACTTTTGCCAGCTCTTTGCAATAGTCTCCTGAAAACGAACAATGGGTATGGTAATGTTTGGGATTTGACGTTTCTAGAAATGTAGTGATGATAAAATTAAATGAAATAAAATGATTGAATAATTGTATCAATAAAATTTATAACTACATTTAGGATCAAAAATAAAATACATAATTTCATTATTTATTTACGAATCAAGCTATTTAGATAAATCGTTTGTCATATCACTTAATTCGTCGTGCATGTGAATTATTAATTTAACATCAAATAAACTGACTATTTTAATGTTTTAAGATGGCGATCCACGTTTTTTGATTAATGTCTTGACTTTGAGCATATTGTGCTATGGATACATAGAATAAAGATTGACAATAGACATTGAGAAAATTAAAAAAAAAATTGAGTGATTCTAACGGTGTGTCAGTTCCTGAACCGCAAACCGTTCCAATTCACATCACTAAGGAATCGAGATTTATGAAGTTTTCAGTTTTGTATAATAATTACGCAAATTTATAAACAGTATATTATTTATATGGAAATTAAAATAGTTTCGTGGGTTATCTATATATTCTTGTTTATTTTCTGGATTCCCTATTTTAAATATTTCGTAATACAATATGCGTGTAATGAACCACCTCTCGTGAAAAAGACTAACACTGCCAGAGAATTCAGCCAAAGAATTGTTGTCATCCTATATTAGGGAATATTTAATGGTTTGTAATATGTAAAATTCGGTACTTAAGAATATAGTTATTAACGCAAGAGATCTGGCTTATGGACTGTCAGTAGTCTTTAAAAGATTTTCCATATATGTCAAAATTCTACTCATAGTAGGCAAATCTATAATTGGGTTGGATATTGAAACTGACCATTAATGATATAGAAAGATAGGATAACAGACATTTTTCAGTTGTAATTGTACAGATATTTAAAACTACTATCTAAAAATTTACGGCTTTCTTCCATATCAGGGCGAAATAACTGTGGATTATAGCATGTCAAGATATTAAGGGAATATTTAGTCAAGATAAAAAATGTCACCAAGATATACAAGGTGTAACATAATAAACGCAAAACCTCGGACACCCCGATTAGAGAATTGCTTCATAAATTCAAAACGAAAACTAAATTTCCCAGTTTAAGCACTTTTATACCCCAATTAACAATGAAACTTGTATGTGTGCCTTTTGAGAAATACGTTTTAGGAATGCATTTGAAAAGTCCTTATTCCTGTGAATCAAGAATAAATTTAGTTTTTTTATAGCGCACTGAAGGAGTAAAAGCATATTTGCAATTTAATAAAAAATTAAGATACAATAAAAATTGTTGGAATCAATTTAGTTACCGATTTAGAACAAATTACTTTCGTCTTGCGTTTATTATGTTACACCTTGTATATGCAGTAATAAATGGAGATGTTAAGTCCTTCGATCATGATCTCTCACCTGCGGGCTCAGTGACGTGGCTTTAGTGAAGTAGTTGAGGTACTGGCACGCGAACGTGAGCGTGACCGGCTCCTCCATCTCAATAACTACAGCCTCCTCTTCCTTGTCGATGGAAGCAGTCTGCGCCAGTTTGATATTCGCGGAACCTATATCGCCGGTCGCTGAGAATTTCACACCTACAAAAAAGTTTCAAGGTGGAATTTGCATGCACATGAAAAACTTCTTCTCATCAAATTTTATTAAGATATTAAATCTTAAATAAATGCGAATATTACTCATGAAATAAAACTACTTTTCTTATATTATCGCAGTTTATTTTTGATTTTAATTTCCAGAAGATTCAAGTCTTTGCAGCAACTAGGCGGGAAGGATTGAGTTATGTCCAGGGTACCCTATAACTTCATAATTATTTTGTTGATCGGATCTACGCGGAATGAGCTCACGGTGTCGGAAACTTAAGTGTCAAAATTAAACTGCGATAAAATCCGAAAAATAGTTTCCTGTTATTACCTTCCTTTGTGCATGAAATGACCATAGACTCTCCGAACTGTGAGAGATCGCGGCAGATTCGCGCGAACTCCGCGCTGGGCAGTCTTATAGTACAGCTGTATTCAGTCTCTGGGATACCTGTGCAAATATGTTTAATTAATACAAAGAATATTAATTTATTAGGCTACATAAATACAGACAAAATAGGGAATAACAGTAACTAGTTTTCCATGTTGTTTAAGATTCAATTTTTGTTTTTTAAAAAACGTAGCCCCTCACTAGGGTTTACTCCTGTGTCGTGGGTGCGTTTGCAAACATGAAAATTCACATACACATATACCCAGACCGAAAGAAATAATTGTGGATCACACCAAGATTTGTCCTGTACGGGAATCGAACCCGCGACTATTAGACACAGTGGGCGGAGCGGCTTCAGCTCTTAACCACTGCGCTTAATCGTCCGTCAAATTGATGTAAGTTATACCTAGTCGCTCGTAGCGCTGTGCGACCGCGGTGTTCTTACCAATCACTAAGGTTAAGCAGCGTTCGGCTCGGTCGGCCTGAGGTGGGTGACCGTTCGTGGCATTTCATAATCGAGCGTCTTCGTGCTTCGGAAGGCACTTGTAAGTTGTTGGTACCAGTTACCACTTAATCTGGTAGTCGTTAAGCCAAGTTGGAAGCCTTAAAGGCAGCTTGATAAGTTCCAATAGCTGGTGGCCTTGTGGCCACCAGCTGTTGGAACCAGGCAGGTTTGTACCTGCCTCCACCAATCCGCACCAGTGCGCGCGGACCCAGGTCCGCGTGGTGGAGTATGACCTAATATTTTATTATTAATATACCTAGTCATTTCCTCCTTAAACAATTGTATAGGCTTTTTGGCAGGAAATCGAAAAGTGATGTTGTCATTTTGTTTTAATTTCCAAAACTTGCGTTATTTCGAATTATAATGTGTAATGTTGGTGGAATATTAACCGTTATGTATTCTTATATGTGAACGAGTGAAGGTAATTGTAACAGTGATAAAACGTGCCTTTTCGATTTCCCTCAAAACGGCCGTCGCAATTGGTATGTAAAGTATCCATAGCTTTACTATCCAGGTTGGGGCACTTCATCTATTTCATAATCATCTTTGTCGTCAAGTTCATCAGGGAGTTGAATTAATTTAGAAATGAATATTCGTAATACTTGACATTGGCAAAATACGCGTCGTAGTGATGCCATAAACATAAAAAATAGTAACATTTGCATAAAATATATCATGAAACTCACCTAAGTGCTCAAGATCCAAATTCATGAGTTTCATCTCATAATCAGACACTTTCTCCTGGTTAGGGCTCTCGAACACAAATGTGACGGTGTCCGCATTGTCCTGTGCTTTGATTGTGACTGTGTCCTTGTCACCTGCACACTTCAGTATTTTGGACATGCTGAAAGATTGAACTTGGTAAATATACTGCTCTTTAAGCTTAGCTTAGAAATAGGCATAGAATAAGCCTGGGAAGCTACCACAAACTCTTTAGCATAACAATTTTAATGATGATAGATTTTTTGTCTGCCTATCTAGCTATATCATCACGCCAGATCCCTTTTAGGGTAGGCAGGAAGTAGAGTTCCAACAAGTTCTTTCCTTCTGGCTTCCTTCACTCTCATAGTTCGTCTCATACACACTCACAACCTGATATTTGTCCAATTATAGGAATCCGCTAATCGGAGCCGCCGCCGACTACGAACCTAATTCCCGTTCTCACCGACCCTCCCGATGCCCTTACTTTCCTTCTTTCGGATACAGATACCACACACAAGATCAGCACACCGACCCCGCCGGCGAGGTCGAAGAATCCCTTGCCCGCCGGCCAGTGTAGAGCACCACGGCGAGACACCTAATATAAGCCCTCCCCCATAGCGATTTCCCAAGCAGAGGCCGTTTCACCTTGAGGCGCCCTTGAGTTAGTTGCCCCCTTGCCATTCTGGCTCGAGCGTAGTGGTTGTACGCTCGCCCTCTTGACCGGTGACGCTGTAAAGGCCCCGCGGCCAACAGCAATTATTCACACACACAGACACACACTCATACACGCCCGCCGGTTATGAAAGCTCTTTACTTGCTCTTCAGATAAGACACTGTCTATTTGGTCATGGTAAGATAGTCTAGGTCTTCCCTGGTACCTACATCCTTCCTCTTTCGCATCGTATATCTGTTTTATCATTCTTTTTCCGACATTCATTCTATATGCCTGAACCAACGGAGCATACACTTTCTCATCTTCACACCGATCCTATCTTTCATACCTAGAAAACGTCTGCTTTCTTACTACGCTGGTGTGAATACGGTCGATCAGCCCGACTCTGCACATCTGCCGCAGAGAGACCGCATTTATCCTGCTTTCATTCTCCTCCTTATATACCCACCTCTCACTGCCATATAACAGCGTTGTGACAAACCGTTATGCATGGCCAGCTGCGTCTTTTGCCTTAAGTGCCAGCTCGGAAGTAGCTTTCCCATCGCACCATTCACTCTATTCCCTATTATTGTTATTATAAATAATCAGGCAAGCAGTTGAAACAACTGGTATGTCTATATCCTGCTGTCCTCGACTGGTTTATTGTTTGTTCTTAAGAAGATATTTGTATGTAAATTATAGATGTAAGTGTAACCAAATAATAGTTATTTACTTAAGTTATTGTCTACAATTAATTCACTTACCTTCCCAAATTCATTCCCATGGAAATATTCCTGTCGCATCTGTATTTGTCGAAGCCATCTGCTCGGAGAGTGAGTGACACCAATGACACATGTGAGTTGTCCATTGCCTAAAAATACATCCAAATTAACACAACTCTTAAATTTTTAAAAATGTAGCTAAAGATTAAATTTAATGGTATGTAACTGAAAGGGACTGTCCAACTATTACAATTAGAAACTTTATTAAATTCAACTTAAATTATTTATTTTTATAAAAACTGCAGGGGTACTTAAAAATGTTCATATTTACATTTTTTTTTTTTAACCTACTAATCTACCACAGATCTGAACACTGCCCCCACTGAGAAGATCCGGCGAGAGAAGACTAAGCGAGCTTGCTCGATCTTTTTTATCTAATTCTACAAGCTGTAACATAATAAACGCAAGACCTGAAAGTAGTTTGTTCTAAATCGGTAACTGAATTGATTCCAACAATTTTTAATGTACCTTACATTTTTTTTTAATTTTCAAAAAATGCTTTTACTCCTTCAGTGCGCTATAACAAACTAAATTGAATATTGATTCAAAGTAATATGGAGATTTCAAATGCATTCCTAAAACGTATTTCTCAAAACGCACACATACATATTCAAGTTTCATTGTTAATTGGGGTGTAAAAGTGCTTAAAAAAGGGGTAAAAACCATTAAATTTGGAAATCTGGTTTTCGTTTTGAATTTATAAAGCAATTCTCTAATCGGGGTGTCTGAGGTCTTGCGTTTATTATGTTACACCTTGTATATTAAATCTTTTTTTAATAATTTTCTCTATCTATATCATCACGCCAGCTCCCTCGCGGGGTAGGCAGAGAGTACAGAGTTCCAACAGGTTCTTTCCTTACATACCTCTCTGGCTTCCTCCACTCTCATAGTTCGTCTCATACACACTCGTCGGTTACGGAGACTCTTGACTTGCCCTTCAGCTAAGACACGGTCTATTTGGTCATGGTAAGATAGTCTAGGTCTTCCCCGGCACCTACGTCCTTCCACTTTCGCATTGTATATCTGTTTTGTCATTCTTTCTTCTGGCATTCTTTCTATATGCCCGAACCAACGGAGCATACCCTTTCTCATCTTTACACCGATACTATCTTTCATACCTACTCGCTTTCTTACTACGCTGTTGCGAATACGGTCGGTCAGCGTGACTCCGCACATCTTCCGCAGAGATCGCATTTCGACCGCATTTATCCTGCTTTCGTTCTCCTTCTTACATACCCAACTCTCACTGCCATATAACAGCGTTGGGACAAGCACTCCGTTATGCATGGCCAGCTGCGCCTTTTGGCTTAAGTGCCGGCTCCCAAGTAGCCTTCCCATCGCACCATTCACTCTATTACCTGAATTCACTCTTCTCTCTATATCAGCGGTGTATTTCCCATCCTTACTGAAGGCGCATCCAAGATATACAAACTCATTCACTTGCTCCAGCACATCGTTACCAACCACAATCCTTGCATTCGTTCTGGTTTCTTCCCGTTCAAAAACCATAATTTTGGTTTTCTTCACATTCAAATGTAAGCCATTGTTCATGCAGTCGTCTCTCATAACTGTGACTAGTGTTTGCAGATCAGTGGCTGTTGGCGCTATCAAAACCGCGTCATCTGCATACAATAGGTGGTTTATCACTAGATCACCCATTTTTACCCCTTCAGTCATCGCATTCAGTCTTTGAAGACTTTTATCCAGATACACTATAAACAGTCTAGCGGACAACACGCAACCCTGCTTGACGCCGAATTTAACGTCAAACCAAGGTGACATGTTACCACCCATCCGTACGCATGCCTTGCTGTCCACGTAGGTGGACTGGACGCCTCGCAACAGGGTGCCGTTTATACCATACTCTGGCAAAATGTCCCAAAGTCTCTTTCGCACTACTCTATCAAACGCCTTCTCCAGGTCCACAAAACCGCAGAAAACCTTCCGGCCTACTGCCAGATGCTTTTCTACGATGTTGCGGACGGAGAAAACTTGATCCGAATATCCTCTTCCAGACCTGAAACCTCCCTGTGCCTCACACAACACTCCATCGGACTTCTCGCGCATTCTCCGTTCAATAATTTTACCATACACCTTAGCTGCCAAGCTGATCAAACTGATGGCCCTGTAATTGGCGCAGTCATGTTGTCAGCCCTTGCCTTTATACAAGGGTACTATGACTGCGCGGCGCCAATCTGTAGGGACTCTACCGGTCTTCCAGCAAAGATTTGCGAGGACCCAAAAAGAGTCCCGGACGCAAGTTCCACCATATTTAATCATCTCAGCAGATATCATGTTTAATAATTTTCCGTATAGATTATGTTTATATATACAAAATAAAGTGTTTTTATGTTTTACAAGTTGTTTTGTTTGTTTTGACATATGTTTTTATATTATACAAAATTAAGTATGCGATCCAGCTTCAGTGTGATATACGACTAATAATAATATTTTTAAAGCATGATAAGCTAAAGGATTCTGAGTGGACCAGTCTCCGCAAGCGGCACCCGTTCACAAGTATGACTAGATAAGCAGCCATCATTAGAACTTCTTTGTAAAACCATCAAGGGATAACAATGCTGGTGGCTGTGAATATATACTAGTACAGCAATCAACATCTACTTTGTTATTAAATCCAGTTGTTATGGTTTTAAATACTGTAGGATTTATTCAAATGAAGCAACCAGTTTATGCAGTATGTCTTAATTCTTGTGTACACTATACTAACTCTATCAAAAGAGATTGTTTTATTCAGAGTAAACTGACCAAATTGTAGCAATCTTTTAGGAAGGCCTGTGTCCTGTCCTTCAGCTAATGATGATAGTCTTTTTAAAAAGGTTAAATGCAGTTAATATTAATAATTAATTTTTTTACATTAACTTATGATCTTGACAAAGAGACATATTTTAAAGGGGAATGATGTACACATGATATTTATATAATATATACTCGAAAAAAAACTTTATTATCAAGATTTTTCTTGATAATATTTTTTTTTTTTGATTGCGTTTAAAATTTATCCTACTTTTACCTTTCACTTTTCGAGGTCTTATTAAAATTTATAACAAAAGGGTTTTCAGAAAGTTTGAAGCTTACTTTGAGCTACAAAATAACATTTTTAAGATCATAATTTTTAGAAAAAAGAAATTCGGTATTGTATAGATAGAAAGAATTAGAAATTCGGATTTGTGACACTGTATAAAAATATATATATAATAAAAAAAACAAATGGTTTTCAAAATTCATTCAATAAGTGACAAAATTTTCTTTAAAAACTCATCATGATAACCGTCACCACTCATCACCAATCGATAACCATCACTTTATACAATATTCTTAAATACTACACCTTAGACAACTCATGACATGACAATTTAAGGTTAGCAAGTCACAACTTTTAATTAGCATTATAACGGCACTACCGCTATCTGTGGGCAAATAATTAGATCTGCTACATGGCACTATCTGACCTAAAAGTATGACGAATTTTAGTACTAATCATCTTATCATAATCAAATTAGCCCTGTTAAGAAACTGTGCCACCGTTAGGCACAGGCCTCCTCTCAGACTAAGAGGTTTTATGCCAGTCCACCACGCTGGCCCAGTGCGGGTCGGCGAACTTCCCACAACTTCGAGAAACTCTTGGGCATGCAGGTTTTCTCACGATGTTTTCCTTCACCGTTCAAGCAAGTGATAGTTAATTTTTAATATTTATTTATCATAAATTACAACATCCTTACAGTTACCCAAATCAATGCATTCAATAAATTTAACATTTAATTTAACATTTTTTGAGTTGTGACTATATAAGCAGAGGTGCAATATATTTTCCTCATTGCACATTAATAAACAACTCAATGCATGGTGGTATAGTTAATTATAATAATAATGCTAATCTTCTTTGTGGATGCAATGAAACTTCTTTTTAAATCTTCTGTTCAATCAATCAATCAATCAGCCTATCGCAGTCCACTGCTGGACATAGACCTCTCCTAACACGCGCCATTGCACACAGTCCTCCACCTTCCGCATCCAGTCTGTCCCAGCGACCTTTTTGAGGTCGTCGATCCATCTAGCTTAATTAGATAATTAGATAATTTTACATCAATAATCTTCTGTTATTGATGTAAAATTTAACTTTACAAAAATTTCTCATTCATCATCCTACCTTGTCTTGTCTAGTAGACAATGTAACATACTGTTTCCCATTCAACCCATGGTGTCACTCCTTGATGGCTTGTTCATTCATCTTCCTTGCACACTTTCTACCACAGATCGAAACTTCCAGGCAATCATTCAAATTCCTACATAAATGACTAAATATTACCTGTAGCTGGATCCCATTGTCATCACAGTCAAATGTGGCTTGTGTGAGGAGATCTTTGATGGCCTCCAGCACCTTCTTCAAGATAGAGCTACGGAGTAGGCGGGCTTCGAACATTTTGGTCTGCAATCATGACATGATTAGCTTATGATCCAATTTTATACAGTAAATGGTTGGTTGCTTGAATAGGACAGTCAATACAAGATACTTTTACTCCTTTTAACTTTTTCTTGAGTTGACAGACAATCTAGCGCAGTGGTTAAGAGCTTAAGGCGATCTGGCCACTGTCTAATATTCGCAAGTTCGATTCCCGCATGGGAGAAATCTTTGTGTGATCCACAATTAATTGTTCCGGTCTGGGTATTTGTGTATATGAATTTTCATGTTTGTAAACACACCTGACACAACAAAGGAAAAAATCCTAGTGTAGGGCTACGTTTTGTCAAAAGAAAGAAAAAAAGTTTATTAACTCTCAGGAACAAAGTCACAGTATGTGTCAAACGTCAAGATAAGAGATAATTGAGGGTACTGCCTATTACGACGTACAGGAGTTACATGATAATGGGAGAGTCTGGCACTTTTTAAACATCGCGACCCAGAACAGCTCCTGGCATCAATGACGCCATTGTATAGAAAATTGATATTGATAAATATCAGTTTGTAGCTTTCGTACTTCAGTACATAAAAATCATTGATCACACACGTTAAATTTTGTTTTGTTTATACAGCCTACAGGCATGACTGGGGTGGTGATCAATGGAACAACTTGTTTCAAATGTATGTCGTGACTTTCTGATAAAACTACAAGAAAGCTGATTAGTGGTAGGATGTTGATAACAATAACACGTGCATAATTTACTATAATCCGCGGAATAACAACGAGGACCATCAGATTTACGATCCTAATTGGAGACGCCATCGTAACGGATCTTTGAGTTGAACGGGATAACTGTTCTAAAACAGTACTTTTGTTGCAATTATAAGAATACATGTAGGAATACTTACAATATTATATTAAACACGATTATAACTATATTATAGTACAAATTATAAGGCAGGATCCGTAGAAATCGTTGACCTCACGAACTAAAATGACAGCAGGTCGCGGGAAAAATAGGCGCCAAAAATGTGTCATAAAATAATAACTAAACATAATTTTGCTTGTAGATATTTTGAGCATGACTTACCAATGGTTATTTATTATTACACATGAAAGAAAGGGACAATAAATAAGCTATGCTTAAAGTATACAATTTGTTAACAAAAAAAAAATGTCAAACAATATTCCATCGACTATCGCTACTAGTGCTGTGCTATGCAGTGTTATTTAGTTATTATTAAATCTGATTCTACTATATGATATGAATGACCCATGGTTAAATATCCAAAACGGATTGATCACTCTGGGATAAATATATTAACATAGAAAATTACTATAATCTACCATGTACCTGATAAACTTTTTCCACATTGTCATATTTTTTCTTTAAATAACTTCTTACTCATATAGCTCACGCAATATCATTTTCATAATCTACTATTCGTGAAGACCTGTAATTGGCTTTCCGATGTTATTTTTAGTTTCTATATTATTGTATAGACAATGATACCTGACATGCCTTTTAAGTTCTGTCGTTTCCATATTTCCCAGCAATTTTGAATTTGGAACTGTTCTATATTCGAATGTGTTTAAATTTTGAATCTCAAAACAGTTGAAAATATTTGGATTAATGCTATTGTTTAGTCACAGCGTCGATTGGAATCTGTCAGGTTACGTACGAAAATGAATCTTTCTAAGGAAAATGTTCGTGGAATAATTTTCTACAACTTTAGAAGAGGCCTGACACGGCTTCAGTGTTTTGAAGACCTAACATCTGTGTTCAGTGATGAAGCCCCATGTCTGCGGACTGTCGAACGTTGGTATTTAGAATTCCAGCGTAGACATACTAGTGTTAGTGACAAATCTCGCGAAGGACGCCCATCCATCCGCCATCTCCATCCGCCATCCGCCTTCACTGAAGATAACATCATTGCTGTGAGACAACTAATTCTCGAAAATCGTCATGTCACGTATCGAGAGATAGAAGCTCTATTGGGCATCTCAGGAACAACCGTACAGAAGATCTTGCATGAAGCGCTTGGTGTGAGAAAGCTAGTTTGCCGTTGGATACCGCATCTGCTTTCCGACGATCACAAGGCGGCCCGCGTCAGATGGTGTAAGAAAACTCTGCAAAGGTTAAACCGAGGAGAGTCAAATACGTACATCACGTCTACGACATCATCAGTGGTGACGAATCTTGGATCTATGCCTACGATCCTGATTCAAAACAACAATCTACAATCTGGGTCTTTCAAGACGAGCCAAAGCCGACTAAAGTTGTACGTTCTCGAAGCACTTCAAAGAAGATGGTGGCCACGTTCGTTGTAAAAACCGGCCATGTTGCGACTATTGCACTTGAAGATCGTAGAACGGTTAACGCAGAGTGGTATACCACAGTTTGTTTACCACAACTCATCGCTGAACTTCGAAAATCTAACTCAAAGCGACGCATCATCCTGTACCACGACAACGCAAGCTCACACAGCGCTCGTCAAACGATTGAGTATTTGAAGCAGGAAAAAGTAGAAATTCTTTACCATCCTCCATACAGTTCTGACTTAAGCCCTAACGATTTCTTTACATTTCCTAAAATTAACAAAAGTCTTCGTGGTCAAAGGTTCTAGTCCAGTGAAGAAGCAGTTGACGCTTTCAAGTCAGCAATTTTGAACAGCCCCACTTTAGAGTGGAATAAATGTTATAATAACTGGTTTGAGCGAATGGTAAAGTGTATTAAGCTACGTGGTGAATATTTTGAAAAACAATAAAAAGTACTATAAGGTTCTATTTGTGCTTTTTTCTTCAAACGACAAAACTTAAAAAGCATGCCTCGTAATCACTTAGAGTCCTACGTCTCTTTCTAAGTAGGGTGACTAAACATTGGTACGATTATGGACTTATTGACATCTAACTAACGTATAATTCTCGGGCACTGTTTGTCGCCGTAATTCTTTGTTTCCACGCATATGCCGCATCTTTAATGACCTAATTTTATATATTTACTAAAACATTTTATTGTTTCTGCCACTGTTATAATGATATATATTAATAATGGAGTTCTGTGAACGACTATTTGTTTCTGTTTGCCAATAAAGTTTTAACGGCTATCAAATGAAACATATATAGTAGGGTTATTAATTAAAAAAATTAAGATAAAATAAAAACCATATAGTTCACTCCATGTACGTTAGGTACTGAAAGTCTGAGTTTTACTATTTTGGTAATAATCTCTTTGAGTGATGTCATATTTGCAGATTTATCTGAATGTATGTATGTATACGTTGAAAATACCGAGAACGCAAAGTTGGCTGCAATATAGGAACATGTTGACGCCATATAATTGTAAGCGCTTCGACGCATTATAATTATATCACGACGGCTTACTAAAAAAAGTATCGGGACAGTCGCTGAAGGGGGACGAGTGCACTACTAAGTGCACCGGTCAACCGCCGGCTATGGGAGGGGATCTACTATTACGTCGTCGTCGTCGCCCGTATTCTGAGCGGAAAGAAGGGATGACAAAGCATCGGGGGGGTCGGTGAGAACATGTCGCGGCCGGCGGTGGCGGCAGGGGTCGGGGGGGAGATCGTAGTCGGTGGTGGCTACGATTAACGGATTCGCATGGGAAGATGCGTTCGCGAAGTGACGTGTTGACGCCTTTTTAATAAAGGCGCGAATAGGTTCGAGACCTAGAGCGGAGTGGAGGTCGACGTTCCGTACGAACCAGGGGGCTCCTACGGCTTTACGGAGGAAGCGGTTTTGAACCACTTGGAGTTTATCGATGTGAGAGGAGGCCGAATGCCCGAATACAACACACGCATAAGTTATGATGGGTCGAACGCAAGTTTTGTAAAGTGTCACCTTATTTCTAAGGGACATTTTACTCCGCTTGCAGATTAACGAATGGAGACGACCGAGCACAAATGATGCTCGGTGACAGACCCGCTTGATGTGCGGGCCGAAGGACATGGTACTGTTTAGGGTGACCCCTAGATATTTGACCTCTTTGACCCAGGTAATGGGTCGGTCGAACATGGTCACTTGGCCGAGATTACTTCTAGGGCGGCGCAGGGAGTGGCGCGGGGTGGCACCTCTGGAGAAGAACACCGCAGCGCTCTTGTCCGGGTTCACCTCAATACGCCACTTCCTGAACCAACTCCCTAGGGAATTGGCGGATGCCTGAAGGTTTCTGGTAATGAAACCCTTATTCCTATGCGAGACGTAGAGAGCGGTATCATCCGCGAATAGGGCTGGATGCGCCTTACTCGAACGAGGAATGTCGTTCGTGTAAAGGCTAAACAGGAGCGGAGAGAGAACTGAGCCCTGTGGGACTCCAGCACTGATGGAGTAGGAAGTGGAGCGCGTCATTTCGACGCGATAACGGAAGGCGCGATTCGACAAGAAGTCTCGTAAGATGAGCACGAGTCTGTCCGGCACACCCAATTGGTAGAGGTTGTAGATCAAGCCGTTGTGCCAGACTTTGTCGAATGCCTTCGCGACATCTAGGAAGAGGGCGCCCGTGTAGATGGGTTTGGGTCTATTGAGACCGGAGAGGATGTGCTCCGTGATGCGGTGCACTTGGTGGACGCAAGAGTGTTTGGCTCGAAAGCCGAACTGCTCGTCGATAAGGATACCCCTGGACGTTACGAAGTCTTTGAGCCTCGCCAGAAGTAGGCGCTCGTATATCTTGGCCAGGGAGTTGAGGAGACTGATAGGGCGGTAGCTCGCGGGGAGATTGCGAGGTTTGCCGGGCTTGGGAATGCCTATGACGTCCGCCTCCTTCCACTTAGCGGGGAAGGTGCAGTTGGCCATGGCGGCGTTCAATATGGCCACTAAGAGGCAGATGAGTTGGGCTTTTTTAGTTTTGAGACCCATAATTACATCTTCGACCTCCGTTTGGGTGATAGGAGGTAAGGAATCGACGGGGGGGAGAGATGCCCTGCGCTTGACTTCCCTGTCGACCGCGTCGACGTGGGACTGGTTGACGGACTGAGAGCTGGGGGCGCACTGGCTCTCGAGGGAGTCGGCGAGAAGCTCGGCCTTTTCGTCGTCGTCGAAGGCTGGGGGTGCGCCTGAAGGGCGGGACAGCGGGGGCATGACAGTCGTGGAGTCGGATTTGAGGCTACGCGCCAGCTGCCAGTAGGCCAGATGCGATGGCGCGATGCCCTCTAGGAAGTCACCCCACCGTTCCTCCCGGACCTCCGCGACACGACGCTTTACCTCTCGTTGTAAAGCGCGCATCCGGGCCCGATTGGCTTCGGTGGGGTAGGAGTCGTACGCTCGGATAGAAGCATTCTTGGAACGAATGAGATCCCTAACATCGTCCGGCAATCGAAAGCGGTTGAGGTTGATCTTCCGCCTCGACTTGCTTGGACGATCGACTGACAGCCGATCGGATGTGTTCGGTGAAGGCATCTACGGCCTGATCGGTGTCCTGAGGGGACGGGATGGAGTCCGAGCTGAGAGGGAGGGGGGGAGGGTCGGCATCCGCCAAGGCCGTGCTTAGCGCATGCCAATCCACCACCGTCTTTTTTGGTCGGAAGGGGGGGAACCGAGTCTCATGACTACAGGTCGATGGTCAGAGTCGAGTTCCTGGACTACTTCCAAGGAGTGCAGCCGTAGGGTGACACCCTTCGGAAGCGCCATGTCCAGGACGTCGGGTCGGTGCATTATTATTATGAGCGTCGCGACGCATTACTATTATGAAAGTCGCGACATTTTATTATTACGAACGTCGCGACGCCATATTATCCTGTACATACAGTCGAATTGAGAACCTTGTTCGTTTTAAACTCAGTTATAAATGGTTTACAGCGTATTAAAACCATATCATAATAGGTATAGTCGGTATTAGTTCTACCTTATGGTCACCATACTGCATCGTAATGGATGCGAGCGCGATACCGGGCTCCAGGTTATTGCTCTCACTCATCATGGTTTCTCAAGTTGTTTAAATCATAGAAAATTGAGTTCAGTGTCTGTAAGTGTTTGATTTTCTCTAGCAATATTTTGACATTACTTAATCCGGTAGGAGTAATAAATTCATGGAATGACCCTAGTTTTTTTCATGGATCGATTCAATTTTTTTTAAATTCATGGTACTGCACTGATTTATTCCACATACAGCCACTAAATAAGAATGAAGAATCTTTTAGCATAGTTTTCTGGGGTGTCTATAAATGGGTAAATATCGTGAGAAGTGAAGCAAAAGGTTATTTAATTGAAATTTTCTCCTTTTATTGAACCAAATAAATATATAATTCAAACTTACATACTAAAGTAACAAATAATATATGAATATTGAATTAACATGATGATAAATCAACCACTTGGTCCTGGGCTGGGTATAGTGGTAATGTTAGATTATATTTTTCTATAATTCCCGGGGGCAGAAATCTCCCGCCAAGGAAATGCCTAGCTTTTCCAATGAGCTCAGGTGTTGCACACTTTTTCGGTGCTGATAGGGAGATAAGAAGTGCCGGTTTTAACGCCCTTGGAGAGTCTGGTCCTTTCTCTACATCCCAGCCACTTGGAATATCCACACTGGAATTAACATTGTTTTAGTTGCAATAATTTTGTGGATGCATAGAGACCTTTGGGGCAGGTGATACAGAATAGGCTATTAAAAATATTTGCATAACCCTATGTTCGCACAAGCACTTTTTCAATGTGCATTACACTAGTAATGCACTGGAACGAAATAAATGGCTAACTATACATTTATTTGAACCGCTGCACAGCGTCCATGCAAATGAGGGGTAACAGGTTAACTTTTGTTTTAGATTTTCTTTGAAAATTAATTATTTAAGAAATACAATACATTAACAAGAGCCACATTGCATTCCGAAATATTTTTCAAAATAAATTACAGTGCAATTTTACCTGCAAACTGGTAGTCCACTATCAATCAAAGCATCCAGTGCAGGTTTCAATTCATCTCTCACAGGTGGTTTAAAGCTGAACCCGAACAAGGCATCTACCAGCAACTGATATTCATTACATAATTCCTTTGGAGTTTTTAGACTTTCTACAATATTTACATTAAATCTTTTACATTGTTCCAGAAGGTTTTCATACAGTGGTTTTGGTGTGCGTTTGGGATAGTAAACTGAGACATTGTAGCCAAACAATATCATGTGACGTGCAGCAACGAGACCATCTCCTCCATTGTTTCCTGGACCACAGACTATTAATGCTGATTTATACCTAAGAATTGAAACAAATATTATAAAAATAGTTAATTTAGTATTACCTAAATCTTAAATTCCGTTCTTTTGCCTTACTGGTCAAGTGGACAATGGTGTTCTGCAGGACAAGAGGTCCTGAGTTTAAATCTTATCGAAGTAAATATTATTGGGGTTCAGTAACAATTCTGTCTGATGTTGTGCCCAGTATAAAGTGTACACAGGACACCTTTGCCTTCCCCATTAGTCCCTTAATAGTTTACTACAACATTCATATATCCTGTATGCACAGATCACCAACATACCATAAATTCAGAAAAAAAAGAACAATAAAAAAGGTATAACTTACGAAGTCGGTGGAAAAGAGCGTGCAACAGCCGTAGCGACACTCAGTCCAGCGAGTTCCATAAGTTGATCCACACTGAACTTATATTCATTGAATAAATCTTGGTCTAGCGCAGCTGCCTCTGTCTGCGTTAAGTAACGTGTTTTGTGACTAACACACTTTCCACTGGCTCCCATAGCTCTGGCACTACCCCAAACAGTGGTCGCTCGTAACTGAAAGCAAGCGGATAGTAGTCTAAAATTTTATGTTATTATCTTTATGCCGGTAGAAATGCTGTTCATATCGTACCAACAAAGCGCTCCCGATCAATCTAAAAAATAGCATTTATTTAACAATTATAGTACTGAATATAATAAATGAACGTTACTTGTGGAACTTTGATGAAGTAATTTAAGATACACGTTGCTATTGTTCATTAAACAACAGGAAAAGTAAGAAAACTAATTAATAAAACTGGAAGATGTACAAAAACAACAAGTGACAGGGGTGACATTTCGTTTTTCTTTCACTCCATGACACTCAGTTTTTCATTTAATTTCGTAGTTCATTTGAACAATTGGACTGTACCAAATTGAGATAAAGCCTAAAAAAAGCAAGGATATTGCTAAAAAATTCAATATCAAAATATGAGAAATATATAGGTTGCAATTTCAAAATTAATAAATTATTTCGTGTGCAGGAACGCCTGACATGCGTTTGACGTTATTTGACAACAAGAACTTGTCAGATTTGATTTTACTCATCCGTCACAAAAATGGCTGCGCTTAGGGTATTCAGTCGTAATTTGCCGTATTTACGACAGCAATTTTCCGCATTATTAGGAAACACATCGCCCTCCGTGAAGTTCATTTGTGTAGTTGTGATTATAGGTTACGTATTGTCGTTTTCCGATGATGTCGTGGACGTTCTCAGTGTCACTCCGGGCTATTTGTTGCCACCGTCTTTTCAATTGTGGTCCACTTTCACGTTCTGGTTTCTTGAGATACATTTGTGGGAGGTGATTATCGATATAGTGACAGTCGGTCTGTGCGGAAAGTTGATCGAGCCGCTATGGGGTCAGATGGAAATGATGAAGTTTTTCCTGTTGACTAACGTTGGTGTTGCGTTTCTGACTACCTTCTACTATTTGGTGATATTTGCTTGCACGGGCCAGACGTCCTACTTGTTCGACATACACGTACACGGGCTTGCGGGTTACCTGGCGGCAGTTTGTGTAGCGGTAAAGCAGATCCTGCCAGATCATTTGCTGATAAAAACACCTTTAGGTGAGAAATAATTGTATTGTTCCTAGCTTTTAGTATATATTCTGGGGATAACAAATGTTTTGTAAACATAAGTGTTCCCTATTGTCATGTACCTTTGCCAGTATGTTTATGTGGAAAAAAAATCATACACTGAATACAGTGATCAAATATGTTAACATTACTGCTATAGTTGATTCTTTTTCTTTCGATTCTGGTATTGCTACAGATTTTTATGTGAAAATGTTCTACAACATTTCAAATTTTAAATGTGACCATAGTAGAAAAAAGAATATGTTCAATTACTTGAATATTGTATTATTTGTAATGTAAATAAGACAATCATAATAATAAGGTGTATGAGACGAAGTATTAGAGTGGAGGAAGCCAGAGAGGTCTGTAAGGAATGAACCTGTTGGAACTCTGTACTCTCTATCTGTCTGGCAAGGGAACTGGCGTGATTATATAGATAGATATTCCCTGTTTTGTTTACTCTTTTCTGCTTATGATACTTAGGGGAATGGAACATAATTTGTGTATGTAAGTCTCACGTTTGTAAACAGCCATGATACAGGAATAATTCCTATATTAGGGCTATGTCTATCTATCTATAACCTCACGCCAGATCCCTTGCGGGGTAGGCAGAGAGTACAGAATTCCAACAGGTTCTTTCCTTACATACCTCTCTGGCTTCCTCGACTCTCATAGTTCGTCTCATACACGCTCCCCGGTTACGGAGACTCTTGACTTTTCCTTCAGATAAGAATCGGTTTATTTGGTCGTGGCAAGATGGTCTTCCTCAGTACCTGCATCCTTCCACTTTCACATTGTATATCTGTTTTTTCATTTTTTCCTTTGGCATTCTTTCTATATGCCCGAACCAACGGAGCATGCCCTTTCTCATCTTTACACCGATACTATCTTTCATACCTACTCGCTTTCTTACGACGCTGTTGCTAATGCGGACGGTCAGCTTCACTCCGCACATCTTCCGCAGAGCTCGCATTTCTACCGTATTTATCCTACTTTCATTCTCCTTCTTACATACCCAGCTCTCGCTACCATATAACAGCGTTGGGACAAGAACTCCGTTATGTATGGCCAGCTGCGCCTTATGGCTTAAGTGCCGGCTCCCGAGTAGCTTTCCCATCGCACCATTCACTCTGTTCCCTGCACTCACTCTTCTCTCTATGTCAGCGGTGTATTTCCCATCCTTACTGAAGGCGCATCCAAGATATACAAACTCATTCACTTGCTCCAGCACATCGTTACCAACCACAATCCTTACATTCGTTCAGGGCTGTTTTTAAAAAATGAAACAAAATATATATAGTGCAGCACATTAACAAGGGGGCATTGGTGTAAAATTAGGGTCCTCATTACGTAAAATTTGCCTTCTTTCAGGGAATCATTTCAACAGATGGGTCTGTATGGTTATAATTAAAAAAAAATATTTTAGTATATTTCTTATTAAATGGGAACTCTGCGACTGTCAGCTTTAGGTCCGATTTTAGCTGCTGGCCCCAAGATCCTTGTATTACTGTACACCATATTACTTGCTTCATTTGTGATGGCTTAAATAATTTATAGCTTAGGTCCTGGGATGTGATATACTGTACATTAGCTAGGCTACATAAGGATTGGCTTGTCCTTTGTCGAATAATTAACAACTTTAATGCATGAAACTCTTTTTAACTTTTGGAGTTTATTTTAGTTAACTTTCACTATATGCACAAGATAGGTATAAGGATGTTTAAGTTTCCTTCAGATGTAAATGTAGCCTTAAGGCTCACTTGCATGAACCAGGGTTAGTGTTACCTATTGACTAGCTCAAGGTAGTATAGTGTTAAGTCGAAGGCTATTTAACATAAGAACCTCGAGTTAGTCAATAGGTAACATCAAGTCTGGTTCGTGCAAGTGGGCCTTAGAGGCCTAATATATATTAAAGTTGCTATTTTTTGAAGAGAAATAATTAGTAGAGAAGAAATAATTAGGTTCTTGGTACATAAAAATCATGTATATGCCACACCTTTAAACGCATAGTTGATGTAGAATGTTTGCAAACAAATGCATTTAGTATCACTACTCACTGGTTAGTTATTGCTATTTAGATATGGTCCACCTTGGTATATGTCCAGTTGTAACCATCTTTGGGTAAGGAAGAGGGGGAATTAGAACTTTGCCCAGCTGTGAGGTGACTTAGGCACCATGATAACAATAAGTATGTTACTAGATTCCCTGTTAACTCCTCTTTATACTAATTCATGATGATATTATTGAAACATTGCTGTAAGTACACTTTTCTTTTCGAATATATTGAAAGGTATGTTTTTCATTTTATGTAGGACATGCTTCTTATCACTAAACACACTGTTACAAATTTTTTAGTATGTGTGAATTTATGTATGAATAGGATATTTTATTTCACATATCATACATGGATATTTTACGAATTATTAAATTACAGTCTAGTCAGTCTTCATAGTTTGTGTTTCTGACTATATTCCTACCCAAAATTTTTACTAAAATACATAGCTCTAGTCCATGATACTAGTAGCAATAATAATTAATTGATCATTCCAATTGTCACCTTCTTACCTTTTTATTTACTTTTAATTATGATACCGGAGGAAGCCAGGGAGGTCTGTAAGGAAAGAACCTGTTGGAACTCTGTACTCTCTGCCTGCCCGACTATGGAACTGGCATGATGGTATATATAGATAGATAGAATTATGATTGTCCTCCCATACCCCATAACAAATTGTGGATGAATTATTAAAAAAAAAATATTCTTTTAAAGTAACATCGAGTTTCTTGCCCTTCTTCTCCATACGAATGACATTTCGTAGTGGTGGTAGAGTCTTTTTTTACTATTCTGTCAATTCATAAAGACTGTAATGGTTTACAAGAATAAAAATATTCCTATTCTGAAATTATAACTACTCCTGCAAGTGATGTGCACTTCTTTATGTGACTCCCACTCACTGTAAAAAAAATAATGTGTAATAATTTAATTCAATGATGTTAGTGGTATGTAAGGTGCCTTTAAAAAAAACCTCTATTTGCACGGCAGTGAGTAGAGAAGTGGATATGAAATTATCAGGAGTGAGAACTGCACACATGTGCAGTTCTCACTCCTGATAATTATTATTATAAATGTTACAGACTGGGTTTGTAAAGTGCATACTTCGCAAACCCACACCACATTGTTCAATGTAAACCATTGTGACATTGACAAAGAAGAATGGCGCTATTCTATCTATCTATATCATCACGCCAGGTCCCGTATGGGTTAAGCAGAGGGTATGGGGTTCCAATGATTTTCCCTTACAAACCTCTTGCTTCCCCCACTCTCATAGTTTATGTTATATATTCTCGCCTGTCATGGAAACTCTTCATTTATCCTTTAGACAGTCCACTTTGTATTTACATTTTTTTTTTAAATTTCAGGTAAACTAACAAACAGATCATTGCCTCTATTGATTCTTATAATGGCGATTATACTGTGGGCGATTGGAGCACTGGAGGGCACATATCCGTGCATGTGGGGCAGTGGGACCATCCTCTCGTGGATATACCTGAGGTTCTGGCAGAGACATAGCAGCGGCACTAAAGGCGATATGGCAGATAACTTTAGCTTTGATAAGTATGACTCTTCGTTATTTGCTTTCTTTTTATTTATGAAACTTTTTTATTGAGTCTAATGTGGATGTAAGTTGTACACAATTTTATTTGTTGATTTTGGCTGTATAGCCAAGTATCTGAAACCATAAACTATGACACAATTCTTTAAAATCAATATTATAAAAAGTCTGTTTCCAGATTGCTGTAAATCAGTTGCTGGTCAAGACACTGGCCCAACAGATTTAAAATTATATACATAGGTGATCTAAGTTTATATTTTTTTATTTTAATTAAAACAGGTCATTTTATGTTTTAATTTATGAAAGATATGTTACTCTAGATTTAAATTACTTTGAAATATAATTTAATAATCAAAGAAGTAAAAATTAAATAACAAGTATGGTTCCATGGTCCAAAAAAAATTATGAAGTTTCTTAATCTATCTTTTTATATCTTCACGCTAGATCCCTTGTGGGGTGGGCAGAGAGTACAGAGTTCCGACATTTTTCCATACACACTTCTCTGGCTTCCACTTCCATAGGTCGTTTCATACACGCTCGCTTAATACGGAGACCCTTCAGATAAGGTCTTCCCCGGTCAACCTTCTACTTTCGTATTGTATATATGTTTTGTCATTCCTTTTTCCGATATCCTTTCTGTATGCCCGAACCAACAGAGCATACCCTTTCTCATCTTTCACCGATACTTTTTTTTCATACCTACACGCTTTCTTAATACGCTGTTGCGAATACAGTCGGTCAGCTTGACTCCGCACATCTTCCGCAGAGCTCGCACTTCGACTGCATTTATACTGCTTTCATTCTCCTCTACACATACCCAGCTGTCGCTGCCAAATAACAGCTTTGGGACAAGCACTCCGTTATGCATGGCCAGCTGCGCCTTTTGGCTTAAGTGCCGGCTCCCAAGTAGCTTTCCCATCGCACCATTTACTCTATTTACTCATCTCTCTATCTCAGTGGTGTTCTCAAGTTTCTTAAAACTTTATTATTTTATGCATTCTCGTTTGACGTACAATCTTGTGCTCAAAAACAAACTGGCTGTTTGAATATGTTTCGCACACAATATAATATGACATTGAAACAAATTACATACTTTTTGTAAATCAATTTGCATTTCTGTAAATAATTTTAGTTGATCTTCACACACAGTGTAATGAATGTGGTAGGTATTCATATACGAGATAACATAAATACTAACATGCGAAGATGCCCACAGCAAGGACATTTGAATTACGTCTATTTTGTATACAGCAACTAATGGTAGGTTTCCACGCCGTTACATGCTCGATAAGCAAGTTTATCGAACATAGCTACGAGAATCTTTACTAGTCTACATGTAAAAACTTTTATATAGCGTTCGGTACCTGAGGTCCTAGACAAGTGGCAGTTTTGTTTATATTCTCTTGTCGCATTCGATAGCTATTGTTCTGACTACATGATGTTGCAAAATGGCATTCCCATAGGTACTTGGCTAAAGGCACTGGTCTGGTGATAGTCCGTAACTTCTGAAGTTGAAAGACCTTCCTACAGTTAATAATACCAAATACAATCACTTTGTGTTACAGTTTCTTCCCTACGGTCCTTCAGCCGGTAGTTCGCGGTATCCTGGGCCCGCCCCACCGCTGCCTCGTGCGGCTAGGCATCTGCTCGCCCAGCCCACGTCGGGTACATCTGGCACTTAGCCCCAGGGGAGTCACCATCTCTATGCCTGGAGTCGAACCTCAGGATATGGAGAGAAGAAGGTAAGGCGCAGCAGTGGCAAGAGACCAGCAGTTGACATGCTTTTTGATGCGTTTCAGGCGACCATGCAGCTACTGCACGGCAGACACTAATGCCCATATAGTTATTCTATTTCACGATGAAGGTTTGGCCTTGGTTGTAGTAGTGACATGTACAGACAGGCGCGTTTGTGTGTGTAAACTGAAAAAGCGTTTGCAAAGAAATCTTAAACGCATTTTAAATTAAGTTTTTAGATTTTTTTTTATGCTTTTTATTAAATATTGATTATTTAGCTCTTAAAATGATATTTTTTATGTAAAGGGCATTAAATATAATAAGTTACTAGAAACACTTAGTCATACATTTTTATTCAGAAAAAATAACAAAACAAACCTGTTATAGTTAGCTATGTATATTTAATCACTGTCAGATACATAATATTCGGATTCTGATTCGCTGTCATCGGAATAATTTTGCAGATCAATCACAAACTCAAAATCCAGGTCTACATATTTCAAGTATTCCTTTTCAATTTCAACATGACTACAGGTTTTATGCCATGTTTCGCTGGTAACTTTGTTCAAGCTTTCATTGATAAGTTTTTCGGTATAGGTCATATTTTGTTCAATATTCTTTGAAGTGATATAATTTTTTACAATTCCCCTAATATTTTCAATCGCATATAATTCTGGAAGACTTTTGTACGTTTAGTTGCCTTGCTGACGGTACTTTGTGGTGACATTTTGCGCGGACATAAAACACTAGTGACTCGGACCGCGTCGCGATCCTGACTAAAAGCTCCCAAGGTTACGCACACTAACTCAATGTGCATGTGAACGGTTAAACACAATCAAGATCAAACCTTCATCGTGAAATAGAATATCTATACCCGCCCCTTAGCCGGGCGCTGTCGCGTTTACTTACCCGCTAACAAGCCATGTCTTCGCGTAAACATAAAAAGGTTGGAATTATGCCTATTGTACCATATAAAACGATGTACAACTCAGAATATGTGGAACTATTTTCCGCCCTCGACTTTGTCCACGTTGACTAAATTTTTCAAGTCTAAAGACTGGAATATTACATTTTTCTGGGATAAAAGGTGTTGTATGTGCCAAATGTCTTCTAAATCCGTTCTGTCCTTTTTGCGTTATTAGTTAACAAACATCCAAACTGTCACATTTATAATATTAGTAGCATAGAGATGTATTACAGCATATTTGTACTTGTATAGGTTTGTCTTTACCGGTTCCTATTCTGATGTAGCTTAACGGCATGTTCTTCGTTTTCGTTCTTCCGCGGTTGCCTATTCGTTACAGCAGTAATACCGACGCTTGACAGCTACATTGGCTGTGGCCGGTGGCTCGTTTGCACCGCCCCTAAGTTGTAAATTACTAGAAGATGATATGGTGATATGTGAGCGGAAAGCATCATTGATTATGTCTACATGACTAGCGTTTGCCTGCCAATAAAAATACATATAACTTGTTGCACTTGTGTAAAGACTGACTCATATTGATAACTGATAGTTATCAGGTGATCATTATTTTTATGTGCTGTTTCATATTAAAACGAGCTAACAATCTATTAGTCATATTTTTATTGGTACCAGTGGCATTAACCTAATTAGATATTGGTTAAATTGACCAAAAAATTAAAAAAGGCGTAGAATATTGATGCCTTCTTAAGAGTTCCTAATTATGTTAGTAAATTAACGAAAGTTTTTGTTTTTAAGAATGCGGGAGTGGCTATGTTATTGTAACTCACAGCCTGTCCAGCTGTAGCTGTATTTATTTTAGTCAATCAAGTTAACTTATGTCTACTACTAGTGTCTATATACTCAAGTATTGTGACATCGTCTGCTTTCTCAGTGGTCACCAAAAAGAATAACTAATACAACTATTAACTTGCTTGTGTTATTCTTTATAGTTCCAATTTAACCACATTTGATAACTCCATGAAACAAAACAGATCATAATAAACTTTTTTACATTTCAGACAAATTGCGCTCAAAGCATTAAGCGAACGATTATCAAAAACGTCCGAGCAAACGCGACAAAAGAATTTATCTACCAAAGTGAACATGGACGCTGTGAGAAAGGTGCAGTCTCAAGTTATACCGCAGTTCCCTTCCGAGGTGGCCACGAGCCAGGCCGCGCCCGCTACCCTTTCGGAAGCCACGCTCGTCGACCTCGGCACGGAACAACCACCGCCCACCACCAAACAGTCATGATCTTCAAAGATACACACTTTACACTAACGCCAAGGCTGTTCACAGAACCAATGTAGAAACAATGGTTGATGTTTTACATATAAGTTTTTAAAATTGGAAATTCCATGATTTTTTTGACGGGATATTGAACTGGATAAAGACAGGTATGTTTATTAGTTGCACTGTTGATTGGTTATAGAGAATTATGGACTCTACCGATGAATGGCGGTGAAACCATTTGCGATTACAGGGACTGTGGTATACAGGCAGGAGTAGTCGAATGATTCCTGAATCCTACGGTATTGTGATGACTAAAGTTCTCGATATAAGAACTATTGCAATTAACAGACCATCATCAGGCTTAACACCGACGAGCCGACGACCGGCTACGAATTTGTGTTGTTGATTTATTTATTTTATTTTTGTTTTATTTGATTTACAAACAATTGTTTACACTAATACAATTTAAGAATAAATGCGTCTAGAACATTTTCAGTGCAAAAATTATTTAAAGGTAAACACCGCATGCAATAATACATAAAGTTTTTTTTTTATTCCGAGGGCATTGGCGTTTAAAGCACGACCTTTAACATTTAACGACTTCTTTTCATGAAAATATTCTTTACCAGACTATATAAGCCTATTATCGCTTCACGCTGATTGATCTTTGTTAAATGATGAGGTGTATGGCGTTTTTCTGTCCTGGTGAAATATCGTTGTAATGAAATGCGCTGGTTATATTTTGATTTATTAATTATTTGTATCTGAAACGGTGCAAAGATTCGAATCCCAATATGTCTCATTTGGAACATTTAAATCAGCTAAATTCAAGCAGTCCGTCCACCGACCGATATCGCGTCGCTTATTCGTCCGTTCTGTGAGACGGAAAGTTTAGTGAATGTAAGATCAAAATTCAGTTTCACATTGGATTGAGCTATGAAGCATTTCGTTTGTTCTGTAAGATAAGCGTTTTTGTATACTGACTGGTGAAAGTAAGATCAAAATTGTATCTACAAATAAGGCATTTTTTCCATACAACTTTTTCGAATCTTGCAGTTCTCGTTCATGTTTCATATCAGTAAAGAGCGACACATGCCTTGACTGATATCGGACGAAAGGAGTATAGGCACACTACACTTTTACAATTAAACATCAATTGGACTCAAAGTAAGGCACTGCAATGTAAATTTATAAACGGGCAACAAAATTGTTAAAATATATGAGAAAGAATACAGTATAAAGACCACATTTGGCCCTTGATGATTCTACTTTTGGTCAAGTAGTTAATGTTAAAAAACCACCCTAAATCCTTATGCCTGATTTTGTTTTGATCGTACAACGGGTATTGGCATTAAACAATTTAATTTAGTTGGTTATAAGAAGCTATAGAAAGGTGCGACCAATGTAGATCTTTCTCCTGAAAGATGATTGGTACCCAATTATTGAAGTTGAGAAAGATATATCCGTACTTGAAAATATTGCTTAAATTATTTTTCTCTGTTTTTATCCAGTACAACATCTTATGTTTTCAGGTCCAATGATTGTCAATTTGTGAATAGGTTGTTGGAGCATTTCCTAAACATAAGCGTATTGGACCCGTTATCAAACTCGTGTGAACCGTATTTCGAGATCGGTAAATAGCGATCTTAAAATCGATTTCATTTCGATTGATTTGTTGCGGGTTAACTGTGCATTTTAATTTGTTATTACTAGCGAGGGATACCTCGCCTTGACTATTTATGACGTGTATATTGTTATTTTTTTTATATTTGTATGCAAAATTTAAAAATTGTTGAAACATTTCACTGTAATAAACCGCATTTAGAGGGAGATATACGCAACAACGTCGTGAAGACGGTAGTACGCGATTGCTGCGTCTCTCTCTCTCTACCATGACTTACTAATGGGCGAAAGTGAAATCGAATTCTGTCATTGCACAGGCATATGACAAGGTGTAGTTTACCATGAAGGTTGTAAGCGACAGAATTTCTGCAGTGGCACTGTGAGTGTATACAAATATAGTATTAATATTATTTTTTCTTTTTATAAATTACAATAGTATGGTTACAGAATGTATGTGGTATAAAAAAGTAAAATATTTTTTGCAGATTTTAATGCATTTGTTGATGGTGTCGAGTCGAGACGTGCGAATGATGTGAGATATTGTAAATATAATTGATATTGATTAGTGTTAATTGATAAAATAAAATATCCAATCACTTAATACAAATCATTTTATTGCTCTTTTTTCACATTTTAGTTACATATATAGTCTATAAGTTCAAAAGTAGGTAGATAGGGTGTAAAGAGGCAGTTACGCATTACCTGAGATAGGTGATAGTAATTAATCAATACGAACAACTTCACTTACCGGAAAAAAAGCAGAAAGGACATTGATCTGTGCCCATACATGATTTGCCCCAGAACCAACAGCAATGAAAAAATACTTGTATGATTTCAAATCACCCATAAATTCCTAGAACGCATTTATTATTAAACGGACAAGCAGGGTAATCGCAATATGTACAAAAAGTGTTAGATTTTGAGGTTATAATTAAAAAAAAAAAAATTAGTCTAACAAGGCAAGCAATCTAGATAGCTGATACGCTTACTACGTTTCACAGAGTCAATTCGATATAAGTACTTACAATTAGCCATTATTTTAATAAAATAGATAAATAATGATGGTATGGGTCAAATTTTTGTTGGTTCTGGGGCAATGTCCTTTCATACATTTCGGTGCAATCGTTTTTAATAATATTTTTTATTCCCTGACAGTTCTCATAGTAATAGTGGATCGCATTGATGGGTACTACGTCCTGTTTCTGGTTTTGCACACCAATCCCTTACAGCTTGTATGATAGAACGAAAATCCATCAACCTCTAGCCTCTGAAATGAGAATTCTCACTAATTATTCACTTATTTTCTTGAGGATGAGATTTTGTACAGTCACTTATAGGAATAAGTGACTTTCTATATATATATATATATATATATATATATATATATATATATATATATATATATATATATATATATATATCTCGCCAGATCCTTCCAACAGGTTCTTTCCTTGAGTAATGTATTCATTTAGAAAAATGTTTGTCATAGTAATAGACATACCTACTATGAAATTAACTACTGATTTAAAAAAAGTCAAGATTCAAATTCTCAATTCAGATCTACCCATAGATAATGATATATTACAAGAAATAAGGCATCTCTAGTTAAATATTTGACGATAGACAAACTAATAAAATAAAAATAGAACTTATTGTGACCTATACAAAACAGAGATTACCACGACGCGTGATAAGTATAATTCCTAAGCTTATACAGACACTTCTAGGGCAACTATATCTATGTACTCTAACAAACCCACATCAGGGGGTCACTATAACCTTTTCAGCAGTATTATCACTTACTTTGCCGTGTGAAAGAGTTGGCGCTGTAAACTGAGTATATTGACGGAAGATTTAGCGCAGTTGTTAAGAGCTTAAGCCGCTCCGCCCATTGTGTCTAATAGTCGCGTGTTCGATTCCCGCACGGGACAAATCTTTGTGTGATCCACAATTATTTGTTTCGGTCTGGGTATTTGTGTATGTAAATTGTCATGTTTGTAAACGCACCCACGACAGGAATATACCCTAGTGCGGGGCCACGTTTAAAAAAAAACATTGCGTGTCTTTCTCCCAGCGTAGTACGAAAGTAAAGACTGAAATTCTATTAGTAATTTTGATTCATTGCAATTTCCTGTGTCTGAGATGTAACTTATGGATCTTGAACCTGAACTCAAAAGTAAGAGGCGGGTTTTGATTTATCCAATTTTGTACGTAGTACAAGCTCTTGTCGATTACGTCATGAGAATCAGTTGTTCGATCAATTCATTCATTTCCGGTAATCGAAATATTAAATCTTAGGGTAGTATTCCATGTGTTAAAATCTAATGGTTTCATATAGTTTGTACAAGGTGTTACATAATAAACGCAAGACCTGAAAGTATTTTTTTCTAAATCGTTAACTGAATTGATTCCAACAATTTTTCACGTATCTTACATTTATTTTAAATTTGTTTAAAAATGCTTTTAATCCTTCAGTGCGCTGTAAAAAAAACTAAATTTATTCATGCATTCGTAAAACGTTTTTCTCAAAACGCACACATACAAGTTCAAGTTTCATTGTTGAATAGGGTATAAAAGTGCTTAAAAAAGGGTTAAAAACATTTAAATTTGGAAATATGGTTATCGTTTTGAATTTATGAAGCAATTCTCTAATCGGGGTGCCTGAGGTCTTGCGTTTTTACGTTACACCTCGTATAGGTGATTGAATAAAATCATCACATTTTTTTCAACATTTTTGATGAAACGTACATTTGATAAGTATAAGGAAAACCGGCCCATTTTGAAATACATTTCATCGTAAGATATTCAACCTTCGAGTAACCAATAAGTATTTTAACGAAAATTGATAGCTTAAGCTTGGTTACAATATTAGAAAAGTATACACACCAAAAATTAAATGAGTGACAGGCATTATTGGTTCTCCAAACGGAGTATGAACATCTTTCGAAAGAATTTATATTAGGACAGCAACAGAGTACAATGAACATCGCTATCTTTTGGTTGTTGCCCGCGTCCGAAGTTGCGACGAATGGAAAAATGTACGTTTCCACATTCAATCGGCTTCGCAAACGTCATATCGAGGTTCGATAGACAGAGTGCGTCGGCGCAGTCCGTGGCGCCTCTGCGGCGGCGGCTACCTGTAGAATGGAAATATCATGTGAATTTTTTTACAGTGATTGCTATGAACACTCTTCATATACTTTAGAAGCGCACAGTAGCAAGAGCAATGCTTCTTAATAATAATACTCTGCCTGTTTTCGGAAAGGTATCTTTTGAATTCAATCAATCAGCCTATCGCAGTCCACTGCTGGACATAGGCCTCTCCTAACACGCGCCATTGCACACGGTCCTCCGCCTTCCGCATCCAGTCTGTCCCAGCGACCTTTTTGAGGTCGTCGGTCCATCTAGCTGGGGGCCGTCCTACCTTACGCTTACCAAGACGCGGTCTCCACTCTAGGACTCGTTTGCTCCATCGGTCGTCGGTCCTTCTGCAGATGTGACCAGCCCATTGCCACTTTAGCTTACTGAGTTTGCGAGCTATGTCGGTAACTTTGCTTCTTTGTCGGATTACCTCGTTACGAATTTTATCCTTCAAAGAGACGCCGAGCATAGCTCGCTCCATAGCCCGCTGTGCGACTTTAAATTTGCGGACCAGTCCCACTGTGAGTGGCCACGTCTCGGCCCCGTAGGTCATAACAGGTAGGACGCATTGGTTGTACACTTTAGTCTTCAGGCATTGCGGTATAGGCGAAGAGAAAACGTGACGTAGTTTGCCAAATGCTGCCCAACCCAATTGGATCCTGCGGTTGATTTCTTTCTCGAAGTTGTTTCTACCAAATTGGACAACTTGTCCAAGGTAGACATACTCCCGAACAACTTCGAGCATCGAACCATCGACGTAGATCGGTCCCGGCGTGACATGTTCATTAAACATGATCTTGGTTTTATCCAAGTTCATGCCGAGACCGACACCTCGAGAGGCTCCATTTAGGCTATGCAGCATTTCGCGTAACTGTTCCAGTGACTCTGCCACGATGACGATATCATAGGCAAACCGAAGGTGTGAGATGTATGCGCCGTTGATGTTAATGCCCCGCCCAGTCCAGTCCAGCGTCTTGAAGACGTCTTCGAGTGCATTGGTGAAGAGCTTGGGGGATATTACATCCCCCTGTCTTACACCTCGACGAAGCTCGATCGGGTTGGTCTTTTGGTCCTGGAGCTGGACGGTCATTGTGGCGGTATCATATAGACATCTCAGCACCTCGATATAGCGCCAATCGATGCCACATCGCTGCAGAGCATCCAGAACCGCCCAGGTTTCGATGGAGTCGAAGGCTTTCTCGTAGTCCACGAAAGCATGCACAGCGGCTGATTGTACTCTTCGGTCTTCTGTACAATCTGCCGAACAGTATGGATGTGGTCCACGGTGCTGTAGCCTTTTCGAAACCCGGCTTGTTCCGGTGGCTGGAACTCGTCAAGTCTTCTGGCGAGGCGGTTTGTGAGTACTCTCGAGAACAACTTGTAGACGTGGCTCAGGAGTGAGATGGGTCTGTAGTTCTTCAACAAGGTTTTGTCACCTTTTTTGAAGAACAGAACCACCGCACTCCCGCTCCACGCTTGAGGTGTTAAGCCCTGGTGGATGACGGAATTAAAGAGGCTCGCTAACTTTTTCAGGATTGGAGTCCCGCCTGCTTTTAGGAGCTCAGTGGTGATTCCGTCATCGGCTGGCGACTTGTTGTTTTTGAGCTGCTCGAGAGCCACTCTGACCTCGTCCTGGTTGACATCAGGGATGTCTTCCGTGTAGTGGCGTGCGAGTGGGGCTCTGTGGTCGTCAGCGCTGGGTCTCATGGGTTTAGTCATCCGTGATGCGTACAGGTCTTTGTAAAAACTCTCAATCTCCTCGAGTATCTCGAACTTGGAGGTCACGGTTTTGCCATCTGCAGTATTAAGTTTCATCAGATGGGATTTACCTAGCTGGCGAGCTAAGACTTTGGTGCCTCTGTTCTGTTCAATCGCAGCCGCGATGGCGCGGGTGTTGGAACATCGGAGATCACGTCGCACCAGCTTCCGGATCTTCCGGTTGAGGTTCCTCCCATCCGGCGAAGACGCCTGCGTGGATGACATTTCTCGTCTCTGCCTCATAAGTTCGAGAGTCTCGAGCGAGAGTTTAGACTCTCTGTTACCGCTTTTGCCGGGAAACACCCTTCGAGACACCTCCTGTAGGCTTTTTGACCACTGTGTCGGTTTTTTCGTCAACATTGCCTTCGGTTTCCAGCAGGTCGAAACGATTTTGAAGCTCCAGTTGGAACTTTTCGAACCCTAAAGCTATTTGAGGCGCAGTAGGTCTGAGAGTAGACCTCATCACGCGACGCCTTTCGGCCCTGAAGTTTATATTTAGAGCGCCTCGGACAAGTCGGTGATCGCTGCCGGTATTAAACCTGTTGATCACGGAGACGTCTCTAAATATAGATTTCCTGTCAGTCATGATGAAGTCTATCTCGTTCCTCGTCACAGTGTCGGGGCTTCGCCATGTCCACTTTCTATGAGGCTTCTTCTTAAAGAACGAATTCATCAAGAAGAGCCCCTGCGACTCCAGAAAGTTGACCAGCATCTGCCCCCTGTGGTTTCGGCGCCCCACGCCGTGGGGTCCGATTATTGTTTCGCCGCGTTCTTGTACTCCCACTTTGGCATTGAAGTCCCCCATAACAACGCTGTAGTGAGCCTTGGTGGTGCCATGTAATGCCTTGGCTATGTCTTCATACATGGCTTCGACTATGTCGTCGCAGTATGTCGAGGTTGGCACATATACCTGTACCACCTTCAGAGTGTACCTGTTGGTGATTTTAATTATGAGGTACTCTACCCGTGTCGACACACTGCTGACTTCTACAAGGTTGTTAGTGAGAGCTTTGTTGACCAGGAAACCGACACCGCCCTGAGAGGGCCGATCACCTTCCTGAAAGTAGAACAGGTGGCCTGACTCAAGGGTTATCGTGTCCTCGCCCTGTCTTCGGACTTCGGATAACCCCAATATGTGCCAGTTTATGCGACCTAGTTCTACCTCGAGTTCAGTGAGGTGTTGGTCCAGCCGTAGAGAGCGTCCATTGTACGTAGCCAGGCTCAGGTGTTTTTAGTAGCCTTGTGTCGTAGCCCGGAGATTCTTCGCACCCCCTGCCCCGCTGTTACCGCGACCGCTACCGTGGCAGCGGACAGTGGGACTACCGGGAACTGGGGGCCTTTGTTTTAGGTACCTTACCATGTTAGGTTTTGGCCTACTATACCACGCTGGCCAGACGGGTTGGTATAGGGTTTGTTTCAAATTTTCCTTTTCTGGTCGTTGATAGGATGACGGTACTACCTTTGGTGGACTCTTACCACCAGCCTAGCAAAAGTAAGGCTACTGGGGCATTCTAAGTTTTTCTTTCGCTTCCAGCCCAGTAAGGAAGTAGAATTAAGAGGGAATATTACTAAATCAGCGAGGGACTTTCGGCACGATCGTCACTTTCCATCAGGTGAGATAGAAATCAATGAACAGTAGTCAATTAAAAAAATACTAGCTCTTAGAGAATGGGTAATCAATAGTGTGCGACCGAAGGTCGATTTTTAGCCGAAGCCGAATGTTTAATAACCCTAAGAAATTTGGTTCAGGGTTGGCTAAATGTTTAAAAAATTCGAACGCTCTTAAACTTAACGAGACGATTAAAATTACCTAAAACTGACTAAAAATAAAAACTACATTATCTATAATATTTATTTACTTAAAATCATGGATATAATACAATGGATTGAGCAATAAAACGGCATGACAAGGATACTCACTGAGAGCTCTACGTCTCTTTCTAAGTAGGGTGACCAAACATTGGTACGATTATGGACTTGTTGACATAATTAACGTATAATTCTCGGACACTGTTTATTGCCGTAATTCTTTCTTTTTACGCATATGCCATATCTTAACTGATTAGTAGTCAAAGTTTTTGATTAAATTGTCAATTTTCTTGCTGACTGTACTTTTTTTCAGTATCTGTTAATTCAGCTCCAAATATCGCAAAAATTTAGGATAGTCCCCTAGAGCCGTTTTTCTGTATCTACAAGGGTTGAGATAGCTGCCTTTACTGCCCCATCTTAATCCATTCTGTATATAAAGACGAATTGAGAACCTTGTTCGTTTTGAACTCGGTAATAAATGGTTTATAGCGTATTTAAACCACGTCATAAATAGGTATAATCGTAATGGGTGCGAGCGTGATACCGGCTACTGGTTATTGCTCTCTCATCATGGTTTTTCGAGTTGTTTAAATCATAGAAAATTCAATGTTGTGTCTGTAAGAGTTTAATTTTCTTTGGCAATTTTTTGATAGTACTCAATCCTTTGTTTTATATCCATGCTTATAATCATTCTTAAATCGTAATAGATCGTTCAATTTCGGTGCTTGCTGGAAACCTTCGCCTTCGGCCAAAACTTTGGCCCATTCTGGATTCAAGGATTGGCCGAAAGTGGTATTTTTGACCGAAAATGGCCGAATATGAAGCTTCGGTGCGACACTTATAATCATGTGAAGATTTACTTTAAGAAACCAGTCCCAAAATACATCTTCGTGCTTGGCATTATGCTGATCTGGCTGTTTCTTTGGCTCGCCCAGACGAAGCCTTGACTGTTACGTAATTATAATACTAACTACTTGATCCAGTAGTTAAATGCTTGAGTCGCTCCGCCCACTGGACTGAGTAGTCGCGGGTTCGATTCCGCACGAGAAAAATCTGTGTGACCCGCAAATATTTGTTCCGGTCTGGGTGTCTTTGTATGTAAATGTCATGTTTGTAAACGCACCCACGACTTGTGAATAATTTCTAGTGTGACGCTACTTTTTATTATAAAAAAATCTGTATATTATTGTCTTACGCATATCAGTAGGACAGTTTCTTAACAGGGCTACTATTATTATTATTGTATTGTTTCTTTTATTGTTGCTTGGCTCAGTCAGCAACGCAAGTCACTTGACATTGTCAGTTTTTTAAATGAGTAATATTCTTTAATTACAATTGTTTAGGTTAGACACTATTATAATCAAATTATTAGCAACGCATTCAAATGTATTAAATCAATAAACATAATTGATTAAAATTTCTTGAATTTTGTAAACTCGCGGAGTTTCACCAATACAGCACTGGTGATACTCAAAAATTTATTAAAAAAACGAGACAATATATATTGTTTTATTTTATAATTATTAAGTTTCATAAAAATCTTGTCCTGTTGCCCTCTGTATTTGATGCAAACCAAGAGTGCAAACTTAGAATTTTTATTCTCCACTCCGATCTAGGTCTCGAACTTATTCGCGCCTATATTAAAAAGGCGACAACACGACACTTCGCGAACGCATCTACCCATGGAAATCCGTTAATCGTAGCCGCCGCCGACTACGATCTCCCCCCCGACCCCTGCCGCCACCGCCGGCCGCGACATGTTCTCACCGACCCCCCGATGCTTTGTCATCCCTTCTTTCCGCTCAGAATACGGGCGACGACGACGACGAAGTCGTAGATCCCCTCCCTTAGCCGGCGGTTGACCGGTGCACTTAGTAGTGCACCCGTCCCCCTACAGCGACTGTCCCAACCGAGGGCGCCTCTACAAGGCGCCCTCGAGTATGGCGCTCCTTGCCCTTCTGGCTGGCTAGAGCGTAGTGGTTGCACGCTCGCCTTTAAGTCCGGTGAAGCTGTAAAGGCGTCGCGGCCAACAGCGTACATCACTCACACACACACAATAGAATTTTAAGCGACTATGTTGTTGTCCGTACTGTGTTGTTCCATCCAAAATAAAGTTTATTCTATAAAAAATAAACACTGTCACGCCTATATTCCCCATGCGGTGGTGGTAGAGGTGTACCGTGTACACCCACTTTTCGCCAATTATGCTAAGTCCCATGTGATAAAGGGTGACCCAATTGCCATACAAGCACAATTCCATACTCTGGACAGATACTGGGAATTTTTCGATAGAAAGACACGTATGTCCGACCTTCGATTTGAACCCAGGACACCTCATGATCGCAAAGTAAAAGTTTCTTTAAATTGCTGTAAATTAAAATGTCAACAAATGAAAATGCATTAGCAATATCAACTTCCATCTCTAACCTGTAGTAGTGGTGCGGTGCGGGCGGGTGTGCGTGCGTGTGCGCGTGCGGCCAGGCCGGCGCGCCCGCACTTCCCGGGTACCCCTCCCAGCGTGCCCCTTCCCCTAACGGCCCCGCGCCCACGCCCAGCGCCACGCCGCTCGTCAGCCCAGATACCCCGGACACGCCCGTCGACATGGTGCTACCTATTATTATATATAATAATAATAATATCAGCCTACACTGTCCCACAACTGGGCAAAATCCTTCTCTCACAAATCGAGGTGAGAGAGATTAGGTCATACTCCACCACGCAGGCCCAGTGCGGATTGGCGGAGGCAGGTTTGTGGCAACCTGCTGTTGGAACTTATAAATCCGCCTATAAGGCTTCCACTCGGCTGAACGACTATCGCATTAAGTGATAAACGGGACCAACGACTTAACGTGCCTTTCGAGTACGGAGACGCTCGAATACGAGAGTGCCACAAATGGTCACCCATCTCAAGCGAACCGAGTCGAACGATACTTAACCTTGATGATAGGCAAGAACACCGCGATCACACACCGCTACGAGCGTCTCTAACCTATTATTACCAGTCCTCGATTACTATTAATATACAGAGCCTAGCCCAATACCTCTTTTATACAATGCTACTGGCGCCACTTCCCGCCTAGAGCAAAGAGCAGTACCGCGGCAGCGTCGACTGCTTACATACTCCCTTCGCACTTCAATTTTGTTGTGGTCACTGTGTTTCTCTTATGCTTGCAAAAATTCCCTACATCAGATTTGCTTTTCTCCAAAATGATATTGTTTTCATAAAAATATCCCCAAGTCTATACAATTTCTAATGCATCACCTTCACATTTTTTTTGTATTTTATATATTTCGTTAGATTTTTATCCTTAAGTATTTTTCCAAAATTATTTTTCCCTATAATTCCAAAAAGATTTCTAGACCGGCCACACTGAGTGGGCGTGGCCTGTCAGTCTTTTGATTCCCGCTCAAAAAACCGCCACCGAAGGGAGCGCCAGGCAGTGATAGTGTGGGAAGGGAAGTAGAGAGTAAGAGGCGTGTTTATACGATTTACCTTCCCTCACTTAACGCAGTAGGCAGTGTGTAAATTGGGTATAAGATTAGTGGTATGTATTACAGAGCGCAGGAAGTCGATAGATGCAGGTGCCATCGGACCGGTTGCGCTGAAGAGTTGTTCACCAGTGGACGGGTATAGGCTGAGATGATGATGATTATGAATCTTAGGCTATTATGGCCGAGCCGAAGCTCGGTCGGTCTGAGATGGGTGACTGTTTGTGTTATTTCCATATTCCAGCATCTCCATACTTCGGAAGGCACGCTAAGCCGTTGGTCCCGACAACCACATAATATGGTAGTCATTAAGCCAAGTTGGAAGCCTTTTAGGCGGCTTGATACGTTCCAACAGCAGGTCGCTCCAAGCCTGCCCTCACTAATCCGTACTGGATTCGCGTTAAGTATGGCCGATTTCTTCTTTAAGTGAAGGCAGAGTGACTAAGTGTATTTTGCCAATGTCCAGTAAGATGCATAATCGTGTTTGTAAGATTTAATTTCTTAAAATGTAACTTCCCTATGAATTTGATGTCAAATATAATAATGAAATTAATGAAGTACCCCATCCTGGATAGTAAAGCGATGGATCCTTTACATACCAATTGCAACGGCCGTTTTGAGGGAAATCGAAAAGGCACGTTTTATAAATTTGTCACAATCATTCGAAATAACACAAACTGACGACATCACTCTTCGACTTCACGCCAAAACTCCGACCGACTTTCTCTCACCTCGATTTTGAAAAAGGCCTTTTCCCACTGGGACAGAATAGGCTCAAGTTATAAGTTTAAGCTCTACACCACCGGGCAATTCTGTAAGGCTAGCACAGGCAGCACGATAAGACATGCCTATGTTATGGATATTGTCACCCTAGGCGTGAGCTAACTAGACTAGGGAGTTAAAGAACATATGAGAAACACAGAGCGATGCTTGAAGTACCAAGGGAGTATGTGAACAGTCGACGCTGCTGCGGTACTTTTCAGTGCTCTATGCGGGATGTTGCGGCAATGGCATAGCTTAAGGCCCTACCGCGATCGACCACTTATCTACTGGAAGAGTGACAGTGACGCAATAACTTTACAAAAGAAAAATAAGGGACGGATATATTAAGCGCGAGCTCGGAAGTAAACGACGTATGTCCAAAAACAAATTTTATCTTTTTCTAAGAGACCTACATTATGAAATAAAAAACTGCTTTACAAGAACGTTGCTACAATTATTCTTCATGTTTTCCAGTAGATTCTATTAACTGGTTCTTAAGCGTTTCGCGTTGGAACTAGAAAATGTAAAACGGATTTTTCGGATTTTATCGCGATTTATTTTTGATTATTTTTTTTTTGTTTTTCCCCGACGTTTCGAGTGCTTTGCAGCACCCATGGTCACAGGAAGGATTGAAGTTTTAGACGTCCAAAAGGCATAGTTGTTCCGGAGTACCCTCAAACTATACTAAACCCCAGTTTTTACCGGTCTTTTTGTTTGTCCTATACAAGGGAGACCACATTCACAATCAAGCTTGTATACAGGAGTATAGTTTGAGGGTACCCCGGAACAACTATACCTTTTGGACGTCTAACATCTCAGTCCTTCCCGTGACCACGTGTGCTGCAAATCACTCGAATCGTTGGAAACTTAAAAACCAAAAATAAAACACCGTCACGCCTATATTCGCCAGAGGGGGTGGCAGAGGTGTACTGAGTACACCCACGTTTCGCCGACGATGTTAGGTCCCATGTAATAGGGGGCGAGCCTATTGCCATATACCGGGCACAATTCCAGACTCCGGACTCATACTGGGAATTTTTCGTTAGAAAAACTAGGATTAGAATAAACCGCGATATAAACCGAAAAATCGTTTAATTTCATGTGTAATATTCGCATAAATCTAAGAATTCAGTAACAGAGATGACTTTTGATTTGTTTCTTTCGAGAAAATTTAGTTTAATCGTGTATTCCTTTTATCAGATTCTAAAATATACAGTCAAAAATCATATATTCCATATACTATGTACTACTTGAGTTGCGTGGAGTTTAAAAACACGTTTTTATCGCGGTAGCCCCTTAAACCGGACTTTAAGTAATAAAAAGAAAACTAAAAACAATGATGTCATATAAAAACCAATTGCCAACCAACCAACCAACCAACACATCACTGGAAGCAGGATAAACAGCTGCAGTAAGAATGCGACTCACCTGCGGGCGGTACGTAGGCAGGCGGCGCGGCATATGGCGGTGCTGTGGTGTAGTAGGTGGGCGGCGGCACGCTCATGCTGTGTGCCAGCACCGGCACCGACGACACCGGCAGCGCCGGCGGGGGCACCGGCTGCGGCGGCTGACGTAACAACACTAACATTAATCCTTGCGACCGCGTGCTCCTTACTGCTTAAGCCCACGAATCCGACCACGTGATTTTTTATTTCCTTCATTCATCGAAGAAAGAAGAGGAAAATACGAGTACTTATGGTTCGACACATGGGGCCACGAGCAAATGAAAACTCAAAATAAAAAAAATGAGGGTCTTGCCCATCCTCATATAATTTGGACGACATATTGTCCGATAGGATGCTCCGACATATATAAGACTCATTAAGAATTCAGAGTCAACGAAACCTATTTCCGTCATAATATGTAATCCAACATCGTCGCGTACGTACTTTTCTAAAGCATTCCCATTGTTATTATTCAAGTGTGTGTGAGTGAGGCGCCCTCGGTTGGGACAGTCGCTGTGGGGGGACGGGGTGCACTACTAAGTGCACCGGTCAACCGCCGGCCGCGACTTCATCGTCGTCGCCCGTATTCTGAGCGGAAAGAATGGATGACAAAGCATCGGGGGGATCGGAGAGAAAATGTCGCGGCCGGCGGTGGCGGCAGGGGCGGGGGGGGGGGATCATCTGGCGGCGGCTACGATTAACGGATTCGCATGGGTAGATGCGTTCGCGAAGTGTCGTGTTGTCGCCTTTTAAATATAGGCGCGAATAGGTTCGAGACCTAGATCGGAGTGGAGATCGACATTCCGTACGAACCAGGGGGCTCCTACGGCTTTACGGAGGAAGCGGTTTTGAACCACTTCGAGTTTATCGATGTGAGAGGGGGAATTATCCAAGTTGAGGCTTATACCATTTAAGTATCAACTAAAGTGTGACAAGGATCTTTTGGCCCGTAGATGAGACATTGACAGGGCGTAGGTGTAATTTAGGGTTATCATTTAGTAAAATTTTCCATCTTTCGGCTTCATCACCGGACCCTGAAGACTATCTAGTAGTGTAGTACTTGTCAATACCAATCTAACAAGCCTAAACACAAAGGTGTTAAGTTGTATAGTTCACATGTTCCTATGGCCACCGTTGATTTCATCATCAGACCAGCTTTGTGGTACCATATTTTTGCATTGTCACCGAACTTACATACGTGTTAGGTTTCAGCTCAATCGGATATCCGCAAGTACTTGAAAAATGCATCACAAGATTTGAACAGACAGACATACGAACATTGCTAGTTAAATTAAAGCTTGAGAGGGCGTCCCCCCGAGGCGACGCGTACCGGCGCGCCCCCGTCGGTACGAATATAAGTAGAAGCGGCGATGGGGGCCGCCACCCATCACGCCGGGCCCGAACTGGCGAGTCGTGGGGTGCAGAGTGCCGAATAGGCACTTGGAATGTAAGGGGTGGTATGGAAGATAAGATGCATGAGGTGATTGATGTGATGAAAGAGAGACGCCTGGATGCTCTGTGTGTAACAGAGACTAAGCGAAGGGGCAGTGAAACCTGTGATCTTCCTGATGGAACGATGGCTCTGTGGTCTGGGGTACCGCAGGGCAGTCGTGCCAGCATGGGAGTGGGTATCTTGCTGTCTCATCAACTGGCCTCTGGAGTGAGAGATTATGGCCTGTACGATGCAAGACTTCTCTGGGTCCGTTTAAAACTGGGTGTCACTAAGGTATTTTTGGTCGGAGCATATGCTCCCGTAAGCTCGTCGACACCCCAGGACCTTGAGAAGTTTTGGGATAATGTCAGAGAGGTTCTGGATCTGGCTGAGGCTAATAAAAAGGAGATTTTGTGTGGCGATCTGATACGGATGGGTGGGAACCAGGCGGCAAACTTGCGACGCTGCTCTGGGTCCTTATGGTGATAAGAGAGTGAATGATGCAGGTAAGCTCATTGTGGATGTATGTTTGGAAAGGGGCCTCCTTGTGTCTAACACAATATTCCAACATAAGGATATACATATGTACACGTGGAGAAGGAATGAACAAAAAAGCATGATAGATTTGATTCTGGTAGATAACCGTCTCCGAAGCAAACTCCAAGATACGCGTGCGTATAGAGGCCCCACTCTTGAATCAGACCACTATCTCGTAGTTGCGCGGTTTAGTGGTCTGTTCAGGAAGTGGAGGCACTGGCGAGAGCGTATCCCCTTCGGAGACTTTGAAAGAATAAAGGTTGAAAAGTTGCAAGATGAGAGCGTGACAAGAATGTATGAAGACAGAGTCCGGGACAAGCTTTTGGCAGTAGGTTCTTCGAACTCAAATGTAGATGAATGTTGGAATAGTCTGAAAGAGAGTTTAGTAGATTCCGCGAAAGAAGTATGTGGTTGCTCAAAGAAGCATAGTACAGTAAAAGGTGATGCATGGTGGGATGCGGAGTTGCAAAGCTCCGTAGAAAGTAAGAAGAAAGCGTGGCAGGACTATGTATCTTCTTTGAACCTGAATGCCAGTATGACAGAGATGAGGAAAGAAATATACCGGCAATGCAAGAATTCCACTAAAACTTTAGTGAAAGAAAAGCGTGAAAGAGCCAGTATGATTGAGGAGGAGAGGCTGGCGAAGAACTTCGAGAACAACACCAAACTCTTTTGGAGCAAAGTGAGAAAGTCTCGAGGTGATTCGTCAGGTTCCAGAATGGAAAGGATAAAGTCTAAGGATGGTGACATTCTTGCAGATACACAAGCTGTATTAAACCGGTGGAGTAAATATTTTGGAGACTTGTATGGAGATGCCCCGGATACTGGTGCCACAGACGAGCCCAGAGGCGAGTTTGTGGCACCGGAATCAACGGAGGGCATCACTATGGAAGAAGTTGAATGGGCGATAGGAAGTATGAAAAATGGTAAAACCGCGGGAATAGACATGATATCTGCCGAGATGATCAAATATGGTGGAACTTGCGTCCGGGACGCCTTTGGGGTCCTTGCAAACCTTTGCTGGAGGACCGGCAGGGTCCTACAGATTGGCGCCGCGCATTCATTGTACCCTTGTACAACGGCAAGGGTTCACAATATGACTGCGCCAATTACAGAGCCATTAGTTTGATCAGCTTGGCAGCCAAGGTGTACGGTAAAATTATTGAAAGGAGAATGCGCGAGAAGTCCGATGGAATGTTGTGCGAGGCACAAGGGGGTTTCAGGTCCGGAAGAGGATGTTCGGATCAAGTTTTCTCCCTTCGCAACATCGTAGAGAAGCATCTGGCAGTGGGCCGGAAGGTTTTCTGCGGTTTTGTGTATCTGGAGAAGGCGTTTGATAGAGTTGTGCGAAAGAGACTTTGGGACATTTTGCCTGAGTATGGTATAAATGGCACTCTGCTGCGGGCCGTCCAGTCCACCTATGTGGACTGCAAGGCATGCGTACGGGTGGGTGGTAACATGTCACCCTGGTTTGACGTTGAAATCGGCGTCAAGCAGGGTTGCGGGTTGTCCGCTAGACTGTTTATAATATATTTAGATAAAAGTCTTCAAAGACTGAAAGCGATAAATAAAGGAGTACAAATGAGTGATCTAGTGGTAAATCATCTACTATATGCAGATGACGCGGTTTTGATAGCGCCAACAGCCACTGATCTGCAATCACGAGTCACAGTTATGAAAGACGACTGCATGAAAAATGGCTTACATTTGAATGTGAAGAAAACCAAAATTATGGTTTTTGAACGGGAAGAAACCAGAACGAATGCAAGGATTGTGGTTGGGAACGATGTGCTGGAGCAAGTGAATGAGTTTGTATATCTTGGATGCACATTCAGTAAGGATGGAAAATACACCGCTGACATAGAGAGAAGAGTGAGTGCAGGAAACAGAGTGAATGGTGCGATGGGAAAGCTACTTGGGAGCCGGCACTTAAGCCGAAAGGCGCAGCTGGCCTTACATAATGGAGTGCTTGTCCCAACGCTGTTATATGGCAGCGAGAGCTGGGTATGTAAGAAGGAGAATGAAAGTAGGATAAATGCGGTGGAAATGCGAGCTCTGCGGAAGATGTGCGGAGTGAAGCTGAACGACCGTATTCGCAACAGCGTAGTAAGAAAGCAAATAAGTATGAAAGAGAGTATCGGTGTAAAGATGAAAAAGGGTATGCTCCGTTGGTTCGGGCATATAGAAAGAATGCCCGAAGAAAGAATGCCAAAACTGATATACAATGCGACAGTGGAGGGATGTAGGTACCGGGGAAGACCTAGACTATCTTACCATGACCAAATAGACCGGGTCTTATCTGAAGGAAAAGACAGGAGTCTCCGTAGCCGGCGAGCGTATATGAGACGAACTATGAGAGTAGAGGAAGCCAGAGAGGTATGTAAGGAAAGAGCCTGTTGGAACTCTGTACTCTCTGCCTACCCCGTAAGGGATCTGGCGTGATGATATAGATCGATTAAAGCTTGCCAAAAAAATGGATCCAATTGGGTTGGGCAGCATTTAGCAAACTACGTCACGTTTTCGCTTCGCCTATACCGCAATGCCTGAAGACTAAAGTCTTTAACCAATGCGTCCTACCTGTTATGACTTACGGGGCCGAGACGTGGCCACTCACAGTGGGACTAGTCCACAAATTCAAAGTCGCACAGCGGGCCATGGAGCGAGCTATGCTCGGCGTCTCTTTGAAGGATAAAATTCGTAACGAGGTAATCCGACAAAGAACCAAAGTTACCGACATAGCTCGCAGACTCAGTAAGCTAAAGTGGCAATGGGCTGGTCACATCTGCAGAAGGACCGACGGCCGATGGACCAAGCGTGTCCTACAGTGGAGACCGCGACTTGGTAAGCGTAAGGTAGGACGGCCTCCAGCTAGATGGACCGACGACCTCAAAAAGGTGGCTGGGACAGACTGGATGCGGAAGGCGGAGGACCGTGTGCAATGGCGTGTGTAAGGAGAGGCCTATGCCCAGCAGTGGACTACGATAGGCTGATTGATTGAAAAAAAACTCACCGGATAGTAGTTGTAGTAGGCGTGCGAGTCGGGCTGCTCCTGTATGGGCACGGTGATGAGGTTGGTGCGCGCGGGGCGGCGCTCGGGGCCATGCGCGTGCGAGTGCGCGCGGGGGTCGTGCGCGCCCACGCCCAGCTACACACATAGCGTATGCGTCAGAACTTAGTACGATACAAGGAACGGAGTTCCATCGAATCCGTCATTACATACATTCCATCGTTAATTCGTCGATGCTCTTGCTAATAGTGAACCAAATATTGGTGAACCAGAAATAATATGTTCTTAACCTTACATATTAAAGAATCAGGTCCGTCATTCTAAAACCGCAGACTAAGTTTACATACAGCAGACTTCTGCAATACAAGTCGAGTTCTTAATGCAGAAGTCACTAGCTAATTTGCATTTAACTTTGTAAATAAATAAATAAAGTTAAGTCTACCAAAACTATCAAGACAAATTGTATGCACGAGTCTTCTATTGGTCTTTCATACATTTAAATCTTATAACATAGTAACACTCTACAGTCTACACAATTGACTGATGAGTAAGTCACGCGGTTCAATTTGCTTAGCAACTATGTATACTCACAGTTAGTGGTTTGACAATAGCAACGGTGTTAGAAGGGGCTTCTGGCTCTGGTTTATTTTCAACTGCACCTGATGACACATGTCTGTGATTGATGTGCGCTTGCAAATCTCTCTGTGACAATGTTTAAAAAAAATGTTAAACACAATAGGATATTTATTACTGACTGGGAACTAGAGAGAGAGCTATATCTAGCTAGGCAGTGCCAGTATGTAGAGTTTATATACCTGCGCAGATCAGTTTCATGTTTACTGCTCACTACCATTTGATTGGGCTTAAATTCAGCCCACTTGGTATCCGAAGTATTCATACATGATGAAAATAGCTCTAAAGATTATACTAACCATGGTAGTCGCGACCATAAGACGTGGAAGGTGGAACGTAACAACAAAATTAAACTTAATTAAATTTCAATAAGCGGTTACTATCAGATGAGTACATAGAATAATATATTCAGAAAGCGCGTAATACTAGAATTTATAAAGTCCTCAGCAAATAAAAGTAGAGAAAAAATAATTTGCTATACTAGCAAAACTAACAAAATGGACGCGCCTTTTACTATGACTATAACAGAAGGAAGAATAAATTCGATATTAAATAATACTGAATGCGCTAGTTACGTATGAAATGTAATAATTAAATATTTTTTTTTGATCTCAATAGCATGTTTTGCAGGCAGGAACGACACAAGGCGGCATAATTCAATTTAATTTGACACGCGCCGCGCTGATCACGTTATTTCGCACGACGGTCGCAGAGCATTGATATACATAACACTAGACTAGCAGTAACGGCGTAAATGTATGTCGGCTAAGAATATGCCCGCAGCCAAGTTACAAGCTTCTGTCATTCATTGGACTACCTGACGTCTCTCGAATAATACGTACTAATAAAACATCATAAAATAGGTAAGTGCGTGGTGTAAGAACGCGATTTGAGGTCACAAAATCACTATACCGCAAGCGGAACTACTTTCCATACATAAGTTTATTGTTTTTTCATATAATTATTAGTAAAAAAAATAAAAAAACTGATTTAAAGTTACACAAATAAATTAGGGATCCCGTGTTGCCAATTAAAACACCATTTGGTGTTCCCGTCTTTATGGCAAAAATGTTGGATGATAGTGGCACCAATAATGATGTACTACACCAATATCTATTTTATTAATTTTGTTGGTTCCCAAAGGGTGCACTTTCTATCACGCCAGATCCCTTGCGGGGTAGACAAAAAGTACAGAGAAAAGTACAAAGAAGCTATTTGCTCAAAGCGAATATTGTACATAATTATTTATTACATAATTGCCGTATGGATCCGGTAAAAAATAGCTCCCCCCCCCCCCCCCAATTATTCTTACGCGTGTCGTAGAAAGCAATTAGGAAATTAACCAGGACTTTTTTTTAGTAATTATTCTTGTGTCGTTGGTACGTTTATAAACATGAAAATCACACAATTAAATAACCAGAACTAAACAAAATGTGCGAATCACACAAAGAGTTGTTCTGTGCGGGAATCGAACCCGCGACTATTCAGTCTAGTAACCGGAGCGGCCTACCGCTCTTAGCGTCTGGACCAAGAAGTCGTTCGTCACTGGAAACAGGAAATAGGCAACAACGTTTTTCTGAGTTTGTTGAAAAGATATGCATTTTGTGAATTTGTATTTATTTTACCCGCTCTAAGTAGACTGCAACCATCGAAATGCATATTTCGATAATAATGCAATAGATAACTTTAGGTGTGTTTTTGTTCATTACTCATTCAATAATATTTTCATAGTTTAACCACATACCCTAATGGACACTATTAAATAATATCCAAATAATCTGTATTACAATTCTAGTTTCATATAGAATAAAATGAATTAGGTACTATAATAATTCATGTATTGGATTCTATCTGAAATGTAACAAAGTTAATTAAAAAAATATATAATAAAAAAATTATATTCAAAACATCATTAAAAATTTATATTTATTGTGAATTTAAATTGTGGGAAAAAATCATATAGTAAGCAACACTGAGCCTCCTACTACTAGTAATATTGCTACCTTTATCGGATCGATATAAAGTCGGTATAGGGGGGAACAAGAGTAAAAGAGATGAATATATGTATACTCCAAATTATTTATTGAATTCAAAGCTACGTCGGCATACTTTTAAGCCGTTTCACTTTTTTTGGACGCGCGCCAAAGTGACGTTTGCTTCTCTATTTATTTACCTCAATGTCGCAGAGTGATTACTTGCGTGAACGTGTGACTACTTGCTTTGCAGGTAGTAATTGTTTGATGAACTTCAATTTGATGCGCGCCAGCGGCCTCTAGATTATATTTATTCTAAGAATGAGTACTGTATAATGTATATGCACCAAAAAATAATTGTGAAAAAATTAAATTACCATTAAAATATTTCGGACCTGCGATGCCTTCGGCTTTGCACAGGTGAATCGCTAGAATCACTTTGTCCAGTGGTGAAAACCGTATGAAAATCCTTCCGGTAATTATTGACTTTTTAGCGCGCTCAGACAGACAGATTCGGTGGTAGGGCTTTGTTTCATAATATGATAGTGATAGTGATTTTATTGCAGTTTATTATTGGTTTTAAAGTTCCCGACGTTTCGAGTGCTCTACAGGACCCATGGTCACGGGAGCGACTGAGGCGTTTGACGTCCAAAAGTCATTGTAATTCCAAGAGTCCCTTAGGAGGATTTATTTTTTTTTTTTTTTTTTTTTTTTTTTTTTTTTTAAATTTGATATTTTTTTCAATTGTAGGAGCAATCAATTGAAATTTCAATTGATTGCTCCTACAATTGAAAAAAATATTCAATAATGCCCAACACTGCACAACCCCCAGCGAATAATCGTTTTATGATTACACCAGCCCCAATCCCATAAGTATTGGCATAAATAAAGAAGAAAATAATATTTACCTGGGAGAGATATGTTCTTCTACACCCTGTATTCCCATATCGTGTGCCAGAATGTGTACACATGAATACGGTGCCTAAACTTGTCTGTTCAACCCGTACTACCTGAAAAACAAGTCCAATAAGAACATAAAAGGCTAAGAATAAATATCAAATTTTATGATTTCTTCTGTGTCTTACTTTTTCTCTGCACCTTGGGCAATGTGTATGATCTGCTCTTGCGCATGACAAACAGAACACATGTTTGCAAGGTATCTGAAAGAATAAGATATTTTTCAGAACTCATCTCATAAAAATCAAGTTTTAGTGCTGATATGAAAAGTATGGATTACATTATTGATATACATTAGATCAAAATAATTTATTAATTGACACAGGTGCATGCCTAGTTTTGAACTTGAGACCTCTGACTTTGCAGTCCAACTGTCTAACCACCAGGCTATCACTGCTGCACTTGCTAGCTATGAGTAAGTATATTTAAACAGCCGTTTTTTGCCTGTCATTTTATTCTGATATGAACAATATATATCAATGGTGAAAAGTGAAAATATACAATGTGTTAATAGTAGAAATAAACTTTAATGTCACACATATACACATCTTCATATCAATTTCAAGATCTTACCATTCGACCGTATATAAGTATAGGTTTAGAACATGTATCACAGCAGTATATCATTGGGTTCAGGACTTTCTCCCCAATCAGTGTGGCTCGGTGGCTCCAGTCCAACCTGAGCATGGGCTCTGGTGGCCCCCGCTGCAGGGTTGTGAATACTGGAGCTTCAAGCTGTGATATATCTGATGGGACTTCCACTGTAACAATTTCAATACAGATAAAAATGTAGTGCTACAAAAATAGTATGATGTATGATGAGTTTGGTTTATTAATAGTTGTCAAATGTAGATGCTATTTTTTTTTTATAAATAGAAGTTTAAGGCTTAAGTTATAGCCACCATTTAATTTCTCCACCAGATAGGTGACTGTAAATGTACAAGAAAGGAAACTAGGTCCTGTGACTGGAAAACCGGAAGCGACACATTGATATACGAAGGCAAGTATCACAATAAAGGAGCTATCGAAATAATTGGCCATAAGACACCCAACTAAAATTTATATAAGTCAAACCACAGGATGCAACAAGCTATTTGAAATTGTGAAGCAAACCTGTTGTAGTACAATTTAACTATTCTCTCATTTATTACTAGCTCCATGTTGTTCAACACTTTTCTGATAAGATATAAAATCATAATATTTAAATTAAAATCTCTATGTTTAAATTTACATGACTTGTGACAAGAAAACCACTAATTATGTATCACAAATAACTCACTTAACTCTTTTTAACTAAATAAATCAGATTGTTTTTTATTTAGTGAAAATTAACATAAACTTGGTGTTCAAGTACAGAATGTAATCTTTTCAGTGGCAGCTATATCTCCATTTTAAAAGATAAAATGTCAACATGTAATCTGTGCTGATAGTACATTTAGTTGGTGCATTGTTTGTATGTTTTAAAAGTAGAGATTTCAAAAAATTGTATGCAATGTTTATATTGCTAATTATTTTAGGTTTAATTCAAATAAAGTTTTAGGAAACAGAGTTCATTATTTAGGTCTCTAGTATGCAGTGCAGTAGTAAATAATATAGCTTGTTACCGATGGTCTAGCAGATTAAACATATTCTTTGAGAGCATAGATAACATTTCATGTAGTATATAATAAACATACACATAAGCTAGCCTATACAAGAGTCGGGTTGAGTTTTATATGGACTTCATCTTAATGCAGCTGACTATATATTGAATCTTAATTAAATGTCAAAATACTAAAAAAACAATTACACTTCGGCGGCTCAGTCTGTTCAGGCTCCTCCTTGGTATCCTCACTAACACTTTCCTCTTGTTCCTGCGAAGTTTCTTCTACAGAACATTCCTCTTCATCACTTGACATTACTTTTGGTACCTTTTTCCCGCGGCCCCGGCCGCGACCCCGGCCTCTGCCACGGCCCCGGCCGCGGCCTCTGCCTCGAGCATTCCTTTTTTCACTGTTCATTTTCTTTAAAACTATGATTCTCCTACAACAATATTGACAGCTGTACACATAACCTTATACACTAAACAATCAGAAACTTCAGATACCTAATTATATTTTGTTTAAGATGATATTTAAACTGTGCTACTATAGTAAACAGTACCTATTAATTATTTTCCTGTATAATTTTTAAGTATGATATTTTGTCATTTGGTTTATTCGACACAAACAGTGGCTAATCGATTTGAATCAACTAGGGATGTCATGCACTAATCGATTAAACAAATTTACTAAAATATTTTTGTTTTAATAGGTATAATGACTATTTCATCAATTTTGTTATCATTATTTTTATCAGAGAGTCTAATTAATTTAGTATTTGATATTATCTCATTATATAACTGATGCCGTGACTTCAGAGTGCAAGTTTGGAGGAAAGATTATACTATATGGTTTGGAGTTAGCATTATAAATTTTTGGTCACAAGCACACCGATACCACTTACTTTAACGTTCCATTATACGGTATCTGGTAAAGTGAAATTAAAAAAATAAAATTGAACAACGTTAATAAATTATTAGATACAGTTGTCCGATGCTTAGACATTAGCTATTACTAGATTACTATATAAATTTATCAATGCATGCTGTGTTCCTTAACCATATGACTTTTAAGCGTGTGATGTAAATTGGAAAGGAATGAAAGTAAATAAAAAAAAACTTACTGCTGTCAGTCGTCAAAATAAACAAAACAAAAACAGTACGCGCCGGTTTTAAATAACCGAAAATCTTTATTTCTCGGTCACATAAGCTATGATGGGAGAGCGTGAATTAATTGGCAGCTTTGTAAGTACTTATATTATTTTATTGTTATATTTTGCATAGCCGGCTACCGGTTCTTACGACCTACATAAGTTCTGTACGACCTACCACTTTTATATGCTTATAAATTCCTTATTTCTGCAAAACAGAAAACTTGGATGTTATTAACACGTATTCTTTAGTCGTCGATGTGTTTTAAAAACAGCAGTTTAAGAAACACAAACGTCTTGGACGAAACATTCATGTGAATGTATTAGAACACAATATATGAGGGGTACGATTATTCCATCCAGTGTCAAACGGTTACGCTTCAGCCGATAGATAGAGGTCATTAATTTTAGAATTCTAATTTTATTTTATAATCTCAGACCTAAACTCTGTTAACTTTGTATCAGCCTTATACTATTATATAGATTAATAGATTTTTTTATGTTCTGAGAAATCCGAGCCATGAACAACTAGTAACAATCAGTAAGCAATCCAAATTACTCAAGCATGGCTCTAGCTCTCTTTTTTCCTGCCATCAGCATCGGGTTACTAAAATCTTGCTATTGCCCATTATCTGTGAGTAAATTTAAGGCGCTCATAGCGCTGTGCAACCGCGGTGTTCTTACCGATTACCAAGGTTAAGCAGCGTTCAAGTCGCCCGATATGGGTGACCGTTTGTGGCATTTTCATATCCGAGCGTCTCTTTTCTTCGGAAGGCACATTAAGCTGTTGGTCCCGGCTACCACTTAGAGTGGTAGTCGTTAAGCTGAGTTGGAAGCCTTAAAGGCGGCTTGATAAGTTCCAACAGCAGGTGGCCACAAATCTGTCTCCACCAATCCACACTGGGTCCGTGTGGTGGAGTATGACCTAATCTCTCTCTCCTCGATTTGTGAGAGAAGGCCTTTGTCCAGCAGTGGGCAGTATAGGCTGATATTATTAAATTTAAACCTTATAATAAGCTTATAATTATGGTCAAGATTAAGTTTAACTCAGCCTTTTTCTATGACACTAGTGAGTGTCATAGAAAAAGGCTGAGTTGATATTACAATATTAGAACAAGTACAAAAATGTCAAATTAATTGACTGTTAGCAGTTTCTATCAGTCTTTCTGTTTGAACCATTTCTGCATCCATTCATTTAAAAAATTATTAAAAAGAAGGAGTATTCAAATCGATTCAATGTTTTATTTAGATAGTTTAAAAAAAATATTGCATTCAAAAAATCAATCTTAAATCAACATGCCTTGAAATTAGTAAAAAAGTGACTTTATCAAATACAATTCGAAATATAATTTTTATATTAATAATAACTGGTGTTTCACCATTTGGTGTTCCCGTCTTTATGGGAAAGTGTTGGATGATTGTGTCACCTATAATTATGTACTATATGAATACCTATTTTATTAATTTTGTTGGATTCCAAAGGGTGCAATTTCTATCACGCCAGATCCCTTGCGGGGAAGACAGAAAGTACAGAGTTCCAAAAATTTCATTAGAATAGTATGAAAATAAATAAGCTATTTGCTCAAAGCGAATATTATACATAATTCTTTGTTACATAATTGCTTAATGGATCCGGTAAAGAATAGCTCCACCTTGTTCTCACGCGTGTCGTAAAAAGCAATTGGAGAATTAACCAAGACTTTTTCTCTCCTTTTTTTTAAAAAAAAATAGGTGGTACCACATTGGTATTTATTCAATGTCGTGGGTATGTTTACAAACATGAAAATCACAAACAAATACTGAATGAGTTTGTTGAAGAGATACGCATTTTGTAAATTTTTATTTATTTTACCCGCTCTAAATAGACTGCAACCATTAACCTGCATATTTTGAAAATAATGCAATAGATAACATTGTGTTTTGTTTATTACTCATTCAATAATATTTTCATAGTTTGACCACATACCCTAATGGACATAACTAATATCCAAATGATCTGTATTACAATTCTAATTTCATATAGAATAAAATAAATTAGGTACTATAATAATTTTCTTTATTAATTCATGTATTGGATTCTATCTGAAATGTAACGAAGTTAATTAAAAAAATATATAATAAAAAAGTACTGTACTCTCTGCCTACCCCGCGAGGGAGCTGGCGTGATGATATAGATAGATAGATAGATATAATAAAAAAATTATATTCGTAACATCATTAAAAATTTATATTCATTGTGAATTTAAATTGTGGGAAATAATCATATAGTTAGCAACACTGAGCCTCCTACTACTAGTAATATTGCTACCTCTATCGGATCCACGTAATGTCGGTATAGTGGGGAACAACAGTAAAAGAGATGGATATATGTTTACTCCAAATTATTTATTGGATTCAAAGCTACGTCGCCATACTTTTAAGTCGTTACACTTTTTTCGACGCGCCGAAGTGACGTTTGCTTCTCTATTTATTTACCTCAATGGTTTATACTATATAATTGTCAGGTGACACAGTATAAGACACTCATGTGTGTGAGGTTATGTGTTTGTATTGCTATGATAAACCTGCTGCTCCATAGAGGTGTAGGAATTGTATGTTAGCACATGTTTAGATCATGCATCCGTGTGGAGCGCGTTCATGTACTGGTGTGCGTGATCCCATCATCTATGTTGTCATGGAAAAAGGACCTAAGTACCAGTGACTGCGCAATTATGGAGAAGCGCCTTAGGGCTTCTGTATACTATACCAGCGGCATGGCCTGCGGGCATGCCCGCCTCAGTGAGACGATTGCATCTGACAAAACTGCGCATCGATAGGACGGCCGCTGCCGTCGTAGAAGCTTTTAACGTCATAAGTCCTTGTCGCCATAATGCCTTGACAATCAATGATTTGGTGGTTGACTAACTTTGCGCCATCTTTAAATCGTGATTACAACCAGATATCGTCTGACGTCATATTCGACCTCCCTATGTTTCGCCTCTCATGTAACAACGTACAATGCTACATAATGACTCCACCATTGCTTAGCACTAACATGTTAGCGCTGTTTGTTTACCCTTTACATTTCGTAAACAATATTTTCGTAATAGTGTACGTATGCATGCCTTGTCTTTGCACTATGTTAGTCATACGATGGCATTATACGCTGATTATATAGCATAGCCCGCTTGATGACAATGCACTGCACTGAAAGTAGGTCTAAATGTCGGTGTATACTACTAATTTAGGCTGCGTAATCTTTCAAATTATGCAAGTTTTCAGCTAACGTTATTCTCTCGTGAAATAATGTTTGATTATGACGTTAATTGGTATCCCACTTGCATTGTAGAATAGCGTCAGAGTACCCATGCGGGTTATGGCTATGCTAAGCTCTATCATTCATATGATAGATCTTAGGAAATAATTGACGTAGAATTGCGACATTATCGGATTGTATTTAATTATTATTTGTATAAGATTTAGATATGATGTATTGGTACTGGCTCCAGTTCGGAATGAGTTCCACTTAGGTTCCACTTATGCATAAACCTTACCAATATAATCGTCAAGGTGTGACTTTGGTAGAGTCCGCCCTCGTTATGTTCCTACGTGAGAAGGATTTCATCAAACGATCTTAACTATGGTACGGGACAAAGAATGTGCCATAAAATGCCATGATGGTGGATATATTTTAAATAGTTTATGTAGTTTATGTACGATATTAACAGTTTAACATAGACTGATTAGAAGATATAGGGGTGACATTGTACAATCTTGGCAGCCAGTTTCCTATCATTAATAGTCAACGTTAAGATGAAAACTTAATTGGGCTTTGAATTCAACCTTCGAGGATCTTAATGCCCTACACGCTGGGCTGGGTAGAATTTGCAATTTTATTTCCGAATTCACAATAGGTAAAGTATCAATTCTTTGTTAAGGATAGATTATTAATATCTGACCTCTCCATGTTATCTAACGTTTATTGATTCCCTGACTAACTCATTATATTATTAAAGCATTACTTTTCATAATCTCATATATTAAAGTATGATTAACGAGGCTCCGCGTTTCTGGTAAAACCCTGTACACTTTCTTTGAATTATTGCAGTATACTGACGTGCTGCTGAGATACTGATTATTGTCTTAAAACATAAATATATACAGATAATTTGACATATCTTTATAGGTTACATTATTTACTATCAGTCCGATGACTGGTTGCACGTGACTCAAACATAAAAACACAATTTGTAGTGTCCACGCTGTTAATCAGGGAAAGTTTATTACGAACGGTTATTGGTGTGAAGAAGATTGATTACCGCAGTCTCTAATTGTAGGACATGAGCGCATTAAGCTATAAAGGGATCTTGTCTCATTTGCCAAGTTAAAGTGAATTTGCGAATCAAATTAAAACGATTCGCTTTACAAACGTCCTTGTGTTTTGGAATTGACAATTCATTTGCGCTGGATGCAGGCTCATTGCCCTGTTGAGTACATTAAAATTAGATTAAAGATAGAAATGCGGGATGATCATGGGAGAAACTACTATATTGCATTGGTCTGACGGTTAGCCATAGTTATCAAAACAAATATTAAGCTAAAAACATTAAACATGAGTTGTAGGTTAGTATTGAGATACAATATTGTTTTGTGACACTTTGACAGTAATGCCGCATTCAGTTGGCCTCATTCGATCTCGGTATACGGCATGCTTCACGATATGGGTTGAATGGATTAACATTTCCTTACCTTAGTACCTTTTCGACGATACCTACTTGCGCGTCGTTTTTATCACTTAAGACGGATTGCTCAGGTAAAAGGTAATTTAGCTTAAAGTTCCGACAAATTTCAAATATAGCCTGTTGCTAATTTAAACTGGTCTGTGTATTACTAAGGTCGCTCCCATGAGTATATTATTACAAACATGACTATATACACATACATGTCCTGCTCCGTTTAGGCCCATGAACGATTGGTGTTAAGTACGATTTAAATTAGACGCGTTTATTCGAGAAACCATCTGGACGGTGGTTAATTAAACAATAACGTTATTAATTACTAGCTATTACCCGCGGCTTCGCACGCGTTTATTTTGTAATTTGACATAGGTAGGTAGGACTTTTTGGGATAGCATTATTCCAAGACTTAAGAGACACCTCCATATTAAGTTTCATTATATCCGTGCAACCGTAATATGCAGAAATAAAAACAACTATCCTCCAGGAATCTTGCATCCCGAGCTTAAGAGTAGTGGTAAATAATCTCTGCAAAATCCTCCATTTTCCAGTGATAGTGTATTTAAAATTGGTTCCGCCGTTCTGGATCTTAACACGGACAATTTTTTTTATTGTGCTCGTATGCGCATAAAATATCTTCATTATTTCAAAATCACAAATCCGAAATCAATATTCCTGTGCGCTGTGCGGGGGTCGTACCTGCGACTATTTGACAAAGTAAGTTATGCAGCCTACGTTTTGTCGCTTAAACCAAGTCGTCTTTGTTTTGCAAAAGTATTTATAAAATCATTTTATATATGAGTAAATTTTCGATGTAGAACAATTTCAGCAGGTCTCCAGGCTTCCAGTCACCTATGAAGAGTAAGAGGGAAATCGAAAGATTGCCATGCTTTTCTTTATCCAAAATATGATTAATATCTTTGGGCCTTCGTGCAGGCCAGTAAAAACCGATAAAATGCGTATTAGTGTGATTTTATATACCACTTAGACGGATAATATCGGCATGATCTAGTGTGTAAACAAAGTTACCTATTTCATATTATTATTTGACGATTTAAGATACTTTAATACTATCTACCAATTTATATCCCCACGTCAGATCCCTTGCGAGGTAGGCAGAGAGTACAGAGTTCCAACAGGTTATTTCCTTACAGAGCTTTCTGGCTTTCTCCACTCTTATAGTTCGTCTTATACACGGTCCCTGGTTACGGAGACTCTTGAATTGCCCTTCGGATAAGACATGGTCTATTTGTTCATGGTAAGATAGTCTAAGTCTTCCCCGATATCTACGTCCTGTTCTAGGTACACTACCAACTGACAGCGGCGTGGAACCATTTAACCCTATGTAAATATGTATATTTCTTTTTTAAACATCCGTTTTTTCATTAAGAATAATAGCAAAGAATACTTTGCTGTTTTTTATATTAAAAAAAAGAAAAAATTACACTGTCACACCTATATTCCCCAAGCGGGGGTGGCAGAGGTGTACTGAGTACACCCACGTTTGCCGATGATGTTACGTCCCATATAATAGGGGGCGAGCCTATTGCCATATACCGGGCATAATTCCAGACTCCGGGCTCTTACTGGGAAGTTTTCGTTAGAAAAACTACACTTGTCCGACCTAGGATTTAAACCCACGACCTCGTGATCACAAAGCGATGCGCTTTGCCACTAGACCAACGAGGCAGTCAGTCAGTTTTTTACGTAATTGTTAATATTTTATATAATTTGTGAAACTATAAATAGTTGTTGTTCTACGTCCTTCCACTTTCGCGTTGTATACCTGTGTGGTTTCTTTGATATTAAGTTTCTTAATCCGTTCAGCCGTTTTAGTATGAAGAAATAATAGCTATTCCGCAGAAGTCGTACCCCTGTAAGGGATCTGGCGTGATGATATAGATAGATAGAAATCGTGCTATTTTTCGAGATAAAAAGTGTTGTGTTTTATTTTACGATGTAAGGCACCTTCATATAAAGTTTCAATTAAATTCGTTTAGCCATTTTAATATGAATAAATACCACCTACGTCGCAGAACCGTGATTTTTTCTGGGATAAAAGTATCTCGAATATTATTCCGAGACCTAAATAACCTTGAAAGTGTTAGTAAGATCCGTTCTGTCATTTTAGTATGAAGAAATAACAGCTAGATATCCCGGAAGAACCATGTAGTAAATATATTGTTTATTTTGTCAACTTCCACCAGACTTATTTCTCTATCAACTATCTCTATCACCGGGTTCAGTCTTAGTCCCACTTGGTCCGCACAGGTGGTCTTTGTAAAATATAAACTTAACGCATATAGCGCAATCTTATTCAACACACAACACTAGCGGCGTCTCATAAAAAAAACATTTACAATACCTTCCTTTTCAAGAAGGATTGTAGTTAAATATTTCTGATTTAAATCTTCTCTACCTACCCTATCCAAGATTATAATCTAGCGTAATATTATCTAAAAACAGGACAGTGCCAGCTAAGTATTGTCAGTACATTTTGTGTTAGTCTACTCGTAAGATATTAAACGTCGTTAAAGTTTCGTAGCCGGCCCATTCATCGTTAGAGTTCTCTCCAGAAGAAACAATCCTGAATGCATAATCGGTTCATGCACGGAACCATGTTTGAGTGTTTAAATCAAACGTGTATGAATAATTTCAAGTGTTTTTTACCACTGAAAGTTTTTCGTGAGGAATTGAACCTGAGTCCAATACCAATTCATGGATGAATTCATGTGTAGGCAAAATTCTAGTCATTAGGCAAAAGTTTATCTCGCAACAATCTAGTAACTGAGTTGTTTTGGAGCAATGAATTATTTATCAAAATCGATTTTTTTTTTCTTTCCTCAGAAACTGTTAGATTTAATGAAAATATAAGTATACACAGTTGAGATCTTTACTACAGGCTACAATTTCACAAAATTTCATTGAAATCCATCAAACACGTTTAGGGTAAAGTGTCTTTTTATAAATCCAATGTTACGCTTGTTTTCGTCCTTTCTGGAGAATGCTTTTAATTTTCCGGGATAAATACAATACAATATGTTACCCAATATTTTAAGGTATCCGCATGCAAAGTTTCATCAAAATCTGCTTGGTGAGTATGGACAGACAGACACGAAAGCCAAAAATTGTAGAATTGGCTTCTACATAATAGAACGATGTCCCTGGGTTGTTATTTCCTAAAAATATTCCATGTTATAGACACAACTTCTTTACAGTTTTATTATATGTAGTATGTATAGATATAGATGCTTTACTTTTCCCTACAAATCGTTTGATTTTCTGAAAACATTAATATTAGCTATATTGTCTGTCATATGAAATATCTCCGTGCTAAGTTTTACTGAAATCTGAAGAGTAGTTTTGGAACAATGAATGATTTATTAAAATCGACTCATTTTTTCTTTTTTCAGATATTGTTAGAATTTTCGAAAATATAAGTATACTGACTTGTAATCTTTTGTACTGGCTACAATAAGACAAAATTTTATTTAAGTCCATCGAACAGATTTGGAGTAAAGTGTCTTTTTAGAAATTCAATATTTGGTTTATTTTCATTTTTTCTGAACCTTTTGATTTTCCGAGATAAATACTATACAATATGTTAGCTAATATTTTAAGGTATCTGCATGCAAAGTTTTATCAAAATCCGCTTGGTAGTTTTTGCGTGATGATGGTTCATACCCTTCGACGGACAGGCAGACAAATAGACAGACAGAAAAACAGACACGAAAGCCAAAAATCGCAGAATTGGCTTCTACATCGATAGTATGATACCCTTGGGTTGTTATTTCGTAAAAATATTCCTTGTACAGACACGACTTCCTTACAGTTTTATTATATGTATGTATATAGATTCAAGTAGCGAATATTGTACCTACTAAAAAAATCTCGTATTTGATAATAGACTTCTAGTTTATCGAATCAAAAGGGCGAGAACCTCTTCGTCTGAAAATTGTCGCATACATGTTACCCTGGCACCAAATCAATATCGTTTCGGGTCTAGTCGTAAGGACTTTTTACTCTGTACTGCACTGCTCAGTAAACAGCTAGCATCGCCTCGAATCGTCCTCGTGGACATCAAGCTGTCTCCTAGTATATATGACTGTAAGCTATTAATGTACTGTCACCCACCCGTAGTCGCGTTGATTTTCTGTCCCACGCCGACACCTCGGAGAAGCTGAGCCGATTAGGAGATGTGACCACATTGCGTTGATCGCTTGTTGACTCTGACGTCTATCGCCGTCTATAGACGCCGATCCGATCCCAAGTTGATGTGTGCGAAAACCTTAAATTGGCTGTCATCTAGTTAAGTGATTGGGTAATCCCTTTTTATACCCGGGAATCACTCCACTAACAAACACATCACTAAGCATGATTTCACAGTTTTGTTTCGGCTCAGTAAATATTAATGCGTCATTCACCTCTCTTGCTGTATTCTGATTAGGTGTTTACCCAGCCGGGGCGTTTCGAAATTCATGAGGCCATTGTCTCTCTCTAGTCCCACATATATTGTGGCCCAACAATAAGAAAATATAATTGTTATTCAAATATTCTTTCAAATCTCGAAATATTTTTTTATAATTGAATTAATTGTAAATTTATATTCGTTTATGATTTAGTGTTGTGATTTAAAACACTTATATAGTGTATATTTTATCGGTATTGGGCGATGGTTTCTCGTTACTTTTCTATTAAGATTAACGATGGTGCTGTCGCATCATTAGTGGAACATTAAAGGGAATTCAATCGGGGATAATTGTGATCGTTTATCTACTGGGCAGCTTCGTTATTCCATTAATAAAATGTTATCAACCGCTTGATGGAATAGGCAGGGATATACATACTACACCAACTATTACCAAGCTTTTTTTATTCTTAAACTTTTTTAGGCATTTTTATGCATTGTTTCACCGAGATATTTTGGTCGTAGTTTTTGGTATTGTTGGTTATAGTAAGCCTATCGCAAATCTTCCGGGAATTAGAAATTCACTTCGGGAAATGATTATGCTTTTTCTACTATGTATATTCTATATCTATGTTTTCTCATCAACATACAGATGGACAATTATACAACAATAATAAGTAATGGGACATTTTAATAGTTAGCGGTTTGTAGCCGTCCACTTGAGCTTAAAGGACGATAGAATGCCTGCTTTGGAAAGTGGTCATTCTGAATGGCCTAAAACTAATTTACTTACTATCATTCTTGATGTAGGTTTCGTGAAAACCCTTCATTCTAAGAAGGCTTTTAACGAAACTGATATCTAGAATTTCATGAATACGCATTACTGAGTTTCTGACATCTAAGAAAATTCCGGAATTTTGAAGTTGATAGCAACCGAAAAGCGAACATGATTATGTATAACATATCGAACAGCTAACAAAGAAAGTCTTCGTATCGTTAATTAAAACCTGTTCTTGATATTTTTTCCCTAGATCATTTCCAAGTGAGTGTTGCACTGATTGCAACTTGTGTGTATAATATTAATTAAATGAACTGTATGTATGCCTTATAGATAGCGACAGGTTTGGTTTGTTTTAAGATTACTATATACAATTACTGTCAATTGACTTTTAAGAGCTCACGTGTGACATACGAATGAATTTAAATATATACACCGCTGACATAGAGAGAAGAGTGAGTGCAGGGAACAGGGTGAATGGTGCGTTGGGAAAGCTACTTGGGAGCCGGCACTTAAGCCATAAAGCGCAGCTGGCCATACATAACGGAGTTCTTGTTCCAACGCTGTTATATGGTAGCGACAGTTGGGTATGTAAGAAGGAGAATGAAAGTAGGATAAATGCTGTAGAAATGCGAGCTCTGCAGAAGATGTGCGGAGTGAAGCTGACCGACCGCATTAGCAACAGCGTAGTATAAAAGCGAGTAGGTATGAAAAATAGTATCGGAGTAAAGATGAGAAAGGGCATGTTCCGTTGGTTCGGGCAAATAGAAAGAATGCCAGATGAAAGAATGACAAAACAGATATACAATGTAAAAGTGGAAGGATGCAGGTACCGGGGAAGATCTAAATTATCTTACCACGACCAAATAAACCGAGCCTTATCTGAAGGAAAAGTCAAGAGTCTACGTAACCGGCGAGCGTGTATGAGACGAACTATGAAAGAGGAGGAAGCCAGAGAGGTATGTAAGGAAAGAACCTGTTGGAACTCTGTACTCTTTGCCTACCCTGTAAGAGATCTGGCGTGATGATATAGATAGATAGAATTTAAATATTATGAGTAAACCTATTAAGGTTTTATGTATATTTCTATCAGGTGGTCTGTACACTGGTCTTAAAGACCTTGCAGTATTGACAATATCCGTGAAAGCAACTTAGGCCCACTTGTACGAACCAGTGTTAGCGTAAATAATGCAGAGTTATCGAGTAACTCCATGTTATAACTTTAAATTGCCTTCAACTTAACGTTATGACCTTGAGTTAGCGAATAAGTAACCCTAACCCTGGTTCATGCAAGTGGGCCTTAGTGGTTGCCTGGTAGTATTATTATCTCGCTGAGATTCACGGGCTTTACCCGGACCTTTGAAAGGCTTGCATGGGGACATGGGTCCAACACGTAGAGGCCCTTTGCGAGAAGTTAATGTTATGTAAGCCACCTGCTGAGATCACTTACTGAAAATGAAGAAACATAACCAGCGAACTGACCCCGGCAGGTGCAAGGACTATTGTAAATTATGGAAAGAAAACAAGGGCTATGCAAATGAGGTTTGATGGACAAAAACTGGACTATTTCAAAGGGGACGGACGGTATTATTATTATTATTATGGGAGTATTTTGGGCTCCAGGAAACCTGAAAAAAACTGCGAAAGAACCTGTTGAGTCTGTACTGTGTAATGATATGGTACATAGATTTTGAGCTGCTTCATGCAAAAACATTGTGAGGAAACCTGCATGCCTGAGTGTTTCCGAAGGACTGTGAAGTTCGCCACTTCGCACTGCGCCAGCGGACTATAGCCTAAACCCTCTCAGTTTGAGGAGGAGCCCTGTGCCCAATGATGGGACATTTTCTTAACAGGGCTAATATTAATATTATTATCTACTTATGTGTATTTTTGTTTTATATCTGAAAGTCTACTGAACATTAGGTAACATTTATTTATCAGTGCTCAATTCTTTGATAGGCTGTCCTGATATTGTGCTGCTTTAACAAAAGCGCCTACTGATAGAATGAAAACTGTATCGACTTTTATCATACTTAAAATGTAAAAGCATCGATGTGATTGTTTAGATATCATTTATCATTTAAGAACGCGTGATGGAAAAATACTTGTTACAAGAATACGCAGATAAGTTTATTACGTAACTTAACAGAGGGGTCTTTATTTGTCACAAATAACTAAACATATTTCCTTTAAAGTTAAATCTGTTTTTATTAAAATAGCTCTTCTACATAATTCTGTTGGTTTGTCTAAGTAGGAAATAGAAGAAGACTTGTATGGTCGAGCGAATGTAAATAAATACTAAAGGTGTATACAGACACTCTCGAAACTGGATTTTATACGAGAAGCTTTATTTATGAAGTGGGGGTACCTATTTGTTAAAAGTAAGTAAAACATTGGAACCCTCCGTTCGGTGTCACCCGAATACTATTTGTGATGCACTTCATAAAACAAAATTATTTGCTAAGAACGAACTAGGTATGACATCAAAAATGTATAATAATTCACCAATAGAGATTAGGAATAAAGATTGTTTTGAATTATTTAAGAAATGTTTATTAAAATTTTAAGTAAATAGACTTTATTACTGACAAACAGAGCTATGTTCAACTTATTAAACTAGACCGATTATATTTACCTTATTTCATAATGACTGTATTTTTACAAATCTATAACGACTAATATATACTGTATAATTTCTATTAGCATTGTATACAGACTTTTGAGAAATATCGTTTATTAATTATTATTTTAATAAATATGATACCTATAGGTTAATATAATAGTGAATTCATACCCAAATGTTCTACGCCAAATATTGGTAAAATATCAACTGTATGATATTAACATCTGTCTGTAAACAACTACGTATGTTTACAAAATAAATGATTAATTAATTGAAAGTGTAATTGAAGTTATTTGAATTGTGTACAGCATAATAAGTATGGTTCCAATTGGAAGTATTGGAACCATACTTACTATACAGGTCCTCAAATTTGAAATTATCTGATGGAAAAGTCAAGAGTCTCCGTAACCGGCGAGCGTGTATGAGACGAACTATGAGAGTCGAGGAAGCCAGAGAGGTATGTAAGGAAAGAACCTGTTGGAACTCTGTACTCTCTGCCTACCCCGCAAGGGATCTGGCGTGAGGTTATAGATAGATAGATAGATAGACAAATTTGAATTTTCATCCAATACCTTGTGTTTCCGTTTGTTGACTGTTGCGTCAAACTGGAATGGTTTGAAAGTCGTGGTTACATTTAGAAACATTTACACAAAAACCCAGGCCGAAAACAGTCACACAAAGATTTGTCCTGTACGAGGATCATACCCGCAACTTCTCGATCTAGTGAGCCGAGTAACATTTTTTGCCTGGGGAAAATTTTGCATATGACTTCGTATCGGATACCTACCGACTAAAACCCCAGGGTGGCGGACATCAGCACTTTGGAGGGGCCCCGGGATTTTCGTATGGAACGCACCGTTGCCCCCTCTTGTACTGCGCTCCGTAGCGCCCGCCATCGGGGACAGACTTGATAACACGCTCCTCTCCGCACTGACGCGGTACGCACGGCGAAGTGGGCCACAACAAGCCGCCGTCCTCCTCGGAGCCGAGGTACCTACGCCTGATTACTAAACGAACCCGTTGTCGTCATCGTTTTCTTATAAAATCAAGACTTCAAATAGATGGATTCTCATAATGTGTTGCATAAGTAGGATCAATCTGTCTCTACCTTAAAAGATTCCTTCTATAAACTCGTCACGTGTTTTTTATTGTTGTAATAAAATATTTAACTTGAATATACAACTAAATACACAGTATTCCTCGAACATTTGCGACTTGAAAGAACTTTTTCTAGTATAGATGCGATTTCTCGGCCGTCGATAGCATAATTCATAAGCCTTTTATTGTCCGGTCGAGCAATAAAGCTATGATATACGATAGTGTTGGCAAACTTATTACTTATCGCCACAAATAATAAAGAAAGCTTTGAGACTTTTTACAATACATTTTAATGAGTTCGGAGGCGTCCTCCGCAACGTGAGGCAAATCATAACTAGGAGACTGCATAGTTGTGTAAATGTAAACTGTATTGTCTTTGTCATAAGAGTTACATTAACTCGATCTAATCATATTTAAACTAAATTCAAGTAAGTCGTTTGTTCGTTCATGATATGCCCACTAATGTCTGTGTAGGTGTCGATGGTATATAATGCCGGATTCCATTCCTCAGTTGGTTGTGAATACAACAATTTTGTTTGATTAAATATGGGTGGGTGTCTATTATGTAAGTTTACATTGCGATTTCTAGTTATGGAACCAGTTGTATGGGCTAGATGCTTTGGCTTCGTTATGTTAGCCTCTACCTGCCCTCGCATTTAAGTTAAAGTTAGATATTAATGAATCTATACTGAATTTGTGAATGTTTTGTAATGTTTCTACGCAATGACTAACTGAATATAAAAGGAAAGAAAAAAGGTAAATTAGGACTCCCCCTCTTGTGTGCTGAGATGTATTAGTGGTCTCCATTAGATAAATTTTGAAGTTTGGGGTGTTCAAAATTGATTTATTTTGGCATAAGTATTTGAGAATTTGATGAATTAACTATTTGACGAGAATCAGTACAATGATAGAGTTCTTTCCGATTTTGGAGACGTATAATAAAGTAAAAGTAATAGTTATAAAGAAACAAACAATGAAATAGAATACAGTAGCATTACTACCGCTGCCATAATTTATTATAGGCACATTTGTTTTCGTTTTCAGTCAATCAATTTCAATGGTTTTGTTCTTTGTTGCGTCGAAAATTATAAACGAACTAGTTATAGAGCATGAGCTTTGTAACTCATAGCAAAGCTCCAAACGCTAACATGCATTCATGAAAACAACCGACATATTACGATATGAATGAAACGTATGCGGGCAGAACACCTAAATGTAGTACTAGGTAGGTATCTTCATCATTCTGAAAATCAAGCCAACACAACAATAGTAAACAAGTGTACATAAAGTGCGTGTATGCATCGTAATATAACACATATTATTACGCAAGCCGTAGTTTAGTGGCCTGGGGAGGACAGGCTGGCGCTGGCAACGCAACGCGGTCACGGCCGGTTGTCGATCCGACTGGCGTTCAGCGTTGGTGGCACTGAGTAAATAAATCGCCTGGACATGCGCGGTTTTCGAGCGATCCCAACGTTAGCGATTGTTTCAATTTAAACTAGCATATGGATAAGATATATCTCACAGATCCATTCTGTAAGTACATCACAGAAATAGGCAGAGAATACAGCTCACCACATGTGCCGATAATTACACACCTCTTTCGCTTCATCTACATTCATACATCGATCTTCTCATGCAATTCGGAGGATAAAGAGAGCTACGCACTTGAAGCGTATTAGCTTGTCGCCTCAATGAGTAAACCTCTGTCGATTTGCCGATGTTTGTTTGAGTTTGTGTTTTTATTGTGTAATGTGTATTAATTGGTAGTTGCGGCTTTTGACATTTTGTAAATATGTTATATGTGTATATCTCGTCCCTCTAAAGTGTCTGTAAAATGTTCGTGATGAGGCATCTCTATTCTATGAATGCTCTTAGCAAAGGCTCTTAGCGTATCGTGATGTATAGTACATAGTAGTCGGAATTGTTTTTAAATGTCATATAAAAACGTTTTTTTTAAAAAAATACTTGTTATTTCAAGGTAGAAATCTGTCAACAGTTTCATTTCACGATGCAATCTCGAAAATAAATTCTTTTCTTTAGTCTTTAAAACTAAACAGAACATTGGAATTTTTGGAAGACGCATTAACCCCATCCACTAGATATCCGGGATGGAGATTTCCGGACAGCTGATTGTATGACAAATACCGTTGAGAATTTGGGATTTTATGTCATAGCGCTAAAATTACTTTGCATGTAAGACGTTATAAAGTGCCTGAGTGTCATTGTTTATAATTCTAATCTATATTTATAATGCGCTCGTAGCGCTGTGCGACCGCGGTGCTCTTACCGATTACCAAAGTTAAGCAGCGTTCGACTCGGTTAACCCGAGATGGGTGACCGTTGGTGGTATTTTCAAATTGGAGCGTCTCCGTGCTTCGGAAAGCACGTTAAGCCGTTGGTCCCGGCTACCATTTAATGTGGTAGTCGTTAAGCCGAGTTGGAAGCCTTAAAGGCGGCTTGATAAGTTCCAACAGCAGGTGGCCACAAACCTACCTCCACCAATCCGTACTGGGTCCGCATGGTGGAGTATGACCTAATCTCTCTCACCTCGATTAGAGAGAGAAGGCCTTTGTCCAGCAGGGGGCAGTATAGGCTGATATTATAATTAATAATGACCAATCCGCACTGGGTCCGCGTGGTGGAGTATGACCTGATCTCTCTCACCTCGATTTGTGAGAGAAGGCCTTTGTCCAGCAGTGGGCAGTATAGGCTGCAATTATAGATTAGAGAACAGAGTTCCAACAAACTTCTTTCTTCCCAACAAACTTTTCTCGCCCCCCTCTCCACTCTCATATTTCAAGCGCCTATATGGCACTATTTTTTTTATTATTGAGGACTGGTCAACGATTGATTCCTACCTTACCGGATTGAAAGAGACGAGATCAATTGAATGATATACGTCATTTTCTGACGTTTACCATTGTGAGAGTTTTTAAAGCACAGTGTGTGTTCTGCATTAAATGTAGGTCTTGTGCGGCTAATCAGATAAATAGAGTCCCTAAGCACTGATGGTTATATATCTCCGATCTACGCTATTGATAGCGATGTAGGTAGCTTTGAACACAATAACAAGTCTTTCAAGTGCTATTTTTGAATAATAAGAGACTTCTAAAGGTTACTAGAGCTACAGATAAATCCATCTAGTTATTTACATGCGGGACGTGACGGTGTACTATAGGTTTCAGGATTACCTAGTGTTTCAGGATATCGAGATTTCAGTATATAATTAGATTTATGAACACAGGTTTGGCTACTGACTGACGGCTGATATTCTCAAAAATACAAACATTTATATTATCTTTTGCAAATACTACAGACATGTAATGGGCTAGACGTGCCGAACTCGTTAATCTTCATTTGGACCTTACTTTTATTCATGATGCTATCAGTGAATGAATTGAGTCGTTTGGTTTAGGTCCTATGTCGCATTTATTTCCTTGTTAAATTATTGGTTATACCCTTCTGAACAATTTATATCTAGCGGAACACAGAGTTCCAGAAAGTCCTCTCTATTTATGGTTTTGCTAAATTTTGAAGTAGTGTCCAAATGAATGGAGCATTCCCATTTGTTATTATCTGTTTGGCGGGGTGTTTAGTTCATATTTCTGAATTATTAAATAAAAAATAAATCTCTCCTTTTTCATAAAGATGTCGATAGTGCCACTAGTACCGAGTTACCGCATCGACAGATATTATTTTGCTTACCGAATCAACTAAATCGATCACGAAGCCGTACCAATCGTTCGTCGTGTATTAATCTTTTAATTGTATTGACGCTAATATTATTACAATATCTATTTTATATGTGACCCAGATTTCAAGCTAAGTTAGCACACAAATCCAGGTGGGTACATAATCATAATAATGAACATTATTGTTAACTTTTCCACTGTAGTCGTTAAATTGACAAAAAAAGTACCTACAATAATTTAGAATATCTTACACCTAGTTTCTGAATTATGAATTAGAAGATAAGAAATGCTCAAGTAGCGATTGTTCAGATAATTCCATACACCAATTAGACAGTTCTCCACTTCTTAAACTGCACTTATTTTGAATTTTTGCATGAGAACAAGCCGATATGATAGGCCATTTTGGGGATTAGTTCCATTCTACTACGCTAGTGAGTTTGAGCTTGTAATTAGATAATTCTAGTGCACATGAATGAAACTGCGGTACTATTTGATATTAAAGAGAAAAAATAACTCTGGTAATTTGTCTATCATCATTTTCTCTTAGTGAGATGCGTAGATGAGTCGCGTGTTTGATATAAATCCCAAGTGCCGGCAGTAAAAAATCCTCCCGTCTTTTTACTACGCAGGAACGGTAGACATGACCTCCATCGCTAAAATTAATGTGACTCTTAAAATACTAGTAATAATGGGCGCAAAAAAATATTTGGCAAACATTATTTCGCTTCCTTGAAGTAAAGTATCAGTAGTGACGCGTCGTCATTTTTCTTTAGAAAACTCCTAATAATAGATGGTTACTACTTAGTTCAAAGAGTCATATGAAGAGAAGTCCGTCTCGTAAAGATTTAATGAGTAGAGTTTGATAATGTCACGCGATAGTACGTTTATATCATCATATTATACCATCAAAGTATTCACATCTATAATGCTTACACTGTACATGGCTATTATGAAGCGCGACATCCGCTACTCATTCACATGTTTATGATAATTTTGTAAATAAATATAGTCAGATCATAAATGCTCGTGTTTATTCCTCGTGTATCCGAATACCCATTTTGGTAGTATTTCAAAATAATAGTAAGGAGACTTGAGGTCTTAATTACACTTTCCGCGTGGAGCAATAAATATTAATTTCAAATATTTTAATCCAAAATATCGTTATTTAACAATAATAAATCAGGGTTTTTCATTACCCATTCCGTAACGCCTGAAGACAAAATTCCGCAACCGTCCAACGTCAAGCGAAAATTAAGGAAAATAACCTAGTATATATATAATAATAAAATAAACTAGTCAACTAGCGCAAAGTTGCTCAGATACATATACGGATATAGCCGTTTTAAGTTTTTTTTTCTACGACACACAATACTCAGCGGTAATATTTGCAACAGAAACAAAATCGTCAACATTGTCCGACGGATTAGCTATCTAGGTTTTGGATATTAGTCGGCTTCGTTGCCGGGAAACGCCCTATGTTCTAGTTCTTCGTGATCTATACCACCTAAGTAAAGCAAGCCATTCTCTATCGGATATGTAAGGGTGACGCTTGCCAGTCTCGTTGAAGTGTACCACGTACTGAACGGTGCAGTGCCCTCCTTTCACCTTCAGCGGATCGCGGGCCACCTCGCGAGCCCTGAACTCGTTCGACCCGCACGCCCTGCTGTTTGTGCATCTATTATGTTTTCTACATTGTAAACAACGATTTCACAATCATGCTATATAATATCAATTACTATGAATATTCTACTTGAAATTGAACTTTGTCATCTAAATTTAAAGTTTAGATTGGATTGTGTTGTTGGTTAACATGTTATTCTGAAGTTATGATTTTGGCTTAAAACTCGTTGTTAACTGCTTATATGAAGGGGGTTTATATATTTTAAAACGGAGTACCCCCCTGGCGTCGGTTTGTCTGTTTTGAGTCATCTCGAAATACTCGTATACCAAACCTTTTTTCATAACATTTCACCATTTGTATTTGCAGAGCTATAACGGCAGAATAGCTGATTATAACTATATACTAACACACTAGCAATTCATTGAACACTTGCATTGTAAGTGATTACGAGAAAGTGTAGGTCGCGTCTTTGGGGATTGAGTATAAGTACTGAAAACAAAATAATTACCATATCTTACGGGCCGCGTTATGCCGATGGTTAAAAAAGGGGTGCCTGCTGCCCTTTTGTTTCAGGGATATATATTACGAATTTCACACCCATTTTCAAATTCGATATGGAAGACACGAGTCAAAATAAACATGATGCGGGGGAACTGCTAGCACTATCTAGTTAATTTAATGTCAATAACATAACAGCGCATAGAAATATCTGGCATAGTAAACTTTGTCGTATGTATTAAAGTTTCATGTATGAGTAATACTCAGGATTTGTAGCGAATCACAGTACCAATAATGTTATTCGTTTCGCTAAGTCGTATTTAGAAATATCTGGTGATTCGTTTCACGTAATAAATGTATAATCTTTATAATGAAGTTATTCAAAACAAGTGGTCGTTGCGATTAAGTGAAATATGGCTTAAATAAGTTCTTATTAGGATCAGAATTGCTGATGTAAAGGGTTAGTAGCTTCTGTGTAGAAAGCCAATTAACAAAGAAGGGGTTTATTGCTATGTTGGTTACAAGGCTGGATTGCGATTGTGGATAGCTGATGGATTAGTAAGAAGTCTCTATGAAAGTGGAGGATAACAAATAGGTACCGTATAGAATAAACATGTCGGCATTATTATAGTATTTTTCATGAAGGAAGGGTACTGTGACAGTTGTAAGTGTCAAAGAAAATTATACTTTATTCAATGGCAATAAGAGTCATGCCCCGTTTAACTTATAGTTTTATACCTTAATACCATTGAATCAAATATTAATTTTGTTTGGTACTTAGAACTGTCACTACCCATCATATGTGAAAAATATTATAGTTTGGTACCTACTATTCGCCTTCCCCGCGAGAGATCAATCGTAAATATATAGCTCTAGCAAAGAGATAACATTCTCCAAGCCCAGGTCATGGCAGTGGTGTCTACTGTGTGTACTCACATTTCGCCATCATGTTAGATCGGAGTTTAGTAGGCCTATTGCCTTACCAAACACAATTCTAGACTGGACGTCTACTGATTTTTTTTCTATCTTTATATCTATATCATCACGCCAGATCCCTTACAGGGTAGGCAGAGAGCACAGAGTTCCAACAGGTCCTTACATACCTCTCTGGCTTTCTCCACTCTCATAGTTCGTCTCATACAAGCTCGCCGGTCACGGAGACTTCTGACTTGTTCTTCAGATAAGATCCGGTCTATTTGGTCATGGTAAGATAGTCTAGGTCTTCCCCGGTACCTACATCATACCTGAATTTTTTTCTATAGGTAATTATAACAACTGTCTGGTCTGTCCAAGAGCGTGCTCGTCGCGACCCCTGCCAGTCATTATGGCTGCAATATTGGACCGAAGACGTACCGCAGTGCGGGCTAGGGCGCCCCCCCAAGGCGACGCGTACCGGCCCGCCCCCGTCGGTACGAATATAGGTGGAAGCGGCGATGGGGGCCGCCACCCATCACGCCGGGCCCGAACTGGCGAGTCGTGGGGTGCAGAGTGCCGAATAGGCACTTGGAATGTAAGAGGTGGTATGGAAGATAAGATGCATGAGGTGGTTGATGTGATGAAAGAGAGACGCCTGGATGCTCTGTGTGTAACAGAGACTAAGCGGAGGGGCAGTGAAACCTGTGATCTTCCTGATGGAACGATGGCTCTGTGGTCTGGGGTATCGCAGAGCAGTCGTGCCAGCATGGGGGTGGGTATCTTGCTGTCCCGTCGCCTGGCCTCTGGAGTGAGAGATTATGGCCTGTGCGATGCGAGACTTCTCTGGGTCCGTTTAAAACTGGGTGTCACTAGAGTATTTTTGGTCGCAGCATATGCTCCCGTAAGCTCGTCGACACCCCAGGACCTTGAGAAGTTTTGGGATAATCTCAGGGAAGTTCTGGATTTGGCTGAGGCTAACGAAAAGTTGATTTTGTGTGGCGATTTGAACGGATGGGTAGGAACCAGGCGGCAAACTTGCGACGCTGCTCTGGGTCCTTATGGTGATAAGAGAGTGAACGATGCAGGTAAGCTCATTGTAGATGTTTTTTTGGAAAGGGGTCTCCTTGTGTCTAATACGATATTCCAGCACAAGGACATACATATGTATACATGGAGAAGGAATGAACAAAAAAGCATGATAGATCTGATCCTGGTTGATAACCGTCTCCGAAGCAAACTACAAGATACGCGTGCGTATAGAGGCCCCACTCTGGAATCAGACCACTATCTCGTAGTTGCGCGGTTTAGTGGTCTGTTCAGGAAGTGGAGGCACTGGCGAGAGCGTATCCCCTTCGGAGACCTTCAAAGAATAAAGGTTGATCAGTTGCAAGATGAGAGCGTGAGGAGAATGTATGAAGACAGAGTCCGGGACAAGCTTTTGACAGCAGGCTCTTCGGACTCAAATTTAGATGAATGCTGGAATAGCCTGAAAGAGAGTTTAGTGGAATCCGCGAAAGAAGTATGTGGTTGCTCAAAGAAGCATATTACAGCAAAAGGTGGTGGGATGCGGAGTTGCAAAGCTCCGTAGAAAGTAAGAAGAAAGCGTGGCAGGACTATGTATCTTCTTTGAACCTGAATGCCAGTATGACAGAGATGAGGAAAGAAATATACCGGCAATGCAAGAATGCCACTAAAACTTTAGTGAAAGAAAAGCGTGAAAGAGCCAGTATGATTGAGGAGGAGAGGCTGGCGAAGAACTTCGAGAACAATACCAAACTCTTTTGGAGCAAGGTGAGAAAGGCTCGAGGTGATTCGTCAGGCTCCAGAATGGAAAGGATAAAATCACATGGTGACATTCTTGCAGACACACAAGCTGTGCTAAACCGGTGGAGTGAATATTTTGGAGAAATGTATGGAGATGACCCGGATGCTGATGCCGCAGGTTTGCCCAAAGGCGAGATTGCGGCACCAGAATCAACGGAGGACATCACCATGGAAGAAGTTGAATGGGCGATAGGAAGTATGAAAAACGGTAAAGCTGCGGGAGTAGACATGATATCTGCCGAGATGATAAAATATGGTGGAACTTGCGTCCGGGACGCTTTCCGGGCCCTTGCAAACCTTTGCTGGAGGACCGGTAGAGTCCCTACAGATTGGCGCCGCGCAGTCATAATACCCTTGTATAAAGGCAAGGGTTCACAATATGACTGCGCCAATTACAGAGCCATCAGTTTGATCAGCTTGGCAGCCAAGGTGTACGGTAAAATTATTGAACGGAGAATGCGCGTGAAGTCCGATGGAATGTTGTGCAAGGCACAAGGGGGTTTCAGGTTTGGAAGAGGATGTTCGGATCAAGTCTTCTCACTCCGCAACATAGTAGAGAAGCATCTGGCAGTGGGGCGGAAGGTTTTCTGCGGTTTTGTAGATCTGGAGAAGGCATTTGACAGAGTTGTGTGAAAGAGACTTTGGGACATTTTGCCAGAGTATGGTATAGATGGCACTCTGTTGCGAGCCGTCCAGTCCACTTATCTGGACTGCAAGGCATGCGTACGGGTGGGTGGTAACAGGTCACCCTGGTTTGACGTTAAAATCGGCGTCAAGCAGGGTTGCGTGTTGTCCGCTAGACTGTTTATAATATATCTGGACAAAAGTCTTCAAAGACTGAAAGCGATGAATGAAGGTGTACAAATGGGTGTCTTAGTGGTAAACCATCTTCTTTATGCAGATGACGCGGTTTTAATAGCGCCAACAGCCACTGATCTGCAAACACTAGTCACAGTTATGAAAGACGACTGCATGATTAATGGCTTACACTAGAATGTGAAGAAAACCAAGATTATGGTTTTTGAAAGGGATATAACCAGAACGAATGTAAGGATTGTGGTTGGTAACGATGTGCTGCAGCAAGTGAATGAGTTTGTATATCTTGGATGTGCCTTCAGTCAGGATGGGAAATACACCGCTGACATAGAGAGAAGAGTGAGTGCAGGGAACAGAGTGAATGGTGCGATGGGAAAGCTACTCGGGAGCCGGCACTTAAGCCATAAGGCGCAGCTGGCCATACATATGAAAGATAGTATCGGTGTAAAGATGAGAAAGGGCATGCTCCGCTGGTTCGGGCATATAGAAAGAATGCCAGAGGAAAGAATGACAAAACAGATATACAATGTGAAAGTGGAAGGATGCAGGTACCGGGGAAGACCTAGACTATCTTACCACGACCAAAAAAACCGAGTCTTATCTGATGGAAAAGTCAAGAGTCTCCGTAACCGGCGAGCGTGTATGAGACGAACTATGAGAGTCGAGGAAGCCAGAGAGTATGTAAGGAAAGAAGCTGTTGGAACTCTGTACTCTCTGCCTACCCCGCAAGGGATCTGGCGTGAGGTTATAGATAGATAGATAGAATTATAACAACCTAGGTTTTGAAGCTGCAATGGCCCACTAAACCTACGAGACAGTATCATATCGTATATTTTGTATCAATACTAAAGTATTGATACAAAATACCACTGTATTGTATAGATAGGTATAACCTATTCTGTTATTTTTAGTTCGTCCCCGCCTTTGTACAATGTGGATATAAACTACATATAAACGCAAACGACACTATTGTTATGTTAATGAATTTTGCACCTACAACTTGTCACAACAAGATATAAAAAAAGTTTGTTTTTGCGCTATTATTGTCAAAATATTTACTAGTATTGCGTCTTGGAAAATATTTGTTTGTCCGGATTCAAATGCCACTAGGTATTTCTAGGTAGTGTTCCGGCATACAAGACATGTATCACCTGTGTTATTTGGCTCACGTTACTATGATTTTATTAATGTAGGGCTTGACTGGATTTACCTTTTTTTAATAATCCATGAACTAAATTATAACCCGACTGAATATAAAAGGGAATCAGTGGAACTATTTCATTCTTACAACTGTAATTTTTTTATTTAGTTGTAGTTATGAGTATTCTATGGGTAATTATTATCTGATGATTCAGAAATCAGCCCTTACACACGCATGTTAGACTATGTTTTCAATTCCAATACGCCTTCTTGTTAGTCATAATTCTAATATAGAAATAACTTTAATGTTTTCTATGATAATTATGACTACTTCATATTAGTGCTTGATCACGTAGCTGCGCAGTACGTAAAAATTGGGTGCGTCGGCGATCAGATTTATAGCATCGCATGCGTAAATTTCGCGCAATCTGTTAGGTTATGTTAGTAAAATAAATGACTTAGAATGAAAACACTGTAATGAGAAAAGTCTAGAAGGCTGACCGCAAATACCATGTTGTGTTATATCAGAAGAACAGCAGAACAGAGAAATATAAAAAACACTAGAGGCCTATACAAGCTGTAACATAATAAACGCAAGACCTGAAAGTAGTTTGTTCTAAATCGGTAAGTGAATTGATTCCAACAATTGTTTATGTATCTTGCACTTTTTTTTTAAATTTACAAAAAATGTTTTTAATCCTTCAGTGCGCTATAAAAAATTAAATTTATTCATTATTCATAGCAAGAAGAAGATTCCAAATGCATTCCTAAAACGTATTTCTCAAAACGCACACATACACGTACAAGTTTCATTGTTAATTGGGGTATAAAAGTGCTTTAAAAACGGGAAAAAATCTTTAAATTTGAAAATTTGGTTTTCGTTTTGAATTTATGAAGCAATTCTCTGATCGGGGTGTCTGACGTCTTGCGTTTATTATGTTAAACCTTGTATAAAGAAGAAGAAATAGAAATAGTCGTTGTGACTGGTACAGTTATTTGTAGAGCAACGTTCACGTACTTTCATACAGGGAAGGAATAAAGAAAATAAATAGGACATATGAATTCAGTAGTGTTATTTTTAGTAATGTTTTTCTATAAACACTTGCTTGTACATCATATAACTTCAAAACATAAAATAAGTGGAGGAAAAATCATACCGAACTAGAGGTAGAGTACCTTCGCCTTCGCACCTTAGCGTTTCTTCAAAAGCCGAGATTGCTCATTCATTGCTTGATCAATGTGTTTAATAAATGGCCTATAAATACCTATATAATATGAATATAACATAAAATCAATATTATTACACGGTTCGGTGTGACCTGTGGAGCGTTCGTTGAATTAGCAAGACTGTAATTAATGGCTATTAAACACTGACGGCAAATAGTGACGATAATTCACTAGCAATTATTGCCCGCTGCACGTTCGGATATTAGGAAAAGGTGGTTTCTATATAAGATAATGTATATCATTATCAAATAGACCGTGTCTTATCTGATGGACAAGTTAAAAGTCTCCGTAATTGCCGAGCGTATATGAGACGAACTTTGATAGTGGTTTGTAGGTAAAGAAGCTGGCCTAATGATATTTATTTTATTTTATTTTATTTATTTAGGATCACCAACATGACATACAATAATAACATTCGAAAACTTAATTAAATAAAAACTTAAACTAATTGTTGTCATATTTATAGGCAACCACGGCATGCAAATAGTGAGAACTTAAAAGATTATTTAAAACATTATCGTATACAAACAGAAAATGAACAAAGAATGAGAACAACAAATAATAAAATATAGAATTTCTTGAAGGGTTGCATGTAAATATATGACGGCGCCGCTGGCGCGACGTTGTTTTTAAAAATAATGACGTCAGCATTGCTGACGTCATTCTCTTCATAATTATCATCGTTCTCCATTATAACAGTAATTACACCTTGCTTCTTCAAATAATTCCTTTTATTACAATTATTTCACAATAACGAACGAGCTCCGCTCTGTTCAGCTGCTCGCACCCGAATGAATCGTGCGACAATAATCACTCGTATTTATAGCAGAATCGAGAGTGGGGGCAGCTTGTTTATGAAACCGTTTTAATGAATTATTTACATGAGTTGGACTAATAACAATCAACTGATGATTTTAACATTAAGGAAACAATTATAATTTAACTTAAATTAATTTTAGTTAAGTAAGTTGTATTGTTGCGCCGATACGGCCGTTCTGACCGGCGGTGCGCGCTCTGCATCAGCCGCGTGTATAACGACTCAGCAGTAGAGTTCTTGAAGTTTATTCTGAAACAATGGAATGTCTCTTTTTGAGATTGGCATCTGTGTGCCTTTATTGAGAACTGAACAGTGATTTCTTTCGTGTAGTTTTATATTGTGGCGTACTCTGTGGTACTATGTTTATGCGTACTCTGTGGTACTTTGTTATTGCGTACTCTGTGGTACTTTGTCGTTGTGTACTCTGTGGTACTTTGTCGTTGCGTACTCTGTGGTACTTTGTCGTTGCGTACTCTGTGGTACTTTGTCGTTGCGTACTCTGTGGTACTTTGTCGTTGCGTACTCTGTGGTACTTTGTCGTTGTGTACTCTGTGGTACTTTGTCGTTGTGTACTCTGTGGTACTTTGTCGTTGTGTACTCTGTGGTACTTTGTCGTTGTATACTCTGTGGTACTTTGTTATTGGGTACTCTGTGGTACTTTGTTATCCTCATGTATGTGTGACTTGTGGTGAAATTTTAGTAAACACAAAAACGTACCTTTGTTTTAGTTAGAAGACTCTTGGGCTTGTTGCTCGACCCTGCTGGCTTGCGAAGTGGATGGTGTAGGCTCATTGGCTGATGCTGGAGGGTCGTCTTCTCCTGCTGATACGGTTATCTAGTCTCCAGATTGGGGTGGTGGTGGGGAGTGATGATGAGCTACTTTTCTCGGACGCCTTGTCTGGATCCTTCAAGCGGATTTCCAGTTCACCACTCTTGACACGAGTTGTTGGGTACCCTTTGATAAACAGGTGCTGATACTTGTTTAAAAGCATGCGTAATTTTGCGATGTCTTCTTCATTCGTGAGGACACAGTCCAGTTTATCGAAGATTGGGTTCATACATTGAACTTGATTAATATTCGCCTGACGTGTAATCTCGTTCCGTCCGAAGTGATCGTCATAGTAAGGTTCGTATTATTAATCAAGTTCATACCCACTAAGATATCTGTCGTCATCTCGTAATCTGCCACTATGTGGAACTGTAGTTCAACGTTGATATTATAAATGACCCCAATCGTAACCAGTGTAGCTATTGAAAGTACAGGAAATTGTCCAATTTCTTTTAAGTAATTTGCCGTGTGTAGTCTTCTTCCTGGTAATTGAGCCGCTACGGACTCTCGTATAAGTGAGCATTCTGCGCCACTATCGAAAATTGCTTGAAAACTCTTTAGTCCAATCTTCACCGTACTCAGAGCTAGTTTTGATCCAGCAATGTAATTTACATTTGACGTCAATGTTCGTTCGCGCTTGAAGCATGATTCAAAAGAATGGCCTGGTATTTTGCAAAATGAACAGATTGTTGTTTTATTGTTCTGATTAGAGATTACTTCTTTGGTCTCAGTTGTTGTTTTATTCCTTTGATGAGGTTTCGATTCGGTAGCCTTATAGAAACATTCACTGGTGATGTGATTGGATCTTTTACAGATAAGACAGAACGAAGTCGATGGAGTTGGATTCGAAAACCGAGGTCGCTTACTTGTGCTCGTATTATTTGAACTCGGACAAAAACGCTTCATGGTTCTAATCGATGATGCAACGGATATCAGCTCTGGCACTGTTGTGGCCCTTGTGTTCAGTAGCTCGATCCTAAGTCTTTCGTCATCTATGCAACCAATCACTGCTTTAACTGCGTCTTCATTTGTTAGCTTGTCCTTGGTGATCCTTCTCCATAAGACTCAAGCTTGTGACAAGAACTCCGAAATGTCCTTTGAAGAGTTGTAGATATGTTCCCTGAACCGAATTATGTCTCGGGAATAACGGTTTTCAGGCTCAAACGTCGTGATAAGTTTGTTGCGCAGCTCAGTCCATGAAGCTGTGGTGACCATCCAATCGTCCACCCACATTTTCGCTCTTCCCTTTAAGAGGCTGCCAACCTTCATGCGTATATCAAAGTCGTTGAGTCGATATGTCTCGATGTCGTTGTCGATATGTTGACACCACTCACGTACTCCCACGTTGGTGTCTGGATCAAATGATGGTAGGTAAATGTCGTTAATACGTGTCTTCGTTTCTGCCGGAGTACTTAAGCGTTCCGACATTTGCTGCATCACATGCATCATCTGCATAATGAATTGTGGTGGTATGATGTTCGTCGGTGCGTTGAACAAGGTTAATTGTGGCTGATCCTGTTGCAAGTAAGTCCCAGTATTGCCTTTGGTATTCAATGTATGGTGTGGTTCCATTCTTATTGTAGCTTCAGGTTGTTGCTGAGCGGAAGCGTCACGTGATCCCACTTCTGATGACGGCGCCGCTGGCGCGACGTTGTTTTTAAAAATAATGACGTCAGCATTGCTGACGTCATTCTCTTCATAATTATCATCGTTCTCCATTATAACAGTAATTACACCTTGCTTCTTCAAATAATTCCTTTTATTACAATTATTTCACAATAACGAACGAGCTCCGCTCTGTTCAGCTGCTCGCACCCGAATGAATCGTGCGACAATAATCACTCGTATTTATAGCAGAATCGAGAGTGGGGGCAGCTTGTTTATGAAACCGTTTTAATGAATTATTTACATGAGTTGGACTAATAACAATCAACTGATGATTTTAACATTAAGGAAACAATTATAATTTAACTTAAATTAATTTTAGTTAAGTAAGTTGTATTGTTGCGCCGATATATATATATACATATATATATATATATATATATATATATATATATATATATATATATATATATGTATATATATATATATATATATATATATATATATATACACACACATACACACATATATATATATATACATAGGCACATGTAATTTTTTAATATAGTCGATAAGGTAAACAGGACGTGTGATACTTTTTAATCTTTTCTTTAAATTTTGCAAGACTGTTGGAAAAAATATCAACATCAATTGTTTTATGTAAACTATTATATTGCTTCGATAATCTATTGATTGGGGAGTATAACCCTAAATTGGTTTTTGAACTGTTTGTATGGAACGGAACAAATCGATTAGGTCTTGGTAAATTGCGAGGTATATTAAGCATAAATTTAGACAGTAAATCAGCACAATCAATTTTAGCATTAATAACTTTGTACAGGAATAAGATGTCCAATTGTATCCTACGGTCAGATAAAGAATGTAACTTAAAATATTTAAGGCGAGAAGAATAACTGGGAAGTTGTTTGGTTAGTTTACAACTGTACACAAGGTGCCACAGAAACCTTTTTTGAATACGTTCAATATTTTTTTTGTAAATATCATAATGTGGACTCCAAACGACACAAGCATATTCTAAAATACTTCTGACGAGTGCGTTAAACAAAGTTATTTTAGTCCGAGGAATGTTAAACAGTCGAATGTTGCGTAAAACAAAGCCTAAAATTTTGAATGTTTTAGTTAGAATTGAGTTAATATGATCGTCAAACTTTAGTTTTTTATCAAATAATATGCCCAGGTCTTTGATTTTCTGGAGTTCTTGGAGAGAGTGATTTTTCATTTTATAATGGCTGGTTATATTAGTTTTATTGCGAGAGAATTTAATAAAATAACATTTACTGACGTTAAGATTCATAAGATTATTGTTGCACCAATGAGTAAGTCGGTTTAAATCTTCTTGTAAAAGAGCAATATCCTGATGGGAGTGAATAGGTCGAAGTATTTTTAAATCGTCAGCAAAAAGATAGTAATCTGAATTTCTGAAACAGTCCGAAATGTCGTTAACATATATGTTAAATAAAATTGGACCTAAATGGGAACCTTGGGGTACTCCCGAACAAATAGGAAATGGTTGGGATGTGAATCCATTTGTTACAACGGCTGAGAAACGACCTTTTAAATAGGATGAAAACCAATCAAGAAGGTTATGAGTAATACCAATAGCAGATAGTTTTTGTATTAAAAGATCATGATTAACAGTGTCGAACGCTTTGGAGAAATCTGTATAAATGACGTCTACTGGGATTTTAGAGTCAACTTCTGTAACTAACTTATCGTGAAAAAGTATGAGGTTAGTTACTGTAGATCTGGCAGCCATAAAACCATGTTGTTTATTAGTTATTAACTGTTTGATATGCCATGAAATTAACGGAAAAATTAAAGATTCGAACAGCTTAGCAAATATAGGTAAGATAGAAATCGGTCGATAGTTACAAACGAAATTGGCTTTACCAGTTTTTGGTATGGGAACAACAAGAGATTGCTTCCATGCCGTGGGAAAGAAACCATTTTACCATTTTTTAACCATAGATACATATTTTATACTTCCTACATAGGAACAGCAAAGAAGAGCAACTGACATATAACGTATTTAAAACGTAAAGTTACGGCTTGGGCACATAAATCCTAATTTGTATTTAACCCACTTTAGCAGGGAAGTGGACATGCAAATTAGTAGCACGAGCATATAAAGTTTAAAAATCCTCTCTTTTCATTTTCTTAACTTCTCAGCTCACACCTGTGATTAACATTCTCGCGCTGGCCAGTTTCAAGGCCATCTCTCTGTTTGCTACTGCGAAAGCATTCCTAAATTGGAAACATTTGTGTAACTAAGTATAGAGCCTAATGATTATCTGTTCTGATTGCTAATCTTTTTAGAGATCTATGTATCTTTATCATCACGCCAGATCTCTTGCCAGGTAGGCAGAGAGTACAGACTTCCAACGGGTTCTTTCCTTACTCTCCTTTACTTTTTAGGGATCCGGACTTAATGTATGTTTGTTAGCAACTCCAAATATTATCTGGTACGAGGCATGCCTTTTAAGTTTTGTCGTTTGAAGAAAAAAACACAACTAGAACCTTATAGTACTCTTTATTGTTTTTCAAAGTATTCACCACGTAGCTTAGTACACTTTTCCATTCGCTCAAACCAGTTATTATAACATTTATTCCACTCTAAAGTGGGGGTGTTCAAAATGGCTGACTTGAAAGCGTCGACTGCTTCTTCACCGGAATGGAACCTTTGACCACGAAGACTTTTCTTAATTTTAGGAAATGTAAAGAAATCGTTAGGGCTTAGGTCAGGACTGTATGGAGGATGGTCAAGAATTTCTACTTTTTCTTGCTTCAAATACTCAATCGTTTGACGAGCGCTGTGTGAGCTTGCGTTGTCGTGGTGCAGGATGATGCGTCGCTTTGAGTTATATTTTCGAAGTTCGGCGATGAGTTGTGGTAAAAAAACTGTGGTATACCACTCTGCGTTAACCGTTCTACGATCTTCAAATGCAATAGTCGCAACATGGCCGGTTTTTCCAACGAACGTGGCCACCATCTTCTTTGAAGTGCTTCGAGAACGTACAACTTTAGTCGGCTTTGGCTCGTCTTGAAAGACCCAGATTGTAGATTGTTGTTTGGAATCAGGATCGTATCAACTGTTTTGAGATTCAAAATTTAAACACATTCGAATATAGAACAGATCCAAATTCAAAATTGCCGGGAAATATGGAAACGACAGAACTTAAAGGCATGCCTCGTACCCATGTCACAATCATGTAAGTATCGTTAAGAGATTTTTTGTTTTATCATTTAACAATTCCGTATCACATCGTTACAGTTATGGATACCTCCATAATAACAAAAGGTTTTATATTTCATACGTAGGTATCTTTTTTGGAGATATTGTAAAGATGTAAGTAATTTTATTTTGTTTTCCTCGTCATTATGTGGGCGTGGCCGTTAAGGGAAACGTGAAATAACCAAAACCTCTTGGCAATTACTTTTCACAAGGGCGTATGACGAAAGCAGCAGCTATTTGTATGCTTTCGGAATGGGCTTAACATAACAATAGATTATTTAAACAGCGTTCACGTGCTAAATAAATTTAATCCCAATCGTTTGAATTGCGCGTCGATTTGTTAGGTTGATTATTCATTACCTAACGTTCTGTTTACCTTCGTGACCAAGTATAACTATGGCCTTTGAAACTAGGGCACTAACCTATTCCCTTAATTTGAAATTTAAATAGTTTCTGTGACATGTAAACATGGAGATTTTGCTGTGCAACAAACGGTTCTTTGTGTGCATTCTGTTTCATTATAGCTGTAGGTTATGCCCAAGAATAAGGTATTTCGTCACTTCGGCATTTCGCTCTCTAGTCCATTTTTATTACCTGCCTAGAACATTATCTTACTACAATCACGGAGAGAAGTACAGTTTTAAAAGCATAAATTACTTTTTTAACTTTAATTCTAGAATTTTTTGACTTTCAGGTAATTAAAGTGTTACTGAGGTCTTTCTATTGAAGAGATCTGGTTATAATGTCCATAGGCTTGCCCCCTATTACATTGCGACAAATGTGAAAATATTACTTTTTCGCCATACCCGTTTTGGAAATGTACGTGTGACAGTTTATTTTATTTTTGTATTACATGATTGTTATTGTATTCATCACAAGGTTCAGTAATACCTTATACCTGATAAGTAGAAGGTTATTTTGACTGAGTTTTAATTATTCAAATGACCTGTCGCCACGTTTACGTTTGCAATGGCTGATGCAATAGTACCAATAATTTGCCATGTATCTACAATTAGCAACGGAATAACTTGTCCACACTGATTCGTATACAGATAATGCTTTTACTTTCATAAAATCGGGAGACATGAAATCAGAGTGTTTTTTTCTAAGTATTAATAAGGGATTTAAAATATGCTTCTTAAAAAATAAGTAATAAAAGTTTTATAAGACATTGGTTGGTACAGTAAAGATTGCAATAAAATATAATTCGCATTTTATTCACTAAACATCTAGAAATAAAATAAATGGGTCATATAGTACGAGTATTCGAAATTCTCGCGACAGCCACGCCCTAATCTAGGAAGAAATGCTGTTAAAATGTAAGATTTGTTGCATAGTCGTTTGTTGAAAATTATCTGACTTCCTAAACACTGATCCCATGGACATTTATTCGGAATAATCACAACAGTTCTTGTAGCCGATGACCCCATATGAATTGCATTAAGTTTGTGACAATCTCCCCCATCTAAAAAAGAATTGGGGCTTAATGCTAATTCTTTCTTCTGTTATATCACAAAAAGTTACCTGGGCGCTTCCATATCGGTCCATCACTGTTTTTATTTCAATATATCTTTAACTTAAATATTTCTTATATAGTTATATAATTTACGCTTCGATATTATCAAGTTTCAATGGGCCTTGGCCCAAATTGAAATGATTTTCCTTCATGGATATTAATTTAATGTACAGTCGTCGCTCCTATGCTGAACAATGATTATATGAATGTTATTCATTTGCAATTCATTTTGATGCAGTTATTGGAATTGCCGAGGTTTTTCCAACTACTTTGGAGTTTTGTACTTACTTATACATTTATATTGTATTTATACTTTATAGGAATAAATCTATAGGCAACCTATATACACCTTGTCGTGTGCTATGATTTTGGCAAACTCGCGCTCAACCATTTCATCTCCAATTAATGAATCTTGTTAATTTTGCGACTTTTACTCAAAAAAATATGCATAAATATAAACAAAATACGACTTCGATTACTATTAGTTACAATTGAAATCCTCATTCAAGTCAAAAATCAAAATTTCAATACTGAATTTTGTGCGGTTCGTGTCGTGTTGGATATGAAATTTAGAAATAATAAGAAGTGTTTAGTTGTTAATTTTTAGTGTACGTGGCTTGTTTTTTTATTTTGCAATTTGCGACCTCCCTTGAGGTCTTGACCATTGGCTTAGATTTATCGGTTCCTATCTAAAGTTGATATTGCGAGGAACCTTCACAAATGGAATAGGTATATTACCATACCGAAACGTTTGTTATCAGAGACATATAAGTAGTACAAGTGGATTCAGTATTTATGATCCGCATCCCAAATTGATAGTCCGTCTGGCATTGACCTACTCTGTTATATTTTGATTTCAATATTTTTGCCTTAACTCCATTTTTTTATGCTGTCGTCAAGCAAGTTCCTACTCTTGAAAACATGTACCTATTATTATAAGTTACAAAGTTCGAGCGGTATTTACCTCCAAGTGTTCGTGACGGTATAATCATTTCAAAGAACTATTCCCCTTTGTTTCTGGAGTGTGAGATATCGATTCTGGCACCTTCCTTTGTCCATTATGCAGTTGATGTCATTTTCCTTGCCCCCCGAGGTCTACGATCTTTAAAGTTTTCATAAATTTTAAATTTCGTTTCTTGGGTCTCATACATTTTCATTAGATCCTTGGACGATTGGAGTTTGTTTCTAAATGTGCTTCGTCACGGGTCAACTTAGTTGACAGTTTGACTCGGCCCTTTGGGTCAATAAACCAGGGTTCATGGATGCTTTCTAGAATCCGTGGGACTGTTAGCTCGCGGAATCAAGAAAAATTATAACATAGAAACTGTTTTTTTTTTCTTTGGCTTATTCTTAAAATAAGCGGTTTAATGGCAGAGTTGCTTAGAGATGGCTCACTGTATTTTTTTATTTTTAACTGTAGAGCTTACCTGCTTCATAATATTCTGGGTGAAACTCGTTTATGCGAAATCCTAATAATGATCCGGATATTTCTTTATAGAGTTCTAGGGCTCGTTATCAACTAAAGCTGAGATCGGAAGGAAAGGTGACGAGCGGCGTAGCGGGCAGGGTGATTCGCTGCACACTGCTAACTTATCCTGTCCTGTAAATTGAGACAGTTTCTATCCTCTCTGTTGGGGCTGCATTCACTGAGTCTAAGTGAAGATGGAGATATGGAAATAACCACATTTTGGACCTATTGGCTTTTGGAAACTTTTCTTCTCTATGCCTATCTCCACTTTAGTGGATACTGGGCCTCCTATTCTCCGGAGACACAGAAGTGAGGTTAAATCTAATTCTGAAAATAAAAATAGAATATTAGTGTAGTTGAAGCGGGAACACGCGGCGGTACTATAAACATTATCGTTTGGTGTCGGTTCTAAATCCACCTTGATCCTTGACCTACAATGTGGGCGAGCGTGACGTGTGACACTGTACAGTACTAGTGTTGTGGGTGTGGATAATTTTCGTAATGTAATGTCATCGAAATCTTCTCCACGTCATAGATTACTAGGGCACTAGACCTGCGGCGTTTTGTAAGTCTTCGCATTGCACGTGTCGGTGTCGTTTGGAAAAATTCGCCAGGTCTATATAGTAATATTCACTATAACTGTCACTGTAAAAATATCGGACTGAGACTTACGTTTCATTTGGTGCAGTTTTGTAACCCTATTTTTGTAAATTTAGTTAACGTTTGTCTTGATGTAAGATCGTTGCATCCAATATGTCTGAAACGGTACCAGTTGCCGATCCAACGCTGGACAAATCTATCCGCTACACAAAGTATCTAATAAAATTCTTTTTCGATGACAGCGTTAGGAAAATAACTCGTTAGCTAATCTCTCCACTATCTACATCTTTATGATTCCCATTTCAGACATAATAAATTCTTAGCGCTTCAGTTTTATATATACTAACTGGCGACACTTTTATAAATGTTACTTGCAACATGCAAATATTAAATACACATGTCATGATATGAGGTTAGTGTATCCGCTAGACTAAACGAATTAATTATAATTTTTATTTCCGTCGCGATTTAACATATTTGTAAGGATTTTGAATGTGAATGAATGGATATAATTAAGTTAAGATGTGAACACGTGATTTTAGTTTAGTGACTGAATACATACCCTTCGGCTCATTGGATTGTTTTTCTGAGTTCGATTCCTATACGCGATATTTGTGTTGAGATGGATCTGACTGGGATTGCACCGAGTCTATAATATTATGTTGGCCATATGATTGATATGTCTAAATGGTCGAGTCTAGTTTCCGATGTCGGCATGTGTAACTGCGTCTGTGTATGGTCCATAAAAACCATGTTGGTATGTGTAAGTAATAAAATTCGATTGGCTTCCTGACTTGCAAATGGTACAGCAAATCTAGAATATTATGTTGGCCATATGATTGATATGTCTAAATGGTCGAGTCTAGTTTCCGATGTCGGCATGTGTAACTGCGTCTGTGTATGGTCCATAAAAACCATGTTGGTATGTGTAAGTAATAAAATTCGATTGGCTTCCTGACTTGCAAATGGTACAGCAAATCTAGTCTCTATATTTCTCTTGTGACACGACTCGCTTGATGATATGATAATATGGTTTATTCTATAGATACTCATAAAAATCTCCTCACTAGTTCAGTTCAAATACATTTATTTTAGTAGTTCATAAGTTAACCAAAATGTTCAAGAACGTAGCGCATTCAGTACGCATCGTTTACTTCAAATCGTTTATAGCCTATAGTCGAACGGCAACGTGGCTTACATCTAAAACGCAATAATTTCCCGATCCACCATAAAATTGTCCAGCAAACGAGTTTCCCACACGTCCAACGTGCGATGGTACGCACCCAGAAATAAAATGGAATTTATTAGCGCCAGCGAATTCGCATCACATAATTTTATTCAGACAAGCAATAATATCTTAAAAGTAAATGAAGGCCACTGATAATTGAATTTTATTCCAATGCCATTACAGTTCTATTTCCAAAGGCTTTTAAATATTTTTCGACACGTTTCTGCGAAATTAAGTACAATTAATTTGGCGCCGCGTTTCACGGTTTCCGGTACGCTTCGAAGTTGTTTTTTAATATGTATTATGTGATTCGGTATTTGTTAACTACGTCATAGGATATTGTCTGATTATTATTATTTATATTTTTTGTGAAGATTAAGCTTAAGTAGAAATTGCGCGTAATTTAATAGTACCAAGTTAATGACTTTAATAAATGTGATAAGGTAAAAAAAGGAATTTATGTTTTATTATTGTTCAGTTTATCAGGTTATTCGACTTTTATTATTAAAAGTTCAATTAGGTATTATCACGCTTACGTAAAAGTTCGGAAAATGTCATCATAATCATTATGACCAAGTTATGACTAACGATATAAATGTTATGTCTACTACGGACTACTACTACATGACTTGGATCATAACAAAGGATCGTATTGACATGCGACGCTTCATAAGGATGTCAATTTTACGATAAGAAGAAAAAACTACTTTTAGAATCACTTTTTTTATAGTTACTATGATTTTGTACTATGAACTTATAATAAATACCCAAAAGACCGTGCGTGGCGTCGCCGCGTCGGCGCAAACGGCATTTGTTTTTTTTTCTATCATGCCTGCTTATTTATTTATCCCGCCGCCGCGGCCGTTTCATCGATTTCTATTAGTATTTTTAGTTCATAATCTATAGTTATGGGGGTCTTGGACCATAGTTATCCGACTAGTCCTATGCAGTCCTATATCAGACTAGTCAAATGCAGGTTGGTTTGGAGAAAAATAAAATCAACCAATCATTTAATTTTGTAAACATATAAAATATATGTTGTGTATATGTAAAAAAACATGGTAGTACATATAAAACAGTTCGTTTATGTTTTACCAAGAGGTGGCGTACACAATTCAGAAAACAATGACTAATTACACATGTATTATTATAAATATGTCAAATTATGTCACAATCACAGCTGAAAACAGACAGTAACAGAGATAGAAATCTAGAATGACATTACGAGTGCGTGCCTAATTAACCGACTTCAAAAAGGAGGAGGTTCTATGTTCGGTTGTATGTATGCTTTTTTTTATGTATGTTCAGCGATATTTCCGTCAATTGTGGACCGATTTTGATGATTTTTTTTGCATTGGGTTCAGTATAGCTCCAAGGTGGTCCCATTTTAATTTCATTAGTATTGCACCTTGGACTTAGAAGATACACCAGGGAACTCCTTAACGACAAACAATAGGAATGTGTAAGTTGAGATATTATGGGTATTACGTCAATCTTATAGGTGCCCCACTATAGAACTAAGCAGTATATTAGCCGACTTCAAAAAAAGAGGAGGTTCATAATTCGTCCTTTTTTTATAACTCGCTTATGAACCGATTTTGATGATACTTTTTGCATTGGGTTCAGTATAGTTTTGAGTTGGTCCTATTTTAATGTTATTGGTATTGGACCTTGGACTTTGAAGATACACCAGGGAACTCCTTAACGGCAAACAGCACGAATGTATAGATTCCGTTATTATAGTTAATATATTAATCCTGTAGGATGTGTACAGTAAGGTACAACTTAGCAAAATAATATAATATAGGTATTTAAATATAAGTAAATAATTCACTTGTCACTTAAAATTGTAAAATAAATACTTTAAAAAAAAAAGGTAAACCGACTTCAAAAAGCAAAAAAAAAAATAATATGCAGTCGGTGCCAAGTAACCGACTGCACCAACCAGCACCGACTTCAAATATTTATTTTTTGCTTTTTGTAGTCGGTATACCTTTTTTTTAAAAAGTTTTTTTTTGATTGAAAAATTAGATTATCGACGCTTAGTTGCAGATGGTCTTAAATTAATAAGTCAGGCTATCATTGGTACGTCTATTTATCACCAATAAATTCTGTAAAATGAGTAATAACACTTATCTATTAAGCATTGTTGAAAAGTCTGTTTTATGATAGTCTCGATAATTTCTATAATAATCTCGATAGTCTCAATATTGGGCAAAACCACCAAAAATAGGTCTGTTTTGGTTTTGCCACATTACCGTATATGACACAGGCCATTGTGGTGTGAATTTTGCACCCCGACCCAATACAACAGCTGTGATTGATTCGATTAATCAAAATGTGTATATTATCTAATTCATATGCGTTGATATCGTAGGTTTAAAACTATTTTTAAATGATATATTCATCTGCAAAGTACACTCCCTAATAATGGCTAGCGTGGGCAAACGTTTCTATTAAGAAAAACATTGGGATACCACCTCTGTAATATACGTTAATATTTCTACCTAAATTACTGCGTAGTGTAATAATTTTAATTATTATGAAAATATAACCATATCCACAGTACCTATCTACATAAGGAAAAACCACAACCAACCACATGATGCCGATAGCAGAGTCAGCTGGTATTATACGTGATACCAGTATCCATGAACTACCTGGTTTTGATATTTCTTGTAGATGTCGTAAAAAGCGTCTAGAGAAGTAAAAACTAATTTGACATCGACAAAGCACTCGTTGCGACTATCGTGTGTGTGTGTGAATGATGTACGCTGTTGGCCGCGAGGCCTTTACAGCTTCACCGGACTTAAAGGCGAGCGTGCAACCACTACGCTCTAGCCAGCCAGAAGGGCAAGAGGCGACATACTCGAGGGCGTCTCGAAGAGGCGCCCTCGGTTGGGACAGTCGCTGTAGGGGGACGGGTGCACTACTAAGTGCACCGGTCAACCGCCGGCTATGGGAGGGGATCTACTACTACGTCGTCGTCGTCGCCCGTATTCTGAGCGGAAAGAAGGGATGACAAAGCATCGGGGGGGTCGGTGAGAACATGTCGCGGCCGGCGGTGGCGGCAGGGGTCGGGGGGGGGGGGGGGGAGATCGTAGTCGGCGGTGGCTACGATTAACGGATTCGCATGGGTAGATGCGTTCGCGAAGTGACGTCAACTAATGTATAAAACACTATTTGATATCGATAAACCACTCGTTGCGACTATCGTTAAAATCAACTAAAGTATAAAATAATATTTGTCATCAACAAATCACTCGTTGAGACTATCGTAAAATCCAACTAATATATTCAACTATTTGATATCGATAAAGCACTCGTTGCGACTATTGTTAAAGTCAACTAAAATATAAAATAATATTTGTCATCGACAAAGCACTCGTTGCGTCTATCGTAAAATTCAACTAATGTATAAAACACTACTTGATATCGATAAACCACTCGTTGCAACTATCGTTAAAGTTAACTAAAGTATAAATTAATATTTGTCATCGACAAAGCACTCGTTGCGACTATCGTAAAATTCAATTAATGTATAAAACACTATTTGATATTGATAAACTACTCGTTGCGACTATCATTAAAGTCAACTAAAGTATAAAATAATATTTTTCATCGATCAAGCACTCATTGTGGCTATCGTAAAATTCAACTAATGTATAAAATACTATTTGACATCGATGAATCACTCTTTACGCCTATTGTAAAAGGCATCTGAAGTAGTAAATACTATTTGACTTTGATGAAGCAGTAATTTTTATGACTTGTACAATTGTTATAAACGTTTGTTTTGTATAAGGTCCAGAACTTAAATCTTCAACTTCTAAATTTATAAAAACTTATCTGCGATTGTCCATCAATTGTCCATGTCTGGGAGAACGTAAAATAAACTTTTGAATTAGTGTAGGTACTTTTGAAAAATGAGCTAATTTACTTTACATAAAATGAAATTATAATTCATCATCAGCATCGATCAATCTGTATTTACTGTTGAGTGTAGTGACTCTCTTCTATCACGAGATGGTAATTACTTATAAATACTAAGAATTATTTGTTGGTCTATTAGCGCATAATTCGGCTGGCAATCAATAATATAATAGTAATAGATTCGAATCTTTAGTCGAATTAAGTATTACTGGGGTTCTTCTTATCACAAAATGCCCAGTAATAGTTCGGGGTCTAGGCTTATCCTCTATAACATTGAAATGTAATAAAGTCGTCGAAATTTAGGTGTGCACAGAACACCTTTTACTGGCCCGTTTGGGCCTTGAATGCAAGCTTGACGGTGTATAATTAGGCGTGCGACTAATGCATTTTATTAAAGCTAATTGCATTGTTAATTTATCAAGAACATGTGAAGTATTTAGATAGAGCGTGGAGATTATGTACACGCTTCTCAACAGCTCACTACACTCGTCTACAACACATCCAAGGTTATATCAATATTGCCAAATGAACAGTCTTTAGTCAAGTTGCAAATCACACGGAGGCTATGCGCAAAAATACTGACTCAAGTGCTCGAAACACGTTTCGATATGATCAGCAAAGAAATAGACAAGCAAACATAAGAATATATAGGTCCTGTATCAGCTTTATTAGATCGTGTTTGATCGTGATTAAAATTCTTTTTCTCTACGATATAAGCGTCGTGCTTAAAGACGATATTAGGTACTTCATTCGTAATCATGTACATATGTAGGATTCGTTAGTAGAATACGCGAAAAAGAGAAAGCACTCAAATATTCTCATATATTATAAATTTAATATCGTACCATTTTTGAACGTCTCCAAGCTTCGTTGCGGTACCACATCATGTGATAGCTTTTATATCAATTTAAGAAAATACAAATTCTTTGCTTTATTCGCGTTTCATTTAAATGATTCTATCACTAGTACTCGTAACCTTAATAAAATTCTACTCGTCTTGCGATTCTGTTTGCTAGCTGTACCTACCGTACGCGTAAAATATATCTACTTAAAATTCCGATGATTCTCTGCACGTATGTACTGCTTCAAATATACGCAGAATAAATGAGATCTGTATTGTAGTGACGAACTTCTTGGCTGTTTATTTTATCGCAGTCACGATTAGTAAGAGTATAGGTCGTCTCATTTCACTGTAATGTAAAATATCCAAGAGTACGTTAAATAAATATATTGCATAGTCGGACAAATAAACTAATCCTACGTTCTAAAATTAAGTAAATCTCCTGTATTTTAGTTGTTACAATGTTGCAATCACAGATATTTGGATTGCTGTAGGTGCAATCCTAGTAATGACCAGACCAAGGTAGTTGAACTATTTCCAACAATTAGTCTGCACGATAATTAAACCTACAGCTTTCTGAACCAATGAGCTGAGCGGCTTTACCACGATAGTCAAATTATTATATACCGTTGTCAATTGACAACTTTACGATTAAGGGAACCTAAAATAACATCCCCATGTTTCGGTAAAAAAAGTTATTTAAATGTCATAATAATCTCTATCTAGGGCAGCATGAATGGGATAACATGGTCTATTCAGGTATTCACAAATACCTTGCCAAATAGAATTACAATTTTAAGCACTAGACAGGATTGTTTGCAAACTTAACATCTATTATCAGATGAAATAAAACTATTTTACGGATTTTATCGCGGTTTATTTTGATTTTTAAGTTCCCGACGTTTCGAGTGCTTTGCAGCACTCATGGTCACGGGAGGGACTGAGGTTTTAGACGTCCAAAAGGCATAGTTGTTCCGGAGTACCCTCAAACTTCTTAATTATTTTTGTTGGTCCGATCTACGCAGAATGAGCTCACGGTGTCTTGAGGTCTTGCAGTGTTATGCTTGGTTTTGGATTTGATTATATTAATTACCCTTTTGGACGTCTAACACCTCAGTCCCTCCCGTGATCATGGGTGCTGCAAAGCACTCGAAACGTCGGGATCTAAAAATCAAAAAATAAACCGCGATAAAATCCGTAAAATAGTTTTATTTTATGTGTAATATTCGCGTAAATCTAAGAACTCAGTATCTATTATCAGATTAATAAAAAACTAAAATCGAGTGATTTAATTGCTACACAGGCAAATATTATCTAATCTGTACAGTTACCTCGGGCCGAGCGACACGTAACTACCTACGGTTTTTTTTAAATATCGTTAATCCACACGTTTGCTGAGTCATACGTCAATTACTTATGATAAACTGGGTCAGGCGGCCTCTAGAACGTTTACATACTAGTGCTATTTTTTTTAATGATTTTCCAACGTAAGTTCAACGGTGAGTCAAGGTCTGGACGACAATAGGGCCGACATTGAGACTGCGCCACGCCACCTTCCGGTGCGTAGGTCATTGGACAATACGTATAAACCTTGGCGTACATCAATGGCTTCGGCATTCTGTCACTGAATCAGAATCCGGTACACTGAAACAGAATCTGGTCGATTCTGATTCAAGATTGCGCATTAGAGGATTCAAATCGGGAATTGTGTTCCATAGTGTACATTTTAGGGTGATGTAGAAATTGAATGATTGAATCTGTGGATACCATAAGTGGTTGAGGATCAAAGTTCAAATTTAGTTTGACGGACGATTTAGCGCAGTGGTTAAGGGCTTAGTCCGCCCCGCCCACTGTGTCTAATAGTCGCGGGTTCGATTCCCGCACGGGACAAATCTTTGTGTGATCCACAATTATTTGTTCCGGTCTGGGTATTTGTGTATGTGAATTTTCATGTTTGTAAACGCACCCACGACACAGGAATTAATCCTAGTGTGGGGCAACGTTTTTTAAAGAAAAAAAAAAAAAAAAAAAAAAGGAGTAAACTAATTAAATATCATACAAGCAGCATAGCATGTCTCGGCAATAGGTTAGGCCTTGTTTACAGTATTGCTAACAGTTAAACAACTGCAAAGACCACCAGAAAACCACTAACAAAACACAGCCTTACTCTCAAAATCGCTAAATTTTCCACTAAACATTTTTTTGGTTATTATGAAGAAAACAATAAGTGTATTAATAATTCGTTTCGTTTATTATTACATAATAAAATATTAACAATCATAAAAAAATATTACACAATATACAAAAATATTACAATAGCTTTTTATTTAAAATAATTCGTCTTCTTCAGATGAATCATTTTTGTCTGCACCATCATCATCGATCTTAGATGGATACGATTGTGTAGTACTGATTTGTTTGACAATGTTTATTGGAATTTCATATTCATTGCAGCATTTTTCTTCCAATCTCAAACCACAACGAATTCTTAATATAGCAATTAAAAGATTTAACTCCATTTTATTGCTCTGCTTATTTTTTATTATATTCATACTGCTAAATAGTCTCTCAACATCGGCATTGGAATGAGGCAGTATTAGGAGAGTAATCGCAAAAGTCGCTAGTTCCTTAAATCTGGATACCCCTTGAGCATCTTTGAAATCTTTGAAATACTTCATTCCAAAATTGTTTGGTGTCTCTACTCTAATACCATTTCAATTAATGAAGTTGTCGCCACTGATCATCCTCTCTTGCTATAAATTCTGCACTTATATTGAACTGAACCTCTATATCTATCTCTATCTATATCATCACGCCAGCTCCCTCGCGGGGTCGGCAGAGAGTACAGAGTTCCAACAGGATCTTTCCTTACATACCTCTCTGGCTTCCTCCACTCTCATAGTTCGTCTCATACACACTCGCCGGTTACGGAGACTCTTGACTTGCCCTTCAGCTAAGACACGGTCTATTTGGTCATGGTAAGATAGTCTAGGTCTTCCACTTTCGCATTGTATATCTGTTTTGTCATTCTTTCTTCTGGCATTCTTTCTATATGCCCGAACCAACGGAGCATACCCTTTCTCATCTTTACACCGATACTATCTTTCATACCTACTCGCTTTCTTACTACGCTGTTGCGAATACGGTCGGTCAGCGTGACTCCGCACATCTTCCGCAGAGATCACATTTCGACCGCATTTATCCTGCTTTCGTTCTCCTTCTTACATACCCAACTCTCACTGCCATATAACAGCGTTGGGACAAGCACTCCGTTATGCATGGCCAGCTGCGCCTTTTGGCTTAAGTGCCGGCTCCCAAGTAGCCTTCCCATCGCACCATTCACTCTATTACCTGCATTCACTCTTCTCTCTATATCAGCGGTGTATTTCCCATCCTTACTGAAGGCGCATCCAAGATATACAAACTCATTCACTTGCTCCAGCACAT